>OY728119.1:1947132721-1948332721 GCA_963277665.1 Viscum album
AAGATATTATATTATAAATTTTAATTTCAAAACTAATTTTTAAATAATAATAAATAATAACACAAAAAAATTCACAAAAAAAAATTAAAAATTATTGATCAAAAAATTAATCACTTGGAAAACTTTTAATTATCATAATTTCTATGAAAATTCATCAAAAATTATATAGAAACATTAAAATTTATTTTAAAAGGTCTTCCATAAATAATAAATTATTAATCATTTTTTATTATATAATATAATAATTATATATTTACTTCTTTTTATGTAAAGAATAAATATCATATTTTAAATGGCCAAAAATTAGAAATTTAAAATAAATAAATTAAAAACAAGATAAATAATATAATAACACACTAACATGTTTACTAGTGTTGACATTTAATGGTTTCTTAAAAACATTCTCATTAGGCTCAAAAAATAGATTCCCTAAAAATTATATTTAAATGAAATATCAGTCACAATATAAGTATGAAATCAGTATGGACTTATAAATATATATTAACGATACTCTTTATAGAAACTCAAAAGTTTACTATACCAATATAACACACATTCATAATGAAGAAAAACATATATTAAACAGCCATTAATCATTAAGTTAAATTTATTTATTACAAAAAACCACTAAGTAACCATTCAATTAAACCATAATATTATAAAATTAAATCATGATTTAAAAAATAAAGTGAAAGTATGAATAGTTAGAAATGAAAATAAAAATGATGGAGAGATATAATGTAGAAGCTATATCGGGGATCACTCGTGTGAACAACTCCAAAAAACATTCATCAATTTCATTATACCATAGACGTATAGAAAATAATAATAGCAAATACAACCCACAAAAAGATATCAAAGGTATAATTTATGAGAGGGATCGAAAAATAAAATCACATCAAAGAGAGCCAAAAAGTTGAGTGTGAAGATGGATGAGGATGTTTGATGGCAGTTAAAGACATTGGGAAGAGAATGTAGTCCACCAAATCAAATAATGAAGAGTTATGGTTCATCCTGTGAGTGAATTTATTCTATTTTTGTATGAATAAATGATGACAAAAATAATTTTAATGAAATTTATTAAAAAATTATTATTTTTCCCATCATTTATTAAATATTCGATATCAAAAATGGATACCTCATATTTTTCAGTATGGTTATTTTTTATGTATCATGAAAAATACATCGTTAAAGATTATTATATACTATTTATCATATACTGATATATCATAATATTTAGTCATATTTTTCAAATTCATAATTCTACCATTGGTTATAAGTTTAAAACCGTTAGGTCTTTTCTGATGTTTTGAAATAATTTATTGTTCCATGATAAGGAGTGATGTGTGAGGACATATTTATTGAATATTGTATTTTCCTAGTGTTTTAGGGATTAGTCATTCCATGGTAGATTTATTTCATTCTTTAGTGATAATATGAGGATGAAACAACATATAAATGTTGAATTTCATTTTATTATCATAAAATATTTGGGATTAGGTTTCAATGGAGAAGAACAACACACAATGATGTTGCATGTTGTGTTGGGAGCTACAAGCCGTCATATTTTACAATAGATGAAGAAAATGTTTTCCATTTCATGGATTATTGTATCATACCATGAGGTTTTCATTCCCAATATATTTTAAATATAGTTCTATTATTGATTTTTATGTGATATTGATTTTTTAAAAGCTTTATTTAGTGTAGTGATTAATGTGTATTTAAATGAGAGGACTCCCTGTTGGGGGGGGATTGATCTGTTGACATAAAGAATAGTTTTTATTGTTTCCAGAAATATATATTATTATAGTTATGTTCCTAACTATATTTTTTTATTTTTAAATAATATAATTACAATGTTTTGATATTAGATGATTTCCCTTTTGGGAAATATTTCATCTACAATGAAATTTTTTATTATATTTATTTTATAAATTCCATATCCATTGGAAGGTTGTGTCTTTATTGTTGAAGACCACTTATTAATGGTCTCAAAAACCCATAATATTGAGAGGAATCATTTTAAGTGGACGTGTATAATAATTTTTTAATTATTCCTCAATTTTGGGATAGTTTTATTATTTAGTATGCCACAACCCAACAAGAATGATCTCGAGCCATAATGATACCAATCCACCTCAAATTGGCCTGGGGCTGGTGATAAGAATTGAGTATGAATATCACAATCATGGGAGGAATTTTCCTAATTTACATGTACACATACATATCCAATCCCATAATATTATGAAATGTAAATCAATATAAACCAGTGCATGCATACATCAATAATTACATAATCAGAGCATTTGAAAAGGACAGGAAAACAGAAAATGACCAAATAGAATTCCAAAAAAAATAGAAAATAAGTTTGGCCTACTATGTAATATGGGAATGCTATAGAATTCTCCCACTGGTATATACCTTAGTCTTTCTGGCTTGCTATGCTCTACATAGTCCTAGTCCCTCTAGAAAACCATCAAAAGGTCAGTTAACTGCATGAGACAAGACACATGTTAGTAGAGACTATGCAAGGATGAGTAAAAAAATACCAATTAAAACAATTGAAAAACAATAAAAACAATGATTCAAGAGTATTAATATCATAATAAGAATATATAAACCAAACAAACCCCAAGATATTCTTAGGAAGGACGCATCGCCTATAGGTTGTGACAACCAAATTGACAGCGATAGGATTATACTTAAAGGTTCAAGG
This sequence comes from Viscum album, assembly GCA_963277665.1. Taxonomy (NCBI): domain Eukaryota; kingdom Viridiplantae; phylum Streptophyta; class Magnoliopsida; order Santalales; family Viscaceae; genus Viscum; species Viscum album. The sequence goes on from OY728119.1 coordinate 1,947,135,441, forward strand.
AAAATCTCATTCTTGGATTACCCACTCCAAAATACATTCGATCACTAGTGTAACCTATCAAATAGGTCATGATTATTGGGTACCACCCATGATAACTCACTATTCTATGAATATTATGACCCAAAGATAGGGGATCACACCCTAGACAACTAGGGGACACCATAAACCAAATCTAGATCAACCCACTAGGTTTGGGTTCATATGAAAATTACACCATTAACCCTACTAAAAAAGAATACTAGATAGGGGTAAACACCATAGAAATGGGTTTCACACTAATTCATTGACACCTCGTAGGGTATAAAAAATAATGTTAGAGGTTAAGTCTATAGCCTTGGAGAGGGATTCCACAAACTCTATCTAAGACTCATGCTCTAGAGGAGATCATAATCCATATATTTGGGGGCCTATACACACCGTATCTTTGAGGGGATAGAGTAAGAGGACTCTCTCAACAAAATATTTTAAAAAAATTAAGAAATAATCACATATAAACACAAGAATGGGGTATGTGGTGTGTGATTGGGGTACACTATGTGTCTTGATAACCCATAGTATGTTTGTTACTTTGGTCTATTAGATTATGTAGATATACATATAAATATCATATAAATAATGATACATGGGGTTTAGAGGTCTTCTGAAACCCTACATGTTTTTTCTATCTATTCCCATGTACTTTTGGTTGTGCATGTGTACTATAGGCTATATCTGAGTACACGACTCTTCCCATGTACTTTGACCGTGTTTGTGTACTCAACCTGCTTGTTCCTATGTATCCTATATGATACCCAATTATCCTACATCATTGGTCACATGGAGTGGATTTGTTTCACGTGGTTTTTTATTTTTTATTCTCTATGGAAACCCTAGCACTACAACGAGGTACCCACACAACATGTGATCACTGATTACATGCCATGTAACTTGGAAAATTTCAAAACCCTACGGTTATTTGCCACATAGCCATCCATGATTATATCACCATGATTCATGTCAATAATTTAATATCTGAGGCCATTTGTCCATCACACCACATTCGGTCTATATTATGGTTCTGAATCCACTCGAAAGATTCCACATTCGATAAACAACATCACTAGAGCACATCTAACATGGTAGAATGGGAATCATTGGTCCATTCCAATAAACATGTGATCATCCTCCATAATTTTTTATCCTTGATCTCAGCCTCTATTTTGAACCAAACCCATGATATTGATTTTTTTGTTGAATAATGGTCGTGGAGGAACATATACCTAATATTCATCAATAATCATGAATTTCCTTCATTGGTGAGATCTATGAACTCTTTAGACGCATGATCCTCGATCTGATCTCAATCTATTTTAATATTCCAATGATTCTTCAACATATAATCGTTAAAGGAACCTATTAATATATATTTTATGAGAATAACCATGGGGATGTTTCATATCTCTCTTTAAATAGTGGATTTTAGAAAACATCATTGAAATAAATAAATAAATTTATTTATTTATTTTATTATTTTCACATGTGATTGAACATTACGCAAATGTTGAAAACAATAAATGATTATATAATTAAATGTTTAAAGGACACACTATAAAATCAATGGTGGACACACATTCTAATATGATGATTAGTTGGGGAGTTTCTCCACTTTTTCAGGAAAACAGGAATCCCATGATATTAAATTTTTTAATATTTTTCAAATTCTAATTACGGGATCCCTGATCCTGAGAATATGATGTTGTCTCAGAAACTATCTCAAAAACATATTCCATAGAACATTCTAAAGTAATAAATGGAAAAATAGGATTTGTTAAATTCTCCCCACAATAGGGAATTTTCTCCCAATAAGTGAAGAACCTACTCAAGGATCCTCTCCCACTCCCTAGTGCTCTCCTAAAGATTATCGTGCTACCTATAGACAAGAACTATGGTAATCTATTTCCTTTGAAAGATCATTTCACACCTATCCTCAATATCCACTAGGTACTCAGCAATGTTATCCCCATATTCTATGTCCAACTTTTTTCAGTCAAAAACATGAAATAAGTCATACATATACCTCCTCAACTACGACCCATAAATAATCTCACATGTGTAGTCTAACTACGACTTTGGACATATGAGGTACACCACCTCACCTTATCTATATAGTATCTATAAAATGGAAAATAAATCTTACAGATAGATTTACACACTAGAAAAATATCTATAATCCACATAAAGGTGAGACCCTATAAAACACATGATCTCCATGCTCAAACACCAATGGACTCTATTGTTTGTTCATATAGTACTTCTATCGATTCTATTAATTACTTATACACTCCTAGTCTATCTTCAATATCTCTTTAATAGCTCACATCAACACTAATCCAACGAGTTCTGACACACGTGGATCTATCCAACAATGGGGTGACCTACAGAGTTTATTATACAAGTCCTTGAATGGTGGGAAAAATATTGAGAAATATTAGATATTTTTATATGTAAAATCCATCGTGGGTAGGTGATCCTCCCAGCCATGGCCAAAATCAAACATGATAGCCAACTAAATTTCCTCCCTGACCTGAATAGTCTTCCATATATTGAAATAAATCTAGGGGGTAGCTCATTCTAAAACAAAACCAAGTCCCAAATATCTCTTTCAATATTATCCATAATCATGATGTGAAATGAGCTACATGGTCTAGAACAATGTTTGAGGTAACTCAATATATTCAGACTTCCTCATTTACAAAAAAGCTTCCCATGATCTATATATAACTATACTATTGAATATCTAGTAATTGGGATAACTTGGTGTGTCGATATATGGTCGACTAGATATAAATGTGTTCTATAAAGCTACATTGTAAACCCTCTACAAAGTCAATGACTATACTATCTCTATTTCACTTCGGTGCATCAAGGGGTTAATCTAATACTACTATAAAATGGTGCTTCACATTTCTCTACTAAAAACTATGTAAATGAATGAAAAAAATATAAAACACATAACAGTAAACTTATCCAACAAAATTGGCATCATAGGTCAAGGTATATCTACATTGAACCTATATGTATCGCTAAAGGGGGTGTATGAAACACCCAAATCACATCACCCCCTCCAACATTACGGGTACCATAATCCTTCCTTTGAAAAGGTTAACATGATCTCCACCTTCAAAAATTCCATCATAAGCATGTCTAAGGGATATCTGAGTACATAAGTTCCCATAGTTGGAATCTCCATGTTAAGGTTCCCTAACATGCTATAAATGTGGTGGGGTAACAACCATCGATGGAAGATATAAAGAACTGTCCTTGTCCACTAAGGAAACTCGAATGAGGATAACTAATATGATTCCTTTTCTATCATCTGATAACAAAGTATCTTACTTAGATCATCCTACAATGAATTTCCCTTCCCATGGGTAATGACTATATAATATATATAGTTATTAAGGAACTCTATCCTTCACTATTATCTGAATCTAATATCCTTTATAGTGAATATATAATAGAGACTCTTATGGTGAAAGTATATAATAAACTACTTCCCATAAGTTTATGTCACCACACATTTTTATCAAATACTTTATTTTATAGATCAATATTATAGGTCATGTCGTTATGATCATGCAGTATTTACTAATTAGATCTATAGGAAATCAATTCATGCCTCTATATCAGAAAAACCCATGTATGATATCTAATAAATCACAAAACATTACATACTAGAAAACCTCCTCTGATAGACTCAATATGGGGGCACTCTTTAACCTCTACCTAAACTCCTAAAAAAACCTGGAACATTTTTATACACATGAAAGTCCCCCCCTTTAAGGTCAAAGCTGTAAAAATTGATTTCACTCAAGATAAGTAATGTACAATCTTCTGATTTTAAGCCACCATCAAAATCAAAACTCCTCACCTTAGTAAATATATTAGGTGGATCCCAAGCTAGCATTGCCTTGGTAATTTATGGTTCAACCTATAATATATAATTTGAGTTGAATTATTATAGTAAGTGGATCTCTCAATTCAAAAACATAAATTTTGAGAGATTCCAATATATATATTTCTCTCAATGTTAGTTCAATACCATCTTTTAGAGAATCGTGTTCTCCCCCTTTGATTCTATGTACACTATGATATAATTTATGAATAAGACAAAAACCAATCTATGAATGTTTAAAATATATGGTTCATGAATACCATGAACATTTAGGGGGTTTTCATCATGCTGAAAGGCATCACTATGAACACATTGATCCTATAGGGAAATTTGAATCATAGTTTTGGTATTTCCTCACCTCGTACTAGAATCTAGTGAGATCCTGACTAGATATTAATCATCATGAAAAATCATTCCCTCTATAATAATAAAATAAGTCATAAATACTTGTTCGTTGATATATTTCTTCAGAGTCACATGGTTCAAGAGACGACAATCCAAACATTACAATAATATCCCATATTCCTTCTTGTTTAATAACAATGGGAATGCCTCTGGGGGAAAACTGGGCCTCACAAAGGCCTCATTCTATAATCCCTCCAACTGAAGACTTAGCTCATGAATCTCATAATGATATATCATATATATTGGTTCAAATATTGGGTGCATAATAGTGTGTACATCAATATATATGTATAATCTCAGTGGGGAGGTAATATTGACACACCATAAGGATGGACATCCTTATACATTACCACCACTAGAGGAAAATGGTATCTCATTGAATACAATGCTCACAAATGCATCCTAGAAAACTGGTGAGTAAACTTATTCTCACTCCTATGCCTATGAATGTATTGATCATCCAAATTTCCATTCCATAAACAAAGGAAAACCTTGTCCCATCAACACTGACACATCACATCCTCTGCATAGAACAATCTATCTGGGTATAATCTATTGATAGAATGTCCATACCTAATATGATATCATATGGTCTAATATATTATACAAATATAAACCATACAATGATCTCACCTACCATAATTATTTTAAGCATTCATAGGATGTGCCAAATTGTTGAGGCAACTCCTGTTGGAGTCTCTAAGTGTAAGGGTCGAACCATTGTCTCAACTAGAACCTATATGTATTGAACCAAAGAAGTGGAGTGAGGGAAATGACTCATAATTATTTATATAAATAATCCAACTAGGGTAAAGAAGACACAGTTCATGCATCATAATGTCCCTGGAGACTTGGTTTCATTGGCCACTATAGCCTTTTTCTCTTCCCATCCATGACAACTAAAACCCTTAGCCTAATGTGGAACACATAGGGGTGGTGGTGGAAATAGGTCAAACCTATGACCGACTCATGCTTCTATACAAATCCATCTACCATGTTTTCCTCTCTACAAACCACTTTCTCCCTACCTCTATCTCTATCTTTATGGTCCCTCCACAGTCTCTCGATCAACTATTCAATGGGTTTGAAAACTCCATGAAACATATCCCTGAAAATATCCGGAGAAACATCATCTATCCCTTGACTAATATTATCCTTCCTAAAATCCATACACCACTGATCCATTATCCTAGGATTATCCCCATAAACACACCCATATCAATGTGACTAAAATTGAATACCTGTTATCAAGGTCTCAGATCTATGGTTCCCCCTACTAGTACCAACTGTATGTGTCTTATCTTCCAGAAAGATCTCCACTGCCAATTTCAACTAAAGTACTCCATCATTGGTAGAAATTCATGGAGATAAAAATGAATTATTGATATGTCAGTGTGGGATCTAATAAAAGTTTTTCCCATTGAATAATGGATCTCTGACCATATCTATGGAGTATAGAAAGAGATTAGTAAAACATTTTGAATATGTCTCCATAGTCTTACTACCCTGCTATATATATAGAATACCTTGTATGTGTTATTATTGAAACATTCATGGAAAAAACTCCTCTGTGAAGATAAATTCAAAGTGCGACCAATAGAGAGTTCTATCTTCATGTGACTGAGTCACCAGACTCCACCATATCCTAGTGTTTCCTAAATGAATACTCCCCATGAGGAATTACTTTTGATCTATAGGCATCCTCACACTATAAAAAACACAAGTGATTACCTCTAGAAATCACTCATCCTCTTAGGGATATGGATCACCTTGAAACCTAGGAGGTCGCAACCCCTAGATCACATGTACTGAAACCAGCCATTGTGAATATTCAATCATTACTTTAGGCATTAACTGTTGCTCAATGGGTGGTGGTATAGCATATAAACCACTTAGGTGTACAATATATTATACAAGAAACCATACTGAATCTCTTTCCCCAAAAAAATCAACCTCATCATCACAAAGTTGAATATTAGATAGCATTCCTTGTAAATTAATCCTAAAGTAAACAAGTTGAATCATGTTCAAATATTATATCTTGGGAAATGACTCTGGAAGGTCATGAAAACTAGATAAAAAATTAATATCATACATTTCAAAATTTTTTACCCTATAAGACATTTCAAAATGTAATTAGTCAATGGGTAGTTTTTAGATTCCTATCGAATAGATATTTTAGCCACCACCCCAAAATTGAGGTCATTGTTCTAATATATAAACCCAAAACACATTAAAATTGTTTCCAAAAATCTAAAATTAATATCACATTCTAAGGCCATAAGTATGAACCATCCACCATTGATACAACTCTCTTGTAAACTTTTTGAATCAGGAATATGTCAGGACAATCCTAAGACCACCACCAGTAGACTAGGGGATGCTTACTAGCTTCGAGTGGGAATATTTCAAACATGGGAGTAACTATACTAATGTACATGTTCACACGAACACATATCTGGGATCATACAATGATTAATTATAATTAAACTGAAACTAATTTCTGTAGATAAATATAATCCGATAACCCGACTACAAAAAAAGTAATGGAAATAATAAAGGGTCCAAATAACATTCAACCCAAAAGAAACTAAAAATAATACTGGCATACTATGTTGGAGGGTTCAAACATAAAATGAAAACACTAGTACATACCTTGGTCTTCTTTTTCTCAAAATTCTACAACTAATCATGGTCCATCTACAACTACGCCAAATTGTTGAATGTCTGAATAATACAATACATGTCTGGAAATATGAAATATAGTACGAAGTATAATAAAAACCTGTAAAGTCCCTGAAATTCCATGTAATTTATTTTAATTAAATGGGAATTTTACGAGTCCACGAAAATTAATGACGCGTGATTCTAAGGCTAGGAGTTCCTATAATGAATTTCTGAACTTTTTTTGGGCTATGTTCAGTAAACGTTCGAGAAGGTTTTTCTAACTTTCGAACTGGTGCTTGGAATTGAAATCTGAGTGCACTGTTGAACTCGCAGTGCCGATAGTCGCTTAAGGAGACCTTCACCCCGACCGCAGTAGGTCAAGGGTGTATGTTATTTTCTAACTCATTCATAAAGGAATAAAATAAAATAAAATCTTGTAACATTTTATTTTCTTTTGAAACTCCCATATGGATGTTAAGAGGTGGATACCACCAGAACTAAACCTCCCATTTGAGTGTTAAGTGGTGTGGAACACCTAACCTAAAAACCCCAATTTGAATTTAAGGGTGGGGACCACCCGAACACTCCGTATGCGATAAACCTCTTAAACTCACTCTTTAATGAAGGAGGTGACCATTAGGTTTCCCCAAAATTTGTTATACTAAGCACAATGTAATTACGATTCCAATTTAATTTGTGCAAATAATTAAATTAAGGAAACATATCTTTTTGGATACCTTTTATTATTGCTGGAATTGGGAGGAAAGTGTTGGCAAAGGGAAATTAGAAGATAAAATTGGAGGAATTCTTCTTCTCCAACAAAAAACACTCCTCCAATGAAGAACCCCGATGCATGAGGTCTAATTTATCCTCGGGGAATCCTCCAATGTGGGACGTCATCAATTGACGACCGTCTTTACCTCCTCATCGACATCAAAAAACGAACGAGGTAGGAGTGTGTTTTAAATTGATCAATGTTAATTCCCCCCCCAACATTGAATCATTCCCCTTGAGCCACTTCATACCGCCCTAACATAGAGGGCACGTGCCAAAAAAACATGGACCGTCCCCTTCACAAACCTTATGGTTCTTTTGTGTGTTCTTCATGATGGTGAAGGTGACCATTGCCGGTCTTTGGCACCGGTGGAACTCATGAACCAATGCTGGAACAACAGTTGGCCACGACGAAGGTGAAAAAAAGAGGGCGGCCAGTCAAGCTGGCCATCCGCGAAGGCGCAGTGTGCGGCTGTGCCCCACGGCCCGCCACAATGGACCACAGCACCACGACCTCCACCACCCCGTAGACTCACCACCTCATAGACCACCACAACCCATGCTGCCTCGCCACCTCGCAGACCACAGGGCCTCCACCGACCTGGGGCCCTCAGTGGCCCCCGTGGACTCGCCTCCACATAGCCCTCAGTGGCCACCGCGACCTCCATCGTCCCATGGCTACGCGGCCCCAGCAGCCTCGCCGCCCTACAACCCTCCGGGTCCGCCGTAGCCTCACAGTCTTGCGACCCTCCACAGCCCCCGTGGCCTCACCGCCTCATGGACCCCCGCGGTCGTGTGGCCTCTGCCGCCTCACGGCCTCGTGGCCTCAGTTACCCCATTGCCCTTCATGGCCCCTGTGGCCCTCACCGCCCTCGCGGCCTCCGCACAGCCCTCACGGCCTCGCGCCGCTCCGCGGCCCCCACGCCGCCTATCATGTGTCGGGCCGAACCCGGTGGTCTGAGCAGACCTAGAGGGCAGGTCTGGACCACGTGGGTCAGGTCAACCCAAATAGTGTCAGGTTGGCCCTGGCCGGATCAGGCAGGTCAGACAAGACTCAGACCGGCTACGAGATTTTCCCCTTATCATCCATAACATTGGCACCAGGAATCTGTTTGAAAAACCTTCAATGGTACTTTAAACATTGTAGAATGATTATCCCTTTGTTATACCCCAATTTATATTTGTATATAGTTGGTATATGGTCGGGTTGGTTTGAGAACGAATCCTACCAGGCTTTCGGGACTAAAAGGCTAATAACATACAAAACGAGAGTTTGATTGACGTACCGTATATTGTGTTGAGACCCCTATGAGGTGGTGGTCCTTTGGGATACTTTTTTGTGGGTAATTGTGTCAGTTGGAGTATCGACCAGTGGCTTGAGGAGTGGACCCTCTTGGAGATGAGCAAGCTTAGTGCGGGAACCCAGAAACTGGTTGCGACGTGAAGACTAAATAGTGATCCTGTTTGGGTTAGCACCAAGCCATCATGTGTGGGTATACACTGAGTGATCATATTTTGGTCAGTACTGATCAATCCTATGTGGGTTAGCACCGAGAGATCATGTGTTGGTCTGCACCTAGAGATCCTGTGCGGGTCAGCACAGAGAGATCCTGTGTGGGTCAGCACCAGGCAATCCTGTGTGGGTCAGCACCGAGCGATCATGTGTGGGTAAGCACTGAGCGATCCTGTGTGGGTCAGCATCATGGGATCCTATATGGGTCAGCACCGAGAGATCCTTTGTGGGTCTGTAGAAGAGCCTCTTAACAGAGTAAGATGATTCAGTAAGTTACATATAATCATTTTTACTTCTGTACCTTAGTTATACCTGGTGTGAGTTGAGGATGTACCTTTGTGGTATTATTCTTTGTGGAATTCATGTGTGGTACTTACCGTTATGGTGTTCCTTAATTTTGGGAATAGTTGAGCTTTGGTCTTTTGATTTGGACTCTGTGGTTCCTCATGATTGAGATGGGTAAACATGATAACTTAGGTTTATGTATGGGCATATACCTAAGTATAGTTGTCAGTTGATTTCATGATTTTTGGTTTATCCTTTGGGGATTTTGTATCACCTTGAGGGTATCGGGGTCTCTACTAAGTATTGTTATACTCACCCCAGCACGGGATATTCCCGCACTTCGTTGTTTTTGGTGCAGACAAAAGACAACACTGACTAAGGATGAGAGTACTAGGAATAGAGGTAGCTCGGAGGTGGACCTTAGACAAGGCATACCGTAGAGACAACAGATTGAGAGTAGTACCTACCCCGCTGGTAAGATCCTTGGGGGGTGTTCACAGGAGCTGTTCCAGTTTACTTGTACTTTCAGTTTCTTTTACATTAAAGTTGGGCTTCTATTCTGGCCCCGGTAACATACTGCACTCACACTGTTTACTATTCAGTTTACTTGAGTTCGTATCCTGTTGTGGGCTTGGATGCATGTGATTATAGGTTAAAAAGGAAATTCCATCCCAGTTTTAGGGAATACTCCTTCGGTCCAAGTTGTCTGCCACTAGCCTATGGAAGACAATCTTTGGGTAGTCATGGTACGAGCCCTGGGAAAGGGGTCGTAAAAAATTGGTATCAGAGGAGTCGGTTCTACCGTAGAACATAGGACTCCGATATTTTTTAGCAGAAATAGTGTTAATTGTAGTAAGTTTGCTTATCAGTTTAGAGAATCCAGTGTGGGTGTGGCGGCCAACGTATCCATACACAAGGACCCTGACTTCTGATTTCTGACTCACTGCTTGAAATCACTGATTGCATGTGTCTTTTCAAAAGTTTTCTTTGTGATATTTTGAGTCATCTTACTAGGTATAACTTATTGACTGTGGTTCACCTGTTTGTTTTTTCAAGATGCCTCCACATAGACAGCCTACTAGGGTTTTAGATATAGTACGCACTGACAGCCCACTGAGCGATGAGGCTTCATTGCAGGGCCCTCTTCCATTAGAGGCACCAACGGAGGCACCAGCAGTACCATTACCCATTGGGTCAACGATACCACCAGCCTTAGCAGTAGAGGGTACACGCCGCTTGATCATGTTGCACAAGTTCTAGCACTAGATGCCACCTAGGTTCATGGGAGAGACGGACCCACAGGAGGCTGAGGACTGGCTAGAGGCTGTGGTGCGAGTCTTCACACTGGTAGGGACACCGACCAATCTCATGGTGATCCTTGCTGCTAGTCTTCTATAGGCAGCAGAAGGTAGATGGTGGAGCATGATGCTCCAGATTCACGACGAGGTAACACTTCTCTTGGTAGACTTTGAGATCTCGTTTCAGGGAGAGCTTGTTCCAGGGACTCTTCACGTGGTGTGCATACAAGAGCTTCTTCATCTACATCATGTAAGCATGATTGTGGCTCAGTACTCAGCAAGGTTCACTGACCTCTCACGATACTCCACAGATATGGTGATGGACCCATTCTTCAGGGCATGGACCTTAGAGTAGGGGTTCAGGCGAGAGATCTGGGTTTCGATGATTTCTCTTAGCATCCCGACGTAGGAGGAGGTGTTAGAGAAAGCCCTCTTAGTGGAGAGTTTCCTTGCTGAGTATTCACCAGCAGTGAGACCCACCATCAGACATCACGTAGCGGAGTCTTCTGCAGTTGGCAGTAGACATATGTCATAGAGTCCCAAGAGGACCAACCCTACTGGTGGACGACCGCATGATTCATGGTCGGTTGTGTAGGGTACCCAAGATAGAGCTAGTCATGCGAGGAACATGCAGTGTTACGTATACAGAAGGTAGGGTCACATGTCTTGTTACTATCTAACCCACTGTACAGATGATCAGAAGATAGTTGAAGGACCACCCAGTTATAGACAGAGGTTCAACCTAGGAGGTCCGTAGGGAGAAGGCAGACTTGGCAAAGGAGCTGGTCATGTAGCTGGCGGTGGGAGATAATTTGATATGTTACCGCCACCACCACCAGGTGGTCCACCCCCACTACATAGAGAAGGTGGATAGGGGCGAGCTCAGCTCTAGGAAGCTGAGGCCTACGACCATGGTGCACCGGAGATGATATGAGGTATGATCTGTGTCCACTCCACCTTAGTTGGAGTACTTATAGACATAGGTGCCAGTCATTCTTTTATTTCCATAGCCCTCGTTCGGAGCTCGGAGATTTCGAAGGAGCTGTTGGCTTTATCCTTATGGATAGAGACTCCTATGGGAGAGGATTTGATGATTATGCACTACTACCAGAAGTGCGAGATTACTCCAGGTGGTGAGAGCTTTAGCTGGGATCTCCTAGTAGTGACGTCGAGGCCTTATGGCGTCATCTTGGGTATGGACTGGTTATCTATATTCAACGCTCATATTGACTGTATTAGTCGCAATGAGTGGTGTGTCCACACTGATTAGACCAGGTTTAACTTCACTGGTGAGAAGGTAGCCTATGCAGCAAAAGATGGACTTACCTGGAGGAGAGTGCAGCCAATCACTAATCTGTTGGCTATCTGTACCCTTGTAGTAGTTGATGTGGAGAGTCCGACCTATCCTGTAGTGGTTGACCAGTACGCATTTTTTCCCCTGATGATTTTTCAGGACAACCTCCTCACAAAGAAGTTGACTTTTACATTGACTTATACCCCAGGAAGGCACAGATATCTACTCCAGTGTATCGGATGGCTCCCATGGAGCTTCGTGAGCTGCGGGTACAACTAGAGGACTTGTAGGGGAAGAGGTTCATTCAACCCAGTGTATCTCCTTGGGCATCCCTAATTTTTTTCTCCAAGAAGACGAATGTGATATTATGGATTTGTGTTGACTATCAGCTCCTGAACCAGGTGACCGTGAAGAACAAGTACCCACATCCGAGTATTGATGACCTATTTGATCAGCTGAAAGGAGATAGGTGGTTCTTGAAGATAGAACTCAGATCAGACTATCACTAGCTCAGTGTACAAGATGAGGATGTGCAGAAGACGGCTTTCAGATGTCAGTACGACCATTACGAGTTTGTGGTTATGACATTCTATGTGACCGATGCTCCAACAGTGTTCATGGGACTCATGAACATGATCCTTCGTCAATACCTTGATCGCTTTGTAGTAGTCTTCATCGATGACATTCTAATCTACACGACTACTGAGGAGGAGCATGCTTATCATTTGCAGATAGTTCTAGACACACTCCGAGGGCACGGGCTTTATGGTAATATCTCGAAGTGCCAGTTCTAGATGCTAGATTTTCACTTTCTGGGACATGTCACGTCGGAGGCTAGAGTTGCATTAGATCCTGCGAAGATTAAGGTGGTACTTTCTTGGGATCCACCCAGGAGTGTGATGGAGGTACGGATTTTTTGGGTTTAGATGGATACTACCAGAGATTTGTGTCAGATTTCTCTAGAGTTGTGGCACCACTTTCAGAGTTGACGAAGAAGGGGCAACCCTTCGTGTGGTTCGAGAGATTCCATCAGAGTTTTCAAGAGCTGAGGAAGAGGATAAATTGTGACCCCATCTTGAGGCTTCCAGAGGAGGGCATAGGGTACAGAGTCTACTGCGATGCATCAAGGACCAGGCTCGAATGTGTCCTGATAAAGGAGTGAGTGGTGATTGCATATTGTTCTCAACAGCTGATATATCATGAGAAGAACTATGCTACCCATGGCCTGTAGTTAGTAGCAGTGGTATTCGCCTTGAAGATGTGGAAACATTACTTGATGGGTGAGCGTTTTACAGTCTACTCGGATCACAAGAGTCTCAGGTATATCTTCTCTCAGAAGGAAATGAACCTGAGACAGTGATGTTGTCTTGAGTTACTCTAGGACTATGACATTGAGATAATATATACTCCTTGGAAGGTGAATTGTGTAGCAGATGCACTCAGCCAGAGATCTGTTATACAACTGCTCGGTGAGGCGTTGGATTAGTTGGCCATATTGTAGATATCCTTTGTGGATTGGGATTTAGCAATTTTTCACATGTCTCTTACAGTCACTCACCCACTTCTACAGTGAGTCCGGGAGGAAAAACGTGGGGATGCTGACTGCGAGGCTTGAAGTGCTCAGATATCCACCGGGCATGCACCTAATGGATTTTTTATGGTGGGGAACATGTTATCCTCTTCAGAGTATGTACCATGGTACCAATGTCTCTTTGAGAAGAAGTGATGAGGGAGTTACACAAATCATCTCTAACGGTACATCCAGGAGTTCCAAAGATGTACGAGGTTCTCCGACGATAGCACTAGTGGCTGGGAATGATGAAAGTAGTAGCAGTGTTTGCCTCTCAGTGCCTCACTTTTCACCTAGTGTAGGCAGAGAATCAGGTACCAGCAGGCTTTGTTCTGCCTTTAGAGGTCCCAGAGTGAAAGTGGGATGGGATATCCCTGGAATTCATGATAATACTTCCATATACCTCGAGGGGAAATGACTTGATTTGGGGGATCATCAACCGACTCACCAAGTCAGCCCACTTCGTACCGATCAGAGAGTAGGGTTCAGTAGAGATATTGGGATGCCTCTATGTTCATGAGATTGTGCGGCTACATGGAGTACCCACGAAAACTGTCTCTGGTCATGATGCACGTTCCACTTCCCAACTATGTAAGGGGTTGCAGGAGGCTTTCGAGACACAGTTTCATTTGAGCACCACCTTCCATCCACAGAAGAATGGTCAGACTAAGTAGACCATTCAGACCCTTGAGGACATGCTTCATTCTTGCGTTATTGACTTTGGTCACAGGTGGGATGATCACTTTTTTTGTGGTGTTTTTATATAAAAATAGTTATCACTCCACCATTGGGATGACACCTTTTGAGGCATTGTACAGGAAACCATGTAGATCACCATTGTGCTGGACTGACCCATGGGAGTCAGCACTCATGGGACCAGTGATGGTTCGGGCTACCAAAGAGAAGTTGAAGATCATCCAGGGGTAGATGAAGACTGCACAGATCAGGAAAAAGTTGTATGTTGGAATCGGGGGTCCATTTGAAAAAACCTTCAATGACTCTATAAACCTCGGAGAGAGATGATCCCTTTGGTATACCCCAGTTGAGATTTGGATAATTTTGAGATATGTTCGAGTTGGATCGAGCACGAATCTTACTGGGCCCTCAAGAATATATTGCTAATAACTTATAGACCGAGAATCTGATTGACACACTGTCTATTGAGTTGAGACCCCTATGAGGTTGTGGTCCTTTTGGATTATTTTTCATGGGAATTAGTGGCTGTTGGATTATCGACTAGTGTCTTGAGGAGAGTACCATTATAGAGACGAGTATGATTAGTGTGGGAACCCAGTAGCTGGTGGTAACGTTAATAATGAATATTGATCCTCTGTGGGTCAGTATCAAGCAATCTTGTGGGGGTCAGCACCGAGTGATCCTATGTGGGTCAGCACCGACCGATCCTATGTGCTTCAGTACTAAGATATCGTGTGTGGGTCAGCACCATGTGATCCTTTGTGGGTTAGCACCGAGGGATCCTGTGTGGGTGAGCACCTAGCGATCCTTTGTGGGTCAGCACTAAGCGATTCTGTGTGGGTCAGCACCAAGTGATCCTGTGTAGGTCAGCACCAAGTGATCGTGTGTGGGTCAGCATCTAGAGATCCTTTGGGGGTTAGCACCGAGCCATCCTATGTGGGTCAGTAGCAATGCCTCTTTACAGTGTAAGATGATTCAGTAAGTTACATGTAATCATTTTTACTTCTGTACCTATGTTATACCTAGTGTGAGCCAAGTCTGTACCTTTGTGGTATTTTTCTATGTGGCGTTATTGTGTGGTACTTAACATCGTTGTGTTCCTTACATTGTGGAACAATTAATATTTGGTCTTTTGAGTTAATCTTTGTGTTTCCTCATTATCGAGATGGGTATACTTGATAACTTATGTAAATGTATGGGAATATACCTAAGTAGAGTTTTCAGTTTATATAATTCTTTGTGGTTTATCCTTTGAGGATTTTGTGAGACCATGAGGGTCTCTGGGTCCCTACTTATTATCATTATACTCACACCTACACGGGGTATTCCCGTACTTTATTTTTTTTGGTGTAGACGATGGACAACGCTGACTGAGAACGAGAGTACAAGGAATGGAGTTATCACGGAGGTGGACCTTAGATAAGGCATACCGCAAAGATGACTGATCGAGAGTTGTACATACCCTTCATGTAGGATCCTTGACGGGTGTTCACAGGGGTGGTTCTAGTTTACTTGTACATTCAATTTTTTGTACCTTCCAGTTGGGCTTGTATTCTGGCCCCTTTTACATACTACACTCACTCTATTTACTATTCTCTTTTCTTCAGTTCGTATCTTTTTGTGTTCTTGGTTGTGGGTGCTTACAGGTTATAAAGACAATGCCTTCCCAGTTTTAGGGAATACACCATCAATGCTAGTCACTAGCCCCTAGCCTTTGGATGGCGGGCTTGGGGTAGTCACGACACGGGCCCTAGGGGATGAGTTGTGACATAACCTATACAATACTCTAAAAGTAGTAAACACAAATCATCAATAGTGGCCAGATCATTAAAAAATATCAATCTAAGATTAATCCATATATACTTGAGAAATAAATTATGCCTCTATGAGGTCACAACCAAACTTCTATTCAATGTATTCTTCTAGAATATTCAATGAAAATATATTACTAGGATAAAATACTCAAATATATCCACATTAATTAGTTAAATTCATCAATGGGATCATAATTTTTTTATCCCCATCAAAAAAACACATTCTTCTATGAAGATCTTGTTCAAAATATAGGGGATCACACCCAGGATCATTGGGGGAAACAATGAACCTTGTTTGAATTAAATGACCTTATAGATGACTATATTATAATGATAACATGAACCCTAAAAATTTACTTTTAGATGGGGGATCAATTCCCTATGAAAGGAGTTCCTGATGATTCCATGAATCCCACATAAGGTTTAAGAATGATTGATCGAGGATCACACTCTAGTCTCATAGAGGGAAACCAAAACCAATTTATGACACTCATCATCTAATGGTGATCGTAATACATACTTTTCGAAGAAATTATATATTGTACCCTCTAGAGGATAGACCAAGAGATCAAACTAAAATGATATATATCTAACCAAAAAAACAAATATCTCCAAATGCCGTCATATGTGATAAAATGTGTATGTTGTGGGGTACCTGACATGTCCAACCAACCCCTGGTCTTCATGTGTTCTTCCATATGAAACATAATATCGATCTCCATATTCAAAACATATATATTTGGATACATGGAATGTAGAGGTCTGTTAGCACCCTGTATGTGTCTTTTGTCCGTGAATGTGTAATTCTAGCTAGGCCTGTGTATACTTGGATTTGTTCGAGTACAAAACTCGACTTGTGTACTCTATCCATGTCCATCTACCACTTATTCTAACTTTGAATCCTCTAAGAAACACACTGAGCCTCCACCATGGGTCTCACTTAATGTGGTATATTTTAGAAATAATGTGATATTTTCTTCTATGTGGAAACCCTATCACCACAGTTACAGCCCCACACGACATGTGATCTTGGATGACACTCCATAAAAATTGGAGAATTCCAAAACACTCTTGTTATTATCTGCATCACCATCCAGACTATAACTATAATTATTACCACTAGTAATAATGGATATAAGGTTATCCGACCTTCCCATCACTGGAGTTTTGAATTGAGGATTTGAAACTGGTCGAAAAATGACATTGTGAAGCCACACCATTTCCACTAGAGATCTAACAGGGATGAACAGGAACCATTAGTCTACTATAATATACCTCTAATCCTACTCCATAATCATTGATCCTCACTCACACCCTTTATCATGAACTTCACTCATGATATTGATCTTTTTTCTGTAGAATGGTCATGCAATGACTATATAAAAGGTAATCATAAAACTGAAGACTAAAACAATTTCCCATGATGGTTTTTGGAATAAAAGGGGGATAAATCCATTAACCACGAAAATGAGTAATAAACCTGATCCTTTAATGTTTTAAACCATGATCCATTTTCAAATATTTTGGCAAATGATGAGGTAATAATCAGTGAAGAAACAAATATGTCATAAAAAATCAACCATCGATCCATGATTAAAATATTGATCATGGATTTGATACTCATTAGAATAAGTTAAAATAATGGGATAAATTAAAATATATCAAAAATCATACCTATAGTTTGATTCGATCACTAATTATGGATGGTCCTACATTTATTTCATCGATAAGATCCTTGAAATCTATTGGTGCATGAGCCTCTATTAGATCTTGATTTGATGTATTCCTCCAATGATACACAAATAAATCCACTCCAATAAATACTATCAATCCTTAGGTTATTAAACTAAACCTTGGTATTAATAATATCTATGTTTAAATATCAAATTCTATGTCACTGCATCATAATAAAGAAATAAAATAATAAAATATATTTATTTTCTTATTGTCCCCAATGTTAGTGCTTTAACAAAATTCCCAATTTGATGAAATTTTTTTTTGTCACACCCAGGCTAAATACCATGCTTGAACACAACAGTTACCTAAAATTTTAAATTTGAACCTTTTTTAGGTGTCATTCCACTTTTTCAGGAAAACTGCAAGTGTGTGATATAAATATTTTAAATTTTTTTCAAATATCAATTCTGATATCACTAGGCCTCATAATCGAGTGTTTTCTCAAATCCTTTCTCTAAAAATGAGTTATATAATACCCTATAGTAATTCATGGAATAATTAAATTCATTACATATTATTAGTTTAAAATTTTATTTGTTTATCGTATTCATTATTGTACAACATACATTGGTAGATTAATAATAGATGAATCCTAGAATAGTATAGATGTTTAGTTAATTTTTAGTTAATGGATTATTCATTTACACATGAAACTAGATCTTAATTCACTTTAGTTATTTCAATTATTCCGATAATTTGAGTCTCGTTGGTGAGGTAGTGTTGATACTAATTAAATAGAGGAATATAAATTTTATTTTTGATTTCAAAACTACAAAACATGATCTATTTTTTCAGTGGTGATGAGATTTTATATTTACAGAAATTATCCTATAATATTTATTTTACTATCTTAATCTCTATATATATATATATATATTGTTTCATGCTGTGAGTTTTTATATTTTTAGTCATGTTATTTTTGGTTTCATTCCCGAATCTGGAAATTACTATAGTGTTATAACCATTCCATTAGAGTTATCACTCAGATTCCCTATTCCTTATGGGATCAATATCATCTTCTCTATAATATACCATAATAGTTAGTGTGGGTTTAAGTTAAATAATTATCTAATATTTTAAGTGTGTTAAAGTAAAAACTCTATGAATTTGTTCATTATTTTCAAAATTTGTTGGAGAATAATAAAAAATAGTAAATTAATCAAAACAGATTTCTCTTACAAAATATGTCACATAAAAAATTATTTCCATGTATTATTTTAGAATTTATTTTTTATTTTTCTTTTGACTATCAATTATACATTAATTATGATAATTCTGATGTTTTGGCGATGGATTACCTGAGAAATTAGTAATATGCTACACCAATTTATTATACATTTTTAAGAAGGAAATCATGTGGAAAATTAAAATTTTCAGATGGTGGATAAGATAATGAGAAGAATGAAATGATTCTTACTATTATATTGGCAATGATTTCCAAAATATATAATTTAGTGACACATATTTTCTACCAAATAATTTATCTTCTTGACATTTAGGACAACCTAGGTGAATAATGGAATAATCAGTACTAGAAGATAAATCATGAAATTCAAGAACCTCATGATTATAATTCACAGTAATGTATAATGTATATTCATTAAAATTATACTATAAAACATGATTGGATAATACCATACCATGAGTAAATAGTCAAGAATGATAATCAAATGTCTAAAAACATTTTTAAAAATTTTAATATTTTAAATTACCTTATTAATAACTTTTTCATAACTTATAATATTGGGAACAAGGACGTAGAATTAGTCAAGATCGTATAAGAAGTTAAGTGTTTTTAAGTAAATGAGGAAGAAAAATTCTAAAAATTATCTAAGTTTGATAAAATTTTCAATCAATGAGATCTTAAATTATTTTATGTAGCTGATAAAGATTTTAAATTCATGATGTTCATTATACCCATTAATGTGGAGGAATTAGATTATGTTTGGAGGAGGAATGCTTGGGAATTGCTATAAATTTTGATAATGATTAAAGTCCAACACATTAAGAGGAGAAGAAAAATATTTAAATTTGATGGTAGATCATATAATTTAATGAGGAAGAAGAAGATAAATTATATATGAAATAATTTTACAAAATAATATTAATGTTTTAATTAGTGGTTATTATTTAAAACCTTCCAAAATGTAGTTAACTTATCATTGAAGTTTCTAGAAAATACAATGGAAGATATTGATACTATGTAAACTATATTGGAAAAATAAAATATGATTTCCAAATATATATTGAGTAACATTGTATCATTGTCCTATTATATTTCTCTAATATATAAATTAACTGAAATACTTTAAACAAAGTAGTTCTGGGAAAACCCTGATTTTTATTTCATTTTAAGAATTAGTATTAAGAAACAATTGTAGTAACTCTCTAAATAATAAACTCAAAAATAACATAAATTTTTGATATCTAGTTGTTTGAACCTAGAATAATGTGTTTTGTTTTTAATTTTTAGGTTTAGAAGAATAGGAGGAATATTTCATAATTAAGATCCCAATATATGTATTTTCAGGGACATGGGATTAGTTTTCTAAATTGAATTTAATTTTTTACATTAATTATATTGTCACATGTAATAGAAAAAAATAATAAGAGTTATTTAATTTAATAAACAATGGAATGAATATATTATATACATCATCTCACTAATCTATGATACATCGTCAATTACAAAATATATTTCTTCTTTTGGTAATCTTTGGTTAACCATGATGAAAAATTAGATATATATATGTTTAAATATTTAGAGGTTACAATATTAGTATAATATGGAATACTATTAATGTCAATTAGGATATGATTTATATTTTTTATTTATTCATAAAATTTATCATTTTATAGAATAATAGTTAGGGTTTATGTAATGACTTGATTGACTAATATTAGAATTCCCATTCCCAAGAGGGTTTTAAGCATATTTTTTACTTTCATTCATATATCAAATTTCTTGAGAGTGATAAGGATGCACATAACTACTAGAAAAAGAATGTTTTATTACCAAAGAATGATGATATTAAACTAAATTATGATTATTGAAGTTATAAATTGTTTAGAATTTATCCCATTAAATCTTGATTCCTAACTAATTTATGATCTTTTAAAATTCCCATAATGACGATGAAATACCTTATTAGGAGTCCACATTATAATCATATTTATCTTTACTAACCATATTTAATTGTTATAATTAAATGATTATTATTTTTAGAATTAATTATGGAATTATATGTTTTATTGTTCTTATATTTGAGAGTTTCATTGTTGAGTGTGGGGGAACTGTCTTTTATTCATTTGGGGAGAAAGTGATGGGAAGTCAATCTTAAAATCCATGAATCAGAAGTTACTCCAATGATAGAAAATAGTGAGGATATAGATCATTGATATGGATTTCCCATAGGTTTTGTACATCAAATCCTAGAAGTATACTACCCCCAAATCATCACAATGAATCCAACTCACACACACGAGCATGATTGAAAATGAAGAAAAACATATAAATAACTTCCATATTTACTAGTTTAGACATTTATCCATTTTCCATAATAGAATTGAAAATTATTTCATTTCACGAGGAATACAAGGTTTATAATGTATGACATTCATCCATCTGAATATTGTAATGCACAATAATCACTCAAGCCTTTGATGCCTCTACAATATTTTCCCAAAACATTTATATATAGAGTCCCAAATAGTTTACCAGTAGCACCAACATCCAACATTAGGATTCAACCATCTATTTAACTATGGAACTACAAATATCTTCTATCATTCCATAGTTTAACTATAGGTTTCTTGCAATTGAGAAATGCTTTTGTACCTCATCATTTTTTCTATACCTCTAATTAATGAAGGATTAAAACATAGATATTGTTTTCCAATATTTGATACCTCTTTCAGAATTCAAATTAATTGACAACTTAAACATACATTTGACTGAATTTCTACTAAAAACTCAACAACATCATCATATAGTGAATTGAATAATGAACTTTTGGTAATCTGAACTTTTAAATTCTGGATTATATATCACAATCCTAAATGACTGGCTTCCAAAACTATAATTCATTATTCCTAAAATTTTTAAGAAAAATTTGCAGAAATAATGTTAAAAGAAGAAAATGTTTCTTGAAAAAATGTTCTCAAACTGGAAAAAATCATTCGTTAAATTAAAATTTGGTTCATAAACCTACTAATAATGAAGAAATATATAAAAAATTATTCCATTTAAGGTGAAGTTGGGGGTAATTTTCAATTATTTTTATATTTAACATCCTATATTTTTCTTAAATAATATAAAATCCTTTTTATGAATTAGAGTTAAATATTGTATATTATTATCAATGAACCTTTTATCGCAGATTCATTAGATCCGTAATGAAAATAAATTAACATTTTTGTGGTTTTATTTATATTTGGGGAAGTATATAACATTAAAAAATATAGTCATTCGTGATATTGATAATAACATTTATTCCATGTTCTTGGTTGATTAGAGAAAGAATTATTTGTAAGGTATATCATAAGTGATATAAATTTTAATTAAAGGTGGAATAATTTTATTAGAAAGGGAAAGTATTGAGTTATAAATTATACCTTAATCACGATTTAACACTCTCTATTGGGGGAGTTTTGGGATTTTGGTAATCATAATTTATAACATTTTATTTATGAGAAGGGTAAATTTTTTATTTCATTTATTGATTTATGGATCCCTTGTAATTGGTTGTTGCAATTTTTATTAACAAAAAAATAAACTATTAGAGAGTTTAATTTCACTACTTTATATCTAAATTTTAATTGTTTTGACATATATTTTCATGGGATGTTAATTAGTAAAATAATCTATTATTTATTTTTTCTATTGTTTTTAATTTTTTATATTTGGAAAATTTATTTTTCTTGACTTTGATGGAGTTTTATTAGTTTTAATTAAATTTTGACCAAGTTGGTTAGACACTAGATTTTAAAAAATAGAATGAATATTATGTAATGGGTTATAACCCTTATGTAATATTATTCATGGGGATTTAATTTGAAAAAATTATTATTTTTATGGTTTTCCTATCTTGGAGGAAAAATAGATCAATTTTAGGACTTAAAATGTTGGTCCATCAATCTAAGTAATGTTGGGGTAAATATAAACAGTAGCATAGAGCCAAGGCATCATTGACAACCAAGGAGAATATAAAAAGTGGGTCAGTTTTAGGTTTAATATGAAGGTTGTGTGTGGGTGACACATGGGCAATATAGTTTAGAGGGATTTTTTGTAGGGATGAAGCCTAGAATAACCATAAGAGTGTGTTATGGTTCCCTCATATATTAACTGGAATGAATACCAAATTAAACTTTGATATGGGATAGAAGCATCGTGTTCCACATTTAAAAATTGATGTTCCGTACAAAACATATGAAGTGATGATTCTATTACAATATTAATCATTGTAATATAGGTTATACTCCCAGCATATATGAGTCATATTTTGTTTACTATAGTTTTATCCATCGATGCAAAGGGATCCAAGAAGAATGCTTGATGTCAACCCAATTGGAAGAAATATACTCCCCACTATAAAGGTTTCACACCGTGATGATCTTAAATTGGATTATATATTTTTTTATTCGTAATATAGAAGATGGTTATGGTTCATATAATTCTTCATTATAGGGGAGTTTTCATATAATAAATAATAGTCTATTTATTCCATATCCATTTGATTCATTTCTTGTTTAGAAAGTGGAGGATGGATCATTTGAGAAATTTGTGATATGAACAAGTATTTTGTTCCATGTATGGGTATGAATTAAAATGAAAAACATTTTAATATATTCATGTTATATAGTAATGTGGTAGATACAATGGTTTATACATTGTTTTATTATCTTTATATATCTTTGATGATGTATGCTCAACTCAAGTGGATGATTCATTCACATCATGCCATCATTAAGTGAATAAGAGGAGGAGAACACCATGTTTCATTCTAAATGTTATGGTTTGTGGGATCCATTAAATGAAATAATATTTTGACCAATTTATTCCATAATCCATAATGTATATCTGGGACTCACTAAGTTACTTTTTTAAGAGTAATGAACCCAATATCTGAGAATTCAAATGTGTCAATGGGAATTTAAATTAGAGTGGTTTTACTAGGGAGATGGAGTTCTTCAAAGTAATATATTTTATGATTTTTTAGGATAAGTTATTACATCATGAAAAAGAGTGATGTATTGTGATGTATTCTTTTCTTGGGGGAAAATCATGTTTTCCTGGATCTATCACACCATTCTAGATTTAGTACATAATGTAGTGTTGATATAAAGATTCTACAACATGAATATGAACACTGATAGGTTCTAGTCACACCATGGATGTGTTTTCACTATATTTGAGATGAATATAGTGTTATGGTGGATCATATTGAACCATTTTATTGATGATGATATATTTTATGATAGATAAAGAATATTTGTTTCATGCCTCCCTTCTGTTTCATAGCTTATTGTGGGTTTTGTGCACAATAGAATTAAAATGTGACTCACCTATATTTTTTCAATGGATAATGAGTAGTTTTTAAAGGGGTTATTACATGTAAGGATTTGATAGTATCTAAAAGGGGAGGATGTTCCTTGGTAGAGGGATTAATAAACCACCACTAGGAGGAGTTACTCAGGTTTTTACCTAAGGATGTCATTTTAGTCAGATTCTTATCTATTTATTCTCATTTACTTTTCAATTATATAATTTCAAATTTTATTTTTTATATGATTACTCTTTCTGGTAATATTTCTCCTATTATACAATTTAACCTATGTTTTTTATATATTCTATCTTATAGGGTGTGTGGTTTATTCATTGGCCAACAACACTTAGAAATGGGTGCCAAATTCATTGGAGATATTAGAATCAATTAAATTTGATATATATCATTTTTTTAATTCTTAAAATATTTTGGTATTATTTGTTTCATTATTATAATTACAGAGTTAAATTATTTATTATATTCATTATTGAACAACTGAACTTGTGTATTTTATAATGATTGAACCTAAACATATTAGAGGTGATTGATTTAGTAAGAGTGGATGTATTATTCTTTTATATATGTGATTAGATATAAATGAATATTATTTCTTCATGTTATTCTAACAATAAGAGTAAAGATAATGAGGTATTATTAATAAGAATCAAATATAGGAATATCAATTTTATTTATATTTTGAAACTACTCAATTTGACATAATTTTCAACTGAAGTTAAGTTGTTAAATTTAAATTAACACTCCTCTAATATTGATTTCTTTTTCATAATCCATGTTTTTTTCATTTTCATTGTATTGAGTCATTATAATTATAGTCTAGTTAGTTTATATTTCAATATATACTCCTAGAAAATATATGTTTTTGAGTTTTCATTGGGGTTTCTAGTTCCAAATGGGATTGACATCATTATTTCACTATATTGTGCCTTTGTATTTAGTGTTGGTTTGAGTAATATTAATTTTAAAAATATATTATAGGGAAGTAATTTTTTCCTTTGTATTTTCATTAACAAGTATGGTTTATCCAATCTATTACTAACTATATGGTGGTGGTTGGGTATAATACTAAGTAGGAATGTCATGTTGAAGTATGTGTCTCATTTGATAAAATAGGTATGAGGTCACCAATGAGGATATAATTTTCTCTTATAGATTTTTGAGGCTCAAATAAGTTAAATGTCCCATTAGGTTGAGATTATTGTCCAACTAAATTATTGGGTATCCAATATGATCACAATAAGATAAGATAGTTTTCTTCTATTATTGAAAAATGGGAGCCTTATTTTAAACGGAATAAAATATTTTTATGAACATTTTGGGGCATATTGTTGAAGCATAAAAACCCCATAATTGTGCATCATTATAGTTTTGATCTCTTTTATTATAGGAAAATATGAATGAATAGGAGTTATCTGATATGGATTTTTTCTGGGGGCCTCGATAGGTTGGAACCCATTGTGTAAAACTAGGTTCAAGTGGTACACAGTTATGAGACCTTGTTGAATTGGTGTCTATAAATCGGAGTCCAGGGAAAATTGGCTATCAAGAATGATACAACGGTTATTTTGAACCCATGTATGACACATGTGTCATTTTCCATCCGAGTATCTATCCAAAGTGAACTAGAACCTACGTATGAGACCTAACAGAAATTTTACTAAATAATGGAAGGCCTAGGGGAATTGGAACATAGTATGGAATCTCTAGGATGAACATGGAATTTTGAAACCCAATACTAGATCCCTCAAGAAGCTAGGATTTGTGAGGACCAACTATTTTCCCTATAACTATTTAAGCTTAACTCAAAAGGAGACTGAGAACTAATGCATGTCACCTAGAGGGTACATCAAATGATATATGTGATTATTCTTGAATGGATACAAAAAAAAGGATATTTACCCCTTATAATCCATCCCATATACTTAGGTTTTGATTCATATATCCCCTTTTAGATTACATAGATCTATTAAGAACAAAGATAGAATCTTTGTGCACTTGGGTTCTCTCATTATAACATTTTTCTCAATGATTGTAGTTAGGGGTCCATTAATAAGAAATTCATGAACTAGATTCATGTCATATTTAATAATATAGGGTTCTTCGGTAATTTTATTTTCTTATTTTTAGAGAATGATATAGGGAAAAAATGTGGGGCACGAGAATAGACTTTTGCAAGGCACATGAGTAACATGTGTATTATAAGAGGTGTATGAGGCTTAGTGTGTCACACATTGTGCACACATATTTGGTGGATGAGTCTATGAATATGAGGAAAGGTCATAAACCATGGTATTTCACTTATTCGTGATAATTTAATTTATAAAAACAATATTTAACATTGTAAAACCATAAATTTTATTCAAAATTACATTTTGAAACCACACTCACTAAAATCACATCCTTAGAAACAAAATATTTACATATAAATATTTTCCCCTATATAAATCATTTTTTAGGGCATAATGTCTCTATATGATCCAAAAAATGGGTTTTGTGACTTTGATAACCAATTTCATAAAAAATATGAAATTAATATCCTAGTCCTAGTGGGAGATTCTCATAACCATATAACTAAAATGGGATTTTTTTACATAATATTCATCCATTGGTGTTATTGAAATAATAAATCACATTGAGATATCTTTAATATTTTCTTTATTTTCAATGGTAACTTTATTCCTGTACAAGAAATGGGTTATCTTAGGGAGGAATGTATCATGAATTCCATGGAAACATTTGTGGAATATTTTTTTTAGAAAAAATAACCCCCTCATGATTTGATTTTTTTCATAATGAAATAATTCCAATGTGTAGGTAATATATTGATTTTTTCATCCTTAAATAAACATTTAGTATGATTATATTTATAATTCTCCAATGATAGAATATTTTACAAGAGGTAGATATCAACTAAAGGATTTTAGATTTCCATGTGTTTAATCTCAACTCTATTATTTTTTCCCAATTAGAAATACATGAATTAACGATTTTTATATCCATGCATATGGTTAATGGAGGATTTCCCAACCATAATTCAAATTCTGAAATACTTTTATGGTAAGGGTAATAGAATTATATTGGAATTTATATCTAGTTCCAAGATAGGAGATCTAGAAATAATAATGTATCTTGTGAGAATAATAATAAAGACAGAAGTAGTTGATGAAAGGGGGGTCATTATTCTTGTATTTTATTACAAACAGAAGAAACACCATAAATAAACCTAGGATGGGAGATCTGAGTTTTTTGTATATGATGTCTCCATAAATTTTTGATATAGAAAACATATTGTATATATACAAACTATACACTATGGATATAAATAATATTTGAGGTGGGGTATAATATATGTAATCTAGGCATCACTATGTATCCTATTAGAATATGAATCAGGAGACTCATAGTTTTTATATGGTAACCTATGCACATATCTATACCTTGTAATTGGTAAAGATGGTGATAACTTCATCGTAATGTAGGTTCATTGAGAAATATTATGTAAATCTGAGTTCTAAAACACTAAGATGGAGAGAGGGTTGAAGTTTATAGGATTCGTGGCTAGGCCTAGTTCAAAAGATCCTAGTTTCACTATGTATCATAAGAAAATATAAATGAATCCACAGAGAGTTCTTAATAAGGGGTGTTCTTTCATATTAGGATCTTTTATAGTAGAAAATAAGTTGGGTATGTCCTTGTGAAAAGTTATTGGTGAAGGCCTGATGAGTTTAAACTCATATATATAAGGAAATAACATTCCTTATTAAATTTTTCATAGACCAATGGATGTAGAAATAATAGACTATCTTTTTCAAGGTAAATTTTTTAAACCATAAAATCGTAGTTCATTTTAAATTTGATTATTTAAAATTTTCCTAATATATTAAATTTAATATCTTTGTGAGTTGGGATATGTCTTTATCGCTGGCTGAACATTACGGGTGTTCAACCTATAAGGCTTTGTGATTAGTTTATTGACATTTTATTTATTAAAAATTTATACAATATAGTTTGTAGTTTTATCATCATAATTTTTTGAAGAAAATGATACTTATTTTTATATTACATGTCTTAATTAAAGAGTGGTGAATTATCCAGTGGTAGGGTAAAATAATAACTAACATGAATTATGTGATCCCAGTTGGACTTGAATCTTGATGAATCTTTTCGAAGTGGATAATCTCAAATCAAGGATTTTGGGTCTTCTAATAGGAGTTTCTCAACTTATAGAAATTTTTTTCATAGAAAAGTCATAAATATATTGGAAATTATACAACAAATGTATGTCATAATATTTCATTGAAATCAAGTGTGATGTAAACATTTATAACAAAGGTGCCTAATTCCACTTTATTGGTTAGGTTATCGAAGAGGTAATTCATAACATAATAATGCATTGGTTAATGGGAAATGGAGATAAGTTTAATTTGAACTATGAATATTAATTTGACCCTTACTAATAGTATACTCACCCATGTAAGTATAAATAATATTTTTGAAGCTTAAAAATGAGAATTTATATTTTAAAAATTAAAAAATAAGTGTCAGTATTTTTGTGAGTAATAAATATGTAATTAAAATTAAAATTAATAAAATTTATTCTGAAATAAATATTTTTGTGTCCTATAATTTTAGTATAATTTTATTAGACCTTAGTTAATTTTTGAATGTATTATAAAATCAGTTTTGAATTTGAAATTTTTATTTTATTCAATTAAATAATTATTTTATATAAAAATTAAATTTCACGAATTTCTAAAATTATTTTGATAATATAGAGTTATGATTTTAATTCTACACATCTAATAATATTTGGGATGAATTTTTTTCTTTTTTTCTGAAATACTTGAATTTTTGGTGAATAGTAAAATACGGTAATTTACTGTATGAATACATTATAAGATAAATACACTATTACATGCCTCATGGATGATGTAATCACAATTGGTTCGAACTCAAATACACTTATTTATATTTTTTTTCAAAATAATCAACACTATTTATTGTCTTGATCACAATAATAAAATAGTGAATACGAAATTCAAAAATCACTCTTCTCATCCACTATAAAAGTCACCACTCACTCAATCTTCTCTTCACTCCTCTAAGACTTTATTATTGTCAATGATCATTCCAATTACTCATAACTTCCACCCCACCAAATATAGGATCCCTTTTTCATTCAAAAAGACCCAAACACTTTCCCTTAAGGAGGTTCTCAAAGAGGTTATTTCAAGAGGTAAATCATCTACCTATTTCATTTAATTTCATTTCAATTTATCTAATTTTCTTGTTCTCTCATAAGATAATATATCCAATTGATATTTATAACTCTACTATCATCTATATACTGTAATTATATCATGTTAATGTAATAAACATTATCATTCTCATTTTTCTCCCTGTTATATTTTATAAAAGAAATCATCGTTTGATAGGTGCCAATTTACAAACATCATGGATGATGAAGTTATGTTCTTCAAATTTATCTTCAAATATATTAATTAAACCATTTTAGTAGTTGATTTTTTTTATAAAATGTATAATATAACACTATTTATGTTATATAATTGACATATATACATAATACTAAATGATAAAACCAAATGAGTTCTTTATGATCAATAATCATTGTAATAATCTAAACGATTATCACTAAATGTATTATACAATTATTCATCCTAATAATGTCAAAAAAATGATGCATATAACCATTTAAACATTTTTATTATCATTAAAAACTTTATATTAAAATTCTGGAGAATTATACTAATTTTTAATGAACTCCATTACATACAATGAAGCGAACCAGTCATGAAATCAATGAAATGAACACTATAGAATGACATAATTCAATCATATAACTTATTAATAAAGCCATAAAATAACATAGTAAAACTATATTGAATCAAATAAATGTATATAATTTTATTAAATAATTAATTATTGAATTTAATTTTATTATATAGGATGTTAAAGTCAAGTGCAAAACATGTCCCGAAATAAGGTAAGGGTTTTCTCCCCGAACCACCATTTTCATTTTGGTTAGTTATATTATATAATTAACTCAATGAAATTATTAATTATTATTAATTACTCCACATAAATTATGTTTTAATGTTCTATATATATGTAACAATCATAATCCTTCTTTATTTTATGGTGAGCAATATGTTTTAAAAGGATCTTTTAAAAAATTCTTCATGATAAACAAGAATGTTTCAAAGGAACTTCTAAAATTCCTACCTATTTTCAAATTCACTTATTATTATTTATTTATAAAACATTATTTTTATAAAATCACTAATTTTATTACGATAAAAATACATTATTTTCCTTCTATTTTTATGTAATTATTTTTATAAATTAACTCTTTTTTATAATATAAGAGTATTTATCTTAACAATTACTCTACGGTTTTATAGGAGTATTTTTATCTATTTCAACATGCTTGTTGCTTCTTATATTAAATTGGGATTATTATTTATGATATCATATAAGATATTTTATTGAATCTTTTTTGATTAGTTTGACTCTGGATGTGATATCTTTATACCATTCATGATATTACTCTTAATGGTTACTGTTTATATTTAATGATTGGGGATACTTATTTCCATTCAATATGTTTGTTTAAATATGAAATTATATGTTTTTTATGTTTATCCACATTCATATGAAGAATTAATTTGAATTATTACAAGGTGGGTGGTGCCTTATATATCCCCTCGATGTATTGGTAGGTCTCATGAGACAAACTTGTTTGGGTTTTTACCCATTTTTGTATGGTGTTGGTATAAGGACATGATAGAATGATTATGATGTCTAAAATTATGCATTGCCTAATTATAAGACTAGATGTCTATAGTCCATGTAATTATTCTTATAGTATAATATTTATGGTTCTATTTTATGGAATTATTTATTCAGGTTGTATTCCTTCTATGTTATGCTCATGTTTTTTAAAAGGTTTTTATTTTTTGTCATTCATATACCTAGTGTTTTTGTTTATGATGACTTCTGTTGTATTATTTAAACATAATGAGAATCTGGGATCACCTATTTCTTATGTTTTATATTTATACAGTATGAAAGTAAATGTATTATGAATGACCTCTAGGGACAATATTAGAGTTAGGGGAGTTAGTAATAGATTTTCTATAGTTGTAATGTTGAACTCACGTATGTATCTTGATTAAAAAAACTACTAGACTACCTGATCCATTAGGATGATACCTTTTTGCAATCTTGAAAATGTAAAAAAATAATGGACCGACTCTGTGAAACTAGGGTCGAGGTGTTATAGTGGGTTTTAGCTGTAGTTTAGTAGAAAACATAGAAACAAGATTTAGAAAATGTATATTTGTTGAAAACCCTAATATATACATTAAGAATAAACATTCCAGAACATCCTAAAATTTTTATAAGGAATAGATTATGTGGATATTCCTAGAAAATAAATCCATGTTTGGATACTATAAGTGGATGTGGAACTGGAACAGATGTACCTTGGAGTAAAAACTCGAATAAGTTGTTTTGATCTTGACCCAGTATAACATAGTACACAATAGTGGGCCTTACTACACACCTAGTTTTACCCTATTTGTGTATATGATTAAGATAATTCACATCTTCTTTACAAGCCATTATGAAGGATTTAAATGTAAAATTTTCCATATAGAAACCGTTTTTATTATTATGGGGTTATCTATTCATAGGATTTCAATTTATGTTAAATATTTTTATAATTTAGATTATGAAATATGATTCATAACATGATTTAGTTTATTCCATCATTTAGAAATGCTACCTAGTGGATGTAATGGAAACCACATGAAGGAACTTATCCCATGTATGGATTTCCCCTGTATTCTAGATAATGATGTTGGTTATCAAACTGTGATCAGTGCTGAGAAACATATAACTATATAGTGGTAGCTAACTCAGGTTATAAATAATAGCCTTACCTATATAGATCACCCTGAACCACAACATGGAGGATTGATGTTATACTTATTTATGAGAAAACACCCTCTATAATTTAATGGGACTAAAAACCCATTCATAGTAGTGTAGTGGATAATTTTTGTAGAAGATATTTATCTCTTTGGGATGTAACTAAAGGGAAAAGGTTTTCATGGAAGTTTATCATTTATCAAGAGATTCTAATCAATGGTAGCCGATAATTAAAATAAAAAATGATTAGTAAGGGATTTAATATATATAATAGAGGGATTTTAAGGAAATATTCTTAAAAAATACTTTCCTCATAAACAAGGGGTGGATATGGAAAGGTAGTTTATGAATATGAGGAAAAGATGATGGAAATGTTTCAATGTAAGAAGATAAATTCCCAAGTTTATCAATGCATTCCATTGACAACATATGTAATCCTTCAATTAATATTGATCTATTCTTTGATGGTTTAAAACTATTCATATGAAGGGAACTAGTCTCCAAATGTTTCTCATCATATGAACATATATTCTTATGTGCTATTAAGATAGAAAAACAATTGTCTATGAATTATGCATTTAAGGGAATTCAAGAGAAGATATGGGATTTTTAACAATATGGAAAAGGAAATTTGGAAATGGTTGAGAAGGGAATAATTTATTTTTCATCCTGTTAGAATTATGGGAATAAACACCTATGTACTTTTATGAATGGTATGGGTTTTTTGTTATAAGTGTTAAGGAAAAGGCCACCAATCCCATTATTTTATGATAAATAATGAATCCACCAATGTCCAATGCCAGAATTGAAAAAATATTTGAAATTATGAAAGTAATTGTCCTAAGCATCAAGGAAACATTCCCCAGAGGAGGCCATGGGAGAAAGGACATGCTTATGCTATCAAAACAACATAGGTGGAAGTTTTTAATGATGTGGTGGAAAGTACATTAAACTTTTCCTCAAACATAGAAAATGATTTACTTGATTATGGATCATCGAATTCGTTTATATCATCCCAATTTTACAAGAAAAATAGTCATTTAAAATTTGATTTAATAAAGTATTTTCCAGTCAAAACTCATAAGAGAAGTATCAAAGAATCAAAGATGTGTCAATAAATCCCCCTTATGAAAAATAAATGTGATTTTGTTTTTAATATTACTATCATAACTATGATTGAATTTGATATAATCTGACGTATGAATTGTCTTTTTTAGGATGTGAAAATTTATAGTTATAAGAAGGAGGTTACAATTTTTAGATTGGTGTAGAATAAAATATCTATAGAGAAGATACATCATCGTATGATTCTTATCTAGATCCAACCCCAATATCTGTTCTAAATTAAATTATTGGGGATGATAACAAATCAATATCTATGAGTAAGGAACAGAATATTCAAATTGAGGTGGACTTATTGTTCAAGAATACGTTGATGTGTTTCTAAAGGATTTACCTATGAATCCTCTAAAATGGGAAGTTGAGTTCAATATTGAATTTATTCCTGGTTTAATACCTTTATCATATACTCCTTATAGAATAACCAATGTGGATTCCATTGAACTGAAGAAACAACTAGTTTAATTGAGTCATAAAGAATATATTTTCCCTACTGTTTCTCTATGGGGAGCCCCTATTCTATTTTTCAGGAAGAAGGATGGATCTATGAGGCTATGAATTGAATACAATGAAATCAATATTCTTAAAAAAAGAACAAGTATATTATTCCTCACATTAATTATTTATTTGATAAACTTCATGGATCCTGATATTGTTTGAAGATTAACATTTGATATGGATATAATCACTAGAATGCGAGGAAGGAAGATATTCCCAAAATAGTGTTTAGAACGAGGTATGTGCATTATTAGTTTACAGTAATGCTTTTTATACTAACTAATGCAACACTTATTTTCATGGATCAAATTAATATTTTTTTTCAAGGATTATCTTGATGATTTTTTCTGGTATTTATTGATTATATCTTGGTATAAACTATAAGATATTAAGAACATGATAATCACAAGAACATTATTCTAATAAATCATAAAAGAAATGAATTATATGGGAATTTAACAACTGTGAATTATGGCATCATGGAATTTTTTTTCTGGGTAATGTTGAATCTAAGGATGGAAATTTAGTGTATCCTATAAAGAAAAAATAATT
Organism: Viscum album; assembly: GCA_963277665.1. Taxonomy (NCBI): domain Eukaryota; kingdom Viridiplantae; phylum Streptophyta; class Magnoliopsida; order Santalales; family Viscaceae; genus Viscum; species Viscum album. The sequence goes on from OY728119.1 coordinate 1,947,170,113, forward strand.
TTAATAATTGCCTACCCAAATGAACATAACTGATGTATTTAGTTTTATTGGTTTTGGAGGTTATTATTGGTGTTTCATTCATAACATCACATGTTTAACCAAACCATTGACCTAGAATACTCATAAAGGGGTTAAGTACATATGGTAAAAAAATGTGAAGAATTTTAAAAAAAATTAAAGAGGAGATCAGTGAATGCTTTGATTCAAACTCAACCATTGGGAAATAGTGGATTTATTATCTATATTGATCCATAAATGAATGGACATGGTTGTGTCTGCATTAAAATTGATATATCTATTTACTATGTATCAAGGAACATAAAAATTCATGACTAGAAATATGTAACTCATGATCTTGAGTTAGCAGTTGTAATCTTTGATCTGAATATATGGGTACACTATCTCTGTGGTGAAAAATTTGATAAATATATGGATAAAAAGATCTTGAAATATATCTTCTCAAATAAAGAACTCCACATGAGGAAAAGGCGATGGCTTGAGCAACTCAAGGATTTTTATTTTTAAATACACTACCACCTATGAAAGGCAAATAATGTAGTTGACTCATTGATCATGAGGGATTAAGGATTTATAAATAAAAGGTGTATTAAAAGGGATACTATATTCATGAATCTAGTAAATATGTATATGGGTATTACAAAATAAGGTGAAACATCATTAATTTTTAAAATGGTTTCCCAACCATATTTAATGGAATGAATTAAAACATCTCAGTTCGATACTGAGAATATTCATAAGAAAATTAAAGGAGTGAATGATGGGAAGTTGGATGTCTTTTTGTGTGATGATGGAATTATAAAATTTGGGTAGAAAAGTGTGTTTCCCCTATACCCAAGAAGAAAAAGGGTGTTATTGGATGATTCCCATAGCTCTAATTTATTTATACACTCCAATAACATGAAAATGGTTAGATATTTAAAGTAGAATTCTTAGTGGGACAACTTGAAGTGGGAAATTACTGATTATGTATCAAGATGTTGAGTTCAATAACTAGTGAAGGCTGAACGACCATATCCTATAGGATTCATGCAACATATACCTATTTGTACATGGAAATGGGATGACATAATCATTGATTATTTCACTAGATAACCCAAAACACCAAGAAATAATGACGAAATATAGGAAATTTTTTATTAAATTATGAAATCTGCACATTTTCTCACTATATGAGTGGATTTGACATTGGAACACATTTAAAGACACTATATTAATGATTTTATGAGGCTTTATGGATGACCTCTCAAAATTGGGTATATTAATTATCTATGATTGACATCAAAATTATGTAAATTTCTTCAAAAATATTTTGATACTAATCTCCGATTGAGTACTTCTTATCACCCTCAAATTGAAGGGAAATCATAATAGATTATCCAAACATTATAGGAAATTTTGAGATAAAGTTAACTTGACTTTCAGGGTATACAGGATTAGTATTTAACTATGGTGGATCTTTTTAAAAATATTTTTTTCGATTATAGTATTCAAATGACACCATATGAAACATTGTATGGAAAATTGTGTCTTACAACAACATGTTGGGATCACGTTGGTGAAATGAAGATTATAGTCCAAGAGATTTTAGAGGAAATAATAGAAAAGGTAAAGAATATTCAAACTCATATAAAAGAAACTCAATGTAGAAAAAATATATTTTATAATAATCAATGGAATGATTTGTAATTTCAAGAGTAAAATCATGTTTTCATGAAAGTATCTCCATGGATGGGTGTTAAAATATTTGGAATGAATGGGAAACTGAGCCCCAGGTACAGTGTCCCTTTTGAAATTTTGTATAGAATTATAAATATGGATTATCATTTGGCAGTGTCACATAGCCTTTATAAGGTACAAAATATGTTCCATGTCTCACTATAGAGAAAATACATTCCAGACACAACTTGTGTCCTATCTTCTGAAGGTATAAAATTAGAACCTAACTTATATTAATATGAAAAGAATATCTGAATTCTAGATTCTAACGAATGAGTGTTAATGAATTGGATGAATCGACTAGTAAAGTTACATTGGAAAATTCATAAAATTGATGAGGTGATGTGGGAGCCCAAGTAACTTATGATGAAGACTATCCAAATCTATTTATTAGGTAACATTCTAGTAATTTTGAGGATGATATTTTTCAAAGGGTAGAAGAATATGGGACCCCTATAATTTACAAATAAATTTAATATTGAATGCATGAAACATAATTTCTATATGAAATAACACTTTTTTATAACCTATCTAATGAACATAAGTTTTCCACCTCTGATTTTTGAATTTTGAAAAACAGAAATATACAGTTGTGATTAGTAAGATATTTGGATTCTGATAGGATCAACTTACATTATTTTGGTGAATAGGTACTTTACCCTTATGAATATTAATGTAAACTTATGAATAGTAATATGGCCTTTATTAGTTATAAAATCTCCCATGTAAAAATAAAAAATACTTAGGCACCTTATAAATGAGAGTTAATATTTGAAAAATTAATAATTAAGTGTTGATATTTTTGTGAGTACTAAATATTTAATTAAAATTTTAAATTATTAAATTGGACTAAAATAAAATTTATTTTCATAATATTCCTTCCTAAATAAATATTTTTTGTCCTTTTATTTTAGGATAATTTTATGAGACCTCAGTTAATTTTTTAAAGTATTATAAAATCAGTTTTAAATTTGAAATCTGTATATTTTCATGTAAATAAAATTTTTAATTAAAATTTAAATTTCACATTTTTAAAAAATTATTTACATAATATGGAGTACATTTTTTTAATTTTTCTTCTTGAAAAATGGTTGGGGTGAATTTTTCGGATTTTTCTAAAATACATGATTTTTTTTGTATAGTAAAATACCGTAATATACGATATTAAAAAATTATAAGACAAATACACTATTAATTGTATCATGGATGGTGTAAGCACTGATGGTTCGAACACACATGAACTTATTACTATTTTTTGTCTCAATAATCCACACTATTTCTTATATTGAAAAAAATAAACAAATTACGAATAAGATATTCAAAAATCACTCCTCTATTCCACTGTGAAAATCACCCATCACCCACTCTTCTCCTCACTCATATAAGCATTAAAGCTTCTCATGTTTCGGCCCAAATACTCTTCCCTATTACCTCCCCACATCCAGTATCCCTTGTTCTTGATAAAATACCAAACCAATTCCCCATGAAGAGGTTCTCAAGGACATTATTTCAAGAGGTGACTCCTTTTCCTTTTTTTCATTTAATTTCATTTAATTTTATCTTATTTTCTTATTATATCATAACCTCCTCTATCTAATTGATCATGATTACTCTAGTATAATCTTTATAATATTATTATATCATGTTTATGTAATAACAAATTGTAATCTCCTTACTCTCCCTCTTTTTTTTATAAATGAAATCATCGTCTGGGAGGTTTCAATTCACAACCTTCGTGGACAAAGAAGTTTCATTCTTAAAAATATTCTCAAAACCTCTCCATGAAATCATTTTAATATTTGAGACAGACAGTAAAATTTATGATATAACCCTTTTTTAATGTAACAAATTTACACAATACTAAATGATAAAATAATATGAGTTTTTATGATCAATAATCATCGTAATAATCTAAACTATTATCACAAAATGTATTATCTAATGATTCATCATAATATTATGTAACAAAATGATATATATAACCATTTAAACTTGGGAGTTATAAATAAAAAAAATTATTTTTTGTAAAATAATAGAAAATTTAAATGAACTCTATTACTTATAATCAACTGAACCAATCATGTAATCAAGGAAACAATCACTTCAGAATGACGAAATTGAATCATATAAATTATCAATAAGGAAATAAATGAAATTAAAAAAACTATAATGAATCAAATACATATATATATGTTTTTTAATTAATTAATTAATTCATTTAATTTGATTTTCTAGGAAGTTAAGTTCAAGTGCAGAACATCTCCAAACATAAGGTAAGGGTATTCTACATGAAGATCCATTTTCATTCAGCATACTATTATTCTCTACACACCTCAATGAAATTATCAATTATTCATATATACTCCTCGTAAATTCAATTTAAATCTTATATATATATATATATGTGCAAATCAAAATTAAATTAACTGAGATGAACATATTCTACTCATCATATAAGTACATTTTTAAGAAGAATAGTGCATGTTGTCTCATTTTATGGGATAACCCATGTTATCTTATTTAGTGGGATGATTACCATTTTCATAGTATTTAGGGAATGAATTCAACAAAATTTTATACTAGAAAGTATTTATTTTTAACAATATATTATCTTTTCCTCTTATATGCTAATTATTATATTATTGGTTGGTTGAGAATTAGAAGGTGTTGCAGTTAGATCATAAGTGGAGTCATTTTATTTAAAAATTTACTCTACTTCACTGAGATTCATGATTTTTTAAAACAGAGTTTGGATTTTCCCAAATTTAGATATGAGGGAATGTGGAACCTGATAACTATTTATGGAATAAATTTTAGGCTTTCAGCTTTAAAAGTCACATCATCGTAATGTTTTCTACTAGGGGTGATATTTTTTTTTCTTATTTCCCTAAATTCAATATCAACTATTGTGGTTAATGATGACATAAACTATTTTTTCACTAAATAGATTCCTTCAAACATTGTTTCACTGATGAAATCTCTCAAAACCACTACGATACTTATGGGGGATGAGTGTGTTTGATAAATAATCTTATAGTATCACTAAAAATATATCAGGTAATTCTTCTTAAGGAAGATTTATATCAAAGGAATATTTCATAACCATATATTTTTTAATGAAACCCATGAGTATCATTATAATTATCCTTGATGTTAGTAAATAATTTTAATTTAATCATGTTGAGTAGATTTTATTCTTCATAACACAAACCAAAAATAGAAAAATGATACATAAAAAACTATTAAATATGACCATTATATTATAGCTTTAAATGTTTGGGAATCAATAAGATGAAATTTTTCTATGAAATTAAGGTAAAAAGTTATAATAAAACAAAGTTCATTTTATTAATGAAAATATACTTTTTCTAATAAAATGGTTTTACACATTATATTTGCTAACATGAAAATTAATTTTTACCAATAATAGAAATATTATTTGGTATAATGTTTTTTAAATTTGGAATAAAAGAGTATAAAATATATAAAAATTAATATTTAATTTTTAGATAAAAATAATAATACTGGGATTGAACTTAATTACTCTTATTAGGGTAAAATATTTATTTTCAAAGAAATTATTCAAAAAATTGGGATAATATTTATTGTAAAATAAATTAAAATACACAAAAATGAATCTAACATAATTTTTCAGTCAATATATTAAATTTTTAGAACTTATGATGTTTTTAATTAATAATAAATAATACTATGAAAACATTTTTATAAAAAGCGAAAATTTCTACCAAACTATTTTTCAATATATTAAATGTTTAAATATAAGATTTAATTTTATATTATTTAGAAACATAATTAGATTAGGTGGAGTTGAAATTCTTTTTTATAATATCAAAATTTAATAATAAGTGTGACCTTCTACATTTTTAATAAAATATTAATTATTATGTTGAAAGGAAATTAAAAAGTTACAAACCAAAGTGGAAGAATGTAAAATTAAAGTTGTAAAAGCCAAAATAAATGTTTATATTGTATATTAAAATGATTCCTAGTATATTAAATGACATTATATCACCCTAAAATTCATTATTTGGAACGTTTAGAGACGCTGACCCTTGAATAGTTACATGAAATCATTGAAAATTTACTAGATATTTACAAAAAATTCAATTCTATCCACTTATAAATAGAGATCACTAACACTAAATTTAAACAATATATTCAAAGAATAACCATGATGATAATTCATCCCTTAAATATCCTAAAATCTATATCGATTTACTATGAGCATTGGTCTTTCCAAAATTACAATCTAAAATGACATATGGTGTTACTCAAGGGAGAACTTCCTAAGGGAGTGGTAATATTATAAACCAAAATTTCTTAATTATTTCAATAATTTATCACCCAAATCCTATTTTATTAAGTAATTAGTGATTAAATCAATATAAATAATATGATTAACTATCATTATTCTAATTTTATATAACTTTTCTTTTTTCCTCCCAACCATTTGGATAACAAAAACTTCGCGTGAGTTACGTGTGTGATACAACCTTCATAAGTGATGTGATACATTTCTTATAACTACCATATATTGAGGTCTAAAAAATTAACATAGTTAAAAATTGTATAACTAAAATATTATTAATGTTTTGAAAATGTAAAATAAATTTTTCCTTGTTTATATTCTAGGTAATTGATTACTTAACCCATGTGTTTTTTGGATTACCCCCATTATGAAAGTAACATATTTTATTTTCATATAGTATTTTGCCCATAAATATACCCACATAAAATAAAATTAAAAACATAAAAAAATAAATTATATCATTATGATTTTATAATAATTATATTATGAAAATATAACCACATTCTTAACCATACTCACCCATAGATTATAGGTTGTTTGAGTTTTAATTGGTTTAACAACTTATAAGAACATTGTGATAAATTTATACCACGGATGTATATGGAAACATATATAATAGGGTTATAATACATTATTCAGAAAATAATGTTCATTTTAGGGTTATGGAAATATTATTTTTAATATTTAACTTTTTATTAATAGCACTCATTAGTCAATAAAACAAATTTTGATACATACTTTACAATATATTCACCACCACAAATAACAACTAGAACACTTATGACATGAAATTATAAAACTATAAATAATTATAAAAAATGTTTTTATATAAGTATAATTATATTTAAATGATTAAAATTTAATCTATTAATAATATTCTACACTAAAATTAAAAATTAATTACAAAATGTACTATCAAAACTAAAAACTTCTGATAAGGAAAATAAAATACAACTAAATATTATATTTGTAATGAATAATTATAAATTAAGTTTATAAAATGTTATATTTTTTAATAATGTTTCCATATAGGGTATTGATATTTTTAATTTATCATACATCAGGTTTCAGTTCACTCGAACAAGAATAGATAATGAAAATTATTTTTTCTAGAATAAACATATTTTCATGAGGGAAAATGATTCCACTTTTACTATGGTTTCACATGATGGGTTTCTTCTATTCTATATTACAAATATAATTTATTTCCCTATTTTATTATCTGGAATTATATTGATGTATCTATTTCATTATGGTAGTTGATGATGTTGAGAATAATTCGTAGCATCTCAAAAATATTTATTTTTTTTCTATGAATTTTTTTATCTTCTGGCAAAATTTCTAATTTATAGGTGGAAACAAAATTTTTTTTTTATCATGTAACATTATTATTTACCATAAAATTTTTAAAAATGATATTTTTCTCTTTTTACAATGGGGGTTATCAATAAATATATTTCAAATTAAAAAAAATATTTTCCATTATTCCATAATGAAATGTTTTATCTTCTCCTTCTGGTTTAATTAGGATAATATTCATGAATTTTAAAGAGTATATTCTTGTTTTTTTTATAAGTTACTATTTTTTGATTTCCTAACATCAATTTTTCGAAAATAACATCTTAATTTTATCTATAACATCATATTTTACAAAAATTCTGAAACTATTTTATAAAAATTCTTATTATTTCCATACCATTTTCCCAATAAAATATAATGGATTTTGTTCTTTATAATTTTTCATAAATCAAATTCTAAATGATCCAGCAAAATATTTATTTCAGGTGAATTTTTTTTGGGTTTCAATAATTTACATTATTGAGGTCATTTTTGTGATACAATCTAGAAATGTAGTGATACACAATTCTACTACAGTGTGTTATTAATGATGTGATAAATTATTATTTTTAATTTTCACACATATATATAGATGATTGATGGGAAGTGTCTTATATTTTCCTCGAATTCATTTTTTAATGTTTTATATATCATGATATAATATAGAATGATTCTTCTTATATATGCACAGAAACTAAAGTGTTATCCGTCATGTATATGCTCACAAAATAACGCGGTGAGACATCTTTGATATGGTCATGATATGATGATACACTCTAATATTGTTTATTTATATGTTATTTGTTATGAAATTCATAAATGGATGTTTAAATTTTAATTCTATATGTAAATGATTATTCTCCAGGGATGATGTTTATTATCTCGTGATTTTATATTAATTTTTGATGGTATATGTTTACTCTTACACATCCTTTTATAATTACTTATAGACAACTCTTATGGTTTAATGTTATTTTAATAAGATTTTTCTCCCCTACCAATTTATTATTACATCACTTTGATCTAACCCTTATGAAAGGAGGATAAGAATTATGCTAATGATAATTAAATCTCACTTTAATCTTATGTTTACATTCCCTTGGTAATGATGATGAGTATAACTTATGAGAAGTCTATAAGGGTGTCTAATATTTCTTAATTATGTATAAATATTCACACATTTTTTCAAATATGTTCCATATGTATATAGTTCTCTAAGACATAAAACCTTCCATTCTTATGATTGTTTGACTGCTTGTATGATTTTATTTTTAGCTTATGGAAATGATCTAATATAATGAAATGTTCATCTTGGGTAGTGATAGTTGGTATCAAAGAAATGATTAGGTATTTTTTACGATTACATTGAATATTTATTTTTATTAGGGTAGGGGAACCTCAATGAGAATACTAGGAATAAGTATATGTATAGGATAACATCCTAGAGTTTTAGTAAAGTAGATATTTTGTATTTTATGAGAAATTATATCCCATTATAGATACTTTGAATTTGATGTATCTATGGAAAAAATTCATCTAGGGATAATAACCATGCAGTAGTTCGGTCTGGTATCAGCTCAATCTTCACTCGGTGCATGATGAGGTTGTATAAGACTTTACACTTGGCTAAAAACTCCCAAGTGAAAAGATTTAGAAATTAACTCTCTCTTTATGAACTATTATCAACGATTTGAACACATATTCATAGTCTGATTAAAGAACCAAATCGGTTATAGACAATTAATAATTTAAATTGAAACCAAGTAATGTGTATGTTATAGAACTTGATTAATTTATTATTTATCCCTTTAATGTTTTTATTTTTCTTTTTTAGATTATGTATTAATAACATTAACTTTCCTTTTTATATCAACGATGTTAGGAGAAAACATGATAGAAATTATTCTGAAGGGCAATGAGATGATTGTACAAATGATAAGCCATATGGGATATGAAAATGATTAAAAAATATTATATAAATTGTTAGTCAATTATCCCATGTTTTGAATAATGACACAAAGCATGTTGACCTCCCAAACACACAATGAAAAGAGATGCATAAAATCGATCGTTTCGTGCAACAATATCCAACCTACATTTTTTTCACTTTTTAACAACTTATTATATCCCATTAGATCAATGTGATATAAAATATATTATCTACTCTCCAGTTCATAGAACATGAGAATGTTGTGTGGGTAGTTATTCATTAGATTGTGAGGATGGAGAATTGTAGAGACCCGAAGCTTAACGTACATGGACATTACATTACTTTTGCGGAATACTTGGTACATAACAAAAACACACACACAAGGATCGTAATAGTTTAGTGTCTTTGGAAACTCTGAACGTAATCTTCTAATCATGGTGAAAGATCTTCAACATCTCCTATAATGATCTCCCTTTTTTTACCTAAAACCTTTCTTTATATCCTGGGGAAAAGAAAACATAAAAGGGTGACCTCAAATGCTCAGTAAGGGTAAACAAAAGAAATATCAATCACATCGTATTCATAAGAACATAACATTTTGGAAATCTTAACCTGCAAAAGAGAGCATAATATCTTAACATGGAACAAATCATAGAAGTGAAAATGAGATCCCCATAATCATAACAGAAAACTTTAAAACTTTGTGGCATGCACACATAATCATGGAAAATCATTTCTTGTTAGTCATGACTCATTGCCAAGACTATCTTAGTGGACAAAGTCCCTTTCTGAACCGAGTTCACTCCTCGTTTCAGTCCTGTATCACTGAACTGAAATAACCTTCCGTTCCAGCCATTTCTATCTCATGAGATATAAAATCTTTACCCAATGCATTGGAGGGAGATATAGGTCCCACCCATCTTATAATGAATCCTTTCTTATGTGTTCCACATAATCATAAAACATACATCATCGCATAACACATGTAACAAAAATGGGATTCTTGAAACATCATGACATCATAAATAAATTCATATAAGATAAAGGAATTCATAAAAATAATTCCATCACAAAATGAACAAATCAATTTAATAATAGGGATAAAACAGAACCCTTTATTATCTTAGATGGAAAATAATTTTGATAAAACACTTGAACTCCATTCTTGAGGAAAATATCCTTTCTTCTTCAAAAAACATTTTTCCTTTCATAACATGTCATAAAACTTTAAAATAAAAGAATTTGATTAAAAATAAACTTGAAAACTTTTAAAGGAAGCTTCTTGGAAATAATGTTTTAAAAATCCATTCATGCCGTATAAGTTAAAAAAAACATTCTTCGTACTTTTGTCGGAAAAGTCCAAAAGTACCTCGTACGACAAAAGATTCCTTTCATAGATATTACTAAAAACTCACCGAAGGGTAAAAATGGATTTAAAAAATTGTAGGTGGATGGAAATAATATTACATATTGATGAAACATGGATGTGGATGATAAAATACACCCCAGTAAATACTTACGAATAAACAATCTCGGATAAAAATGAGATTGTGATATTTCCCTTACCTTAGGTACGACTTGCTTGGTAATTGTCCGAAACTCCTGTATAATGATTTAAATCATGTTATTGACTTATTACAGAATCATATTAATTGTTTTTATATCATATATGGTTCACTTATGACATTATATTACCCGTTCTTTTGTAAATTCCATGTTAAAGAAGCGTTTTGGGTAAAATCGTTTCATTTATCGTAGGTGTTTTGACTTGTTGTTCTTGACATTATTATTACTTATATCATGATTTACATACTTCAAGAATATAAAATATGATTTATATATCATATATATTAAGTATATATATATATATATATAATAGATAGATAAATGAAATGAAAAACACCATTCATGGAGACGGTAGTCCGTACGTACGCATGAACGCTGTTTTCCTTTCCTTATTGTCTTGAATGGAAGTAAGTAGATGACATATATATATATATAAATAAATACAGTAGATTTATAATGTCATATATTTCATTATTATTTCTTATATATACTTTATAATCATTCTTAAATGGTTAACATGGAGAATGAATCTCATCGCGTCGTGGAGACGGTATTCCGTACGTACGCACGAGCGATGATATCATTTCCATAAATATTGAATTGAATTGGAGTGGATTATACAATATATCAGAATCAATATGATGTTGTAATAACTATGTATAGTTATTCTTTACACCATTATACCCATCCATGTAAGGTGGTGGTGGAAAATAGATTACACCACGGCGTGGAGACGGTATTCCGTACGTACACACGCGCGGTGATTTCTTTTTCCGTAGGATGGATAGATGGTGAAATAGGGTTGTTTCATACTTATAATAACATATCAGTATATGAGTGATACTGATGTTATTACTTCATAATGAAACAACCTAAGAAGAAGAAGTGGAAGAAGAAATAAAGATGAAAGAATTGGTAACGGTAATTACCTCTTCTTTGAAGCGCCTCTTTGAGACCTCTTATGGCACTAAAATTGGTCTTTGAGGAAGACCAGAACCCCTAGGATGTTTCTAGGGAAGTGGAGAAGAGATTTTGGCAGGGGTTGGCCGAGCTTGAGTGCTCAAATTGGTGTGAGGAGGAGGGGGAGGAGGTGTCCTTTTATAAGGGAGGAGAGGGGCACCTTAGGAATATCTCAAAATATTATTTTATATTAATGTCAAAATCGGTTTATAATGGTTCCAAAGGGTCTTATTTCGAATCTAAAGTGGGGATGGGTCGACATCCTATCAACCAATAGGATTTAGACAAATTTAGGGTATTATTTTAACCTTATCAATTAGATTTAACTCTAAGTTAAATAATTTAACTTTTACCGTGTCTTTTTGTTTTCATTCACTATATGGTTAATACACTTACTATAACATACCAAACTAACCCCAAATTGTTTATTATTAATACATATATCCTTATCTAAGTCATTTGGCCGAACCTTAGATTTTTAGGAATAAAATAACAATTAATAATATAATATTTGATTTAAAAACTATTTTGTGTCAATTTTGACACTATTTGATATATGATTTTTGTGAAAGTCATAACAGAATTATATGTTCGAACCAAGTTGATTAAATCAACATTAATATATCATAGTAACCTATAAAATTAGTGGAATTCATAAAAAGTCTCAAATTACATTCATTTGAGCATTTATAACATCAATTATGTTAATATTTCGTTAAAAGGGTAATTACTGCATCATCGGTGTGTCATAAATAAATTAATTTATTTAAAGTCTAAAAATTATAAAATATCATTATGTAGGAAATCTTTTTAGATTTCTAATGAATATTTATAGTCGAATTTATCTTATGTATAACCCCATATTAAAAATTATTTACTTATTAAACTTTGATTTTAACTATTTTAACCCTTCTTTAAATAAATTAATAATAAATGTCCTAATCTAATCCAAGTGGGCCTAAATGGTCATATATTATTCATAAGGTTATTTTTGGTCGAATTACACTTATACAATAGAATTAGGACATGTGTTAGGGTAATAATAATATAATATTTACCCTTAGTTACCCTATTTACTATTAACCGTGGTAAAAAAAAGTAAAAAGTTACTATTCACCAAAAATTATTTTCATCTCATTGAACCACATTTTAGTCCTTGATATTAACCGTGTCTCTCGGATTTTCAAAATTCCATTCACAGAAGCGGTAAAATTAAGTTTTATGAAAAATTTAGTGTTTTAACTACCACTTAGTGATTTCACTATTCATCAAAAATTGAAAGTTTTCAGAAAAATACCAAAAATTAGGCCTAAGATATATTTGATATTATGAACTCAAAAATGATGTCTATTTTACCAAATTCAAAACATATCAGTTGCATTAACTAATTTAAAAATTAATTCTCGTCGTCAAAACAAATAGCGTGTTTTTAAAAGATAATAACTATCAAAAGTTTGACACTAGTTTATAACTGGTTTAAATGTGAAATTACATCCAATGACCAACATTGTATTAAATTGTAAAAATATATTCTAAATATACTTTAAAACCACTCAAATTAATAATTTATCACTATTAATTATTTCGATTAAAAAAGTTGTTTTTAATTAAAATTTAGTAATTTTCACTATTCATCAGAATATGAAAGTTATCCGAAAAGTACCAAAATTTCACCCTAAGCTAATTTCGATATTACGAATCCAAAAATAAATTCCATTTTGAAAAATAAAATTCACAAAATTTCAAAAAGTGGTTATTACTATTCATAACGGCTAGTTTTAATAATATCTTAATAGCATATCGTTGTTTAGCGAAACTCGGTGTTGCGTACAACACACGCTATCGTGGAAGGTCGCGATTGCGTATAATTCAAGCCAGGTCAGAGATGTGTATTGTGAAAGCTCCTTTTGGTGTAGCGTATAACACAAGACATTAATAAAATTAAAAAGAATATTTTTCATAAAATCTCGGGCTATTACATTCTACCCCCCTTAAAATGAATTTCGCCCTCGAAATTCGTCGGGGTTATAAATAGTTTACTATTCGATAGTTTCTTTAATAGAAACCCACATCGTAAAAAGGAATACCAAAACTTAGCTTTAAAAACTAAAGTATGAAATGTAACGATTACCCAGATAAACTAATCACTGGGTTTCCACATAGGTGAAAATATGGATATGGAAGAGAAATATAACCATCATGTTCTGATGGAGAGTGGTAGAGAACATTGCTATGGAAAATCCAGTAATCACAAATCCATAAATTTGTGATGATCTAAGGTACCATCTGATTCATTAGGTATAAGATCACTAGGACAACATTTTTGGTTTTCAAGATCATTTCCCTAAAGTTGAAAATTTGAATTAGAATAAATACTTTTTTTTATTTTGGTACAATCTCACTGTTGTTCATGCCTTGAACAATTTCCACTTCATCCCTTAAATAAATGAAGTTGAATTTGTTATTCGTGAAGTGTTAGCAGATCATGTGATAGAATGACGGGTCATTCCATCTGTCTCAAACAAAAGGTTAGCAAAAATTATATACATAAGTCGATCCATAGTGAGATTAATCATATATGGTTCCTAAAATGGACTTTATACTTCATATATCATACTGCTTAATATAATAAAACTAGTTTCTAATAAACCGGGACTTCCTGTAGGCCAGTGGTAGGCGATAAAGGCCAGTCGCACTTTGGTTGTGGGTTCGATTTCCACAGCATTGTCCGACGCGATGGGCTGCCGCCCGTCCTGCAGGTTGTCCTTTTCTAAAACTATATTACTATAACATCCCATCAATAACATCGAGAAAACTTCTATCCTTAAACAATACTAACTTTTTTCCAACATAATCCATTCCAATCTTTAGGATTATCCATAATACTGCAATCCACTCTCATAACATAGTGAAAACGATTACCAGAGATTTAATACCATCGTCAATTCCCATATATCATAAGATATGTTTTGTTGGTTACATTCCAAACATTCAAAGTCCTTAATCATGTATTCTCTTGAATACCTTTGTGAAAACATGAATGCAGTTAAAAGTTAACACTTTCCACATACCAAAATCCTCAAAATTCTATATACTCAAACCATGATATCACTTAGTCCTTATATCAATCATGAGCTCATGAATACTATCAAACATATTAGATTCTCTTTATCCCTTCATTATACGCATATCATCTACATTCCAAAAGTATCTGAATAACCTTTCATGGATACTGGTAACATTAATCATACTTTCAAAACTCAATGAATGATAACAGTGTAACAATCCTTAGATGTCTCTTTATTCTATAGTACCATGAGATTACATTACACATGATAAACATGTAATTATTCCACTACATTCTTAAACCATTGACCGAGCTTCAAAAATTCTTTCATCTCACATATCATTTGTAGTCTCTTCATCATCATCAACATAAATACTACCCATACGACCATACTGATTCTCTTCATGAGACTTTCCCTTAGGGCATTGGTTTGCATAATGCCCGTACATTCCACATTTAAAACATTTAACCATTGTTGATGTCGTAGCAATACCATTATCCTCATCCATGGTGTTAACTGAACCTTTTCCTTTGCACTTACTTGCTTTGTGTCCTTCTTTTCCACACCCAAAGCATCTTCCAGTTCCTTTGAAACATTCTCCTTGATGCCTCTTCCCACATGATTTACATAGGGGAAATTGAACTTTCTTTACTCTATGATCATCATAAAACTCCATCTTTCTCTTATTAGCCGAGTCAGGAAAATTACCAAATTTTACTTTATTGATCATATTATGAGATTGCTGATTCGGCATAATAATGAGGCAAACACTTCCAAATCCCATTTCATTATGAAGAATATCATTCCATTGTCCATCATATCCTCCATTATCGTGAATCATCTTGTTTCCAGCCATTTTCTAAAACCCAGAAAAGAATAGTGTGAGAGGAAAAAATCATGCTAGGGAAAACATAATAAAGGTGGAGTATCCTCAATATCTAACACCTTAGGTTAAATTCTATGATCGTTACCGTAGTTCTAGGACTGTATCCTATACGTATACTTATCCTTAGGGACATCCCTAGACATACCTTATAAATATCTCTAGGGATCTCACTAAAGTTCTCGCATCCTAGTTTCCAAAGGTTGACTAAACCTTTCCTCTGATACCAACTGTAGAGACCCGAAGCTTAACGTACATGGACATTACATTACTTTTGCAGAATACTTGGTACATAACAAAAACACACACACAAGGATCGTAATAGTTTAGTGTCTTTGGAAACTCTGAACGTAATCTTCTAATCGTGGTGAAAGATCTTCAACATCTCCTATAAAGATCTCCCTTTTTTTACCTAAAACCTTTCTTTATATCCTGGGGAAAAGAAAACATAAAAGGGTGTGCTCAAATGCTCAGTAAGGGTAAACAAAAGAAATATCAATCACATCGTATTCATAAGAACATAACATTTTGGAAATCTTAACCTGCAAAAGAGAGCATAATATCTTAACATGGAACAAGTCATAGAAGTGAAAATGAGATCCCCATAATCATAACATAAAACTTGAAAACTTTGTGGCATGCACACATAATCATGGAAAATCATTTCTTGTTAGTCATGACTCATTACCAAGACTATCTTAGTGGACAAAGTCCCTTTCTGAACCGAGTTCACTCCTCGTTTCAGTCCTGTATCACTGAACCGAAATAACCTTCCGTTCCAGCCATGTCTATCTCATGAGATATAAAATCTTTACCCAATGCATTGGAGGGAGATATAGGTCCCACCCATCTTATAATGAATCCTTTCTTATGTGTGCCACATAATCATAAAACATACATCATCGCATAACACATGTAACAAAAATGGGATTCTTGAAACATCATGACATCATAAATCAATTCATATAAGATAAAGGAATTCATAAAAATAATTCCATCACAACATGAACAAATCAATTTAATAATAGGGATAAAACAGAACCCTTTATTATCTTAGATGGAAAATAATTTTGATAAAACACTTGAACTCCATTCTTGAGGAAAATATCATTTCTTCTTCAAAAACATTTTTCCTTTCATAACATGTCATACAACTTTAAAATAAAAGAATTTGATTAAAAATAAACTTGAAAACTTTTAAAGTAAGCTTCTTGGAAATAATGTTTTAAAAATCCATTCATGCCGTATAAGTTAAAAAAAACATTCTTCGTACTTTTGTCGGAAAAGTCAAAAAGGACCTCGTACGACAAAAGATTCCTTTCATAGATATTACTAAAAACTCACCGAAGGGTAAAAATGGATTTAAACAATTGTAGGTGGATGGAAATAATATTACATATTGATGAAACATTGATGTGGATGATAAAATACACCCCATTAAATACTTACGAATAAACAATCTCAGATAAAAATGAGATTGTGATATTTCCCTTACCTTAGGTACGACTTGCTTTGTAAGTGTCCGAACCTCCTGTATAATGATTTAAATCATGTTATTGACTTATTCCAGAATCATATTAATTGTTTTTATATCATATATGGTTCACTTATGACATTATATTACCTGTTCTTTTGTAAATTCTATGTTAAAGAAGCGTTTTGGGTAAAATCGTTTCATTTATCGTAGGTGTTTTGACTTGTTGTTCTTGACATTATTATTACTTATATCATGATTTACATACTTCCAGAATATAAAATATGATTTATATATCATATATATTCAGTATATATATATATAATAGATAGATAAATGAAATGAAAAACACCGTTCATGGAGACGGTAGTCCGTACGTACGCATGAACGCTGTTTTCCTTTCCTTATTGTCTTGAATGGAAGTAAGTAGATGACATATATATATATATATAAATAAATCCAGTAGCTTTATAATGTCATATATTTCATTATTATTTCTTATATATACTTTATAATCATTCTTAAATGGTTAACATGGAGAATGAATCTCATCGCGTCGTGGAGACGGTATTCCGTACGTACGCACGAGCGATGATATCATTTCCATAAATATTGAATTGAATTGGAGTGGATTATACAATATATCAGAATCAATATGATGTTTTAATAACTATGTATAGTTATTCTTTACACCATTATACTCATCCATGTAAGGTGGTGGTGGAAAATAGATTACACCACGTCTTGGAGACGGTATTCCGTACGTACGCACGCGCGGTGATTTCTTTTTCCGTAGGATGGATAGATGGTGAAATAGGGTTGTTTCATACTTATAATAACATATCAGTATATGAGTGATACTGATGTTATTACTTCATAATGAAACAACCTAAGAAGAAGAAGTGGAAGAAGAAATAAAGATGAAAGAATTGGTAACGGTAATTACCTCTTCTTTGAAGCGCCTCTTTGAGACCTCCTCTTAGGGCACTAAAATTGGTCTTTGATGAAGACCAGAACCTCTAGGATGTTTCTATGGAAGTGGAGAAGAGATTTTGGCAGGGGTTGGCCGAGATTGAGTGCTCAAATTGGTGTGAGGAGGAGGGGGAGGAGGTGTCCTTTTATAAGGGAGGAGAGGGGCACCTTAGGAATATCTCAAACTATTATTTTATATTAATGTCAAAATCGGTTTATAATGGTTCCAAAGGGTCTTATTTCGAATCTAAAGTGGGGATGGGTCGAAAGCCTATCAACCAATAGGATTTAGACAAGTTTAGGGTATTATTTTAACCTTATCAATTAGATTTAACTCTAAGTTAAATAATTTAACTTTTACCGTGTCTTTTTGTTTTCATTCACTATATGGTTAATTCACTTACTATAACATACCAAACGAACCCCAAATTGTTTATTATTAATACATATATCCTTATCTAAGTCATTTGGCCGAACCTTAGATTTTTAGGAATAAAATAACAATTAATAATATAATATTTGATTTAAAAACTATTTTGTGTCAATTTTGACACTATTTGATATATGATTTTTGTGAAAGTCATAACAGAATTATATGTTCGAACCAAGTTGATTAAATCAACATTAATATATCATAGTAACCTAGAAAATTATTGGAATTCCTAAAAAGTCTCAAATTACATTCATTTGAGCATTTATAACATCAATTATGTTAATATTTCCTTAAAAGGGTAATTACTACATCATCGTTGTGTCATAAATAAATTAATTTATTTAAAGTCTAAAAATTATAAAATATCATTATGTAGGAAATCTTTTTAGATTTCTAATGAATATTTATAGTCGAATTTATCTTATGTATAACCCCATATTAAAAATTATTTACTTATTAAACTTTGATTTTAACTATTTTAACCCTTCTTTAAATAAATTAATAATAAATGTCCTAATCTAAACCAAGTGGGCCTAAATGGTCATATTTTATTCATAAGGTTGTTTTTGGTCGAATTACACTTATCCAATAGAATTAGGACATGTGTTAGGGTAATAATAATATCATATTTACCCTTAGTTACCCTATTTACTATTAACCGTGGTAAAAAAAAGTAAAAAGTTACTATTCACCAAAAATTATTTTCATCTCATTGAACCACATTTTAGTCATTGATATTAACCGTGTCTCTCGGATTTTCAAAATTCCATTCACAGAAGCGGTAAAATTAAGTTTTATGAAAAATTCAGTTTTTTAACTACCACTTAGTGATTTCACTATTCATCGAAAATTGAAAGTTTTCAGAAAAATACCAAAAATTAGGCCTAAGATATATTTGATATTATGAACTCAAAAATGATGTCTATTTTACCAAATTCAAAACATATCAGTTGCATTAACTAATTTAAAAATTAATTCTCGTCGTCAAAACAAATAGCGTGTTTTTAAGAGATAATAACTATCAAAAGTTTGACACTAGTTTATAACTGGTTTAAATGTGAAATTACATCCAATGACCAACATTGTATTAAATTGTAAAAATATATTCTAAATATACTTTAAAACCACTCAAATTAATAATTTATCACTATTAATTATTTCTATTAAAAAATTTGTTTTTAATTAAAATTTAGTAATTTTCACTATTCATCAGAATATGAAAGTTATCCGAAAAGTACCAAAATTTCACCCTAAGCTAATTTCGATATTACGAATCCAAAAATGAATTCCATTTTGAAAAATAAAATTTACAAAATTTCAAAAAGTGGTTATTACTATTCATAACGGCTAGTTTTAATAATATCTTAATAGCATATCGTTGTTTAGCGAAACTCGGTGTTGCGTACAACACACGCTATCGTGGAAGGTCGCGATTGCGTATAATTCAAGCCAGGTCAGAGATGTGTATTGTGAAAGCTCCTTTTGTTGTAGCGTATAACACAAGACATTAATAAAATTAAAAAGAATATTTTTCATAAAATCTCGGGCTGTTACAAGAATGGTGGACTGTCATTAATAATATAATAGGAAAAAAATTTGGAATCAATGTAATGGAAGGATTTTATGAATTTATTCATTAACAATTATTTTCCAAAAAATCCTCTCAAAAATTTTGAAAGGGAACTTTTAGAGTTATAGAAATAAAGAGATTGTAGACTCTTTGTAACGGGGTCACATGTTTGTGCACAATTATACAAAGTGTGCATCCTGAGTGTGAAACACTTCCAGGGGGTCTGTTTTTGGTTAATAGTTAGGAAAATGGTCAGTACTAACCATGTGATCCAACCCAGAAAACCATGACCATGATAATTAATGTTACAAAAATCTTAATTGAATTCTGAAAACCCATCTAATTAACCATAAACTCTACCCACTCAAAACTAATCTGATCCTTAGTCTTTTGATATCCCTTTGTAGTAATTTTGGCTCCCCAAACCTCATCCCCAGGTGGATAAATGTGCCAATAAAAGCAGAGATCTTCTATTTTGATGATTTTAATTCTATTTAATTTTTTATATCCCTTATCCTCTTGATTAATTCTTCCTAAAGGTTATGATATCCTTGAGTTTTTTTGTATCTTGGGACATTATTGTGGGATATTGGATCTTAAATCTCTTCCCTTTTCCCTGACGATATATCTTCTTAGATACGATGACGACCATCAAAGGTGACACATTTCAGATTCATTTCGGTTGGATTCCATATTTTCTAATAAGGTGTTTCTATGATTTTCATTCATTTTTTGATTCATTTTTTCCTGATAATTGATCGATTTGTGTTTCTAAATTTATATGAGATATTTTATAAAGTTTATCAATTTAATTATTTATAAAAGATTTTGAGACCTTATTCTCAATGAATTTAGTACGGTATTAATTTAATGGATATAATCATGAAATCTAAAAGATTTTTATGAATTTTTTAATGTCTATGTTTATTTTGGATTTATTTTCAAAAAAAATTTAAGGGGTGATTTTGTTAAATTGGGTCATTTGGACCATGTTTTCATTTATTAAAGGAAATCCCATGATTTGAATTAAATTAATTGAAAAAATTGATATTTTCTAAATATTTTGAAAGGAATGAAATTATTAAATGAAAAGAACCCCATTTGAAAGATATTTACCATGTTTTGAAATGGGTGTTCTTGGGTTATTTGAAATAAATTATTTATTCATGTGGAAAGAGGGATTCTACCCATGTTTTGAAATATATTCAAACCTTATTAAATTATAATACTTTAGTTAAATAATATATGGTTTTTTTGATATAAATGATTAATTTAAAGTCATGTTTGGAATTTTAATGATGAATTGTGAAAGGAAGAGGGTATTGTTACCATTTTAATATTTAATTATATAAAAGGTATTTAATTGAAATTGATGATGATTGATGGATCGATTGTAAAAATATGATAACTCTCCCATGTGATAATCCCTTAATTTTAAATTATCTAATTCCTATACTTCCCATTGTTATGGGGTTCAGAAATGGATTATTTACATATAGGGAGTTTGGGTGTGAGAGTATGAAGTTGTCAATAATAATCCTTAGGTGATCCTCATAACTTATTTATCTCACCCCTTCAATTGCCAATTCATGGGAACTAGTATAGTTTGGTGGGATGAACTAGATATATTCATTTCTAGAGAACTCACTCCCTTGAATTGGATTTATAGATAATATGAAAGGTTTAGTCCTTGGATGTGCATCTTGGAAAGCAGGTGTTCATGGAAATAGTTTTCATGAGACCCATGATAATAAATGTAAGCTCAAAAATTAGTGATGATGTAATTTGATTAGCTATTATGAGGTGGAATCACTACTTCACCTAGGTGTCGCCCATAAAATACATACACAGGTTACTTGATACATTATAGTGTTCATTGTCACTCATTGGCACTATAATTTCCCTACATTATTTCTTTATTATTATTATTAACCTTGAACCATTGTGTTGACTCTAATTAATCATTCATTCCTATGTGACTATTATTATCATCTCTAGATTATCAAACGTTATCTTATGAAATGTTTTTAAAAACATTTCATAAAAATGATTTGTTTTTAAATGATAAAATAGCAAGACATACACATTTAGTTTGAAAAATGATTTCTAAATGTTTAATACTATATTTTTAAACTAATCCTTTTACTCTCTTATTTTTACAACTATTTTATCATATATGAATTACCTTATGAAATAACTGCATTGAATATTTGGTTTAATCCTACTGGTCTCTTTATCTCAAACTCTTCTAGTACTTTCTCGTGTTCACAACCCATTATTATTTTATAGAAGTTGTTCATGATATATCCTTACCTTGTGGTTCAGTGGTTGGGTGACCATGGGGATGAATTGGGACATGGTGGGTAGTCATGGACCATTAAGAGACATGGTTTTGGTTGTTATGTTCAGATATTAGTTTGCATAATATATATTTGAATGTTGATATGATTGTATTGATTTATATTGTTTATTATGTTTCTATATTCTCCCCTATTACTGTAATATTTTGAGGGTTAAATCATTAAAAATGGATTCCTTTTTATAAATAGGTTCTGTTTGTCCATCCATAAAGATTAGTAATGCTGTTAGAGTTACTATATAATTGTATAAGGTATCATTTTAGATGTGATCCTATGTTGGTTTGTTACAAATGGTATAAGAGAACATTCCTTTGAAGGAATCACTTCCCCATGAAATTCCATATGTTATTTATGGTTTGTAATGGTAGTATGATGATTTAGAGTGTGTTAAGACTCAATATGTAGTTCATGAGTAGGTGCATGATCACCACCCCTTCATGATGAGACATGAGTTAATAGAGATGTTTGGACATGAGTATATTTTTTTTGGGTTATTCGTTTTCTGATGATAAATTATATTTATATTCTTAATGATACTCTCTTTTTTGCGGGATCCTCTTATGTGTTGTTGAAATACAATGGAAGGATGACCATAGTCGCACCATTTTCTAATGTTCTGGTAAACTATAAGGAGTCGATGCTAATGATTTATAAATCCAACAATGAATAGCTTAGAGGATGGAATGTGTTTTACTATCCTATATAACCAAACCTTTTTCAGTTCAAAATTTGTTCAAACCTTGAGCCATTTTTATTTTCTTACAAGTGAATTCACCTCTGTGACATTTTTTATGTGGGTTATGGATGTTGGTTGTTTCATTCTCTTATGTGGTGTTTTCAACATTAATCCCTTGTTAATTATTTAAAATATTTCTAAAAAACAAATTATTCTCCTAAACAATTTTTTGTTGAGTGATATGGAAAAATGATTTCAATGACCAAAGGAAGTTACTTTTATGAAATTTTTTTTGGAATAACTAATTATCAAAGACTCTTATGTGATGTGATTAAATAATTTTCAAAAGAAATTTTATTCTAAATTATATTTGAATGGAAAATGTTTTGATAATTTGAATATGGGATTAATTATTTTAAAATCATGAAATAATTTACATTTTATGTTAAAGGGTATGTGAAATGTTTGATGATTTATAAAAACAGTTATCATTTTTAATGGAAGGAGAAATATTTTATAAATAGATAAATCTTCTATTTTTTGAAATCAGTTATGCTTTGATAACTTTCTTATGGATTGTCTGAATGTTTTTGTATTTTTTTTCTATTTTTGTTATTCCTATGTTGATATTCTTATGTTTTGTTATGTTCAAAAAATTTTCCCTAAAAGTCCTTCCCAAAAGATAGAATATCCATAAATCTTTCATGTTTTTGAAGTGGTCCTTAATTTTTTCCAAAGGTAGAATCTCTTGTCAACCACTCTAACCATACTCCATATCGACCGGTGTACTTAACGACCATCCATCCTTTAAACCCCATCATTAAATTATTGGATTTTTATCTACCTACTTATAAAAGTAAACATTGTTCTTCTGAGGAAGTAATGTTCCTTCAAAAAGGTCATGATATTTTTTATCATCTCAAAACTCTTGATGCTTTGGAGGTCAATTCCATAATATCTATATTTTAAGGACCTATAAATAAGTGGGGATATGTTGTGATTACCCCATATCTTCATGAATTGATATCTTTGAAATTATTCAATTCAATGTTCATTCAGTGGAAGTATCTAGAGGAAGTGTCTAAGGAGAATATTTTTGATTTTATGGGTTTTTGTCATGATACATAATCAGTTGGGAGGTATTCAAGAAAATTATCTTGTTTTTTATGTTTTATACATGGTCTTGTTAGTAATGAATTTACTATGGATATCTATTTTAGAAAATTTCTTCACCCAGAACATGCATCTTTCATGCCTATGGTCAATAAAAATTTTCATCAACAAAAGCCTGATAAGGATTTCTCAGATAAAGTAGAGATAATGAAACTACATGAAGGGGAGAATTGCTATTTCTTAATTGATAAATGACATCCTTATCAAGAAAAAAATATTTCTCTCACGTTTCTTCATTGTAGAGAACCTTGTCATTCTAAAAGGTTCTTTTTGAAATCTCCAATGGTTTAAAGATGGTGTGGCTATCTAGATCACCTTCAGTGGTTTTTTAAATTGTTCCACTCAAAACAAAAATTTTAGTATGGTATATCAACTCATAAATGTTGGTGACTAGTTACTTCATGATAATAGGGCTCCATACATAGTTCTTATAGTGGATAATTTCATATAGTGTTGGAGGTTCTAGGTTTCAGCTATTATTTATCAGATTTAGTTAATGTTTATATAGCTTTTTTTTATTTAGATGTGGGAGTGGAAAAAACTTGAATTTCCATTCTTGTTGCTTGTCTAATTTGGAAACCATTTATTGGAATATTTTTTATGATATAGTATGGACCATGATTTGGGTTATATTCATATTTCCAATGTAATAATGGTTTTCTTTTTCGGTATCCTGATTGTTTTACATTGGTGTTCCTAATTGTTTTACATGATATTTGTCGCTGATTTTTAATATGATAAAGGATATAAATTTTTTGAGTGAAGTTCCATATTGTGAACTAACCTGGATATTAAAGCACATTCTAGTTGGTAGTGGACAGTCCTTAGGAAAATACCTATGAAACTACGATGATGTGAATTTTTGATAGACCTGGAACCCATTGGTGTTGGCATTTGGTATGATGAGTCCATTGACGTATGAGGCTCATTTGAAAAGCCCTTGGTTATTACTAAAAAGTACTTACGCACGGTAAAAATCATCTTCAATTATTTACCTTTCCTTTGGATATTTTATTTTTTATGCTTCTCCTTATAGTACTATTGAAGCCTCTTATTTGGGTCTAAGGGATTGTTTTTTATTATGATAGAACATTTTGGTTAATCTATAAATAGTGGGGAGACCTATGCTATGTCTCTAGTCTTTCCATTGTTTAGAGACATGTAATGATCTAGGTAGGTTGATCTTGGATTTTTTGTGTTGTTAACCTTTGGGTGAGTCTCACTTCGTAACCATGGATCATGCAGCTTACCAAATGAGTGATTGAGTTCTTCTTGAATCTTTATATTCTATCATTAGAAATATACAACTTTTGGGGGGAGAGGGGAATATGGTAGAGAGGATATAACTTCTAGTTACATATTTTTAATGATTTTTGACCCATTAATTTGTGTGCCCAATTATTTGATATATTTGAAGGCATTTTTTGGTATCTTAACAGACATTTTCTGAAGTATTATATGCCTTTTCATGGTTTGTGCATCATTTGTACATGGTTAAACAATGTTAGAAACCTATGTTGTATGGTTTGTGTGTGGTTTGTGTATTGATAAACAAATTTTACAACCTAGGAATAAGGATTTTTATTGTTTTTTAATTGTTTGTTCATAGTTAAACAATGTGTTCAATTGGGTTTCATTGTTTGAACACGGTTAAAATATGTGTGTAGACTATGTGTGCAACTCTTCCAGGGGATCTGTTTTGGGTGCATAGTTAGGCACACGATTATTTTTAACCTTGTGACCCACCCATAAATCCAAGAAAATGGTAATTAATGTTAATAAAAACTTAATTTAATTCCTAAAACCCACCAAATTAACCATAAAATCCTCTTACTCGAACCTAATCCGATCATTACACTTCAGGAATCCCTCTAGAGGAATTTTGGCTCCTAAAACTCTTCTCTTGGTCGATTTAATCACTAATAAAATAGCTTATTTTTTATTTTAGGGAGTTAATTGATTCTTAATCATGTATATCACTTCTCCTCTTGTTTCCTTATTTAAAAAAGTTATGATATCCTTTTGTTTTTTGGATCTGGCTAGATTGTTGTGGGATATTGGACTTAGAATCTCTTATATAATCCCTCAAGAATTATCTTCTTAGATCCTCTGATTTACATAGAAGGTAAAAAATTTATAATTAAAAGTAATTAGATTACATATTTTCCAAGTAGGTGTTTCTATGATTTTACTTAATTTTTTATTCACTATTTCTGGATAATTACAAGACATATGTTTCATAATTTCATATATATATTCTATAAAACGTTCAATTTAATTTATTATAAATTATTCACTAACCCTATTCTCTTTGAATTGAATGTATAATTAATTTAATGAATATAATATTGATATCTATACTATTTTTAATAACTATTTAAATTCCATGTTTGAATGGATTTATTTTCGAAGTAACTTTATATGGTGTTTTGGTGAAATTTAGGGCTTTGTCCTAGGATAGGATTTATCAGATGAACATTCTATATTTGAATTAAATGAATTCGACAATGCAACAATTTAGAAATATTTTTAAATTCAATAATTTATCATATGAAAAAAACCCCTTTGAATGCTTTTGAAAATATTTTGAAATAGGTGTTCTTGGGATATTTGGAATAAATTATTTCTTCATGTGAAAAAAGGGTGTCATCCCATGTTTTGATATATATTAAAAACATTTGAAAACTATGACACTTATATTGAATGTTTTATGATTTCTTGGAAATACATGATTGTTTTAAGGGATGTTTTTAATTTTTATGATGAATTGGGAAAGGAAGATGGTATATTAACGTTTTAAATATTAGATTATATAAATGTTTTTTAATTATAATTAATAAAATTTAATAACTGAGTTAGAAATTTATGATAATTCTCCCATGTGTAGAGAATTAATTATAACTTATTTTTTTCGTATACTTCACATTGTTGGGGGTTGAAAAAGGGATAATTTATACTGAGATATTTCATTGTGAGAGTGAGATGTTGTAAACAAGCATCCCTGAGTGATCCTCAAAACCTTTTTTTCACCAATTTTTTGAAAGGTCATGGGAATATATATAGTTATATGGGATGACCTAGACATATGATTCAATATTGGACTCACACCCTTCTAGTGGATCCATTGATCACATGAAAGGTTCAGTCTATGGATGTGCAGTGAAAAATGTGTGTGTTCATGGAACTAGTTTTATTTAGACTTGTGTGACTAGATATAAGGTCAATAATTAGTCATAATGTAATTTGATTAGCTATTCCCATGTGGAAAAAATATCATACCTAGTATGTACCCATGACATCTATATATTTGACACTTGATAAGTGAAAATGTTTTTTGTCCCTCATTGGAAACATAGTTTCCTTTCTTGATTCTGTTATTGTAATAATGCATCTTTACTCTATTCTATTGAATCATTCTCAATTTTCCATCACATGCTCCCATTATCATATTCTCTTGATTATATAACTTCATATTAGGAAATTGTTTTTAAATCCTTTCAAGAAAATATATATATTATAAATGTTTACATGGAATTTTTTTTAATGTTTAGTCCGATAAATGATTTTAAAATTCTTAAAACTCTATTTTTAAACTAATAATATTAATCTATTATTGGTATTTAACTTTTAGAATATTTAAATTAACTTATGATGTAACTGTATAAAATATTTTTTGGAATGATATGGGGGCCTTCAACGCACACCCTTCTCATCAATTTTGGTGTTTTTTAACCTTTATTTTATTATAATATGTGTTCATTTTATCAACTTCATTTGAGGGTTCTTACTTGGGTGACCAATATTGGGTGACTTGGGATATGTTGCGTGGTCATGGATCTCCAGAAGGTGATGTTTTGGTTGTAATGAATGTTTTTTCAGTTTTCTTACATTCTATTTGTATGTTTAAAAGTACATATTGATTTATATATCTGATGAGGATTTCGCATTATACTATGTTATTGTAATCATTTTAGAGATAAATCATTCTAAACCATTATTTATTGATGACTAGGTGATTTTCAGTGGCCCATATAGATCGGTAATTCTCTTCGTGTTAGCGGTGAATTAGCTTGGGTATCAGTTTAGATAGTATCTCATTTTGGTATTTTGTTCTCATATCTGATGTTATTGGGGAATAAGTCAACATCAGTGACAAGAAAATTATAAGAGAGAATACAAATATATTTCTAGATGAAATTCTTGATATTTACCCAATGACTGATGTGTATTTCTTTAATTAACTCATCCCATATCCATTCCCATCATAGAGTGTTCAAATGGAATGGATTGAGATGAATTTTTGGAATTAAAGAAGTAGTTAAAAGAGAATTCAGACAAGGGTTTTATATTCCCAAGTGCTTCACTATGTGGGGAACCCATCCTCTTCCCCAATTAGAAGAGTGTAACTATATATCTTTTCATGTATTATAATATGATTAAAAAAATATAAATGAATAACTAGTATCATCTAATTTATATCAAGGATCTATTCAAACAAAATAGAGGATATCAATACTTCCGAAAAACTAACGTTCGGTCTGGATACCAACAATTATAGATAAAAAAGAATGATATTTCATAGATGGATTTCCATAAAAGGTATGGAATTGATGAATTTATATTTATTATAATTTAACTTTTGATTTTTAATACTATATTCATTAATATGATGAAAATATTGTTTAAATAATAGGTTTATCAATCCATGTTTTTCTCTAAAAATGATATTATTTTATTTTCAAATAGAAAGGAAGAGCACAAAGATCATTTTTTGGATGACGATGAAGACCTAAAAATGAATAAATTATATTCCATGTGTTTTTAATTTTGAAATCTATACATATAATGAATCATTATTGAGTTATTTAATTATAGGAAAGGTAATATCTGTAAATAATTAACTGATGGATGTTATTGAACAATGACCCCGAAGAAATATAGTAAACAAGATCCATTGTGTCCATGGATTAAATAGATACTATTTAAACATTTTGATAAATGTCCCCTCTATATAAAATCAATTAATCATGTAAACATGGAATATATTGAGGTTCATTTAGGAAGAATTATATTAGGAATGTTTCAACAAGAAAAAGAAGAGGATAGTAACTACACATGTACTTATATTAACCTACAGTGGATATGAGTTTTTAATATATATTAATATTTTATTTAAGTTATTTACAATTACTTATCATGTATAATGATAATTCAATTTATTATTCCTTGTATTAATTATATAAAAAAGAGTAATATTACCCAATGCATGATTTAGAGCTAGCTGTGGTGGTATTTTCATTGAATATTTTATAAAATTTCAACTATGGTGAGAATTTTGATATATATACTAAACTTATGATCTTGAAATATTATTCCCATATAAATATTTAAATATAATCCATTGTAAATGGAAGGAACTAATCATTGACTTTGATTGGTCAATATATTAATTCTCATGCAAGGAAAACAATGTGGTTGATGCTATGATAAAGAAAGATCATTCTACCATATCCATTATGAGGATTGAAAAATGTCCTAATACTCATGGATTTACAATGATGTAATCCTTAGGTCATGAGGGTAGGTTATAAATACTATCCAAAACAATTTACTATTGTTTCGGAAATATGATGAGAAGACATGATATTGTAGTGAATTGTTTCCTTTTATAAATTAGGAAAATATGAAAATGACCCCCTTGGAATGAATAGATAATTTATTTCACCCCTGTATATCAGTAAATAATAAGAAAATAATTATTATAAGGAATTAGATATTGTGTTGTATACTATTTTACGACATATAAATCCTATATTCCACTCCACCAATGATCTCTCTGCAAGATTAGTGATTTCCACTAAGGAGAAATTTTTCTTAGGGACTTATAAAATAATTTAAATGTACCTAAAACCTTACAATAAGGATTTCATATGGTTTTAATGTAATTTTATAGGGAAACACGGTATTTAAAACATAGTACCAAAAGCTGAAACGAATTAATATGGATTACATGATGTTAGTAATTCTATAGAATGATATGAGATATGGATTATTAAAACCGATTCGGTACATAGTTGATGTAGAAACAAACAAATATAAACGATCAAGAATAAATCACATGAAAAAATAATTATTTTAATTTCACATAATATTAATCTTATTTACACATATATAGAATAAGGATATATCAATACAACAACTCACATCTTCAAATGTCGAACCAAACACTGAAAATATTGAATCACTTTATTTTCATAATAGTTTTTATGGACTTCTCATATACTTTACTACTTTAACATTACAAATAAATTTTTATATATAATTAATAACAATATTCCTATAGTTTTAAGGGATCCTCCTACATAAAATATTCAAAATTAATTGAATAAATATATTTTAGAAATATATCCCTATAAATCACATCATTATTGAAATCATTAATTTATAAATAAATAATCAAAAAATAATATTTAATACCATTTAGATATATCATCTGATCAAATATACTTAACAATAAATGTGTTTGAAAAATTAATTATTCATCTCAAATACTTAAAAAAATCTTTGGATAGAGTAAAAACCATTCTTGAAATATTACATCCTCACCCATAAGTGAATTCAAATATTTAAATTTAGAAAACCTACAATCCTCCAACTTTATTAGAAAATAATGTTAATTTAATCATATTTTTTATATATAAATTATATACCAAATCTGTATCTAATAGTTTGATCATAATCATTGTATTTAATGTGAAATTATCTTAATAATAAACGACTAAAAATAATCGAGATAAAAACCAAACAACATAAAATACCAAAAATATAGAACAATAGTGTATCACAATTAACTTCATAAATAACCAAAATAAATCATTATTTTATTCTCCAAGACTATGAGTCTTCATTATACATGATTATATAATAACATGCACAATCCATATCAAAATATGAATTTAAATGCTCATATTTTTATTCAGTATCCACTTATTTATTCATGACCAAGCTTCCTAAATACCATGTGTCAAGCTTTCTCCAACTCCAATATTCACATAGTGTTCCATGTACTACATTTATCTATATAATTTTATTGTTTCAAATATCCATGATACAAGAAACCACTTATGATTTTCATGCATTTTCATCCTAATCATCTACATCTTGACTATTTGGATGACCTAAATACTATCTTCTCTGTATGAGGTGTTTGTGGAATTCCAATCATACCCTAGATAGTTCCGTTAAAAAATTTAATATCATATCATAAGATGAAGATTCATTCAACTATAAAATTATATAGGGTCATATAGTTATAATTTATTTTAGAAATTACATTAAATCATATAGCTTATATATTATGAATTGAAGTTCATGTATGTTGAGAAGTTTCTAGTTGAGTTCTCATTGAATAGTTTATTCATGGGGAGGATATTCTATAGCTTGTTTAAGAATCTTATCAAGGTACTATAATATGTTATAAAGATGCGAGTATATGAAAATTGGATAACCATGTTAATTTTTTGATTTTGAACATAGGTACAATAATGGTGATTTTTTGTTCAACCCACTAAAGCTCCATATTAAATTTATGTTGATTCTATTGCATGATGATACAATATATTGGAGTTATAGTTTAAAAATACTAACATATTTATCTCTCTAATATCATTTTTCATATCTTTAGGTCATTTACTATATGATATACTCAAGTTACAGTTTAACATGCAATGAAATTTTTCATCGAGGACATTTTATGCTCCAATAGACATGTTCCCCAATAAGTCTTCTACATTGAGCTCCATTTTGGTAGTAGCATCACATGGTTCAACATTGATGAAATGTATGGATAAACTAATGAAACAATAGTTTCATAAATGATAATATAAAATTAGAATTTGGGTTAATTAACCACACGTTTAACCAAATATTGCATTCCTCTAATTTAGGGATGAATCCCATATAAAAAATCTAAACAACACAAAATTGCACGTTTCATTCCTTTTTAGAGCCTTTTAACATTTTATATATCATTAATCAAATAAAACATATATATGGGTAATTTTTAGACCATTATAATATATCAATAACAACCTCAATATGACTTCCACATATAAGGATATAATGCCAAAATAGAATGAAAAATAATCTAGAAAACTACAGCACTTTAAATATATTGATGAACATCAGATATTTTATTGAGTTTCAAAACATCCTTCTAAGAATTCCATGTAAATTAAATAAACAAATGTAAATTTCATGGATTTACATCAGACCATTTTTCATGAAACTTGTATTTTTCCCCATGTAAACATTGAAAAATTGTACCCATCCTATGTTGAAGACTATATAACCCTTTAAATGTTAGAGAAACCTCACTGAAATTTTAGAGAACCAATAAATAATTTTAGGCATCCCCATAAAAGAACTAAATTTATAGAAATATATTAGTTATCCAATGTCAAATGTTTTTCATGAATATGAGAACTATATATGTAGATATTATCAACATATAGAAGTGTAATTAAACTAAAAAATTCCAATTTTGTTTAACAACTTATAATAATATAAGATAATTTTTTCCAAATTTAAACAATTTATTTAAATTTTTACATGAATAAATTAAATGAAGAAAATATTATGATCTTTGAATTAAATAAATAGTTTATAAATATTATCAATATGTCTTTAGATAAAAAAAATACAGACATTTCTATAGAAAATTTGAAATCATGAAAAAAGTTATTATTAAAAAAATGTGTTGAATTAATTTTCTAAACCATGATAGTAATGGTATGGATCCAATCAACAATCATCCATATTTGATAATTACAAAACCCTAAATCTCTATCCACCCCCCCATGTAAATAACAAAACATATTATACATAAATAATACATCTTATTAAAAAAATATTAATTACATATCATAATGATCAATGCCATAATCCTTTAGGTATAGTGAGATTGGAAACATTTATACACAAAAGAAAATGGTTCATGATTAAATTATATCATCTCCAACTAATTTTTTCATAAATAAGACCACTATTCAAAGTACAATACATAAAACATTTCCCCAAAAAATGGAGAAATATAATGTAAGAATGGATGATCATAGATGTTCCGTAATGGTTTAAAAGAGAGATATCAACATGATGTTAACATAAGAGTATCTGAACAACATAATAACATTTTAAACATCATACCCTACATATCATAGACCACAAAAATGAGTCATGGAAGAAATCCTAGAAGTTAATAAAACATTATTAGTAATGGAATCAAATATTATTTGACAAGATAACATAACATTTGAATAAAACCTAGTGTTTTGGAAATCACATAATCATTGAAAATGAAATGTCAACACTACCTACGAAGATATTCAAAACATTTTAAACATGGGTTAACCACCCAAGTACCTACTTCAGGATTTGAATAACCTCTCATGTAATCTCTTTTATATATTGGTATGACATCCCATGTATCCTATGAGCTCATATAACATTAATAATTACCTAATTTTTCATAGGGATATATAGGTCCCACTCATCACATAATTGTTAAATTTTGGTGCCACTGGGTCGTAAAATATTCGTCATATTAGAAAACATAAAAATAAATGGGTTTCATAATCATTTTTACATCATAAATTAAACCTTAATATTAAAGACTAATAATTTTATAATTGGATGTTATCCCATAAAAATAATAATTATCATTATATAATTCCATTATATATAGAAAATAAGTTTTAAAAGACACTTAGAATATTTATTGAGGGAAATAATATTTATTTGAAAATAATTTTTAAATATTAAACATTCAGAAACCATTTTTGAAATT
Source organism: Viscum album (assembly GCA_963277665.1). Classification (NCBI taxonomy): domain Eukaryota; kingdom Viridiplantae; phylum Streptophyta; class Magnoliopsida; order Santalales; family Viscaceae; genus Viscum; species Viscum album. The sequence goes on from OY728119.1 coordinate 1,947,204,427, forward strand.
ATTATTATTATTATTTTAAATAAAATTTTAATCTTAAAAAAATAATTTTTAAATAATTTAGTGGTCTTAAAGGGGGTTAATTTAATACACATTAAAAAAAATATTCCTTTCACACTTTCGGTAAAAGAAAAATAGGACTTGTTTTGATAATTACATGAAGAATATTTTAAAACAATTATTGTAAAAAAATTTAAAAAAATTTTAAAAGCAATTCAAAAAATACTACATAAATATAAAAATTATTATGAAAACATTTTTTGAAATCATGGATATTTAATAAAAAATGGTTTTTGACCAAAGAGAGAAATAAATTTGGTGATCCTTAAAGTAATTATTTTGAAATCATGATCCCATAGAGGAAAATAAATGCAAACATGTGTTATCATTAAATTAATATAGAAGAATAATTTAATTTAGTTCCCTAATAGTTAAACAATAATATTTCATCCTCAGAATGAAAAACACAAAAAAACCTAAAAAATGACGATATAGTATTATAAAGACATTACAACCTTAGTAACATTGAATCATAACACCCTTGAAGGAATAAAAATATATGATTCATAAAATATAATGACAATAAACTTATTCTTTATATTAAATTACAAATGGTCTTTATATACACCACATAAAATAATATAGAATGAATTCATAACTTTTTTCCCAAGGAATAATAATTTAAACAAAAATTCATTACCACTTTGGAAGTCCTTGAATCATAAGCCCCATTAAAATATAACATAAAAATAAAAATAAAATATCAATAAAATAATTATTTCCATGATATAACATGTCAAAGGGTAGTATATACACAATAAAAATTAAAAAATATGTTAATTTGACATACATATTCCAGATATAAAAGTAAGACTAGAAATATCTTACCTTATTTCTCAAAATACTTCAAAAAGGATCAAGCCTCTTGTAAAAAATATATAATTTTGTTATAAATTAATTTCATAACCATACATACATATATATATATAATACCATATAATATTTATTTATTACTTTTTATTACCCTTTTACAATCAATTCCATGTTAACATCATGTTATGGGAATTAACTTCTTTAAATTTCGTATATATTTTGTTTTTTTATTTTTGGTAAACTTATATTGAACATGTTTCCCTTTTATATAAATTTTTCATCATGATAAAAATATTATATATATTCATTAGAAATTTATTTATATTAGTTTATAAAAGTTATAGATAGAGAATAAAATACACTATTTATGGAGATGGTAGGTGATACATACGTAAGAACAATATTTTGATTTTCTAAACGAATGAAATGAAAGAAATGAAGTAAATATGTTATCAATCCTAGATAATTATGATTTTATATATATCAAATATATTTATTAAATTTACCCTAATTAACTTCAATGAAATTCATTAGTTAAAAATGAAAAATAATACTTCGTGAGGCAGTATTTCACTATACACACGAATAACATTATTGTATCCTCCACAGAATGAAAAGTATCATGGTATGTGTGATATAATAATTACATATGTATAATTATGTTACTAATATCATAAATTTTCATTTTATATATACTCATTATCATTCATGTAAAATAAAAATGAAAAACACATCAAACTATTTCGTGTGGAAGTAGTCCACCGTACACATGACCAACATTATTGTTTTCCAACAGATTTGGATGAAAAAATTATAATGTGGTATTATAAGTTCATTAGTGTAATAGTGTAGTAAATATCACCTATAAAAATAAAATAAATTATTATATCCATCCATTATATGTGATGATGGATTATGAATAACAACGATTCTCGAGGCGGAAGTTTTTCATACACATGATTGACAATTTCGTATCCTAATGCACAAAGGAGGAGATAGATTTATGTTATTCATGTGAAATAATAACATATTAATAATTTAAATATAAATTTTTACTATGATCATAATATAAGAAATTTTTTAAGTATTTGGATGACTAGATAAAATAGAAATGCTTCGTTAACCATGATACATCTTCTTCGAAAAACCACCTTAGGTAATCAAAAAAGGCTTAATAGGAAAAATTTTATAAAAAATAGGGATCTAAATAATGTTTATGAAAAAATGGAAGTTATTTGTGATTTTAATGGTAAATATAAATAGATTTTATGTTGTTAAAAAAATATTATTGGGCTGGCCTCTTATTAGTGATGTGAGTGGCACACTTGTAACTTTGGAAATGAAAAATCTATGGCCACATTTTTCACAAATTGAGAGGCTCCAAAATGAAAAATTATAAATAAATATACATTATAAGAACAAAATATTTATATATAACAGATTTTTTGTATGTTTTCAAGATATTTTAACCCTTGTCTCTGTAATTTAACCCCTGTAATCCTTGTGTTTACTATAACTAAGGTAAATGATTTTTACTATATTGAAAATTAATTATTAACAAACATTAAGTGTAAAATATTATATAATTTAAAACATTATGATTAAAAATTTAGAATACATATTACAAAACTAAATTCACTTAATTAGAAACTTTTAATTCAAAATTAAACCTACAAACATGGCAACAAAGCTGTTTTCCAAAGAGACAATGTTCAAAGGTTTTAACAGTTTTTATATCAAAATTCAATATAAAATTTAATCCAATGACCTAAATGTTATTAATTATAATATAATTACGTTAATATTATTTTTAAATCCATATTCAAAGATTATTTAGTTTTTTAACTCCTTTAAATGAAAGTAAAATTCTTAATAAAAATCAATATTTCACTATTGACTAAAAATTTTAAATTTTTAAGAAAATATAAACATTTCAGTCCAAGATAATTTTAAAAATATAATTAAAAAAATTAGTAACATTTTCTAAAATTTAATTTATAATATTTTAATGAACTATTTTGAAAACAATTATTCAATGTGCGACAAATTTATTTTTAGAAAAATACAGGTTTAATGATAAAATTGGATTTATTTTTTCTCGTATAAAGAATACACATAAGATGAATATAAGATCAATGGTATTTATATGTGGTAAATCTGTTATAAATTTAATTTTTAATCCTTTCATTAATTATTATAAAAATTTTCATCAACATAAATAAAGAATTAGTAGTTTCTAAGGCTGGTTCGGAGCATAGAATATCGAATAAGGGTGGAGAGGGTTGGCTACATTGTTTGACCAAACCATGAACTAGAAGATGTATGGATTGAAAAATCCATTAGGGGTGACTCAATTATCCAAATATTTAATTTCATATTATGTGAATGTATTTTTTAATTCTTATCCAAAGGACATGTAGTGTGTCCACCCTAGGTTGAGGGAGACCCATGGGTGGGCCGGATTATACAAACCCACTCCCAAACCATGTTGACCACTATACATCGATAGTATATGGTTCCTGGTTAGAATAATTATTTCTCAAATATGATTCCATACTATGAAACTCATAAATATTTGGTGAAATTTATTTTTTTCAGTTATATTTTAAAAGGGCCCACACCCATTTATTTTCCTCTTCCTCAGCATCTGCCTCCCATACCAGGGAGAACTCCTCTCCTTTATTGTATTATTTGAAGTCTCTTTTCTATCCATCCTCCATCATTGATTCCATATTCCGCATTTTATCACCACTTTTATTTCATCTATTATTCCATTTTCTTCTTATATGGATCATATCAAAGGATGAAAATGGACAAGGAGTGTTATAAATGTATATGTAAGGTAGTATATACATTTTCACTCAAGTATAATTTTATATACCTTATTTTCATCATTAAACACACAGAATATATTGGATGGTTCTTTATAAATTAACAAGCCTCTAATTAATATGTTAAATTTGAGTTTAAAACATGCCTTCAAACCCTTATACAAGGTTAGAGTTTGGAAAAATACACTGGAACCGCGCATGGGGTTGGAACATTAACTTATTATGGATATTCCACCTCTGGGGTGAGTTGAACTAAATTTTCTTTATTGATAGTTGAATATGATAATTGATATGACTAGTTAAGGTTATGATCAACTTAAAACACATTTTCATCTATATATGATAGGAATGAAACTGTGAATCACTTGGCTCATGTATGATTATGAAATTCTTAATGAAAGTGTTGTTAGGAGTAAAATACAAAAGGTAATAGAAATTGATATGGTGCCTTTTCCTTATTCAAATCATGATTATAATGGTTGTAATTGTATGGAACTGATGCAAGACACACTAAATTAACCTGATGTGGGGACTCATGTTATGGAACTTATGAGGGGTTCATTGTGTGGGACTGAATAATCTTTTTTATTCTTGGATTTTCACACCATATATACAAATTTCTTGAACCACCTTGTATATGATCCTTGGTATCCATCCAAGTGTTTACCAAGTTTTCTATGGACCTTATTTGTGGACTCAAAGTAGATGCCCTAGAAATTGGACTTAGATCTTGGACCATATAGGTCTAACACTCGATTACTCATCATAAGTCGATGATAGTAGTGTATCATGATTTAAAACTATCCCTTATTATGTTTTTGTAGACAGAATAGTAACCCTTATTATTTTATCATGTTCATTCTTATTATATATGCACACTACTTCATCTCATATGAACAGATTAGACTTTTTATAGACATTTTTGATGGGGTTCTACTAAGTGTTATCCTTCACCCTATTCACGTCTCCATTTCCTACCCAGATATACTTTTTGGATTCAATAAGTGATAGGAAAAACTGTTGTCTTAATAGTGATTTATTGATTCTGGAATAAAAGTAGGGGAGAATAGGACCAATCCAAAGATCATGATGCTATCTGGATATAATTTCCTTTCATTTTTTTACATTTGATAAATGTATTTTACTAGATTCATATTTCCATGTTTTCCTTGTATTCTTATGTAGCTTCTTGATATATTCATCATTTTTTATACGATGAATCATTTGTCTTGAATATTATTATTTTCATATAATTGATTTATCTTTTTTTGATAGGTTTGTATTGTGATTCCAACTTTTATTCATTTATGATGCCACTATTTTACTATGATCAAGATGTTTTATTTTCCCCACTGCATCATCATATACCCTCACTACTATTCGGTATCCTCTAGAATATAGGGAGGTTCTCTTGAGCCCATATGACCCACCAGATCGTAGAACCGCTTGGTGCCACTAATTCCGGGGCTTTACAAAGTTGTATTAGAGAGGTCATTCATTTAAAATTTTCATTCTATTTAGGACCAGTATATATGGACTAAGAAATATTTAGGATTTTTAATTGAGATTTTCTTGGGAGTAGCTAATATAAGGAATAAACCAAATTATCTGGGAATGTGACATGATTTTCTAGTTGTTCTTATTACTATTAATAAGACTTCATTGTTGGGTGACTTCCTTGTTATGTGGTGTTGATTAGAACTTTGATTCTTTCCCTTGTCTTGCTAAGATTGACATGCTGTCAGGATATCACCAGTTGCAAGTTCAGAAGGAGGATATTCCGAAGACAGCCTTCAGAAGCAGATATGGCCACTACAAATATGTAGTCATGCCTTTTGGTATCACGAATGCACCAGCAGTCTTTATGGCATTGATGAATCAGATATTTCAATGATATCTAGATTCTTTTGTTGTGGTGTTTGTGGATGACATATTAGTGTATTGAAGAACAAGGGTTGAGAATGAGAAACACTTGGTGATAGTGTTGGAAATCTTGAGAGACTATCAGTTGTATTCCAAATTATCAAAGTCTGATTTTTGGATCCAAGAGGTACGCTTTATAGGCCATGTTGTTTCTATGAAAGGTGTTTCAGTGGATCCAGAAAATATTGAAGTTGTTATTTCTTGGAAATCGTGGAAGAATGTCTTTGAAATATGAATTTTTCTTGGTCTATCCGGTTACTACCGATGCTTTGTGTGTGAATTCTCATGACTAGCTTCACCTATGACAGCGTTGAAAAAGAAGAATGATCTTTTCCAATGGACTGATGAGTGTCAATGATCTTTTCAAGAATTGAAACTTCTCCTTACATCAACACCCATCTTTATCTTTCCTTAATTAGGACAAGGGTATGTGGTGTATTGTGATGATTTGGGATTAGGGGTTGGGATGTGTTCTCATGCAAGGAGACCATGTTATTGCTTATGGTTCAAGGCAGTTGAGGGTGAATGAGAAGAATTACCCAACACATGATTTGGAGTTAGCTATAGTTGTCCATGCCTTGAATACTTGGCGTCATTATCTATTTGGTGATAAATTTAATGTGTTTACGGATCAAAAAATATCGAAACTCATTTTCTCACAAGGAGATTTGAATCTGAGGCAGAGGAGATGGATGGAGTGTCTCTAGATGTTTGAATTTAAATTAATGTATACACCGGGTAATGGAAATTCGGGGGCTGATGCATTAAGAAGAAATTCATATGCTCAGTTGGCGAAAGAAGCTTCAGAAGAATGGCAGTTGATGTTGGTCTTAGATGACATGCATGTGGAATGTGAAGACCGAGGTGATGTTGCAGTTTTCTTTCCATTTGTGCTTGTTCCTGATTTGGTGGACATAGTAAAAGAGGCACATGCATCTGATGTATACTGTATTTCAATGTGTTCAAAACTCAATGGTGGGGAGATCATTGAGGGATAGAAACTGGATGGGAGTTCACTTTTACGGTTTCGAGATCGGATGGTTGTTCCTATAACTGCTCAGGAATAACTCTTTCATGCTTACCACCATTTGAGATGGGTTGCACATCCGGGTACACAAAAGATGTATAAGGTGTTGAAGGTGCAGTTTTGGTGGAGCGACATGAAACGGAAGGTAGCTGAATTTGCTTCAAGGTGTTTAACTTGTCAGCAAGTTAAAGCAGAACATCAGCGACCAGCGGGTATGTTACAGTCTTTACCTATCCCAGTGTGGAAATGGGATCAGATAGTAATGTATTTTGTTATAGGTCTTCCAAGAACGGTCCGGAAACACGATGCCATTTGGGTGATAGTGGATCGTCTGACCAAGTTGTCCCATTTTATCCCTATTTGTGAAACTCATACGGTGGAATATCTTTCAAAAATCTATATTTGGGAATTGGTAAAGAGGCATGGAATACTAGTTTCAATCGTTTTAGATAGAGATCTGAGGTTCACATCTCATTTATGGGGATCCTTATAGAAATCCTTGGGAGCTGAGTTGAATATGAGTATGGCGTATCATCCTCAGACAGACGGACAATCTGAAAGGATGATACAGACGTTTGAATACATGTTTCAGGATTGTGTAATGGAATTTTGTGGCTCATGGGAGGAGAATATACCCTTAGTGGAGTTCTCATACAATAACAGCTATCAAGCCTCGATACTCGTGGCTCCATTTAAAGCATTGTATGGGCGTCCTTGTCGTTCTCCACTTTGATGTGTGGAAACAGGTGAAACATCAATAGACAGGCCAATCCTTGTCCAAGAGACAATAGAGAAGATTCTATTGATAAAAAAGATAATGTATACGACATAGAGTCTTCATAAATCTTATATAGATCACCATCGAAGACTGTTGCCGTTCGTTGTGGGTGATCATGTCTTATTGAGGATCTCTCCATGACTTCGACATCGTTATTTCGGGAAGGAGGTAATTTTATCTCCTAGATACATTGGCCCTTTTGAGATACTGGAATGGGTTGCAGAGGTGTCATATCGGTTGGAATTACCACCACGGTTCAGTTTGGTGCATAATGTGTTCCATGTATCTCAGTTGAGAAAGTATCCGCCCAATCCTGACCATGTGATCAGATGGGATCACGTTGACCTTGAGCTAGACGCTTCATTGGTACATATCCTAGTGAAGATTATGGATTGGAAGGATAATGTCTTGCATGGAAAATCATTGGTCTAGTGAGGTTTTTGTGGCAACCTGGTCAGATTCAAGAAGAGACTTGGGAACGCAAGAAACTGATGAAATAGTAGTGGCCAGAACTCTTTCAGGAAATTGATGGTTTTCTATTTTCTGGGGATGGAAAGGCTAATGGTGGGGAGAATGTAGTACCCCCGGTTTCTGGTATGTAACCCTTAATCGATGCTTTTATTTGTTTTCAATGTTAAGGGTGACGAACGGGAGAGTCATGAGATCTTGGATTGAAGTTTGAGGCAAAGGGGGAGTCGCACGGGTGGCACATGGTTTGTCTAAACCATGTGACCAAACCGTGCATGGCTGACTTGGGCGGCAGTAGCTTCCGTACAGTCGGTGCATGATTAAGGGAAACCGTGCAATGAGGCCATATGAGAAGGGTGTCCAAGGTAGTATCTAACGAACGGTTAGTGCACGGTTTTTCAAACCGTGCGGACTAACCGTGCATGCACTTAAATTAGATCCTTAAATTGTGGATCTAACTCGTTTTTGTCTCTAATTGCATCAATAAAGATCTTAAGAAGCTATAACTCGGGATTACTCTCCATTGAAGGTTGGAAAACTTCTCCCAAGTGCTCTAGAGGCGATCTGAAGGCTTCTCTTGGAGAATCGAAGCCAGATTCTTGAGGTATGTGATCGTTCTCCTTCATTCTTGATCATTTTCTTAGATCTACTTAGATATACTTCCCCTCTTCCCTTGGTTTCCTAGATCTATGCCATTATGGGTAGATCTAAGTGTTTGAATTCCAAATATGATAAGTTTTGGCCTTGGTTTTGTTAGGATAAGAGATCTAAGGAGGGTTTTTGGAGAATTGACATGGTATTATTGATCGTTCTTCATCCGATTCTTGGTTTTGCCTAATTTGTGAGGTAGGTGGCTTCACTCTCGATTACTCTTTCTTAAAACATGAAGGCTTAGTTCAAATTGTTTTAATTTCTTGGTTTTGATCGTGAACATGTGAGGCAAATCATGTTATAAATCGTATTTAGTGATGATTTATGGGTTTGATGGAATTGTAGAAATTTAAAGAATGTTTTGTGCAAAGTATTTTGGTTTCTGGATTTTTAAAAAGAAATTTTAAAATGATGATTTTCCAGATTTGTAAAATGGTTTGTGGGAAAATGGTTTTTAATAAAAGAGTTGTTTTATTGAAATGGTTTTGGATTGGTCGGAATGGGGTGGTTTTTGGGCATACTTGGTGTGTGTGTTCATATTGATTTTATGAGGCTTGGTTGAAATATGACCTTGTGCTCGGTGAAAAAAGTGTAATGGAAAATGTGGAATAATTTCCTTGTGATGACTTGGTTGATTGATGATAGACCGCTCATGAGTACGGAACTATCATAATGAAGCATGCATGGTTGATTTCACGGGTTGTGAAATGGTTGGGTGTGCCAAAAAGAGATTTTGTGGAATGGAAATAGGAATTTGATTGGAAACATTGATTGGATTCTTTTCTTGAGAAAGATGGTTTTTGTTGGAAAATGGTTTTGACTTGGAAATTGTTATATTGTGAACTATTTTGGAATTGTTTTATATAAATTATTTTATATAAATGTGCTAACATGTTTTATCCTAGAGGCATGGATAGGGAAGTCATCGGGGAAAACCTACTGAGTTTCATTACTCACCCCCTGCTTTGGCACGTTGATGATTTTTCATATGTTATATACCTAGATGTTGGCAATGGAAAAGTGTCACATGTTTACAACACTACTTCGTGATACTTGGGTTGGTACGTGATGTTGGATCTTGGAGCTTGTGGAGAATGGATTTGGGTTGTCATCTTTAATCTTTTAGTTTTTGTTTCTGTTGTTTACTCTGATTTTGTGTTGGTTTACACTTTGGTACTCAAGGTTGGTTTATGATAAAATAAATGGTTGAGTTGTCTTAGCTTTTATCATGCATCATTTAGTTGATTAGTTTGGTAATGGTTATTGATTCTGTGGTATGTTCTAAAAGGGTAAATTGTCCCCCAATTGTTTTGAAAAACTTCGGCATTTATTACTAGCCTTTTCCACCTTGGGGATGTCTCTTAAGGCCAATTAATGACTTGTTGTATTCTCAAGACAATGAGGATAAGAGGGTCATTAAAACTTCTTTAGGTAATTCCTTTAGTCTACACCAAAGGCCTTCCATAGATGGATTTCAACCCATAGTAATTGTTTTAGTATGAGGGGAGGGAAGTGGAAAATTCATTTTGTTTTGTTCTGGATAAGATAAATGTCTTGAGAGGCCTTAAGAGAGGAGGATATTAGGAGGAATTTTATAATGGAGGTGATTGGAAAACATATAAATTTTTTAAAGAGGGAACTCCACCCATGGTTTTTCCATGTCAAGTGGATAAAATAATGCACCAAAATAAATCATAGATAATATAAGGTAGAAATATGGATATAAATTGTGTTCCTGATAATATTTTATATCATTTTCCCCCTTATTTTTAATGTTTAGTCACTTGGTAATTCTCATTTTTACCTTATTTTCTATTATATTTTTAAATTGTTTTTACTAATCAATTTAGTAAAAAATTATTATTATATTTTTATACATAATAATTTTTTTAGAATCAAAATATGTAATATATTTTTCCATATTTAATAAAGAGAAGTGAAAAAATTACATTAATATTAATCCAGTATTGTCTACGAGACTGTGGATTTTTTAGAAGAGTATGTTTTATAAAAAGTTAATTCTATATTAACTTTGTGACTAATAATAATAATTGTAATAAAATCAATTAATATTTAATTTAAAACATCCCTCATTAGGGATTATTTTAATTAATTAAAAATATGAAACGTTGTGCTTCTTAAAATTATTTTTAAAAGAACCGTTCTTTAAACCGGTTGATCACACCATGCATCTTCAATGGATCTCATTTCGTTTTTTTCAAATGGGAATACAATTATCACTTAAGACTTGATTCTCTATCCATTACTATTTTGGTAAGGTTCCCCCAACTTATGATTCCATTCCAAAATCGAGCTATCATGTGTATGTTAGGAAAATTAGTTGAGCACTATTTTTACTTTGATAGTCAGACTAGGGATGTTTTCCATTCCATATCTCCATGGATCTATGTTGAGATAGAAATGTCGAGGATACCTATTGATTCTTTATGGGTGGATGTTAGAGAGCAGTTCATGTAATAACAATTGGTTTCATTTGATTCATGGTATGAATTTTTTACTTAGTGAAATCATATGAAGCATAAGCTTGAGGATTGCAGGAATAGGAAGTTGGAGAAGGCATCTAGCTAGAGGGAAAACAAATTGGTGTAGTACTCTATTGAGCTGCCAATTGACAATGGTATAGGGTTTTATATTCATGAGAATTTTCGGAATGTTATGTGGGATGTTACAAGTTTTGATCAAACCAAATACAATTCTATTATCCCAAATTCCAGTCAAGCAATTTAGGTTTTTATGAAGCAATCACAACCTCTACATCTTGAACCAAAGGTCAAGGATGTCTTCAGTCAGTTGATATGTCATATAAATGGATTGCACCACCAAATGATAATGGTTAAATAGTGCTATGTAGTGGGTAGTTCTGATGATGCTTTGTATTCAAGGATGGGACGGGATATAGTTACTACTTATGCTATCATAGTAAGGACTGTAGTTGCATCTCATGTGATGAAAAGAGATGCCCCACTTAGTAAAGTGGAACCTGAATGGAATTAATTACATACATGAGAGGCTACAATGGGAGTGAAAAATGTATAGGTTGACATTAGGTTAAGGTAGGATGTATGTGACAATAATTCAAGGGAATATGTATGTAGGTAATATAGTGTTGACTGGGTGAAGGCAATAGGTGTGGTTATTATGGGAAGAAAAAGTCCAAATATTACAGTTACCAATCATTTAGAGTGTCTTGAACATCATTCCTCATGACCATAATCATAGGTAGGCTTTGTGAATTAGTTCTATGTTGCACATGTTGATGGTGAGGACACTCTTCCAGGGGACTCCTCACAAGAGAATGGCCTCACCACTGATGATCTACATGCTAACCTTTATAAAGAGATGGTTGATGTGACTCAAAACTTTGAAAACAATCAGGTAAAGGCCTCCATTGATGGATATAATGGAATCTATAAAGAGATTAAGGATTACTCTTCATTGCATCCTCCAATAGAGACTTGGTTGGTGTGTAAATCCAAAAATATGGACAAATAGAGTAAGAAAAATAATGTGATTGAGAATTCCTTGTAAATTCTCATGAGATCAGAAGATAAACTGGTCGAACAAGCTTAGTCTCTCAATGTAATGAACTAAGAAGCCATCAAAATGATGGGGATATCTTTAAAGATTAATCTAAATGATGTGAAATATACCTGGATCAAAAAGAAAGATCTAATTCTAGTTGGGGGATTCAATGATGGGAATATTAGTCTTGATGAGTACATCCTGTCTTGGGACATGTTGGCCATTCGATTCGATGATCTTATACTGGATGCACCAGGCACTCAAGTAAACAGTATTTCTTGGAAATTATTCAGGGAGTTTAATTCTAGTAGGCATAAATTTTACTTTAATTACTATTTTATCTCCTTTTGTATTTGAACATGGGTTTACAACTTTTTCCTCAAAAGTTTTTGATAAATAAAAAGTTGATTTTCAATCAGAAGAACCCTTCTTAAACCCCAAAACATACTTATAATAAAAATAAAAATAAAGTCGATTCAATAGTAATTAATAATATTAAATATAAATAAATAATAGATATAATAATTTAAAACATATTCAAATAATATTAGGACATTAAAATTACATTATTTATTAAAATAAATTACTTTTTATAAAAATTATAGTTTTTTATGATTCAATGAAAATTCTATATTTTTTGAAAAATCCCTAAAATTCACCCAAATTAAATTTTGATAATATTTTTTCAAAAATGAAATTTATATTATCAAATTAAAATTCTAATATTTTGAAATTAATCTTTTCAATAAAACCTTATAAAAAAGTGTTTTATTAAAATATTTTCCATTTTTATTAAAAATAGAATAATATTTTCATAACTAATAAAACAATATAATTCATATTAATAAATATGAAAATTATTTATTCTATAATTAATTAGGTATTTACAATAACATCCCCTTTTATAAATTGTGTCCTCTCAATTTTATTCACTTATTAAATTAGTTGAGATATCATTCTCATATAACATTTTCATATAACATTGTTCATTATTCAACCGTATGGTTTTTTCAAAAACCCATAACATGGTGAATCAACTTATTCCAAAAAACAGGATCACTTTTGTCCAGAACATGAATTGGTAACTCCTTATAAGATATATTATCTTTAAATTGGATTACATCATAGATCAAAACATGAGATGAATCTGACACATATTTCAATAAAATTGAAACATGAAATACGGTGTGTGCCTCAGATATAATCATATGTAAGAATACTCATTTAGAAACTCGTATAAATATATATAGTATTTAATTTTTTCCAATAAACCATGGAATCATCTTCCCCTTCATTCCAAATAACATTACAATTTTTCAATGGGAATCCATGATAAATGCATAATCACCTACCTTGAATGAGTGATCTTTCCTATAGTTATTTGCATAATTTTTCTTCCTCCTATAATATATCCTCATATATTTTTGAATTGATTTAACATTTCCAACAATTTAATCAATCAAATGTAGTCTCATGAACTTCCATTATCTTACATCTCCCAAAAATTTAGTGTCCCAAAGAGCTTTCCATATATTGCCTCAAATAGTGCCATCTATATACTTGAATGGAAACTATTTTTATAAGAAAAATAAACCAAATAAAGATATTGCTTCTATATTCCATGGTAATACACTAAAAAATACTGAATAATATCTTCCATGTTTTGAATTTTCTACTCATATTTTCTATTACTATGAGGATGAAAAGATATACTAAAATTTTATCCAGTACCCAATATCTTCTGAAGTCCTTTCTAAAAATAAGTGGTGAACCTGAGTTCATGGTATGAAATAATGGAGAGAGTAAATCCTTATAACCATACTATCCCCTTTAGATAAAGCCGATAAATCTCATCTATACACATTTTATCTTGAATGGGAATGATATGTGCAAATTTATTTAATCAATCAAAAATAACCAAAATCTCATTAATACCTTGAGAGGTGTTTGGAAATACAGGAATTAAATCCATAGATATATTTTCTCATTTCAAATCTAGAAATGGAAAAGTTTGAAGAAATCCCTTTATTAATTGGAGTTATTCTTTAACAATATTACAAGTAATACACTTCTAGATAAATTTATAAATATATATTATCATTCCATTCCATCAGTAATACCCTCGATGGTCTCGGTACATATATGTGCCTCTTGGTTGGATGGAAAGTGTAGAATTATTAGTATCATTAAACAAATATTTCCCCAAAATGTAATTAAAAGAAACCCATAATATGTTTTGAAATTGTAAAACACCTTCATCAAAAACATTGGAATTAGGAAACATGCCCTACTTAACAGATTCTACCTTTTCCTATAAATATTTAACATACTTTTGATATCTCTTAATAATTTATGTAATATTCAATTGTACTCAAACATGAAAAAAAACTAGTGTTTCCCTAAATCCACAAATTTTAGACCAAAATTCATCAAATAATTAATCAAATGGTAATGTTTCAAATTTAATATGGTTAATGTTGCGAAACTTTTTTTAGTCAAAGAATCTGCCACTTTGTTTTCTTTTACCATATGGTAATGAATCATGAAATCATAATAAATGATTAGTTCTAGCCATGTTCTCAGTCTCATGTTCAATAATTTATGAGTGAATATATACATAAAATTTTTATTTTAGTATATTTTTTACAATTTACTCCATAAAAATGATGAAGACAAATTCATAAATAAAAACCCACAACAGAAAATTCTTAGTGACATGTTTGGTAATTTAACTCATGAGGTTTCAACTATTTTGAAACATAATAAATTAACTGATCATTCTTCATTAGGTAAAAACCAATTCATTTTAAAAAATAATATTTGTAGAATGATAATTCACCACTTCTAGAAGGAAGGTGTATAACTAGATCATTCAACATTATTCATTTCAATTCCTCAAAGCAATCATCTCCTTTTTCTAGTCCATATAAACTTAACTCGTCTTTTAGATAACTTATAAATCTATGAAAATTGTTCAAAAAACCATTGGTAGAAACTCACTAATCCAAGACTATGAATATCTATGATTTTGTGGGCCATATCCATTCTTCAACAAATTTTTTTTAATTAGGAAAACAATTATTCCATATTTTGAAACAATATTTATAGTGAAATAAATATTTTCAACCAAAATCCACACATGATAAATTTACCATATAGTTTATTTTTTTATAAAATTTCTAAAACAACCATTAGGTTCCATTAATGTTCTAATTGAATTAATGAATATACAAAAATTTCATCAATAAACACAATTAAAAACATTATAAAAAACTCATGAAAAATTATATTCATAAGTTTCATAAATATAGAAGGTGTATTAGTTAACCTAAAAATCATAACAAAAAAATCATAGTTCCCACATATAGTCTAAAAAAAATTCCTTAGAACATATAATTCGTTCAATTTCTATTTATTGTACCTAAAACATAGGTTGGACTTTGATAAATACATAGCTCCATGGATCTGATAAAATAAATCATCAAAGTGAAGAAAATGATACTTGTTCTAAATAGAGATGTTATTCATGTCTCTATAATCAAGGAAGAGTCGCAATAAACTGTATATAATTTTAAAAAACAAAATATGATCCCCTCATGGTGAAGTTCTAGGTCGAAAAAACCATTATTTAATAACTCATGAAATTAAAATTTTAATTCTAAAAGTTCGAGTTGATCCATTTGATAATGGTGTTTAGAAATAGGATTACTATCAGGTACTAAGTCAACTATAAATTCAACATCCTAATAATGAATAACACTATGTAATTAATCTGAAAAAACATCCAAAAAATCATTTACTATAGGAACTTCACTAATTTAAATAGTTTCATTGTTTTTTACAATGTGAGCTTACTAACATTCATTTTAATCCCTAATAAGATTATCAACTTCTTAGACTGTATAAAAGGCCTGAAATAATTTAAAACGACTTCATTATCACTGAAATATATATTATAATGAAATAATGAAAGCTAATCCAAACCAAGAATGATATAAAACACTAATATGTCTAGTGAAATTATATTTTTAAGAAATACCATCCCATAGATAACATCATGATGATTTTTATAAATCCTGGTTTCTTTAATACTTCCACATAGAGTTTTCACCAAAATATCATTCTAAATTTCATTAACTGATATTCCAAATTTAATTGATATTTTATAACAAATTAAAGGATAAGAATATACATAGTCAAAAAGGTGTTGGAATAATTCAAATACACCAGTAACATACATTTTAAAACATAATTTTGTATCCCAAAATCAACTATAGTATTAGTAAATGATTTTTCCAGACCATTATATTTCTGATCATGATGATTTCCATCCTCTGAAAATAAATTCAAAAATGAATTATCTTGATTTGAAAACTAATTTCAACTAAAATAACTCACTATTTGAAGGAAATTGGTTACCACAATTATTGGTTTTTTCAGGAACTTATCTTTATAATCACAAATCCAATGACCAAACTAGACATAATAGAAGCACTTCATAGATCTTGTTAAAAAATATTTCAAATGTTGTTTTCTAGACATGGAATATTTTTGGAGCTTACCTCCAGTATTCATAGCTGATTGTTTCTTTATTTTTGGTAACCTTGATATTTTCATACTATTTTCAACTCTAGGAGCATATGTGGTAGAAAAATATATCTTAACTTTATCAGAACAAAGAACCACATTCTCGTGAATTTTAAATTCTCATGAAACTAAATCCATTCGTAAAAATATTTTCAATTCTGATAAAAACCTATTAAAAATTATATTAGTTTCCTAAAAACCTATCACATACCAGAAAAATCGTGTAACATATGCCTCAAATCATTCTATATAATATTTTTATCAATACCTCAATTATAAGAAATCTTTTTCCATCTAGATTCAAACAACTATAGGGAAATATTTCTCAAGGAAAAGATCCATTAATTATTTTCATTCCATAGAATCAAGATCATCTTTCTCTCTGGAATTCTGAACCAAAGAACACCATTGACTAGTTTCACCTTAAAAATGATAAAAAAACAAAAGTTTCATATTGATTTTCTGAACATCCCATGACATAAAATATCATTTCTAGAGCATGATCAAACCATTAGCTACTACACTGTTAGATAATCCAATGAATGATTTGGGGTGTTTCCTCATGAACTGCTCTACAAATGACATGTTCATTCACGGAAGATTAGGTTTCACTATATCATGGATACCAACACCATTTATCATAGGTTTGGATTGAGTGATCAATATAAAAAAAATTGTTCTGATTCTAATAATCTCATGATGCTGGTTGAGAAGGATATTATCCTCTTGGTTCTTTCTGATTATAGGTTTGTTATTTCCTCTATGGAAAAACATTTATGAATAGAAATAGTTTAGTCTAAGAAATATAACAATATTGAAATTATATATCATTTTAAAAAAATCCAATGGAAATATAATTCATGGTAATGTTATTAATATTATCATAACAACTAAATTTATAAAAAATATCCTTTAATACTAACTATATGGACTAAAACGTCATAATTTCATAATATTGAGTTTTGTTTAGGAATTTAATTTCTTTCACTTTTTGTATCTTTTTAGTTTTTTGGTTTTAAATAATTACGTTCTATCTTATATAATACAAAACCATAAAATAAAAAATGGAACATTATGATCATTATCCATTTTTTACACAATATAAAACATATTAAAAAAATATAATTTATTTATTGAGATTCAACATGACTTCATTTTTTCCCTTACCCATCTTATGAAAAATATTTATAAATGTGGGATGAGAATGAAAATCACAGTAAGGGATATAAAACAATGTAAACCATTGGGTTAGTGAGGACATGAAAAATCATATAAAATTTTCCTTTATCTATAATATTCATTGAGCATGTGTAATAAAAAATTTACACATGAATGAAACACACACTTTTCTAAAATAAATCCATTAAAATAAATAGTAAGGAGGTAAAACCACTTTTGGTGACTTAGAGTATCATATAACCAAAACCATTTCAAATCCTTTTAATTGGAATAATAATATAGTCGAATTCCAAAATTTTCATTACCAAATGCAATGGAGTGTTATCTAGGTTCACCCATCATTTATGATATTATAGGATTACCTAATGCCATCTAGGCCACAACTAGTTGTGTTGTAACCAAATTACCCAGTGCTATCTCTGTAACATCCCCTCTCTTTATTATGTAGTAATTCATGATTTAATATATAAAAATACACATAATACAACCCAAAAGGATTTCCTATGATAATATTTCCATCAAGGATATTTCTAATTGAGAGGAAACTTAGGATTCCATGAGAGGTATTAATCTTGAGTGTGTTTCGGGACCAAACAGTTTTTTGGGAACCTTTTACAGAGCTTTAGGGGAGTTGATCAAAGGATATATGGGGAATACTGTCCAAGATTTCTTCAGAGTGCGATGTCTTCCATGTGTGTCTTGGGCCACCACACTTGTGTTGATTCCTAATATAAAGAACCACTTTGCTCTCAAACACTACCATATGGTAATGCTGTGTAATTTTATATAAAAATTTCTTGCATGGGTGATTAATATAAGAATATCAATGCACCTACCTCATTTGATATCGAAGGGACAATATAGTTTTGGTGGGGTCATATTCAAGGGGAATTCACTTTGGATCAGGAATTTGTTAGAGATATTAATATTAAGGTACTTGGAGCAATCATGGATACCAAGTATGATGTAGACAAATCTTATAACCATGTTGCATATAATATTATCATAAAATTGCATATCAAAATGAGGATCACTCCTAGGGCCACTGTCCTTTAGTTCAAGTGCTTCATATCCCCATGTATGTGTATTTCCTTCTTGGGGGTACTATGATTTTGTCAAGGCTATCTAAGTTTTAAGACCAGGTGACCCTCTTTCCCCCACCTTATTTATTATTTTAGAATATGTACTCAGTCATCTCACCAACAAGGGAATTATTTAGGGAGAGGTGTCACCTTATTATTATAGGTATCACATTTTACCATCTCCCACATCATATTTTTAAACGACACCATTATTTATTCTAATTTTAATGGGAAATATGTTGGGGTAATAAACAATGTTCTCAATGATTATTACAAGGGGAGTGGAAAACATATCAATAGATACCAATGTAGCTTCTTCCTTAAACAGGATAACTTCCATTATCATTAGTGATATAAACATACAATTGAGGACCTTCCCTATGGAATACCTAGGTGAATCAATTTCATCATCTTGGCCCCAAATACAGCATTTGGAAAAAATTATATATAATATCACTAATAAGATTCTATATTTGGAGAACTAGTACAAGATATTCCATGGAAGAATTTCTCTGGTAAATACCGTCTTATGTTCTATTACAATCCATTCTATCTTGGATACCATGGTTCTAAAAGTGGTAAAATTCGACATTGATAAGGTTCTGGAATCATTCATTTGGGATACAAATTTAATAAGAAGGAACCACTAGGCCTCATGGGGTTGAGTGGCCAGACCAATGAGGTTGTGAGGCATTAATGTTAATAATAACTTGGAAAAGACTCATTGAATCCACCCAATGGTTTTGTGGGATATCTTGGAGGAGTTGACACTCTAGGGAAGGTTCACGTCTAGGGTGAGAAATAGAGTCATGGACATGTAAATTGGTGGCCTATTATATTTATGGTTTATAATTCATCCTCATCTCAGAATTATTCAAAACCATACCCACTGGAAAGTAGGTAGAGTGGATATATTTTATTTTAACCATAATTGGGATGATTCCAAGATCAGTTTACCTATCTATCCAGTCCCAGACAATTCATTCATATGTGCTTCCATCACCAAAACTTCATCAATGAAACATTTTACAAGAAGCAGTAAGAACTATTTGACCTCATTGAAATGAATAACTATCCATAAAAGGGTTTCTTTACTTAATCTTCATCAGTATAATTCATGGTGATGGTTGTCAGAATGGTGTCGCAAATTCCTAGGACTTAGGATAGATGGGGAAAGAGCTATGGTGTAAAAAGGATAGAGTGAAGTACAACATCTTCTTCTGGCATGTCTGGAATCAGGCCTTACCAACTAATGATAATATCTAGTGTTTTGGAATTCCCACAGTAACCATATGTATGTGTTATAGGGACTGAAGGGAGGATAATGATGACAATATTTTATTGGTAGGAGAGTGGGCGTGCACATTCTAGATCATATTTGGGGATTTATTAGGAATCCCTAGTTAGTTCGAGTAGGGATCCAACTTTTATGGAATGTTTGTTTTTAGGAGTTGGATATGTAGTCATTTAAAGGAAGTCTAGATCTTCAATCCTTTTGGTGGGACGCTATATTATCTGAGATGTGCAGAATATCAACCAGTTCAAAGGAATTACATATATAGAGGGGACCATAACTATGATGACC
Organism: Viscum album; assembly: GCA_963277665.1. Taxonomy (NCBI): domain Eukaryota; kingdom Viridiplantae; phylum Streptophyta; class Magnoliopsida; order Santalales; family Viscaceae; genus Viscum; species Viscum album. The sequence continues at coordinate 1,947,224,951 of OY728119.1, forward strand.
AAGACCCTTCGGGTCAACCTGACCTACCTCATCAAGAATCGAGTGGATTTCCCATCAATCAGGCTGATCCTTATAGGTACATTGCATGATCATTCTGATCTGTATATGAGGTAGGGGCACTGGGTCAGCTCGAAACCACCGATATCCGAATTTAAACTCATCACATATGGATCACTCAACTCAAGCCTCATGAGGGGAGGTGGTGTGTTGAAGGACCAATGTGAGTTGGTATCACTTAATTTCAAAACATCTTTCATAATTGATGAATCTATTCATGTAGAGGTAATTAATATTTTCACTTGTATTCACTTCTGAAGGTAGAATAATATTAGTTTGATGTAGGTAGAAACAGACTGCTTCCCCCTATACAAATCCCTTCCAAGAATTGGTCACATCCCTTGGTTGATTTAATTAATTATTTAATGTTTCATGGCTTTAATGTGAAATTATATCTGAGAACTTCACACATGGAGGGAGGGATACAAGGTAGTGTATTTCTTCACATCCATGGCATGGCACCATGATAGGGTTTTTTTATTCCCCGGTACAAGAACTCTTACTACTAAGGTGGTGAATATTTGGGAGGTAGATGTACTTGGTCTTTGTAATTTTAGTACCCCATAATCCTATGATGTAATCTTCTTATGTGGTTGTTTTCTATATTATTTGGACCTCTTTTAGTGGAAATAAAATATGATGTTGTTTTTAATTAATAAACCTGAGTATAGAAAATAATCCTAATTATATTTTGTCATGGTACACAATGTAGATAAAAGATCATGGGAGGAATAATGAGAGTTAAATGGGGATATAATAATTTATAATATTTTCATATAGTAAGGGGATTATTTAATATCATATACCAACATATGGAAATTAAATTTATGATACATAACATAAAATAAGTTCTGGAATGTTAGTGAGAAGAGGTAAATCCCAAAAAAAAATTAATCATGGTATTAGCATAGGAAAGGGTAAAAATTGAGAGAGGATAATTGGTATCTCATTCAGATAACATTAATTGGATATTGAGTTAATTATTTTTAAAAAAATACATTATAAATAATTTTAATTAATAATAAAAGTTCCAAATAAGGTGCCTGAGTTGAAAGGAGGAGATGATGGTCCATAACATGAGTGTTTGACACAAAATAACTCGGAGGGGATTCTTGAGAGCATAAGGTTACTTATGAGGAATATAGAGATTCTAGTTAAGACTATGTATATTCTCTAATGATTTCAAGTGAATAGAAATTAGTGTTTTGGAGGATTTATATATGAAAAGAGGTGGATTTCTTTATTATTTATGTTTTGCACTCTATATAATAATATAACCAAAAACACAAACCATACCATGGTTTCTACCCATGGTTTCTACCAAATGGGGATATTTATCATTATTTTATAATTACAAGGTATGAACATAATAAAATAACTCCCTAGGTTATGTAAAGTTGTGTCACACACTTAAAGGAAGGATTTTAAAACATTATAATACATTATATGTTTTGTAGGATTCATAATGGTTTATAAAAAAATAAAAAAAAAATTATTGTCACATTATTTTAGAGATAAAATATATATTTGGTCATGTATATCATTTATAGTAATTATTACATCACTTTTTGGTCATTATGATTTCATAAAACACAAGTTATATTTATACGTATTTAATTTTTAACTGAAATTTTGACTATCTATGAAAATATTAAAAAATACACCGTTGTATAATTTTAAAGTTCAAATTCATAAAATAATATTAATTTTATCAAAGTAATTTTATAAAAATGTGAATTTTCAATTTTAAAATAATGTATATATTTATTAATAAATGTTGGTTTTTTTTACAATAACAGTTTTTGAACAGTTATAAAAATTACATTTGACTTCACAAAAATTATATAACCATTTAAATTAAATAAATATTATTTAAAAATAATATTTTATTAAAATAGTATTTAATTTAAAAATCCATTAATTCATGAAAATAATTTACTTAATTGAATTTGAATATTTTTCAAAAACTGTAATTGTGTTTTATTATATTGAAAGAAAAAACATTTATAATGTAACCTTAATAGGATAAAAAATATATTCATAATTCTAGAAAAAATAGCATACCGACTCATAATTCTAGGTCCATTATATATATCCTATTAATACAGTAGAAAACCCCCTCTAATTAAGGTGTATGATTGTGGGACTTTTATCAGGTGGTTCGACAAACATGGTTTGGGTCGTGATCTTGAGGAGCATAAAGATCTCCCATAAACAGGTTCAGTCAAGGTTAATTTGTTGGATCTCAGCTTGGTCTTGGTCAATGTAAAATTAGAGTGATATAATCTCCCACATAAGATCTAATAAATGGTCTTCATAGGGAAAAATCCTAAGAGTTGTGTCCATCAAATACTTTTTCTCTATCAATTTTATTTATTAAAACCCTATATTTATACTAATCATGTTATCTCTTTTCAAAGGCTATAATATCAAAGATAATGATACATAATAGTCTTTAAAATCTAATTTTATATTATAAACCAAAATATGTTCATGTTTTTTCTCTAACCATATTACATAATAAGTCATTTAATTAAATAAAATTTGGAATTTTATTTGTAACAGATCAGGTCATTACATTCTTGGCCACCCATGTTAATTTTTAATAGGATTACCTAACACTATTAGGTCCACCCAATTTTAATCTATAATGGTCTTACTCAGTTCTATCTAGTCATTCCCATTTCTCATGTATAATTCTCTAGTACCATATAATGTATAAAACATTTTTTCTTGAAAGTTTTCATCATAATGAATTTCAAAAAATATTTTAAAATTATTATAAAATCACTTACTAATATAAAAATACACATTATTTTAAAACCCCACTTTAATTATGATAATAAACTTTTCTTTTGAAAAAAATTCAATACCAAAATACCTAAGAAAAGGAAATATTTTTTCTTTAAAGAAAACATATAATCTTTCAATGGAAGATAGAAATAATATAACGGTCATGATTGTGTAAAATTAATTTTTTAATGTACATTTATAATAGAAAATTCATTTAATCATTCATAGAAACCTTCTATGCAAGTCCTGTAAAAATATTCCATTTGAAAACAATTAAAATAAAGTAAAAAAGATAAATAAAATGTACTTTATAAATAATTTATTTCAATATTAAAACCTTCGAACATCATTTGAAAAAAATGGAAATTGAATAAAAAAATTTGTATGGAAGAAAATGAAAATTTTATGTTTTAAAGAAAATTCCCTTATCACTTTGGAATCACATGAATCTTAAACCCTCTTATACTATAACACTAAATAAAACATTAAATATCATGATAACAGATAGATTCATGATATAATGGGTCAAACAGGATTATTATACATATTGAGATCCTTTTTAAAGTTTATTTTTATTTTTATTTGATTTATTATAATGTAATATACAATACATATTCTATTAATTTTATTTCATATTTTTTTGACCATATTCGGTTTTTGTGTCAAAAACAACATTGGTATGTAAACTAAGGTTGAATAATTCTATATTTAAACATCACCAAATTAATAATAATGGTTTAATAATCATGATTATATGTAAATTATTTTTATAAGACAAACCATTAATGAAGTTTTTGAAAAATGAACTAATGTTACGATCATATAGAGAGCAGTGTATACGTACATATGAGTAATGTCCCCTTTTTTCAATTATCATTATGAAAATATGTTAACTGAAATTTATTTTTCCATAATGATAACTATATCAAAAATAATATGATATTTAATAATACATAGTTATATATATATTTCATTATTTTGGTTTGGTGATTAAAAAAGAACACTCACCTCGCTGCAAGGAGGCGGTAATCCACACATCTATGAATGACAATATCTCTTCTTCAAAGTATGACATGGTAAATGGAAAATGATATTTTGTATTCCCAAAAAGATAATTATTCAATTAATATCATATTTTTTTCATTTATAACATATATATTCATTATATTCACCCTCATTACCTTCTATGTAACATGTTAGGGAAAAACGATTCACATCACTTCGTGAGGTGGCTGTCAGCCGTACACACGTGCAATTTTATTATATCTCCTTTGGTATCAAATGTAAAAAGGTTGTGTATGATATAATGAATCCAGATGTATAATTATATTATTAATAAGATTAATATAATATATATATATATATAGTATTTACATAATTATTCCCATCCATGAGAGGTGGTAAGGGAAAAATGAATTATATTGTTTCGGGAGGCGGTAATCCTCTATACACACAAATGATGATTTCATAATACTTTTGATATAAGTGTGCGTGTTTTAGGTCATAATACTAACATAAAACCATATAATTATATTTAGGATACGTTTATTATAAAATAATAATTTTATAAATATAAATTTATGGGGTGGATAATGAAATAAAACCAAAATGTTGGTTGACAAACGTTACCTCTTATTTAGGTAACTATTTTTGGTTTTCAAAAAAGGCCTTTTATGGATGAATTTATGCCCAAAGTAAGACCTCTAGTTTTAGGGGATGGAAGTGGAGGAATTATATGGGTAGGAATTTTCCAAAGAAAAGTTATTTATAGGTGTAAAGATAGGAGTGGAGTGGAAGTCATTTTATAAGGCATGTAAGTGGAAATCTTGTAAATTCTTAAATTAGTGAATTGAACCCACGTTTTTCAACATTAATTTTCTCCAATCCTGAAAAAAAACCAAATAATATAAGTTATTAGGTATATATATGACCATAATATGGGTTATAGACAATATTTAAGTCATTTGGACCCTTATGTTTATTTTTTAGTCACTTAGTAATTTTGTTTTTACCTTAGTCACTATGATTAATTTTAATTGTTTTCACTAATCACATTCGTGAAAAAAATATTGTGTTAGCCTTACTAGACAATATAAATTTTGTTGATTCAAAATATGGAATCAATTTTTCAAAATTCAATTTATTTTGGTGAAAATTTTTAATTTAATATTAATCATGTAGTCACAATAAGACAATGATTTTTTAGTAGAGTATTTTAAAAAAATAGATTATTCTATATTAAAATAATAAAAAATAATAAAAATTGTATAAATATTAATTAATATTTATTTATATATAGTTTATAAAATTCAATTATAATATCCCAAACTATGTATTGTTTTAATTTATTTAAAAGGTGAAACATTATAAATTTTAAAAACATTTTTAGAAAAAACCTAAAATTACAGCCAAATCAAACCTATATATAAAAACCAATGTAAAATTGATTCAAAAGAAATTAAGTAGATTAAATATAAATAAATAATTATTATTTTAATTGAAAACCTATTCCAAAAATAATTACACTTCAAAATTATTTATTTTATTAAAATAAAAAACATTTTATTAAAATTTATATTTTTCACTATTCACTAAAAAAATCAATATTTTATGAAAAATCCAAAAATTTCACCCAAATTAAATTTTTATATGATGATTTAAAATATGAAATTTATTTCACCAAATTAAAATTCTAAAATTTATAAATTAATATTTTAAATAAAAGCTTATAAGAAAACTGTTTTATAAAAATAATTCTCTTTTTGATTTAAAACTACATAATAATTTTATAACTAAAATAATAATATAATTAAAATTTATAATTATGAAAATTATTTATTACATCATTACATGGGTTGTTATAATTAAATAAGGTTTCCAAAAAAATTTCAATTGATTCTTTGTATACTAGGGCCCTTAAATTATAGTAAAGAAGTTGACCTCGACCCGACCTCAGTAGTGAGAAGTATGCATCATCTCATGTGTTTCTATGATATTTATGTATCATAGACCTAGCATTAGAGTAGTAAAATGGTGTTACAAGATAATAGGATGGATTTTACCTATCAATTTTATAATTTTGTGTTGTTGTGATTATAAATCTTGTAAAGGAATTTTTATGGGAATTTGAAGAGTTTATATACCACATTAGTCTATAGTTGTGTCCCAGGAGGGTGGTGAAACCCATACATTATAGTCAATGGCCCATAGTAAAACAACATAACCTTAAGTTATTCCACTTTGGTAAACTCTAATAATACCTAGTGTGGGTGGTGATACATTGTTTTGAGAGGGTTTCCAATGCATTATATGAACTATCCAGGGATCCCCACACCATTCCTTGGTTAAGGAATAACTAAAACATAAGTTTTAGCATCATTATATTCCAATGATTTTGATGGATAGTGGATCATATGCTTTATAGTCTTTGTTGGAGGAGATTTTATCAATTTTTAGTAATCTTCAGACACTTACAGTTAGGGGAGTGAATATCTTTACGTATATTCTTTGGGATTCCACTAAGAGATGGTGAGAACGGTTATTTATATGGATCATGTTATGAATGTAGATAGGATGGAATTATCGATGGACTACTATGATTATTTTTATCATGGGATGTTGTGAGCCAATAGATCAAGTGATTTTATGTACTTGGATTAGTTTTCATTATCATTCATGGACTATTCATCTTATTTCATAATCCTCTAGTGTTTCAAAGCTATTATTTCAGGTAAAGAGTTATCTAAATCTCAGTGAAATGAGGGTGGTCCTAGTTATAAAATATGATCACAAGTGAATTTATTTCAGATTATTAGCAAATCTGGAATAGTAAATCAGGTTATCATTACTGAACATACATTGACGAAGTTAGGGGTGAAAGGAATTATAGATCAACTTATTAATCTTGTGGTATAGTGTCTGGTGGGAAGAATCAACGGTTTAATAGTTATCCTTGGGGAAATACCATTTAGAGCATGGTTGTAGGTTGTCCTTTTGTCATTCAGTAGTTTGGGTGGTAGGGACACATGAGGAGATAGAGTGATAAAAAACTAGTTAAGTAATGAGCCTGTGATAGGATGAGCTATCTACGCTAATTTTGGGGGACCATTACTCTAGTATCCTATGAGAGAGGTTTTTTATAGACTCCATGTTCAATAGTTGGGTCAACACCTTATTGTTAGTTATGGAGATGGAGTCTGACCAGCAGATCAGGTCAATTTGGTGGTATGGGTGAAGCAACCACACACTATACTTGTAGTGGATGAAGGGAAAACCTACTCAGGGTAGCAAGGATATATCACATGGCCTTCAAAACATGCCAAATGTTTGCAGTGAAACTAATACATAACGTGAATAGTATGGTACCTTCAATATTGACAGGTATTATTCTGGTATCCTCTACATTAGTATCTACTCTTTTTCACATAGGTGTTTTTTAATCCATCATATTTTTCCAATTGTAGAGATCCATGGGATCGATGATCAGTTTTCATGTGGTGTGATGACACTTGATACTTTATTAAGGATTCAATCATAGTGTGTATTCTAGTGTAGGGGGTTCCCCTTGCAATATATTGGTATCTCTTTGTGTGGTACCTCATTGTCTTTAAGATTATAGGGTTTTAAAATATTCTTGGAATAGACTGGTTGGTTCTCTATATTTATTATATTGAATTCTATCCCTGAAGGGTGAATTCCACATCACCAAAGAAAATGGTTTTTATTTACAAGGTTGAATGGGATGTCTAGGTAAGAGGATCTGGACTAGATCATCATTGAATTTGTATCTTATATATGGATGATTTTGAAATATTGTAGGATGATTTTCCTCTAGTTTTATATCATTTTAATGATTTTTTTTTTTTTTTTAGAAATAACTCTTATGATATAGGTAGATTTTTCTATCGATCTAGTGAATGAAGCTACACTAGTATCCATTCCACCATACACAATAGATACTAATATATTGCATGAGCATAAGAGGCATATAGAGGATTTCGAAGCTAATTGTTTTATATGACCCATTTTTTCATTATTGGGTTCTATTATCCTTTTTTATAAGAAGTTAGATGGTAACCTTTGGATTTTCTCTAATTACTATTAGTTAAACCTTGTTATTCTTAATAACTAATATCTATTTCCCGGCATAGAAGATCACTTCAACCAGTCCATAGGAGATAGGGTTCTCTCTATGATTTACCTAATATCTATTTATAATTATATGAATTCTAGACTAACAAATATACCATGAACAGTGCTCATTATTTTATATGTCATGTGTGTGTATTTTTTTCATTTATATCAGTCTCATGAACACAGTAGGAGATTTCATCACACTGATTAATCTGGTTTCCAATCCATATATGGAATCATTTGTGGTTTTATTCTTTAATGAAACATTGATGTATTATCATAATCGAAAATACCCTTAAAAACATATTGATATCTTTTTCAATACACTTAGAGAGCATCAGTTATATACTATTCTCACCAAGATACACTTTTGGATGGATATAATTCAATTCAGGGGTTATAATATCTTAGAGAAAGGTGTGTTACTGGACCCAAAGAATGTGAGATAAGTAGTTTTCCATGATTATAATTATAATGTCTTTGATATGTAGATTTTATTGGGGATTATAGTTTATTATAGGAACTTCTTCCAAGATTTATCTTACATATTGGAACCACTTATGATATTGACTAAGAAGGGTGTGATGTTCTAATGGTCTGAAGAATGTGAGACAGCCTTTCAAAAGATGAAAGGTTTAATGAACTCATTATTGATCCCAATTATATCATATAAAGGTAGTATATATATAATATGTTGTGATGAATTAGATATTAATATTAGATCAATCATAATTTAGGTGGATAAATTCATGGAATACGGGTCTCGTTAGTTTATATCACGTGAGAGGAACAATCTGTCAACCAATATCGAGTTACCTGCTATTGTTTATGCATCATGATTTTGGGGAAATTATTTACTGGGGGAGGTAATTGTGGTGTATATTGACCAAAAAAATATCCATTTATATCTTTAAAAAATGTGACATAAATCATAGGAGATAAAGTTTGTTTTAATATGTAAAATATATTTACTTTGATCATGTTTATACACCTGAAATGGGAAATGAAGTTATCAATGCTTCGATCTGGAGGACTCAAAAAAGGATGTTTAGGAGGCATGTAGTGAGTGGAAAGTTGGGGATGTATTTTATGAGATTCACTTAGATGTTCAGGACATTAATAGATAGTCTACACTTTTATCTTTTTCAATGTCCTATTAAATTATATAGAGAGTGAAGATGAGGCATCTATCAAATTATTAGTGCCTGTTACTATAATTTAGTATTTATGTCAGTGACTCATCACATTGTTGAACCATTCGAAAGGAATAAATTCTATGTATACATGGTTCTGTTTGGATTACAACTAATTTATGGGAGGAAAAAATGTGAGAGTGTAATTCCCCCACTTGGTAGTGCATTCTAGTCTTACCAAGATGTATCTTGATTTACGCCACCAGTATTTATTTTCTTCGATGATATGGGATATATCTATTTTTTTACATAGTATTCCACCAATCAAAAGGTAAATTAGGAGCATAAGGGAATAGTTGGTATTTTTTATAATTTTCCCATTCCTTATTAAAATATTCATTATATTGCTATGGATTTCATGATCGGGTTACCATGGTCACCCTTAGGTAGTGATATCATATGGGTGGTGGGGGAAAGGTTATTGATGGTCCCCCATTTCTAACGTATCAGGTATATCCTATAAATAATTGATCTCAGGAGGCTCTTGCATTATGATATCATAATCCTTTATGGAGTTCCATGTTCTATCATATCAGAAATAGATGATAGCTCTATGCCTTGATTCAGTTTTGGGTTTTAGAGAGAACTGGGTTCATAGGTGTTGTTTATTACATCTTATCAACCATAGATTGTGGGTCAGTCAGATCACATGATATATGTCGTAGAGGACATTCTTAGAGAATGGTTCATTGATTTTGGGGGTTCATAGGAGAATCATATAGCCCTATTTGAATTGATTCAAAATAATATTTATCATTTGATTATATAGATGGAACGATATGAGACCTTGTACGGTAGGCCACGAAGATCACCTCTGTGCTTATTGGAGGTAGCGGAGGTAGAATTTATTGGGACTCATCTCATTTTGTAGAATTTAGAGAGGGTATAGTTGATCATGAAATGGATGGTTATAACGCAGTATAGACAAACTACCTTTGTTGATATTGATCAATTAACTCTAGATTTCATGGGTAGGGGATCGATTCTTTTTGAGTATCCAAACTAATATGGGGAATAGATGAATTTGGAGATAGGGTAATATTTCACCTCATTATTTTGAGCCTTCTGATATTGTGGAGATAGTCGAGCCAGTAGTCTATGAATTACAGTTACCTCATATGTAGTAATCCATACATGAAGTCTTACACATATCTCAGATATGATAATAACACCTATAATCATATCATACTCTTCATTTAGATAAGGCTGGGACGGAGGTGGATGCTTCCTTTTTGGAGCACCCTATACGTATCATAGATCGCATCATAAAAGATCTATTTGGTAGGTTAGATATTCTAGTTCGGGTGTTGTAGTAGCAATGGCATGGACATGCTCATGATGATACCTATGAGAGAGAGGTTGGTGTACGTGTCTAGTGGATGGAACTATTTTATTATGCCACATAACCCATGGAAGGTAAATTTAGGGATGATGTTTTCTTAGAGGGGGAGATTATAAGATACTTGGAATTTATATGAGGTGTGTCTCTTTTAAATTTCAATTTGAATCGACTGATTAATTATTATAAATGTGTATAATAACATAAAAAATCATGTGTTTACATGGATTGTTCATCACCAAAAACTACTAATTATGGAGTTATGGGTTAGGTTCATTTTTTGACTAAACGATGAAATGGGGGTCACACAGATTGAACAAACCATATGGGGTTCTTTCGAGCTCCACATAGGGGAGAACACGGGTTGTACATTGTTTTTCTAACAATTCACTATAGTCCTTGAGGGGTGTGAAACAAGTTTGTTGGGGTTAACAAGGGTGGATCAATGTTAGATAAACCATGATCCCTAACGGAAAATTCCACTGTCCTTGGATAGTATATGGGGCACTGTTGGATCAGGGTTTGGATAACAATGTGCAAAAACTATGAACCTATTATATAAATGGAGAAATTACATTTTTTTCATTATTTATTTTCAAGGGTCACCCACATTTTTTCCTCTTATCTATAATATTCCTCCCATTCTAGGGACACTTTTTCCTTTCCCATATTATTTGTGCCTCTTCTCCATCGAGCCTCTATTTGAGATGTCATATATCACATTGGATCACTATGAGTAATTCATATATTCTTATATTTTTTTATACAAAAATATTCATATTCGTAGACTAGTCGAGGATATTTATAATAGAATAAGGGAGGTTACCTATACCTTTTACCAAACATTTGATTGTTTATACCTTGTTTCCATGGTTCCACACCCCAAACCATTGGGTAATTACATCCAAAATTAAGAAACCTGCAATTAATATGTTGAATTCTTGTTTAAGGCAAGCCTTGACCCCATTATACATGGATGGAGGTTGGAAACCTCAACACGAACCACCCATGGGGTATTTGCTTTCCTTTTTTGTGGATATTACACCATTGGGGTGTGTTGAAAACATTTTCCATTATTGTGATTTGAATATGAGAATAGAGTTGACTATTTAATGGTGTGAGATCCTTAAAACACATTGACATTTTTATATGAATGTAATGAAAGGGATAATTAGTTTTCTTATTTAGGATTATTAAATTTATATAAAGGGGTGGTGATATGTTAAGTGGAAAAAATATAAATTGATATGGTACCTTGTTCCATTATAAAAATCATGTTGATGATTATGGGATGGTATGGAACTGATTCAGGACATGTATTATGGCACTGATATGGGGAATCGTAGTATTCCAACAATGATGGGGTTCATGGTACAACAACAATGACTTTATTCCTTATTTTTCACACCATTGGATCTGGCTGGCATAGAAAACCTTGTACATTCTCCTTGGGATTCACCCATGCCCTTAATGAGATTTCTATGGGTGTTCTTTGTGGAATCAAGGAGGATTCCCCGGATATTGTCCTTGGATATTGGAAAATGTAGGTCTAATATTTGATTACATTGAATGAACTGATGTTGATGTTTTAGCATTCTTTACAGCTAACCCTTATTGATTTTTGGTGCAATGTATAGCATCACATCTACTTTTATAATGTTGATTCATTTTATACATGAGTAATACTTCATCTTTCATGAAAGGAATCGACTTTTTATAGACATCATTAGTGATGGACTACTAATATTTATATCACACCATGTTTGGGTTTCCATTTGGTACCTAGATAGACTTAATGGATATTGGTAGGGATAGGGGAAACCAACATCTCCACAATTCTTGATTGATTGTGGGATAGGAGTAGTGGAGTATAGGATAGAGCCATGGATCATGATTAAATCTAGATATATTCAATATATTTTTGTACTTTTCATTCATATATTTTACTAGATTCATGTTTCCATGTATTTTATGTCTTCACATGTATCTACAAGACATACTAATCATTTTATATATAATTCTTCCTTTGGATTTATTATTTTTTACTTCCATATAGATGATTTATCTTTTTTTATTTGATGTTATTATACTTCCTCATTTTATTCATTTATGGTGTGGCTATGTTACTATGATTATGATGTTTTAGTCTCCCTATCATACCCTCATAAAACCACACCACAAGTTTGTATCCTCCAATGTACGGGGGGAGATTAAGGCCATGTGACCAACCAGATTGGATCACCTATTAGTGGCTCCTAGGTCAAGATGTAATAATGAATGTTAAAAATATTATTGAATATAAAATATAAAAATTTATTTAACATCATTTTAATGAAATTATATTTTTTACATATCAAGGTAAAATGAGTTTGTGTACAAAAAATATTTTTTCAAAAAAAAATATTTCCTTTATTTTTAAATGGTTATTAATTTCATTTATAATTAATTAAAAACAAAAGAATATTTTTTATTTAAATATCTAGACCATATATTTTTATAATTTGTTTATTAATATTTAAACACTATATTCCAACAGATTAGCCATAATTATCATATGAAATAATAATATTTTAATAGAATGAAGTTGTTTATTAAAAATTGACTTTTTTGAAGTAAAATATATAAAAAAAATAAAATTATTTGAATAAAAATTCAATGAATAAAAGGGTGTTACCTTCTACCCTCATAAAAATATTGTTCCCTCTCAATTTGAAATTTATCTTTTTATTCAATGGTTTTTCATTTGATAATCTCTTTACTAAAACCCCATCCCATAAATGGGTTGATAACACTTCCTCTTAAATAATTGGAAAGACTAATAATATGTTCATCTAGAATGAAACATAACTACATTTAAAAATAGGAAAACATTGGTTGGAATTAACTATATTGACATGGAAGAAAACTAGTTTCTATAGAAGATTGATAAAAAAATTTAAATAGTCTTGAGAAGATTAAAGACCAAATAACCATAAGTATTTGATGTGTTAAAAGAACATTCATTAATTATAAAGGAAGAAAAATGTATATAATTTTAATTTCAATATCATATTTCTGAAAGATGAGGAATTTTAATTTTGAGGCATAATTATTTTATTTCATCCCCTTTTATAACCAAAATTTCATACTTTGTATTTTCTTAATAAATTCTCACTTGATCTATTACTCTATGAAATAAATAAGATTTTTTTTGGTTCTTAAACATGTACTAGATCATAAGATCCATAAATGAATTGTAGATCATGAAATTTATATATAGTTATTATAAAAAAGGAATTGTTATAATAGGTTATCGATAATCATTAAATATAGAAACCATGCAGTAATCTCTGAAACCTCATCCAGTGTTCAAAAAAACCCATTCCAAAAATAGATAATCTTAATAATCTTAAAAAAGAAATAAAAAATTTAAATAAGGTCTCTATATTTACCAATCTAAACTTATCATTAATCTCCCAAATATCATAACATTTCTCTTAACTCTAATGTATCAAATCTGTGAATACATTTGTTATATATTCTCTTGAAAAATAAAAATAACTATAATTACGATAAAACCTCAAATAAAACATACATGGTTCCTCATTACTTAAATAAAACTTAAGATTACTTAATATATTCCATAAATGAAAAAAATGAAGCAAACACTATCTATGATAACATAAAAAACATTGTCAACTAATCCTTAACTTGTTATAAGGAAACATACTATCCAATTTAAATTTTCCATATCTATCATCCCTTTACAAAAAAAATAATTTTCTCATAATTTGGAATGTAGTATGGGATATTTCTCTTAATCATGTGTTTTTTTATAAAATATCACCTTTCCCTTAAATCAAATTTCTATTTCATCAGTACCATTCAAGATATTTTTTCAAATCCTTAATGAAAAAAATCTATAGAATATTACTTATATATTTTTTGATTAAAATAATATAATTCTATATATCCAATACATAAAATCATCAATCATCATACTTAATTCCTGAGAAATTAACTAAGCATTATCATCTTTTTCCTTAATACTGTTTTCTTTTTATATGTCATTTTTTCTCATCATCATCAACATCGAAACCATTACCTATACCACCTACCAAATTAACATATTAATCATTCCACTTAATACATTGATATTTATAATTCCCATACTTTCCATATTTATAACAATGAACCATTTTTATTCCCTAAGAAAACCATTATTATTATCCATTTTGATAAATAAACATTTAAAATTAAAAATCACATACTTTGTATATTCGTACTCTTGGAAAATTATCTTTTTCTTATGAGACGTTCACTTGGGTGATTCATCCTATATTTTCAACATATAAGAAACTTAATCTTCATTCCTCCATGTACTTCGTCACCTAAGATTTCTAAAAATCTTATCCATGTCTTTTTTTTTGTGGGTCAAGGAGTTGGTTAAGGTGCTTCTTATTAATCAAATATCATGTTAACAGATTAGTCATAATCTCAATATCCCTCAATCCACTCATCATCCTATTTTTTCTCTCATCAACACATTATCTGTCACATTCAATTATAAACCAGTTCTTTTTTTTCACCCTTGACAAGAAAAAAATATTATACTATGACAAACATTAATTATATTGATAAACCACATAATAATGAAAAATCATTTATAGGATGTCTAAATCATGAAAACTTTTCTATAATCTATGGAACCTTATTCATAATTAAATTAATTTGTTTCAATTATTTACATTCATTATAATGTTTCAAAAAATTATTTTTAATTTCCAAAAGTCATATCCCCCAGAAGTTTTAGAATAGTTGAACAGCAAGACCTATTGTTTACACCCAGGGATGATCAAGTAAAGCTTTATACAGCAAAATTATATTTACAACTATAGAGACCTAGTCTCAATATACTTGGATATTAAATAAATATAGATAAATATTCATCATATTAACAAATTACATTCCCAAGGGCCATAATTTTGTAATGTCTTTGGAAACATGGAACAAAATCTTCTAACTTGGTGAAATATATTCAATCTTCACCACAAAGAACATCCCCTTTTGAACATCCACTTAAAAAAAATTCATAACCATGGGAAAGGAAACACAAGGAAGGGGTGAGATCAAACTATTAATAAGTGTAGATAAATGATTTTTTATAAGAATAACATGTATATAAGGATATGAGAATATGAGAATATCATTTAAAGATCATACAATGCATATCAATGATCATAATAACAATACATTTCATTAATAATGACAGATCATAAGACATGAATCCTAATAGAATCGATATAAAAATCCATAAAAGCATAATTGATGAACAAGACAATGAATTTTGTGGCAAACACATAATCATAGAATCAATTATGTCAAGGATACCTACTAGGACCTTCATAACATGTTATTATTAGGATAAAGACCATTTAACTTCTTTAGGAATGGGATAAAATCCATTGAACTCATTTATTTCTTGGCTCAAGATAAATCCTATGTACCATATTGTTTTAATATTTGGGATAAAACTTGTGTACTCTCTTATGTTCGTTATTTGAAAATAAACTATGTACCCTCATATTTTTAATCTTGAGCTACAACCCTTGTACCAATTGAGCTCATAAACCACTGATCATTACTCATTTATTTGGAGGTACATATGGGTCACATCCATAACATAATAATATCATTCATACATGTTCCACAATATAGTAAAACATTCCTCATATCATGACCCATTAAAATATATGGGTTTTGTACACATCATATGATAACCCATGACATGAAATGGTTATCATATAAATTTAATAATATAATTATTTATGGAAAAGAGATAGGTATCATAATCATTTCAAAAAATAATAACCCAGGAAGAGAAGTTGGTTTCAATAGCAAAAAACCCTTTAAATTTAAATGAGTTTCATAACCATCATTCCATCAAAACATAAATTACTCGAAAATTAATATAAATGTTATTCTTGGATAATATCCCAATTAAATAATAAACTATAACAAATTCATTCATCTTAGAAGAAAAATAATTTTCAAAGATTTCATGGATAATTTTTTATGTTAAATAGCCTTTCATTCAAAATACACTTCATAAAATAATATTAAATTTTCTTTTCTTATAAATAATGATTTACTATTTCAATTAAATCATTTCATTAAGAGAATGTAATTTCTTATTAGAAAATATATTTTTAAATCATAAATAATTTTGAAAACCATTTTAATTTAAAATAAACATGATAAAATATAAATAAGGTTACAAAACCTTCTAAAAATATTTTTACTGGAAACCTTATAAAATAATCTTGAAAAATTTTAAAAAAAATTCTTTGAAATGTTATAAAACATTATTGGAAACATTTTAAATGAATTTTTTTTTGAAAATATTTCAAAAGATAAAGATAATGATTGAAATCAATTTCAAGAAACTTTTCTCTAAAATGTTTTTGAAAAATTATAATGAAATTTTGAAATAATTGAAATCCATTTCTTTGAAAATAACCTTTTGAAAATATATAAATGAAGAATTGAAAATCATTTAAAACACCTATTTAATAGATAACATTATTAAAAAAATCTTTGAAAAACACTTTTAATTAAAAAAAATCCTTAATATTAGGAAAACATTTTATTTAAAGTAAAATTATATAATATGATTCTAGTAAATGATGTTTATGAGTCTAGGTAAGTCTATACATGCTGAACATTCCTTTTTATCCATAAAAGTTTAGAAATGTTCTTTGATCAGAAAATGATAAGAATATTCTTATTAAAAACATTTTGTAAATATATAAAACATAGGTATAATTTTTATTAAAAAACCATAGTGTAATATTAAACCATTTTTTTAAACATTTTTAGAAAACATGGTTTTTAAAGAACACATATTTCTATCCAAAATAAGAAATAATGTCATATTTCCATAAAAAATTCTAATTATCTTAAGTACAAATGAGTGGGAAAATGATACTAGTATGTGAATACATCATGAATATATAAATAATTACATGAGTGTTATTGAGATGTGTATCATAATATTTCATCAATGGAAGCACAATAATAATAAATCTTGATAAACAATTAGATTATAGTAATAAACTATAACCACTTTGGTAACATTGAATCCCAGTACCCATGAAAGAATAAAATTACATGAAGTTTAAAATATCATTAAATAAATTATATCCATGATATAAAATTTCAAACGGTATTATATACACATCATATAAAAATATTTTTTAGTTACATGTCATGAATCTCAAAGAAGAAAAATTAAGAAAAAATCACCTTATTGGTTTGGTAACTTTTGAACCATAAACCACATGAAATAAAGATCATAAAAATAATCTTTAAATACCCCTAAATTTAAGTATAATAATAATATAAAACATAAATTCTAAGTAAACACAACAAATATATTTAATATTTGGGGGACATGAATTGTGTCTCCTGGAAAATAAAAGTGAGACGACGACACCATCACCATAAGTCTTGACTCTCATCATACTCATTCTAAAATATTATATAATAAATATAAGTTTATTATATATCTATGAAATGACTATATTATTATATATAATACAATATATTATTTTATTATGAATATATATTACCTCTTTATTATCAACACAATGTTAATATTATATTTCGGGTAATAATCATTTTTTCCTCTTTTTTTATGATTTATTTTATTTTTTCCTCATAGTTATATAATTATATACAGATTTTAATCCATGATTTAAATATAATATATATTTATTATATAAATTTTTGTTGTAACCAATAAAATTTAATAAATATTAAATTAAATACATCATTCATGGAGATTGTAGATCATACGTATGCTTGAACGTTGTTTCTATTTTGCTGTCATATTGAATGAAATAAAGAAAATAATATATATATATATACATAATATCATTACATTAGAATTATTATTTCAAAAATATAAGATAGATTTACTAAACTCATCCTTAATACATTCTATTTAAATTGTGAATGAATCACATCTCTTTGAGGAGGCTGTAGACCACACTTCCAAAAATGAAGTTATTGTTATTACAAAAAAATAGAATGCATTAAGATATATTTTATAAAATAATTCCACAGAACTAAACACATCATAAATTTAATATATATAATATAAATAAAAATTTTACATCATAATTAAAAACCAAGAGAGGTGGTAAATCAAAATCAAACATCATCATTTAGTAATGCAGTTGTTCACCATACAAAAGATTGGTAAGATTGTTAACCATTAGATAAAAATGTGTGTAAGAGAAATTTAGAACCATAAAATAAAAACATATCAACATATTTATTATATTTTTATTATTATATAATAATAAAATATGGAGAATATAATTTATAGATAAATAAATAATACTAAAGTGATAAATGAAGAAGGTTTCCTCTTTTTCGGTTAACTATAATTAGTTTTCACCAAAGGACTTCTTTGAATACAATTTTACACAAAAATATTCTTATATAATGAGGTTAGAAATGTTGGTATATAATTTGATCAGATATATAGAAATCCAAGGGTCTTTTGAGGGTTGAATATGTTATATGGGTGAGTTCCTTTTATAGTGGAGGACGAGTGATATTCTTGTGAATTTATTAAAAAGTAATTACACATACGTGTTTCCAATGAAACATGGATAAAATAAAGACCCAATTAAATAAAAGGGCTTATATGGTCTAAATATTTCCATAATATTACTTTTGGATAAGTTTCTAGGTCATTTTTTCCCTTAACTGTAAGGTTTATTCACATATCAATCTATGTTTTTTCTTAATCACTATACTAAATATTAATCGCTTTCACTACTTTTCTAATAAAAAAATTGCCTTTTAAACATTATATATTATTCTTATTAAAAATATTTAATCAATTTTTATCAATTATAATTAGATTATTGGCATTATTTAATTTAAATTTATTGCTACAGGCAAGACAACCAAGCACATTTTTAAAGTAAAAAATGTTCAAAAGCATGAAATGATTTAATATCCAATTTCAAAGTGAAATTTATTTTAATGAACTAAATTGGATTAATTTATGTAAAACATATCAAATTTAACTTGAAAAATAGATAAAAATATTATTTTACTATATTAACATAATTGTTGAAAAATAACATTTAAATTAAAATTCAGG
Source organism: Viscum album (assembly GCA_963277665.1). Lineage (NCBI taxonomy): Eukaryota > Viridiplantae > Streptophyta > Magnoliopsida > Santalales > Viscaceae > Viscum > Viscum album. Next base: position 1,947,244,626 of record OY728119.1, read on the forward strand.
GTTATTCACTTTTCATAAAAACTGAAACATCATAGAAAAATATCAAAAAAATCACCCTAGAATAATTTTTATGTTCATCATACAAAAATAATGTTTATTTTTTCAAATAGAAATCACAATGTTTTTTTAGAAAATTAAAATGGGGTTTCCATTAAAAGGTGGTAAAATTACCTTTAAGAAAAATGCATATTTTATTCATAAAATTAGATTTATTCTTACCATATAACTATAAAATATATTGGATGGGTATAAAAACTATTGATTTAACAAGTATTATATTGATTTTATTGAAAACATTAATCATAAGTTGTTTTTTTAATTTTTTAGATGAAATTTTGTTTTTGAAAAGAATAATAGTTTTCAAATAAAAGTAATTTCATTATTTTCAAATAGTTATTACATTCACTTATACTAATTGATAAACAGAGAATAAATTTTATATACATGTGTAAATATTATATTCATAATTTTCTTAATATTATTCATATCGTTCATTCCAATAGTATAGTGGTGGATATAATAATATGTTAACAATAATATTAATAGTATCTTGTAGTTCTATAAAACTCAGTCTTTTAGGTAACACAAGCTATCGAAGTGACTCATTATTGAGTGTAATAAAATGAAAACAGAGTTTCAAAATTACCATATGATAATCTATGCATTTTTTTGTGGTGGAATATTAACTTGTTCTTCCATATAATAAAAGACAAAAATAGTGTTTATATATATAAGCTATATTCATTATTTCATAAAAGAGAAAATATTAAAAAATAATTTATTTTAAGAAAAATAATTCAATAAATAATTAGGGTTACATTCTACTCTCCAAGAAATCAATTTCACCATTGAACATCATTTGTGTTATAAAAGGATTTATATTTGGACGATCAATTCATATAAACCCACATGGAAAATATTAATTCTAATACATCATTTAAAAATTGGATGTTGTTACCATAATTTTTACCAAAAGTAACTCATAAATAGGTTTCATAATAGGATACAATTTGTGGAAAATAAAAATATGGACATGGAGAAAACAAAAAAAAATAATTATAGGGAGTGATAAAATTCATCAATCATAAAAGAGTAGATGGTTAATGGAAAGTTAATGTCCAAAATTTAAGAAATTTTAGAATATTTAAAAGACCATATGTTTGAAAGAAACTAAGGAATTAAAATATCATTTTATTTATAGATCATTCTCCTAAATTTGAATCATTTTGATTAAAATATATACTTTCATGATTTCAATATCATCAGATCCATTATTGTACCTTGATCAATTTATAATTCATCAATTATTTTAAAAAATGAAGGTAAATTTTTCATTCCTGAAGCATTATAAGATCATGAGATCCATAAATAGAATGATATTTTATTCCATCTATCACAAAAAATGTTACCACAATTTATCCAATATGTATAAATCTACATTTGGTGAGATAATAAATTAATATCTAAAACCTCACCTGAAGTTCAACATAAACCTTTCCATAAAAGGTAAACTTTATAACCCATATGGAAGATAAAAATTAAAAAAAAGGTCAAAAAATCATCCTAACATTGATCCATCATATATCACAATGTTCCTTTTGGTTTCTACATTACAAAGATTTGAATAACATCATTGTATATTCTCTTGAAATTGGGTAATAAATTGAATTACTATAAATGTTTTTGTAAAACATTCCTTATTCCTTAATCCAATGATTACTAAATGTAATCATTAAATACAAGAAGTTGTTAACTTCATCCTTTATAAAATGATAAACTTTTTAAAAAATAAATGATCAATTCCATGGTAATCAGTACTATTAAATTTACATTATTCATATCAATCATCTATTTATCCATGGTAAACAAAATGTTCTCAACATCAGGGACACATTATGGGTATACTTACCCTAATAAAGATATCACCTTTCCATTAAATAAATATTATAGTTCAACAAAACCATTCAATATATTCATTCAAATCCTTAATGAGAAACATATACTTCAAGATTCAAATAAAAATATTCTGGAATTTCTATACATATACACTTTAATCATCCTACATGATTCTCATACCATTTATCAACATTCATAATATTATCCCTTAATACCCAATTCCTATAATATGAAATATGAAATATGAATCATGAATTGATGTTTATCAACCATAATAAAATCATCCATCTTATGTTAAATGTAAATAATATTTGAAGAACATCTCATGCCTTTTACATGTTGTTTACGGTCTCCATATAATCCGCAGTATAACTTTTACTCATGTACCTTCATAGTTATCTTTATCAGACTTCAACTTATGAGATTTATTTTTCTCATGTCCATTAAACCAATATATGAATCATTAAATGTTAACCTATTTCTTTATAGTTCCTATTATATCATAAAATCAGCAATAATTGGGTGAGAAACACTGATAATTGCAGAAAACCACATAATCATGGAAAATTACTTATAGGATATCTAAAAATTTAAATCTACTTATTTGATATATGAAACATTATTTTTTTCTTGGGATACTAAAATATAATTCATTATTAAATAATTTATAATGATTTGTGAAGAGTTTGTGAATTTCCCAAAGCATACCCCTGAGATTGTCAAAATAGGTATACAGTAAGGCGTGTTGTTGTGTAACAGGTTAAACACGAGTTAAGTCTAACACACCTTGTTAGTGTTTTACTCCTAGGTATATTAGTTCATGAACCATGTCTATTTTTAGTATCCATAAATTAATTTATTTCAAGGAAACCACTCACTTTATCCTTTACTAAAATTCCAGACTATTTTCCTATAAATTTTCATAGACATAGACTTATACTAAGATATATCCCTAAACATATCCTTATAAATATCCATAGGGATCTCACTAATTATATATCATCTATGTTTCCAAAGGTTGAGTTAAAATTTATATTGATACTATATATAGTGACTCAGTATTAACATACATAGATATTACATCGATATAGTTAAATATTTAACAAATTACAAAAGTACCTTCTGGAGTTCCTTAATAGTTTAGTTTCTTTGGAAACTGTTAATAAAATTATAAATTTTCAAAAAATCATCAATTTTACCCCAAAATATCATCCCATTTAATAAATATACTTAAAACATTTATCCATGTCCTTCTGAAAGGATACATAAGAAAATGTGGAACTTGAATGCTCAGTAAGGGTAAATAAAGGATGTAAATAAGCATAACAAGAATATAAGCATATGAGAAATTGATAATTTCATTTTAAGATCATAAACTTCGTATCAAATATCATAATCAAAATACAAGGATAAAATATTTTCAGGTAATAAGACATGAACCCAAGGGAATTAAGATAATAATCCAAGAAATCATAACTAATGAATAAGACATAAAATTTTGTTACATGAGGAAAAGAATATAAAATCATATGTCAAGGATACTAAACAATAATTTCATAACATGTTATTTGTATGATATAACTCATGTACATGATTCAGTCTTATTATGACAACACAGGTACCCTATTATTTTTTGGTTTGGGCTGCAATCCATTTACCCTCTTGTTTCGAGCTTCTGCTACAACCTGTGTACCCTCTTGTTCCCTAAAATTGGCTACAACCTATATACCCTATTGTTTTTTAATCTTGGGATACAACCTACATACCCTGTGAGTTTATATACCACTAATCATTAACCATTTAAATGGAGGGATACATAAGTACCAACATTCATATAATAAGATCATACATACATGTTCCACATGATAAATAAACTTGCATTATATCATGACCAATAAAAGGAGAAGGTTTTAATTTAAATTATATTATAACACACCAAATGAAATGGTTATCATAATCATTTCATGTCATTAACCATCGAAAAGATATATATATATCATAATCATTTAATCAAAGCATAACCTGTGAAAATACGTGGGTTTCGAGAACATATAACCCATATAATATTAATGGGTGTTATAAACATCATTATATAAAAACATAAACCTTTCAAGAATGAATATGAAGGGTATTCAAGGATAATATCCCTAATAAATAATGATGTACAAATAATTATGACATCTTAGATGGAGAAGGATTTTGAAAGATCACATTGAACATTTATTAAGTTAAATAGCCTTATTTTAAAAATAATTTTCAAAAACAATTTTAAAAAATCATTTCTTATAAATAAAGCTTTAATCTTTCAATTAAAATATTTCATGACAAAAATATACATTCTTCATTGAAAAATTATTTTTAATACGAAAAGTCTTTTTGTAAAAAAAATAATTTAAAAATAAACATGACAACTTATAAATGATGCTATAAACAATTTTTATAACATTTTTACTTGGAAGCTTATAACCTAATCTTGAAAACATTTTGAATTTCATATTTCCATGAAAGCATTTACAAGAAGCCTGAAAATATTTTGAAAAACTTTTTCATAGAAAATTCATTGAAAACCTAAATTGAAGTCTCAAAATCATTTTGGTAACCCCTTTCAAGATATATTTTTTTAAAAAAAATAATGATATCTTAAAATATTTGAAATCTTTTTTATTTTATAACAAAAATTTTAAAATATATAAAGGATTCATTGAAAATCATTTAAAAAACATTTTAAACAAATAAAATTTTGAAAACCTTTTTCTTTGAAAACCACACTAAATTCATAAAAATTACATAATATTAAGGAAATTTTTTATTTAAAATAAAATAACAAAGGAAGCTACAAAGAAATGATGATCATGATGATGAGAAATTCTGTACATGATGAACATTCCTTTTCACATTAAATGTTTAGAAAAGTTCCCTGATAATAAAATTACAAGATGATTCCTTTTAAAAAATATTAAAAATGTAAAAAATGGGTAAATGATTACTTTAAAATTAATATAATTATATTAAATAATTTTTCAAAACATTTTATAAAAACATGATTTTAAAATAACACATTTTTCTAACCAAAAGGATAAATGAATTCAAATTTTCATAAAAACATTTTCTTAATTATCTTAACTAAAAAATAGTTTGAAAATGGTAATAAAAAATGAATACATCATGAATATAAATAGTAGAATTAATTTAATCAGTTATCTTGAGATATGGATAATACAATTCCATTATTGGAAGGAAAATAATAAATAATCTCGATAAACAATGAGATTATAGAACTAAACAGTTACAAATTTGGTAATATTAAATCATAGTCCCCATGAAAGAATAAAATTACATGAAGCATAAAATTTCATGATTGGAATATGATTCATGATATAACATTTCATATGTAATTATATACACCCAATAAAAATATATGGGTGCATAACATTGCTTCTGCTCAATGAAGGGAAATTAAGACAAAATTAAATTACCGATTAGTTAACTTCTCAACCATAAAACCCATGACATAAATATCATAAAATTAATATTTAAATACCCATAATTTATGTTTAAGAATATTATAATACACACTTGGTCATTAAACACACCACATATATAAATTAGGTAGTGAATATGGCTTGTGTCTCAAGGAAAAAATAAATTGATATGAGGAAACCCATACCTTATGTATTGATTCTATTAGTACTCATTAAAAAATCATGTATAATAAATATAATTTTATTATAGATATATAAATGAAATATATTATTATATATAAAACTATTTATTAATTGATTAGAAATTTATATTTCATTTTTATTAACAACTCAATATTAATGTTACATTTTGATCAATAATTTCTTTGTTATTATCTTGTTTTTTAATTATATATCTTTTTGTCCTCCTACTTATATCATCATATAAAAAAATTGAAAAATGATAAAAAAAATTTATTCATTTATTACATAATTATTTATATTAATCTATAATGATAAAAATATAAAACGAAATAAACCTTCCATGGAGACGATAGGTCATACGTATACAAGAATGATGTTTCATTTTTACTATAATATTGAAAGAAAAAAAGGTAAATGAAATATATGTGTATATATATAGTATAATTATATCATAATTATTATGTCATAAATATCATATAAGTTTACTAAACCCATCTATAATACATTTCATGAAATGTTTGAATGAATCACATCACTTTGAGGAGGTGGCAGTCGACACTTCCCGAAACAAAGTTCTCATATTAAAAAATGGAGATAATGAAGGTATGTTTTATATAATAATTTAAGAATCATAAATATATCATGGATATTATATATAATATATAATAATATAGTTTTCATCATAATTATTATCTGTGATAGGTGGTAAAGGAAAAAACGAATAAAATTGTTTCGTGAGGTTGTAGTTATCAATATACCTGAATGGTATGTTCATTACCCAATACATGTAATTATTTTTATGTTTAGGTCATACCTTATAATAAAAAATATATTAGTATATGTGGACAATTTAATGATTGGAGAAAACCATAAATCAAATGTGATTGTTGAAGATGGTTACTTCTTTTTCGGGAAACTTCTTTTTGCTTCCATCGAAGGACTTCATTGGATAATATTATACCCAATGTGAGGCTTCTAGAATGATGTTAGGGACACTTGGAGATTATGTGAAAAGTTTATGGGATATATTATGTTCTTTATAGTTTTGAACAAGTGGGAGGTTTGAGTGATGTTTTATAGTGGATGAGGAGTGGTATTTAAAAAAAATATGAATAGGTAATTCTATCCATGTTTTTACTAAGAAAAGGGGATAAAATAATAATATAAAATATATAAAAAGGATTATAGGGTTGATATATGTCCATAAAAGGAGTTTTTTACAAGTTTCACTGTCATTTTACCCTTAATAGTAAAATGCAGTCCCTTGTTAAGAAAATATTTTTCTTAATCACTTTAATTAATTTTAATCAATTTCCCAAATATTTTTTGTCAAAAAATTAGATCAAACAATTTTGAATTATAAATTATTCTGATAACATATGTTTTATTCATTTTTATGATTTCCCCTAAAATAAGTGGTAGTAATTAATTTAAATTTAATCCCATAGATGGGATGAAAAAGTGGGTCTTTCCAATGAAAAATTATCAAAATATTGAAATGCTTTTATATCTAAGTTCAATGTGAAATTGATTCCAATGAACTAAATATTATTTATTGATTAAAATTTATCTAATTAAAATATAAAACCAATATAAAAAATAATTTAACAATATAAAAAATTATATGAAAAAAACGTTTGAATTAAAATTTTGTGTTATTAACTATTCATCAAAAAATGAATCATTGCAGAAAACAACCATAAATTCACCGTAATCTATTTTTTTTGCATAAAGTTAAAAAATGAGGTTTATTTAATATAATAAAAAATATAAAAGTTTCAAAAATCATATTTAAAATGGTTTCACCACTAAAAGGTCATAAAATTCCCTTTTATGAAAATACAACTTTTTATTCATAAAATTTTGTTTGTTCTTAACTTATAACAATAAAATCTATTGTATGAGTATAAAAAAATTATTTCATATATATTATATAACTTTTAATGAAAAAAATAATCAAATTTGGTTTTTCTAATTTATTGAGATAAAATTGGCTTTGTACATAGAAAAATAGTTTTATTAGAAAAGTAATTTCTTTATTTTTAAATAGTTATTACATTAAAATAAAGTAATTGATAACCAAATGATTCATTTTATATTCATGTATAAATAATATTTTCATAGTTTAGTAAATATTATTTGTATCTTCCTTTCTACAAACTAGGTGGTAGCTGTATGATATTTTAATAATAATATTAATAGTATTTTTTAGTTTGGTAAAACATAGCCTGGTTTGTAACACAAGGTATCGTATAGACTCTGTATTATGTGTAATACAAGATAAACATAGTGTTGTGCATACCACAATCTTATATAAGTGTTGTGTGTGGTGCAATATTAACATAGAGTTGTGTATAATGTAATCCAAACATATTGCTTATATATATATATAAGCTATATACAATGTGTTAATAAATTAATAATTTTAAAAGATTTAATTAATTCAAAACCTAATAATTGGAAACATATTAGGGTGTTAAAATTACCCATGGTTACAACTATTATAGAGACACGTAAACGTGTAGTATCCAAACATGGATGTAATTATATTCAATCCAATTACTCAATCCTACACCAAAATTCATAATATTTTCTTATGCTAATATTAACCCATAGAGTTATCTCTAGGGTTCCCACTAAAGACTTATCATTCTATTTTCCAATGGGAAACTAAACCATCCCCTAATACCAACCATTAATACAGAAACTTATCATACATAAATATTAAATCAAAATAGAATAATATTCCGTTCATATCATAATGATCCACACAAGAATCATTTAGGTCTAGTGGCTTTGGAAACATTAACACACAAAAACTAGTTCATAATTGAACCACATTATCTCCCACTAATATATTTATACCTAGAACAATTCGTAGACATATCATACATTATACCATTCATTATAACATGAGAAAAGGAAACATACGAAATGGAGATCTTAGATTCTCATTAATTATAAGAAAGTTTTATATCAACATAACATGAGAAAAAGGACATGAGAACATGAGAATGATAATGAAACCCCTTACCCCAAATATCATAGACTTTAAACATGATCAATATCATAAATCATAAATTTTTATAAGATTTGAAAAACAAATGAATCAAATATCATAGGCCATGAAAAAATAACATTGGGATAATATAAAGAGATATTTGAAACACATAAGCATAGAAAAACTTATATATATGCTACCTACCATGACATTAAATGTTTGAAATGGGATATACACCTATATACCAGATTTAGGGATGGGATAACCCCTTGTATACCCCATTTTCATGCTTGGGATAACTTCCCACATACCCTATGATTTCATAGAATATTAACAATCACCCAATACAATAGAGAGATAGATAGATAGGTCACACCCATCACATAATATATATATTTGTGTCCCCAAGATCCTAAAACATTCATCATATCATAACCCAAGAAATGAAATGGTTTTTATAAATAAAATTCCTCATTATCATAATCCTTCCAGAGAGAGACAATGAATTTTTTTATTAGATCATATCCCAATAAAGAATAATTAACATCAAATAATGTCATTATATATGGAAAATGAATTTGAAAATAAATTTGGAGCATTTCATGAGTAAAATCACTTTTAAGATTAAAATTCAAAAAAATTATTCGAAATTAATTTATATAAAAATAAATTTTGAAATTATAATTTAATATTTATAACATTATTTTCCCAATATTGTTGTAAATTATATATATGTTTAAGCAAATAATCCTTTCACATTTTCCAAAAAATAAAAACATTCCTTGCTTTGAAAACATCATAGAGATTAAATTTATTTAAAAAAAATACAACATTTTAAAAATTATATTAAAAATATAATAAAAACATTAAAATATTTTTGTAAATTGTTTTATAAAACATGGATAGGGAAGAAAAAAGGGTTTTCAACCAAATAAAGAATTAAATTCGGTGCTCTTTAAAGACATTATTTTGAAATAATGTGTACATAAGTAGAGGAAAATAAAGTTAAAACAAGTATTCTCATGAAATAACAAGGGGATAATAAAATTAAATTGTTTCTTTGTAGACATATTTTAATATTTAGTCATCAAAAGCATAAAACAAAACAATATGGATGGATTGTATCGTAAAACCCTTACCACTTTTCTAATAGAGAACTGTAACACATGAAGGAATAAAATTAAGTGAAAATTCACATTTCATGATAATAAATAAATTCATGAAATTAAATGTCGATGGGGATTAATATACATGCCTTAAAAATAAGATATGTGTATAACATTATTAATGTCTCAAGGAAGAAAAATTGAGATAAAAAACATTTACCACTTTGGAAATATTTGAATCGGAATCCCCATTAATGAATAAAATCAAAAGAAAAATTAAATATCATAAAAATTTATATTTATTATTTAAAAAGTAAAATGATAAGTATATACACCACACAAGAGAAACGAGTGGTGAATTTTACATATGTCTCCCAGAAATATAAGTGAGACTAGAAATTCATTTTCTTATGTCTAGACTTCCTTCATATATGTTTGAACCTCTTATATGATATGTATAGTTTTATTAAACATTTAATTTAATTATTTTATTATATATAACATACCATATAATATTTACCTATGGTTTTTTATTAACCATTTTGTACTAATTCCTTGTTAAAAACACAATTCAGGTAATAACTACATTGTTTTTTATGTATGTATTTAATTTTTTTAGGTCATTGTACTTTGATCAAAGTTATATAACAACCATAATTATTACCATGATTTAAATATAAAATATATTCACTATACATTTATTTAGTGAAATCCATAAATAATATAAAAAAAAAGAATGAAATATATCGTTCATGGAAATGATAGACCATACATATGCATAAATGTTTTTTATTTTCTCAATAGATGAAATAAAGAAATGGTATATAATATTTTACCAATATATAGTTATTTTTTTTAATATATATCACATATAATCATTTAATATTTCATAATTACCTTAAATAAAAAAATTTAGAGAAAAAAATGATCACATCACAACATGAGTTGGAGTTTTTCCATACACATGAATGAAATTATGATTTAAAACAATTAAGTTGATTTTTTCAAATATATTTTATATAATTGGAAAAAATTTATTTTAATATAAGTTTACAATATGAGACAAAAATACTTTTTTTAAAATATATTTTTTATGTATAAAATTTTATTAATAATTATATCTTGTATATAAAAAACCTAAGTTTAATGTTACACATTTGATAGAATCAATAATTTAAAATTTTAATTAAATTAATTCCCTAAAAGTGATTTTTTAAAATAATTGATGTAAAACATGTTTCTGCACCAAATCATAATTTTCCAAAAAAAAATATTTTCTCTATTTTTAAATGGATCTTATTTTATTTTAAAATTAATTTATCACCAAATAATAAATTTATATAAATTTTTAAACAGTATGTTATCATATTTTATTTAACCATATTCATAACCTTCATTCCAATTTTAAAAAAATCACTATAATTTTAAATACTTGTATTTTCATTGTATGTAACCATTCATTAAAACTCAGTGTTGCATATAGCGCAAGATATCAAAGAAAATAAAATAATTTAAAAATAATTCCAAAAATCGTAGGGTGTTACATTTTTTAAGGATAAAAAAATTTAATTAGTGTTAATCAAATGAAAAATAAGTTTTCAACATATGATAAAATATAAACTCCCATTAAATTAAAGATTTATTAAAAAGAATAATAATTTATAATTATAGAGCCATAAAAAACAAGTAAAAATATTTTTCAAATTAAAAAGGATTTAAATTAATTAAGAAATTATTTAATTATTTATATAATAATATAATTTTTAAAATAAGGAAAAAATTTAAAATAATCCCACATTATACTAAGCATTAATGTTTAAGATATTCTCCAATTTTAAATAAAATATTTCAAATAATTTAAATATTAATTTTATATTAATTCCATAAATGAAAAAACAATTATCTAATAATTGAAAATTATATCACATACTATAATATATTAATATAGTACATTCAGTTAATATAAATAATGAAACATTGAAAGATATTCTTGAAAAAATAATAAAATTTAATGGAGTAACACATGTCAACTTAAAATTTTAAATTGCATGCATGATGCTATGAGAATAATAATGGAATTAATTCATAACATAAAATAATAGAGTTTGAAATTGATTTTTTTTCATGAATAATAATAGTCAAATATATACAAAATAGATAAAATGTAAAAAACCAAACTGAGACAATTATTCAAGCCACCCGATCTAACCTATGATTGTGGGGAGGTGCAACATGATATTATTAATAAACCTTATATATAAAAAACAAGGAAAAATCATAACATATCGTGAATGAAAAATATATATCTAGCATCTATAAAATTTGAGCCAAACTGGCCGAACTAGATTGTATGAAAATTATAGACCAAAAACTATTCATGTGAAAACTATCACCTCTAATCCATCATTCTATAAAAGACATGATTCTAATATAATCCAACATGCTACATGATGCCCTTACCTTTAACTGGGCCTTGGAAAAACAACATCTACCACCTACCTAAAGAAACATTAGGGTGTGAGAACTAATCCCAAATTGATTCAATCACATAATATATATAAATTATAATTTCAATAGTGTAATAGTTCCAGCTTTAAAATAAATAAGGTTTTAAAAATTATTATCAAAAAACAAAACCATTTGAAGATCAAACATTGTTTTTTCATAAACTTATTTCATATTATCAATGAATAGAATATGAAAAGAGATAAATCATGAAATAATAATCAATAAAATTCATTAATATTCAAGAAGGTTTACATTAATATAAATAACTATGACCAATCCATCTTGTGAAAGCCTATGAGAAAATAACTATGAACAATCAATCATGTGAAACACTATATGAAAATCACCATGACCAATATATCATGTGATAACCCAATGAAAAATGATAACTCAATCATTTTAGATCTAAAATGTGGGTATACATACTAGATATAAAGAAAATCTCTAATATAGGCATACAGTGGATCCAACTTGTATAACACCTAGTGAAATTATTCACACGAAAGTGGAAGAAACCCACATTTGGTATTACACACACTATTAGTGATATATATATTCTTGTCACACCCAAGGTTTCCCAATGTGATATGTTTGTCCAAAACCATTTTAAAATCCATGATAAAAATTTATTGAACATTTTCCTAGAAAACTAAATCATCTTCAGTTCTATAAGACGGGTTTTTAAACCAAAACTACCAGTCAATAAATTTATCAAACATATGGGGTGAACATAAATGTTTTTAAATAAAACCCCCTTTATAAAAATGATTCCTTCTAAATAATCCTTCGTAATCAAAAATCAATTTAATTTAAGGAATAACCCAAAGAAAATTACAGGTAAAATAATCAATTCATAGAATTATCCCTTTATATAGAAACACCTACCTCATGAATCGAGGTAGAACTAATTTCCATTTAAAATAAAGATCAGGGAAGAGTAGTTTCGGTCATCATGGTGAACTATCCAAAAAAACCCATCAATACTATATCAAATACCTTTTATTTATAACACACATCCCCTTTGGGTTCCACAAGATGGGAGGAGAAGATATCTAATGAAGATATAAGAAATAAGTTAAACATGTAAATAAAATGAAACATACCTAGAATGGATCCCTCACGAAATATGGAAACCCACTGAAAATGTTAATGAAGAATAATCTTGATTGCCATAGGAAGGATTAGATCAATCCTAAATGGGATTACTGGTTCGTTATTCATAAAATTGACCAAGGTGAAAATGTTTCAAACTATCATTTTAAAGGTTCGAAGTTCCGCACATGGGTAGGCCACCTAGTTTGAATAACTAGTCACTAAATAATTGTGGCTATTGTGTCTCTAAAAATACAAGTTGAACTGTCTCCTAGGAAGAGCCACATGGTTTTGTAAAATCAAGAAACCCCCTTGGGAAAACACCTAGACCAATCATGGTTTTCCTTCAGGAGTTGTATGGCTTCTTTAACCATTCTCAAACCATTAAAACCCACACCATTAAAAAATTGTGTAATGCCTCATGCTTTCCTCATGATTAGTACTAAATATTATCATGGTCTGTCTCCTCAAAAAAAATTTCGACCCTCCTTCCCCCAAATCCTCGATAAGAAAAATATATACAAAACAACCATAAATTTAAATCAAACCTAAGATCCAATGGGTGTTAAAACTCTCCCCACCATAAAATCATCATGTCCAATGAAATTCCTCAAGATTATGGACCCGTGACAAGGGATGGTCACTACATTCTTGTCATCTATTCCTAATCCCACATCTCTTGGCTATGAAAATTACACTTCCTCAGTACTCGAACCAAGGGAATAATTTTACCACATAGTATCTTTTCCTCATAATCCTGAATCTAAACTGGTTTCACAACATCCTTGTTACTGAACTTAAGATCCACATGATCTCATTCAATCATATTGGATTGATTTGGTCAATGCCTCATCTCCTAAAAAGAATAAAATAATTGAAGAATCTAATTAAAACAATATAGTATGTATAACTAATTTTCCACATTTACATGTATCTCCATGATCTCAATGGGTACAATAAACCTCATTTACAACATACCTTACATACCCATCTAATAATGTCCTAAGTGAGGTGAAACTCTATGAAAAAACCCAAACACCTACCTCAAAATCTAATAGTCAAATAAGTTAGTCTGCATATGAATTTTGGAAAATCTATTCTATGAACAACCTCTTTTAGATCAACTACACCTTTCTCATAAACTCTTATAGAATACATTACCCAAATAAGGATTGTTATCATAAGTCTATCCATCATTTGGTATATTTTGATGGACACCCATACAAATAATCAATGAGTACCATATGTATCGAATAATAATTACTATTGTTAATGTAAAATTAAATCGGAGACAAATTAGTTTCCCAATATCCACTAAAATCAATCATGAAAACCAAGATCATATCCTCCAAAATATGTATATCTCTCTCTATTTATACATCTATCTATGGATAATAAGTCATCCTTAATTTGAACTAGGAGCCCATCACCCCCTAAAACAATTTTCTAAACCTATATGTGAACCTCATGTCCCTATCATATAAAATAATAGAGTGTATCCCATGAAGAATTATATTATCTTAGATGTTCATGTGTCTAAGAATTTATAATTTTATCCTCTCCTTGATTTGTAATGAATGATACAATTTAATAAGTAGGTCAATTATCACTAAAATCACATCATTCCCACTAGTATTCCATTGAAAATAACGGATTATGTAAATGCAAACCTCATCACACTTCCATATCGAAGTGTGAAATGATTTCAAAGAATTAACACGTCTCTAGTATTTCTCCTTTTTTAAAAAAATTAGACATTGTGGTAGAAACCCTCAATCAATAGCCTCATCCATATCCACAAATAATGATTTATCATGTTATGATATATCTTGGTATCCCCATGGTGTGTGGAACAACCTGACTGGTGTCCACTATCAATCTACACCATCCGTAGAGTAATCAGAACATCCAACCTTCTACATAATCACAAATCTCCCCTGGGAGATTGAGACCACTCACCTGAAGTATCCCCCCAAAAATTAATTGAATAAGTTTTAGAACATGTTTTTTATCACCTTCTCAAGAGTAACTCACTCATTGAATGAAGCTTCATCTTTCATCAATACTAAGAGAACCTTCCCATCAACCTCCTCCACTCTCTAGCCATATTAATGAAAAAAAATTGTTGAGGACCCTCCACAACTAATTTCATCAAAAATTGTGTCATAAAATTTCTTATCAATTACTCATAAACAGAATTACCTTTCTGAGTAATGTTTACAATATCAATGTAAAAATTATAATGATACTCCACCCAACATCATTTTCTCATGTTCAGATCCTTCTAAGTAAAAATATATTTAAATATCTTATGATTAGAATACACTATAAACTGTTTCACAAAGATATAGTAACTAAAAAAAATTGAATGATTGTATAACTTTTAATGACTCAAGATCATGGGTAGTGTAGTTAATCTCATGAGGTAATTAATGGAGAGATTCATAGGCCACCACATATTTTCCTTACATCAACACACATCCCAAGCTCATACCAGAAGCATCACGGAAAACATCATAACTGAAACCTTATTCAGGAAGAATAAAAACTAGTGTGGAATTCAATATCAAAATTCGTTCAGAAAACAATCATTGAATTATTTAAATATATTTAAACATTATAAAATTATTGGGTAAATTTTTCAAGAGGATAAAAGGTTGGATAAATCCATAACAAACCATTTATAGTAACCAGAAAAAACCATGAACCTCCATATATGAAACACAATTCTAGGATTCACCCAGGGCATAATGACCTTTATTTTCATAGGATCCAATGAGAAATTCCTCTCATATATAGAATTCCCCATAAATTTCAATTCATAGATACAAAATATATATTTTTAAAGAATACCAAATAGGTGATTCTCCATTAGGGATTGAAAATAATATCTAAATGGACTATTTTTATCTTTAATGACATGGAGTACACTAAAATATAATCCCAAAAAACAATAAAACAATCTCCAGGAACTGATGGAATATTTGGTTCATCATATCAACAATATACAACAAAAGAATTATAGAGAAAAAATGACATAATAAAAAACT
This sequence comes from Viscum album, assembly GCA_963277665.1. Lineage (NCBI taxonomy): Eukaryota > Viridiplantae > Streptophyta > Magnoliopsida > Santalales > Viscaceae > Viscum > Viscum album. Next base: position 1,947,260,944 of record OY728119.1, read on the forward strand.
AAAAACTTCCATACCATCTCCTGAACTCGGTCTTAGTTATATCATCTTCCTCAAATCTCAACTGGTGGTACAATAAGTGAAGTTCAATAATTCAAATCCAACATGCTCATATTGGTTGTCCAAATAAATCATAAATACCGGGGAAAAAACTTTTTTCATAACTATAACCTGATTTAACATTTGAAAATCCACGCAAAGTCTGAGACACTAATTCACTTTCTTGGACTCGATAATTAGATTATACCATAATGGCTTGTTAGGTTGAATACATCCTTTTTCCTTAAGTGTGAAAAGATGAAATTTTTGTTTCACCAACACATATTGTTACACTCGATAAGATGTCATAGAAACTAGTATTATACTAATTATCGAGTTATTAGTAAACTCAAACTCACTCTATAGTAGTAAACCAAAAAAAATAACATAGAAATATTGTATGTTAGTCACACACTACTGTAGGAAGTAGATACCCTATACATGGGTCAACAACATCAAGAAACATATTTTACAATTGTAATGATATTACACCATCATAATGAAAAACATGTCCCACCTTTCCCAATCGAGAGTCCCACTCACCCTAAAAACATGGGTTACCCCATCAGAAGATAAAAAATTAAACCTGATGATGATCATCATCTTTCTGGTACAAAACACTAATTATCTAATCTATTCCATGGATCTGGTCAAAGATTCATATTTTAATAACTGAAAGGTGACACACAACCTCGAATTTACTTATCATCACCACACAAAAAAGTCTTTGGAATCCTTGATCAGACCTCTTTTTTTCATATGGGTGGAAAGATCGAAAAATAAAGGAAAAATTATTGAAAATAATCCCAAAACATCAACTAAAATTGATGATATATAATAATGTGTTTAACATGATTCAACCAAATCTAGTACCATATAATAATAAATAATCATTGCACCTTTAACGGTAGATTGAACTACATTGGATTCCTCTAGTGCACACTTAACTGTATAAATCTATTCTTTTTTTCATAAGAAAATCCTCCATGGAATGTGGATTAGACCCACAAACCATTAGAATTATGAATATGAACCTGTGAAAATTGGGTGAGGTTGGATCCATCATTCATTCCATCTGATATCCTTCCACAGAAACTCCATAAATGGGTCGGTAGTGTGCAATGATTGAAAGTATTAGGATCCAAAGTATAATTAGGACTGGTAAGAACAAACGTTCCTCACTAGTAGTAGACAAAATACTATTGTTTTGATGAATCCAATAAATTAGAGTTGAAGTAAACTAACCACCCTTTCAATTATTTTTATGGCCATAAGACACACATTGTTTAACAGCTACACTAACAGAAGCCCCTCCCAAACCAGTCTTTTTAGCTATTTCATCTGCTTCCAAAGCATCTCTGTTAGATTCATCCATGAAGGTCATAAATAATAACATATTCAACTATGAATGAATATCATTCCTCAATTATAACTCAAACCTCTAAGCCTTTAATTACTCATTAGGAACTACCTCTATTGCAGAATGATCCAAATTACAAAAATGGCTTGAATACTCTAGTACAGTATGTTATGCTTAATCCACGGTTTGAAACTCCATGGTCTTTTCTACAAGAAATGTATTAGGGTAAAACTATTATTTGATATTTTCTATTACATATGTATAAGTAATATTATCATGAAACATATCTTGAACAATAGAGGCACACCATACCCTTACTATTCTTTCGATCATATAAATGGTGAAACCCAGCAGATATTCATCTAGGGTTTTCAAAAAATTAATGTTCCTCTCAATATTCTCAATACAATCCTTATATTATTAGGGAACTTCTCACTATAAATGAAAGGTGGATTATTCTTATTAAATTTAGTGTCATGATACACATTTCATCTAGGTTTCTTGACACCCACATGACATGGTGTTGGAATTATGTTGATTAGAGCTTCAACTAAATAAGGGTCCACTAGAGGATTGTCTTACGGATCATGTCCCCTATCCTCCTCTCTCATTACTGGAATATCTATTTTAGAAACCATTTTCTATTATTCATAATACAATGACCTATTATCTATATATCATATTAAAAAATCATAAGAACAACATAAATATTTCATTTCCATTCATTAGAAAATAATTTAAATAAATATGAATTATAATTGTTAAACCCATTAATTTAAATAGGGACATATATATTTAAATAAATTCTCCATATAGTTCATCAAAATCAGCTCAATCACCCTGTCTAAATCATGGTTAAAATTTTACAAACACCCATTGTAACTCAATTTCATAAATGAAGGTGAGCTAGCCAGTCACCGTCCTTCAAATAGTACCCAAATTTCAACAATCCTAAAACTTGTATACCAAGAAACGGAATGTGACACCCCAAGATTCCACGGTACACTTCTATTTTAATAATACAATAGCTTGCATTATATGCAACTTTGAGTTCTAGCACACCACGACCAATCAAACTAGTCGTTTAAAAACGGTTATGAATAGTAATATCCACATTTTGAAATTTTAGAAATTTTATTTTTGAAAATGGACTATATTTTTGGATTTGTAATATAAAAATTATTTTAAGGTGAATTTTTATTATTTTTCTGAAAACATTCAATTTTTGATGAATAGTGAAAAACGTTGGGTTATAGTTTAAAACCGACTTTTATTTAAATAATAATTATTTTTAATTTAAATTTATTTTGAAGTAAAAAATAGATTATAATGCCTATATTGGTTCGATATAATTCATTGGAGTAATTTTATAATAATATTAGATATATAAAATTTTATTGAACTATATAATGCATTTTACCCACCTTCTAGGCACATTTACATATTTTCATAAAACCTAATTTTATTGCTTCTGTGAATTGAATTTCGAAAATCAAAGAGACACATTTGACATCAGTATGTAAAATGGGGTTTAATATTATGAAAATAATTTTATGTGTATAGTAACTTTTGAATTTTATGAACCACGGTTAAAAGTAAATAGGGTAATTAAAGGTAAAAATGATATTATAATTACCCTAACACATGTCCTAATTCTATTTGAAAAGTTTTTTCGACAAAAAAAAACATAGGAATAAAATATTATCCTCTTTGATCCACTTTTTTTATATTAGGACATTTATTATTATTTTATTTAATGAAGAGTTAAAAGTGTTAAATTCATATTTTAATAACTAAAACATTTTTAATGTAAGGATATACATAATATAAATTAGACTGTAAATATTAATTAGAAATATAAAAATATTTTCTACATCATGGTATTTTATTTATAATTTTGAGACATTATATAATTAAATTTATTTATGACACAATGATGATGCTTTAATTACCTTATTAATGAATGATTAAAATAATTGATATTATAAATATCACAATAAAAGTAAATTGAGACTTTTGATGCATTCCAGTAATTTTATAGGTTAATATGACATGTTAGGATTGATTTAATGTATTTTTTTCAAAGTAATCAAGTTTTTTTTACATTCACAAAAACCAAATACTAAATAGTGTCAAAATTGACATAAATGAGATTTTAAAAAAATACTATATTATTAAATGATATAATATTCTTCAAAATATATATTTTTGAAACGGAATTATATAATGATAGATATTTAATTGATGAACCAATTGGGGTTATATTGTAATTTTATAGTGTGTTTATTAGCCATGTAATATAAAAATACAAGAAGACAATATAAAAGTTAAACTATTTAACTAAGAGTTAAATCTAAATGATAAGGTTAATATGGTGACCAAATATTGTCTAAAACCTATTGGTTGAGAGGATTTGGACCCATCCTCTCTTTATCCTAGGAATAAATCTATTTTTTGCCATTATAAACTAAATTTATTTTATTATAAAACAATATTTCAATCTTTTCTATAAGTGACCCTCACCTATCTTATAAAAGGGTACTTCCCCTTCTCTCAAAATCATTCCTCCAACAATATTTGTCTTGGACAACCCCTAATCAGATATCCTCCAAAATACCCTCACTTAAACCTATATTCCTTATTTTGATCATTAATCCAACCTAATAATCCCATTTGATCAAATCAAAAGTAAGCACCCAGCGAAGAGGTAATAATTTCATAACCTCTTACAAAGTTCTTTTCTTCCTCCACTTCCTCATTCTTTTTTTTTCTATACCATAATTATTACTCAAGTACTTTCTACATACTGTGATGTTATTATAAATATGGTACAACCATTATCATTATTCTATCCATCCTATGAATGAAAGGGTCACCATATGGGCTTGTGTACGGCTTATCGTCTCCACATCATGGTGTAGTTTGTTATTCAACACTTCATTATTTGGATGGGTATAATAATTAGTATAATTGATATAAATAATAAATATAACATGTTAATGATTATTTATATGTAATATATCATCTAATTACATAGAATTTCATCATCTATAGAATGATATTGTCGGTCGTGCGTATGTACGGATTACAGTCTCAACGAACATGATAAGATTCATTCCACATTGCAACCATTCAAGAATAATTTTAATTTTATGATTTAAAATAATTACTAATATCTTAATATCAATCTATATATGAATCAAATACATCACATCAAAAAACAATGACTTATATAACATAACATATAATGTAAAATGAATTATTTAACACCCAAAATAATGATACTACTAAAATATTATTAACAATGAAATATTAGAAGATCCTATATGATATCATATTAATGTATGTGGTTCCTGTATAATTTAAAAAAATTATTCAACTATTTTATGGGAGCTTAACATACCCTCAACTAAAGAAAAAGTACAAGGTAATGGTTAATTTTAAAATCTCTTTATTATCTAAGGTTGTTTTATGAAAGTATCTACTGGTACTTCTTTATCATCCACATCGGTGTTTCTTTTAAATGTATTTCAAAACATTTTTACTATTCCTTATAATATTGGTTAAGTGAATTTATACCCTTGTTTGACTATTTATAAATTTTTTTGAAAGGAATCTTTTTGTCCTTTTCCAAAGAAGGTACTTTGTGATATTTTTGACCAATTAAGGTAAGAATGTTTTTTTATCATATAAGGTGGGTGATGTTATATTCTATCTTTATAACACCTTCGAAACATCCATTACAAGATTATAAGAATATTTTCAAAATAATTTTTTCCTTTTCTAATTATGTGACCTTAAAATGATTTCAAAGTGGAAAGATATATTTCTCTAAAATAGTTTTGATTTTATCTATGTCAACATCCATTGATTGATTTTACACTTCTTTGAAGTTGATTAATTATGATACAATATCCCATATTGTATTGATGGTTTTGTGATATGTTTGAAAATGGATGTGTTTATTATAACATTCATGGTTTATGGTTAATTTATTAACATTTTGTATGTTAGTTTTAATACAAATGTTTATTTTATGTTTCATAATTTGCATATGAGGAATGCATTGGACTAAGTAAATGACTGGTGGAGCCCACTATATATCCTCAATGAATCGGTAGGTCTCATGAGACTAATAAGTGTCTTGGCACCAGGTCTTGAAAAAATCTTATATTTAGTCAAGGCATGAGGCCTTGACTATGTGGTTATGATGTCCGGAATTATGCATCTATAATTATGAAATTAGTTGTTGATATTCCATGTGATTATTCGAATAGTATAATATTCATGTGAATAAGTAAATGGAATTGTTAGATTTATATTTTCCATATTATGCTGATGTTTAAGAGTGAAATTCTTGTGTTTTAGTATTATACATTTCCTTAAATGTTTATTCTTATTTTTTAGAGTTTTTGTTATATTTTTATATTTACTTAGAATCTAAGCTCACCCCCTTTTTATGTTTTGTTTTTTCAAGGATGTGAAGAAGTATATTATTTTTAACCAGTAGGTATATGCCAAAGGATATGAGTGTGTTCAAAAGGGACAAAATGTTGTTTTTTTTCATGATGTAATGTAAAACATATATATGTATCTAGTACTTATAATGATACTAAACTAATCATTCATTCGAGACTTGATCTATTGTGATCATGACAATGTTATGTAATAATGCACTGAATCTGGGTAACAAGGTTCAGGGAGTTACAGTTGGTATCCGAGGAAGTTTAGTAAAAACATTAGAAACTAGATTTAGAAAATAACTGATTATAGAGCATTATCGTAAAATAGAATTTGAGGATTTGTTTATATAAACATTTAATTTTTTTGGAAATGTTGATATTATGTGAGTTTTCCATGAAATAAATCCTTTTCTGGGTAAAACCAGATAGAGGTGGCTCTGGAACTGATGTATCTAGGGGTAAAACTTGAAAAAACAGCTTTAAGCTAGACTCGAACAAGAACTGGTGCATGAAAATGGGCCTTGCTGCACTCTTGGTTACGATACTCCTGGTAGATATTCTTAAGATAATTCATATTTCCATTAAAAATAATTATGAAGTATTTATGAGTAAATACGTCCTTAATGAAATTTTTTTTATGATTACGGATTATATGGATAAACTGTTAAATTTATGTAAGGTATTTTTCTAGTTTGGAATTATGTATTGAAATTTATAAAATAATCTAGTGTACGCCATTATATAGAAATGGTTCCTAGAGGAAGGAATGAAAATTGTATCACAGCACATAATCCGTGTAGGGATTTCCATCTTACTCAAGATAATTATAGTGGAGCTGGTGATTCAACTGGTGCTGAACAGCTTATAACCATACTAGGAAAACTCACTTTGGTTAGGAATAATAACCTTACCCGTATGGAGAACTCTAATCCACAACGCAGAGGATCATTGTTATACCAATTCATGAGGCAAAAACAACCAACATTCAGTGGGACTACAAATCCATTTTAAGCTAATCAATGGATAAGTTCTTTAGAGAAAATATTACATTCCTTGGGGAGTAGGTACAAGGAAAAAGTTTTCAAGGTATTTTATCACCTCAAAAGAGATTTATATTAATGGTGTCCATTAATTCAAAACACAAAAGAGGATAAAGAAGTATCAAATATGTAATAAATGGAGTTTAGAGATCCTTTCTTATAAAAATAATTTCCTCTTGACCATCGAGTGAATATAGAAATACAATTTTCAAGTATAAGGAAAAAGGAAGATGAGAATATCGCAATGTATGAGGCTAACTTTACAAGGTCTGAAAGGAATTCTCTATATTATATACATAACCTATCGAGTAATATTGGCTGATTCATTTATGGGATAAAACCATTTCTCCTTATAGAATTAGTTTCTCAGTCCTTCTCATCTTATTAAGATATTGTCTCATGTGCTATCAAGATATAAAAGTAATTATTTAAATCTTACGACATTAAAGCAAAGAAAGAGAAGAAGAGATCTTCTAAACACTCTAGAAACGGAATTAAGGGTAATAAATGAGAAGTTGAATTTCTATCATACAATAAATGTAGGAATAACCACCCCAGTACCTTCCTGAAGGGATTGAGATTATGTTACAAATGTATATAAAAAGGCCCCTAAGCTTGTGATTGTAAAGGTAAGAAAGAGGATGTCAATGTTGAATGCATCGGTTTTAAAGAAATGGGGAATTATTAATAGTAATTTCCTAAGCATCAAGGAAATTTATCTTAGAAAATTCCAAGGGAGAAGGGCCAAGATTATGTTATCACAACTGTAGAGGTTGAATTTCTGAATGACGTGGTGGCAGGTACATCAATCATTTCTAAAAATTTATCCAATGCTTTATTTGATTATGGATCATCACATTCATTCATATCTTCTCAATTTTATAAGTAAATTAGACATTTCGAATTTGAATTAGCAAGGGAGTTTTAAATAAAAACTCTTAAGGGAAGTAGCATTTCAACAAATTTTTGCGAATCAGTTAGCATTGTGGAATATAAATGTGATTTATCTGCTGATCTCTTCATCATACACATGATTGAATTTGATATAATCCTCAGTATGGATTGGATTTCAGATCATGATGAGAAAATTTATTTTAAGAAGAAGGAGGATGTAATTTTGATGATGATAAGGAATACCATATCTTTAGAAAGAAAAAATCACCATCTGGTTCCCACTAGATCCACCCCCAGTATCTCTAATAAATTCAATTATTGGAGAGGAAGAGAGTGAAATAAATATGGGAGAGGAAAGTAATGTTCAAATAAAGGATGTGACTATTATAAATTAATATGTTTATGTGTTCCCAGATAATTTACCTAGACAACCTTGATTAGGAGAAATTGAGTTTTCCATTGATTTAATTCTTGGTTCAAGGCCCATATCGAAGACCCCTTCTAGAAATGCCACTATGGAATTAGGGGAACTAATAAAAACTATAAGAATTAAGTAATAAAGGATTTATTCTCCCTAGTTTTTCTCTATGGGGAGCCCCTATTCTTTTTGTTAATAAGATAGATGGATTTATGAGGTTGTCCAATGACTATAGAGAAATCAATGATATAACAATAAAGAACAAGTATTATCTACCTCACATTGATCTTTTATTCATTCAAATTAATGGAGATCAATATTTTTCGAATATTGAACTTTGATCTGGATATCTTATGTTGTTTGTGAGGATGGAAGACATTCTGAAGAGAGCATTTCATACCAGGTTTGGGCATTATGAGTTTACAATAATTCCTTTTGGACTAACTAATACACTATCTATCTTCAAGGATATAATGAATAGAGTTTTCAAGTAATATCATGATGAATTTTTAGTCGTATTTATTGTATATATCTTGGTATAATCCAAAATCTACAAATATCATGAAGATCACTTACACGTTATTCTAAAGAATTTTAGTATAAATTAATTATATGGGAAGTTTAGTAAGTGTGAATTTTGGCTTTAGGATATTTCTTTTCTTGTCCATATTGTCTCTACGGATGGAATCTCTATTTATCCTTTTATGACAAGAGCAGTACAAGAATATCCAGCTCTGACTAGTATAACCGAGGTATATAGTTTTATTGGGATAGTAGGTTATTATCGGCATTTCATCCATAATTTTTCCTGATAGGATAACCCATTAACCAAGATTACATGTAAAGGGGTTTAATTTTATTGGGAAAAATAGTGGGAATAATTTTTTAAGAAATAAAGAGAATATTATTCAATTCTCTTATCTTGACTATACCATCAGGGAATGATGGGTTTGTTATTTATAGTGATGATTTAAAGAAAGGACTTGGTTATTTACTTATGAAGAATGATAGAGTTATTGACTTTGAATCACAACAACTAAAAATTCTTGAACAAAACTATCCTACTCATGGTCTTGAGTTAGAAGCTATAATATTTTCATTAAAGGTATGGAAAAACTATCTATATACTGAAATATGTGAGATATATACCGATCACAAGAGTTTAAAGTATATATTATCATAGAATTAACTCAACATGAGTTAAATATGTTGACTTTAACTACTCAAGGATTATGATTTTAGTATACACTACCACTCGGGGAAGGTAAATAAGGTGGAAGATTCTTTGACCAGAAAGGATCATAGAGTTTTGAACAAGATGAGAGTTGAAAGGGATCTTATTTTCATGGTTCTAGTATATATGGATATGAGAATAATCATGGAAGGTGAAACATCAATAAATTTTCAAATGGTCTCCAAACTATCTTTACTATAAAGGATAAAAAGTTCTTAGATTGAGGGTGAGGAGTTTCAAAAGGAAATTAATGCTATGAATAATGGTAGATTGATTGACCTCATATATGAAGATGGAATCTTGAAATTTTATAATTGACATTGTGTTCCTGACATACCTGGTCTAAAAATAGAATTGTAGGATGATGCTCATAGATCCAATTTCTATATACACCCTAGCAGCACTAGTATGTATTGAGATTTGACGCAAAATTTTTGGTGGGACAATATGAAGAGGTAGATGGTAGATTATATGTCAATATGTGTGGTTTTTCAAGAGGTGTAGGCTGGAAGAAAAAATCCTAGAGGAGTCATGCAACCTCCTCCCATACCTGAGTGGATATGGGATGATATTATGATGGGCTTTTTCAGGGGATACCAAAGAATCCTAGAATTAATGATGCAATATATGTCATTGTTGATTATATTACCAATTCAGCACATTTTCGTGCTATAAGAGAAGATTTACCATTTTAGCATTTCGAACGACTATATATTAATGATGTTTTAAGACTTCATGGAGTACCCATATCATTTGATTTTTATCATGATCCTCATTTCACATCAAGATTCTAGAAAAGTCTTTAGCAAAACCTAGACACTAAACATCATTTGAACACTACCTACCACCCTCAAACTGATGGGAAATCAGAACAGACTATTTAAACCATAGAATACATGTTGAGATCTTTCTCACTTTACTTTCAAGGTCTGTGGGATCAATATTTACCAATGGTAGAATTTTCCTATAACAATAGAGTCTATTTAAGTATTCAGATGGCACCATATGAATTATTATATGGAAAGAGATGTCCCACACCAACTTATTGGGATGATGTAAGGGAAAGAAAACTTATAGGCCTAGAATGTGTTGGGGAAACAATATAAAAGGTAAAGATTATCCAAACTCATATGAAAGCAGCTCAAAGTAGGAAAAATAGATATACCGATAACCAATGGATGGATTTGGAATTTCATTTAGGAGATCATGTTTTCTTGAAGGTATCTCCATAGAAGGGTGTTATATGATTCCATAAGAAGGGTAAATTAAGTCCCATGAAAATTAGTCCTTTGAAAATTCTATAAAAAAAATTGGAGTTATAGATTCCTATTTGTAAATGCTTCCAAATCTCTCTATAGTTAATGATGTGTTCCATATAACACTATTGATAAAATACATGCCTTACCCAATGCATTTACTCACCTTTGAAGAAATAGAACTAGAACTAGATCTATCTTATTGGGAAGAGCTTATCAGGATTCTTGATACCAGAGAACAAGGGTTGAGAAACCGTACGATGCATCTGGTAAAATTTCTTTGGAGAAACCATAAAATGGAAAAGGCAATGTGAGAAATTGAGGAACTTATGGTGAAGAACCACTCAAATATTTTTATACAGTAGTATTATAGAAATTTCGAGGATGAAATTATTTGATGGAGGGAAGAATGTGACACCCCAATCTTCCACAATATGCTTCTCATTGATTAAAACAATATCTTGTGTTGTACACTACTTTGAGTTCTACTACACCACGACCAATCAAACTAGCCATATAAAAAACATTTACAAATTATGATACACTATTTTTTAAATTTTTTAAATTTTATATTTCAAAATGGACTTCATTTTTGGATCTGCAATATCAAAATTATGTTAGGGTGATTTTTTGGAATTTTTCTGAAAACTTTCATTTTTTAGAATTAGTGAAAAACACTGTGTAATTGTTTAAAACCAACTTTTATTTAAAAAACATTTATTTAAAATTATTTTAAAGTCAAAAGGGATACATAATACCTATATTATTTCAATGTGATTCATTAGAGTCATTTTATAAAAAGGATATATATATAAAATTTTATTCAATTATTAAACGCCTTTTACCCACCATCTTAGCAGATTTGAAAATTATCATATAATGTAATTTAACCACTTTTGTGAATTGAATTTCAAACAACTGAGAGACATTGTTGAAATAAGTAAGAAAAATATGGTTCAACAGGATAAGAATAATTTTTGGTGAATAGTTACTTTTGCATTTTATTTACCACAGTTAAAAGTAAATATTGTAATTAAAGGTAAAAATGATTTTATAATTATTTGAACACACATCCTAATTCTATTGTATCAGTTTTATTGGACCAAAAGAAACCATAGGAAGGAAATATGATCCTTTTTGATCTACTTGGATAGGATTAAGACATTTATTATTATTTTATTTATATAACAGTTAAAAGTGATAAATTTAAATTTTAATAACTAATATATTTTTAATATAGTGTTATTCATAATATAAATTCGACTATAAAAATTCATTATAAAGATCAGAATATTTCTGACATCATGGTATTTTATTTATAATTTTTAGATGATAAATTATTAGATTCATTTATGACATAGTGATGATGCAGTAATTACCTTATTATCGAAATATTAAAATAATTGATATTTTAAATATCCAAATAAATATAAATTGAGAATTTTTAAGAATTATACTATTTTCCTAGGTTAATATGATATTTTAGGATTGATTAAATGTTTTTTTGAAGTAATCAAGTTTTTTTTACTTTCAGAAAACCAAATACTAAATCATGTCAAAATTGACATATGAGCTTTTAAAAAAATATTATACTATTAAATGATATAATATTCATAAAAATATAAGGATAGGACAAAGGAGTAATATAATGATATATATTTCATTAAGGAAACAATTGGGGTTCTCTTGTAATTTTATAGTATATTTATTAACCATGAAATATAAAAATACAAGAGGACATTTTAAAAGTAAAACTATTTTACTAAGAGTTAAATATAAAATATAAGGTAAATATGGTGACCTAAACTTCTCAAAAACCTATTGGTTGAGAGGATATCGACCCATAAACTCCTTATCATAGAAATAAATCCATTTTTTCCATTATAAACTGAAAATTATTTTATAATAATATAATATTTCAATCTTTTCCTAAAATGACCCTCACCTCTCTTATAAAAAGGTACTTCCCCTTCTCTCAAAATCATACATCCAAATCCATTTAGATCTCCCATACCCTACTAAAATATCACCAAAACTACCCTCACATCAACCTAGATTCCTTAAGTTGATCATAAATCCAACCTAATGATCCCTTTAGATCATGTCAAAAGGAAGCACCCAAAAATCAGTTAATAATTTCATCACCTCTTTCAATGTTCTTTTATTCTTCCACTTCCTCTTTATTTTTTGTTTACATAAAAAAATAATAAATCTAGTACCATATACAAATTTTTATGTTATTATAAATATGGTACAACCATATTCATTATTCTATCCATCTTATGAATGAAAAAGTCACCATACATGTGTACGTACGGCTTACCAACTCCACGGCGTGGTGTAGTTTGTTATTCAACACTTCACTATTTAGATGGGTATAAAAATGAGTATAATGGATGTCAATAATAAATATAACATGTTAATTATTCATTATATGTAATATACCATCCCATTACATACGATTTTACCATCAATAGAATTATATTTTCCCTCGTGCGTACGTACAGATTATTGTCACCATGAACATGATGAGATTCATTCCCCATTGTAACCATTAAAGAATAATTTTCATTTTCTTATTTAAAATAATTTTTATTAACCTAATATAATTATGGATATGAATCAAATACATCATATACCTAACAAAAATGACTTACATAACAAAACATATAAAGTAAATTGAATCAGTTAACACCCGAAACAATGATACTACTGAAATATATTAACAAAGCAATATTATAAGATCATATATGATATCACATTTCAGTATTTAGTTCTTGTATAATTTAATAATGATGATTTAACTATTATACAGGAGTATAACATAGCCTCTACTAAGGAAAAGAACAAGGTAAGGTTTAATTTTAGAATCTCTTTATTATCCAAGGTTGTTTTTACGAAATTATCTACTGGGACTTCTTTATCATCCACATCCATGTTTATTTTAAATATATTTCAAAAAAAAATTAATATTTCTTAGATTATGGAATAAATTCATTTATACCCTTGTTTGAAATTTTATAATTTTTTATGATGTGAATATTTCTGTTGTTTTCCAAACAAGGTACTGTATAACCTTTTCGATAAATTAAGATAACAATGTTTTTTAACATATACGGATGGTGAGGCTATTTTCCATCGTTATAACACCTTCAAATATTCCCTTAAAATATTTTAATAATATTTTAAAAATAAATGTTTTCTTTTTTAATTATGTTACTTTTAAATGATTTCAAAATCGAAAGAGATATTTCTCTTAAATACTTATGATTTCATTTCTGCCAACATCCATTCATGGATTTTACAATTGTTTGAAGTTGATTTATTATGATACAATATTCCATATTGTATTGAAGGTTTTTTGATATGTTTGACTTTGGATGTTTAATTTTTATACCATTCAATGTTTATGGTTAAAGTATTAACATTTTGTGTGCTAGTTTTAATAAAAATGTTTTTGTTATGCTTCAACCATTTCATACGAGGAATTAATAGGACTTAGTAAATGACAGGTGGAGCCCCTATAGCTGCTCTATGCATTAGTAGGTCTCATGAGACAAACTAGTGTCTTGGCATAAGGTATTCACAAAATCTTATTTTTAGTCTTGGCATGAGGCCTTGAATACATTGTTATGGTATCCGGCATTACACATTCCATAATTATGAAATTAGTTATTGATATTACATGTGATTATTCAACTAGAAGCATATCCTAGTGAATAAGTAAATGGAATTATTTTATTTATAATTTCCATATTATGATGAAGTTTGTGTTTAAAAGGTTTTTGTTTTAGTTGTATACATTTCCTTAAATGTTTATGCTTATTTATGATAGTTTCCTCTATATTGTTATCCTTACTAAGCATCTGATCTCACCCCTTTCTTATGTTTTTTTCCCGGATGTGAACAAGTGTGTTATGATGAACCTATGGGGATAATCCAAAGAATATGAGTGTGTTCAAAGTGGACACAATGTTTTTTTTTATTTAATGATGTAATTTAAAACTTATGTATCTATATAGTACATCCAAGGTTACTAAACTTATCAGTATTTTGATTCTTGATCTCTTTTGGTCATTCAAATGTTATGTAATAATGCACCGACTCTATATAACTAGTGTCAGGGTGTTACACAGAACAAAACATATATAGTGTTAACAAAAATGTGCATGAGCATTACATAGATAAAATTATATAAAAAACTAACTCAATCCAAATAGACTGGCCACATAATCTGGAATTTCACGGTGGTGAGGTTCAATATCATAATAGAAACAATCCTCTTATATAAAAAAACATAAAAAACTAAAAAATAATAACATGAATGAAAAAAAATCTATTATCCATAAAATAAAATACTCACTAGAAAAACTAAAAAGAATGAAAGTACTGGAAAAAATATGTTAGGATCACAATATGTATAAGGTTGAATTTTTTTCAATATTTATCAATGAGGATCATAATGATGAAGGAGATGAAGGGAAGCATGTCATAAAGTGATCATACAACATCTCACTGTTCAAAGATACAATGTAATATCCTACTTGAAGAGACATGGATTATTGAATGGGGGACCAGGTGGATATTTAATGGTTTAATAAAGATCTTACAAGGATGATAAGATGTTTCCATTCATATTCAGGGCTGACTAGAAAGACTGATGTTGGTAGAAGATAGGGAATTTGTGGTACCTTCCCTAGATAATCTGATGATGCTAAAGGTGACCAGTCAAAGAAAATATATCACGATAGATAAGGTTTGTGGTAAAATTAGATGATTTTTGAAGAATAAATATGACATTAAATTAGCATGGGTGTTCTTGTCGAATCGGATATTTATCATGGTGTCATTTCATAGTGTTTTCCAAATTTTTGGACATCAAAATCGAGATTTTCTTGGCAATGGAAGGATTTCTACACAGGAGTGAACGAGATGTGGAATGGTGATGGAAATCAGGAAAAGAAGAAAACTGCATACCTCAGAGCATATAGCACGAAACATGTTCTAGGAATGGTTTGTAGCTGCGTACCCAGTAGAAAAAATGATACGCGGAGTGGTGCACAGAACCAAAAAAAATTTGCAGCGTCGGTAGATAGTGATGGAATGTGGTATGAGAAATGCTAATGGTTCATCATGGAAAGAGTTGTGGTGTGCGGAATGGATCGGAATTGGTAGAGGTGATGTAGTACGCATATAGGAAGACACATAGTATGTGTTGAAGGTTCACAGTTCTCAGGAGAGTCATAGTATGTGGTGGAGTCTTACTATATGGAGATGGAGTTCGGTGAAGTTTTTCCCATATTGAAAATTTGTGTAAAACGGATTACAAAATTTTATTGTGTTATTTCCATATATAATTAGTGATAATACCATCATTAAGTTAGAGAGATAATTTGATAAAAAATATCTTCAATGAGGAATAAATCAGATAATTCTGAAAGTGGTACACTGGTGTGATTCTGCGTTGGATAAAGTGGTACATGAAAGACGAAAATGGTTCCCCAAATTGGAAGGAGTAGTTCATGGAAGAGATTTTTCATAAGAAAATTGGTATACAGGAAAAAAAATAATTTTTATAATTTGAATTAGAAGTTTGTGTAAGAATAAAATGGTACATTAAGGTGGTACGTAGTGGAATTACATGAAGGTGGTATAAAGAGGTGGTACACGAAGGTGGTATGCAAAGGCGGTACATAGAGGCATGGTGTAAGGACACAAACCTAGTTTCCTGAAGTCGGTGCCTTATTTAATTACATTGGTATATAAAAAAGTAATATGAATCTCGAAGGACTGAGTATTATAGTTTTATTGGAAAGAAGATACATATATAAGTTCATCATTACAACTTGAAAATTAATACAACATATAAACCACATAGAAAACATCCATAACTCCTTGGTTATTTTAGCATGTCATTAATAATAAAATTCTTCACATCTTGAGAAAATTAAACATAAGGAAGGGGTGAGATAAAATGATCATTATTCATAAGAAATAAATCTTAATATATATAAACATTAGGCAAGTTTAATAACTAAAATAATATGCTTTTTAACAAAACAATTGAACACATTATGGTAGAGATAAGATCTGAGTAAGTAATGTCATAATAAAATAGAATCATGGGTATTATACTAGTCTAATAACAACATGAAACATAAATACTATTTTCATAATTAGGGAACAAATAATGTTTGAAATCATCACCATACCGTCAAGGCATCGTTACAAGAACATAAATAATTATTTTGTCAAGGCCTTGTGCCAAGACCGTAGTTTGTCTCATTAGAACTAATAATTCACTGAGGCATAATAGTGGGCCCCAGTCAATAATTTATATCTTAAATGCATTGATGATATGAATGGGGATAAATATAAATAACATATACATTCATATTGAAACTAATATATGAAATGTAAATAACTTTCCTGGAATATTAAGCATAAACACTAACCATTCAGAGTAAATTGGTGAATGGTTTTAAGATGGCACATCCACATACAAAATAATCATAAACCATTAAATTAAATATGGTATCCTATACCATGACATATTAATCCCAATAATACAAAATAATTAAAAATATTGTTTAAATAGATGAAGATACTCTTATAAAATCATCGAGTAATACTTGAGATAAATACCCTTTTATTTTGAAAAGATGAGTTATTTTGGAAAAATATTGGTATAAAACCAGAAGTGAAGTAGAATAATATTTTCATAATAAAATGAGTTATTTTATAAATATATTTGTTTATAGAAACATATTATAGAGTTCCCTTGAAAACTGGTAAGAATTTGAGAAATTTCGTTGATTCGGGCTTGTATTTCGGAAATAATTTTGAAAGTTCCATTTAAAACATGAAACTATCAATAAAATAAGGAAGTATTATTGTTGGTGTACATATATAAAATACATAAAAAAATATGAGGAGTACATAATAATACATAATAAATTCATTGAGGTAATTAGGCAATAAAAGTAATCTTAATGAAAATGGAGGTTCGGGTAGAAGACCCCTTACAACTTTGTATCAATTGAATCATATTCCCCTAAATTAATAATAATTAAATGACACATTGAATATAATGAAAATAAATTGAATCATGGTATGAAACATAAATGCTCATTACACATACACCATACCTAAATAATAATAGTGGTTACATAATATCTCACAAAAATAGAAGTGAGATGAAGAAACCCCTTACCTTAAGTCTGACTGTGTTCCGCTCTTGAACATAAGATCCTGGAATAGGAAATTAAACATATTAATAATTTATTTCATAATTTATTATAAATTTATTTATTTTATCATAATTCTATTTATTTCATTTATTCCCTTGTTTTTAAGTTATTATATTAAATTTTATCGTTCCAGAGTGTTCGTTTTCTTTATTTTCTTAATCTATTCACTTGTTCTTAAGTAATGGAGTTAATGTGGAATGGATGTAAATATACAGAATTGAAATTACATATTATTTAGGAACATTAATTATTTTTAATGGTATTTTAAATCATTTTGATACATGTAAAGAGGATGAATCATTATATGAAAAATTTATGACATTCACATAGATTATTTTAGCGGTATTTTGATTATTAGAAACTAATTTGGTCATATAATTTGATAATATGTACGTATACTGGTTCATGAATATTAATTAGGTTATAATAAATATATTTAAGTCTTTTTCAACCATAAAAATGGTTTCATTAATAGTAATAAAGAATAAATTGAAGAATTAAACTTCATCATCCACGAAGGTTATAAATTGGAACCTCATGGATGTTGATTTCATTTATAAAATAAAATAAAGATAGAGAGTAAGGATATTGATGATTGTACATCCATTAACATTATATAATTCTAGTATATAGATGATACTAGATCTTTCAGGGTCATTGGGATAGAGGAGGTGAGGAGAAGATAAAAAAATAAGATAAATTGAAATGAAACTAAATGAAAAGGAAATATGCTTTACCTATTGAAATAATCTCTTTCAGAACCTCCTTAAGGGAATTGATTTTGGACTTTTGGAAAGAACAAGAGATTATAAGACGTGGGGAGTGACTATGTAAGGGTATTTGGGAAGAAAATTGAGGATTATCAAGTCTTGGAGATGTGAAGAGAAGTGGGATTGAGGGGGTTTATAGTGGGGGAGAGGAGGTTTTTCACAATTTTTTAATCATTGGTTTATTAATTTCCCACAAGACCAGAAATATTGATGATTTTATTGATATGAATAGTAATAAATGTATGTGAGTTTAAACCCAATAGGCTCACATCACTTATGTTGTCATAAATAGTGTATTTAATTGATAATTTGTATATAAGTTATTTTACTGTATTTCATTATTCTTCAAAAATTTGAGTATTTTAGAAAAATAAAAAAATTCCCCTCGCTATTTTTCAACATGTAGAATCCAAAAATTAAGTCCATTTTTCAAAAATAGTTCTCCAAATATGATTAATTTAATATTAAATTAAAATCATAATTTATTCTAAAAAACCAGTTTTATAACCTTTATTTACTTATTCCAAAATATAGGTATATCGTAATTCTACTTGAATATTATTTGTATACTATCATAGGTAAGTTTACTATTTATTATGTTATATAAATATTCAAAAGGGTATGTTACTATTCATATGTGTAGGATTATATTTACCAAAACTTATGTTTTTTTATTAGACTCCAAATAACTTACTGATCGCAACTGTGTATGTCAAATTTTCAAAAATCCCATCACAGAAGTGAAAAACTTATGTTTACATCGATAGGTTATAAAAAGTGGTGTTTTTATAGACTCAGTGATCCAATAATTCTATAATACATCTATTTTTAAATTCTTAGGTTGTTACATTATCCCCCCTTACAGAAATTTCACCCTTGAAATTTGAAAATGAACGTCGAAAGTAAACAGTTGATACTAGAAAATTCCCTTATGGGAAAACCACATCAATAATATAGTTAAAATTTTCTATTAGTATGAGTAAAAGGAAAATCATTGGTTACTACAGAACAATGCATTCTAATTGGAATACTTGGTCATGAAATAATAACTAATCTATCTTGTAGTGACATCAAACTCTAAAACCCAAAAAATGATCAAATTAAACCATCTCATAAATGGTTAAAAATTAAAAAATATAATGATTCAACACATTATAATGAAGGCCTAAAAATTTCCAAGATGAACTTGTAATTAACCCTTAATCATCAAGAAGAATCTCTAAAATTCACATTCAAAACAAGTGAATAACATCATCATGTATCCTCTTGAAAAATGTTAATAACTAGAATTACCGTAAAAACCATATTGGAAACATGAATTCCTCGGTAATCATTAATTAAGATAAATGTTAATGGATATATTCCTTAAATCCAAAAGTACTGTAAACTCCAATGATGATAGCATAGACCACCTCTCAACAAGTCAATAATCAGTTCCAAGGTAGTTAGTACTTACCCGAATGAATCATTTCATCATCATTATCTCAACATAAGATATATATTAAGGGTTGATATTCAATCAAGCATCTGTTTTCTAAAAAGGATAACTTTCTAATGAATATTTTTTCCTTCATACCATTCAACATATAACCTAAAATCCTTAATGAAATAGTTATGTTGTACAATATTTATATATCTCATAAATCATAAAAACATTAAATTACTAAAAAAATATTCGGATGACATGATTCTTGTCTTGAAATACTAATCATTATACATCATCTATGGCAACATCATAACTTGATCATTATCCAAAATCATCATCTGGGGTATATTCATTTGATTCTTGGGAAATTGATTTGCATAGTGCTTCATCTCCTTGTAGTTGAAGCATTGAATATAGGGAAATTATTTCATTTTCTGGCATTTGTGAGCATGGGGTCCTTTTTCTCCACACGTGAAGCAAACTCCTTTTCCTCTCAAGAATATACCAAGGTGTTTCCTTCCACAATCATTAAATGTGGGAAAATACATCTTTCTATTCATCCTTTTATCCATGTTTTTTATTTTCCATCCTCTACTTCCTTTTCACCCCTTAAAATCTATAGAACTAAAAGATTTCTTTATATACCTTGTCAACACATGATACTATTTCCTCATATAATGAGGATACTTGGGAGACAATATTTTGTTGAAATGATGTCTTAATACCATCAGAGATATGATCATTCTTACTTTTCACATCTCGTGTATTTGTGAAGTTCTCATTTCTTCTTGATAGGCATTATTTCTAATCAATTACATAATATATATTAGATGGGAACATTATGAACACTCTATGACTCTAAACATGGTATAACACAGAGCATAAATTTATGCATTGTAAATACTTGGACCATATACTTTGGTTACATTGGTGAAATAAATCCTTCATAATGGTGGGTCAATAAATTGTGAATTATTTTAATCATATCCCCTGGGAGTTTCAATCCCAAGAGTGAATCAAGGACCATTTTTTGTACTAGGATATCCCAGGTCAAGGCCAAAACTCCTTGTTGGAGCTTTCAATCCTAGGTACATCTATGCCAGAGCCACCTCTACCTATTTTGTATCAAGGTAGTGATGTATTTTCTAGAAAGATCCCCATATTCTATTCCTTACCAAGATACCAGGATGTTCTTGTTTTCTTATCCTCACAGACTATATTAGGGATTTTTTCCTTAAACTATGTTTTATTAATTTAGTTTCTAATATTTCTACTAATCTTCCTCTAATACCAACTATACAGACCCAAACCAAGTTTCCCAGATCAAGTTCCTTATTTGATTACATTGGCATATAAAAATTGAATATGCATCCCGAATGACTGAGTAGTTTAGTATTATTGGAAACAATATACATACATAAGTTCAACATTGCAACTTCAAACATAATACAACCTAGAAACTCCTTAGACAACATCCATAACTCCTAGGTTATTTCAGCATGTCATTCAAAATAAAATTCTTCATGTCCTGATAAAATGAAGCATCAGAAATGTGTGAGCTCAAACACTCAGTAAGGGTAAGAAATACAACTTAAGATATATAAATATTAGGAAATTTTAATAACTAAAAACATATTCCTTTAACAAAAACATGAACACATTATGGTATGGATAAGAGATGAGTAAGTAATGCCATAATAAAACATAATAATGGGTATTCTACTATCCGAATAACAACATGAACCATCAATACTATTTTCATAATGAGGGAATTCATAATGTGGGACACCATCACTATACCATCCAGACCACATGCCAAGACTATAAATAATCATTTTGTCAAGCCCTTATGCCAAGACTGTAGTTTGTATCATGAGACCTAACGATTTACCGATGGGCTATAGTGGGACCCACATAAAACCTTATATGACTAATTCATTCCTAATATGAATTAGAATAAATATAAACAACATATAAATTCATATTCAAACTAATATATGAAATATAAATAAATTTCCCCAGAAATTAAGTATAAACACTAACTCTTCGGAGTAAATTGGTGAATGGTTTTAAGGTAGAGTATCCACATAAAAAATAAAAATAAACCATTAAATTAAATATGGTAGATTATACCATGAAATATAAATCCCAATACGACATAAAAATTAATAAAACTGTTGAGATAGATGGAGATACTCTTATAAAATCTTCGAGTAATTCATGAGATAAATACACATTTACTTTGAAAAGAAGAGTTCTCTTGGGAAAATATTTGTATAAAATAAGAAGTTAAATAAGATAATATTTTCAAAATTAAATGAGTTATTTTATAAATAAAATTTTTGTTAAAAATATATTATAGAGTTCCCTTGAAAACATGTCATAATTTGATTAATTCTCTTGAATCATCCATATATTTTGGAAATAATTTCGAATGTTCCTTATGAAACATGTAACTATCCATAAAATAAGGAATTATTATGGTTGTTGTACATATAAAAAATAAATAAAAATAATTTATGAGTATTTCATAATTATACATAATAATTTCATTGACATAATTAAACAATAAAAGTAACTCGAAAGAAAATGGAGGTTTGTGTGGAAAAACCCTTACAACTTTTTAATCAATTGAATAATATGCCCCAAAATTAATAATAATTAAATGAAACATTGAATATAATGAGAATAAATTTAATAATGATATGAAACATCAATTAGAAGTATACATACACCATAAATAAGTAATAGTTGTGATTACATAATATCTTACAAAAATGGAAGCGAGATGAAGAAACCCATTACCTTAAGTCCAAATGTGTTCCGCTCTTAAACTTAAGGTCCTATAATATGAAATTATACTTATTATTAAATTTTTTAAGAACATATTTGAAATATATTTATTTTTTCATAATTATGTTCAGTTTAGTTATTCCCTTATTGATAAGTTATTATATTTAATTTTGTGATTCCAGAGTGTTCGTTTTCTTTATTTTCATAATTTGTTCACTGATTCATAAGTAATGGAGTTCATGTGGAATGGATTCAATTATACAGAATTTAAAATAAATTTTATTTATGTACATACATAAGTTTTAATGGTAATTTATATCATTTGGTTACAAGTAATGATAATGAATCATTAAATGAAATATTCATGACATTCACATAGATAAGTTTAGCGGTATTTTGATTATTAAGAACTAGTTCGGTCATATGGTTTAATAATATGTTTGTATACTGGTTCCAGAATATAAATTATTTTATAATACATATATTATAGTCCAGTTAAACCATAAAAATGGTTTTATGGCCAGTAATGATGGAGAAATTGAAGAATGAATCTTCATCGTCCATGAAGGTTATGAATTGGATCTCATGGACATTGATTTTGTTTATAAAATAAAAGAGAGAGAGAGAGGGAGAGTAAGAATATTGATGATGGTTCTTCTATTCTCATAATATAATTCCAATATATAGATGATACGGGATCTATCATGGTCCATTGGATAAAGGAGGTGAGGAGAGGATAACAAAAGAAAATAAATTGAAATGAAACTTAATGAAAAGGAACCGTGCTTTACCTCTTGAAATAACCTCTTTGAGAACCTCCTAAAAGGAAGGTATTTTGGCCTTTTTTAAAGACCAAGAGCTTCTTGGATATAAGGAGTGACTATGGAAGGGAATTTAGGAATAATTATGTTGAGATTCAAGGCATAGTGGAGTGAAGAGAAGAGGGACTGAGGGGGGTTTATAGATGAGGAGATGACGGTTTTCATAATTTTTTAATCATTACTTTATTAATTTCTCTCATAACCATAAATAGTTATGATTACATTACAAAGAATTGTAATAAATGTATTTTATTTTTAACCAAGTGGGATTACATTATTTATGATGCCATAAATACTATATTTAACTGATAATTTTATATACGGTATTTTACCATATTTTACTATTCATCCAAAATTTGAGTATTTTCGAAAAATAAAAAAAAATTAACCCTAACCATTTTTAAACTTGTAGAATCCAAAAATGAAGTCCATTTTTCGAAAATAATTTTATAAATATGAATAATTTAAAATTTAATTTAAATCATAATTTATTCTAAAAATAGTTCTAAACATTTATTTACTTATTCCAAAACATAGGTATATCGTACTTCCTCATGAATATTATTTATATACTATAATAGGTGAGGTTAATATTCATTATATTATATCTCTATTCATAAGGGTATGTTATTATTCATAAGGGTATTTTAGTATTCAAGAAAAATTATGATTTTCTTATCAGACTCCAAATAACATACTGATCACAACTGTGTATGTCAAATTTTTTATATTTAGATCACTAAAGTGAGAAACTCATGTTTACTTCAATAGATTATAACAAAGTGGTGTTTGTAGAGACTCAATGATTCATTCATTCTATAATAAATATATTTATAAATTATAGGAGAGTTACACGCGGTGCGCGAAGCAGGTGTGGTACGTGGGGCAAGAGTAGTACGCAGAGAAGGCGGGGTACGCAAAGCAGGCGTGGTACATGGAGTAGTTGTAGTATGTAGAGAAGGAACCATATGCGGTTCAGGAACATTACATAGAACAATAGCGGTACGTAGAGCAGATGTGATATGCATAATAGGCACAGTACGTAGAACATGCAGGGTACACAGAACAGGCATGGTACACAGAACATGAGCGGTACACAGAACTAGGTGCGGTATCCAGAATAGGTACCCTATGTAGAACAGGCGTGGTACACAGATCAGAGATAGTCGACAGATTTAGGGACAGTTCATTTAAACAAAAACATCATAAAGTTATTTTGTTATTTTAGCTTAAAGAAGAATAAGTTTTAGTGAGTTCAGTAGTTCACTAAAGGAGAAAACTAAAAATAAAAGAGAATTAATTCGGGACTCCAATTAAAGAGGTGTCTTGTTCTGAATAGAGACAAAGACTTTCATGCCAATATGTTATAGCGACCATCAAGTTAATAAACTGAGTGAAGACCACTCTAAGGAAGTGAGCCAGGGGGAGTCTACAGAAGTGATTTGAGTGAGGAAGTGAGTTATCCCTGAACCTTTAGGTAATTTTCTTAGGATAGAGTGACTATGCCTGAATCATTTTAATCCACGAATAGTGAATATTAGTGGAATTAGGTATGACTAGAAACCTGTCGGTGTATTCTCCTTGAATAAAGCCCTTAGTGGTGAACCAAGTAATATTTTTGTGTCACCTTTCTACATTTGAATGTTTTAATTACCTCACATATTCATCATACATGTTTAATCAACTTCCTACCAACGTTGGAATAGGATCTAGTAAAGAAGACCAAAAAAATAACACCATGCTTCACCCCCCCCCCCCTCGGGGTGGTCTAGGGTCATTTCATTAGTATCAAAGTGAAAAGGATCACGTATGTTGGATACTCTACTGTAATTATATTTATAAGAGGATTAAATATTCCTTCATAAAGTCCACAATGAAGTGTAGTCTTGATGAAGATTCAGTCATTTTTGAGAAGAATTCTACTTCCAGCAAGACCACGAAAACATGAAAAATAAAAAGAGGAAGTATTTGTAGAAGTCCCTCTTCTCTTAAGAATAAGTAGTATTTGGTTCTCTGTGACATTTGGGAAATGATGATGTTTTAGGTATGGAATGAAAAGAGAAAGGACATCTGGAGGTTTGTGTTTTCACACTTGATCAATCTTCTACCTCAAAATAAATTCATAGAATACAAAAATACATGTATGATATCTCTAAAGATATAGTCATCAGTATTTGAAGAATATTTCAAATAATTCGGGAGGAAATCAACGAGATAAGAGAATAATTAGATTCTTTAGAGGAAGGATTAGTAAAGAAAATATCAGAATGTTATAAGCTCTCTATACATATTGAATCCATTGAAGAAACAAGGAGGAAACATGAAATAAATACATCAAAATGGTTCAATGAATATGATGAAGAAGAGAGATTCAGAGAGGCTCTTGATGAAATGATACATGTTCTTGTATGGAAACAAAAAAAAATTCACTGATATGAAGGCTCTATAATTGAAAGGAATATCCAAGAAAATCAAGTAACATGATTCATTAATTCAGAATAAAATGATGTTGTATGAGGAAGAATTTGTTTCTATAAATAAGGATTTTAGAGATGAGATGACTATTATTGAATATCATAAGGTCGTTCACAATATAAAATGTATAGAATTGGATGGTTAGTTGACCAATCTTGAGAAGACACGTATTAAGACTTTTCAAAATAAATACAAACTTTTTGTTGGTACTCAATACTCACTGGAGGATTCTAATGCTGTAATTCCTCAAACATGTGATATGAAGATCAGGTAATCACTCCTTGATCTATCACAAGTAGATGAAAATAATATGGTACCATCCAAATAATCTTTTAATCATGTTTCTAAATATTTTTTCACACGTACTGGAGGTTGGATGTTAAATTTTAAACAAGTATGGATGATTAAAGGTAAGGATTTTCCTATCACCATTTCTGGGGTGAGTGGGAAGAATAGTTTGGAAGGTGGTTCTCCAAAAAGAACACAACACATCAAGAAGATGGACCATCAAAATAATACAAATAAATCAAGATTTGTGTGTCAATGTTGGTGCTGCAACATATTTGGGCACTATGAAATAAACTATTGGGACAATCCTCATAATGTAAAATCACAAAGTAATCCTTCCTCATGGGGAAGAATTCCAGAGAACAGGAAGAAACATACATAGGTCCAGATGCATATGTTTACGACAAATATATTTAGAATGATTGATAAGATCATTGATGTATGCAATGGCAGTAGACACAAGGTAGTTACATGCCCATATCAACATGAATTCTTCATTTATAAGATATGAAGACCTCTGACATTGGCTAAGTATGAAGTATCTTCCTTGGTAATAAGATAATAGAATATTATGAATAAAAATTTTCCCAAAAATATATCAAGAAAATATGTTGAGAAGAACCTGGATTTTAGATCCATTAAATTGAAGGGAAATTCATCAGAAAGAGAAATTAAGAGGGATGACACTCATATGAACCTGTTTTGAAGATTCAAACCTGCTACAACAGTTCCAAAGGACATGTTGGTGATTTGGCCTGATGATTTGGAAAGAATGAGGAATCTTGAAGATAAAAATTCCATGGATGGTGCTAATGAAAAAGGAAAACATTAACATGATGAAGAAAGAGTTCATGATAGAGTTCAAAACAAAGGAAACACATGTTTTAATGAAGTTTTGTGTGAGAGATGTATGAAATATGGTCACATTTCAAAAGGTTGTCTAAACATAATAGGATAGAAAGAATAATTACTTAAAAGGAGTAAGAATGTTTCATACATGATGGATGTAAAGAAAATAACTTTCCACAAAAAGTAGAAGAGAATGTGAAGAGATCCATTCCAAATTAGTACAGATCAGAAAAGAATATCAGATGTGTTATCATAAAGACTGAAGAAAATGTATCATCCAGGTTGAGAAAATCATCCCAGACTTCCTATCCACATTGAAGAACCAAGGAGGAACCCTTTTATTCCTTTAATCATTTGTGTAATGTATTTGTTCTGATAATATAGGTAATTGAACGTGAAACATGCTCTCATAAGGATAACATGATATGTAGCAAATGATATCAACTTTTAATAGCTAATATTAAGATTTTTCCATCAATTGAATATTCGTCAATTTATAATAAAATTTTAAAATGATGAATTATCACCCTTGATGAAAATGATTAGGAGTTTTTCCCTTGGGGGGAGACAACTGAAGAAGCTTCCATAATTATTACTTCAATCTGGATCAACTTAAGTTCGTATTAATTTCAATTACTCTAGAAATTTCATGAAGAACATGTCATTGGAAAATGAATGTAATTTTTCAATATCTCATCCTTAGTTACTTAGAATGAAGATCATTTCATAAAGGGGGTGTAACTGAATTAATCAGTGACATAAGAAGAATAGAAGTTCCCCAAGGCCACTTATCCTGCCAATTGAATGAAAATGTTTTTGATCTATTTTTTGAAGTGAGTGTAGGATATTCATGTTGATTATTCCCTATCATGTTCTATTTCTTCATACTAGAATGAAATTGGAAAACCCTTTAAGCAAAGTACATGATTTCTCATCTCATAAGGTATCATGATCAGTGAATAATGGATAACCTTGTTGTCTAAATCATATCTTCTTGTTTTCTATACCGAGCATTGATCAAGTTGACATAGAGTGAAATGATTGATGGAACTTTTCTTATGAAATGATTGATACTCTTTTCCAGTGATCTTTGTATTTCTTTTCAATAAGCTGGAGAGAAAGTGAAAAGTATGTTCCAAAAGTGATAGATAAAGAAAAAGAAAAATGGTAGATAGAATATTATCATTTTGATATGAACACATTCATTTGTAGAGGACTTGAAGGTATTGAAAAAAATATAACGGGGTAGATTATTGGGACCACTTTGTGAATAAGGTTGTATTTGCTATCAAAAATTGTAAATGAAGATCAAAATGTAGAAGGAGAAGAATAGATTCATGTTATAAAGTAATCATGCAACATATCACTGTTTAAAAGAGACCATGCAAGAGCCTACTTGAGGAGACATGAATTATTGCATGAGGGATCATATGGATACTTGATGATTTAATAATGATCATAAAAATATAAGAAGATGGTTGATGTTATATTCTATGTTGACTAGAAATATTGATGTTTATGAAAGACATGGAAGTTGTACTATTTTCCCTAGATAATCTGACGATGATAAAGGTGATCGATCAAATAATATATATCACAACAAATACTGTTTGTGATGAAAGATGATTATTTTTGAGGAAAAAAGATGGTAGTAAATTAGCATGGGTGTTCTTGTTGAAGTACATATTTAAGATGGTGTTATATCCTAGTGTTTTCGAAATTATTGGACCTTAAAATCAGGATTCTGTTTTTAGAAATGAATTTATTTCTCCATAGGAGTGAATGAGTTGCGTAACGTTCAAGGAAGTTTGAAAAAAAAACTACGTACCTCGGAGCATGGACCATGTACCATGTTCTGAGAATTTTTTGCGACCACATACTTGACAGCAAAAAAGATATGTAGAGCACTGAGGAAAATAAAAAATGGTTTGTAGTTTCATTACACAGTGAAGGCATGAGATAGATTAAATTATAATGGTTCGCTGTGGTAAGAGTTTTGGTATGTCGAATGGAACTTCATTGGAGGAAGAGATGTAGTACATGGATAGGGAGACACACTGTACACGGTGAAGGTTCGCAGTTCATAGGAGGGAAAAAGAATGTGGTGGGGGCTTACCTTTTTCAGATGGAGTTTAGTGATGTTTGTCCAACATTGAAAATTTGGGTAAAACGGATTATCCAAATTTTTAGGGTTATTTGCCTATATAAGGACTATTAATCCCATAATTAAGTTAGATAGTGAATTCTATAAGAAAATATCCTCACTATGGAAGAACTCGGCTATGTAAAAAAGTGGTACGCTGGGGAGATTCTTCATAAGATGAAGTGGTATGTGAAAGAAAAAATAGTTCTCAAAATTAGAAACGTATTTCACGAAAGAGATTTTGCATAAGAAAAATTGGTATGCGGGAGATGAAATAATTCACTGAATTTGAAGAACAAGTTCTTGTAAGGAAGAAACGGTACGCGAAGGCGTTACGTAGAGGTGGTACGTGAAGGTGGCACACAAAAGTGGTACACAAAGTCAATAAGTGAAGGTGGTATGCAGAGGCAGTACTTAGAGACACGATGCATGAAGCAAGTGTGGTACGTAGAGAAGAGGAGGTGCATGGAGAATGAGTGGTATGCGGAGATGAGGCGGTACGCGTCATAGGAGCTTTACGCGGAGCAGGTGCGGTACGCGAAGCTGGCAGGTTCACGGAGTAGGAGTGGTATGTGGAGAAGGAATAATACGTAGAGAAGGAACCGTATGTATATCAGGTGAAATACACAGAGTAGGTAGGGTATGCAAAATAGGCGAGGAACGCAGAACAGGAGCGGTACGCAGAACAGGCGCGGTATACAGAAAAAATGTGGTACACATAACAGACGTGGTATGAAGAACAGGCACAGGATTTAGAACAGGCGTGGTACACTGAACAGGAATGATACACAGAATAGGTGTGGTATTCAGATTAGTGAAATTCCATAGAATCCAAAATATTTCACTTAACCATAAACATCAAAAGCGGGTTTTTTATTCAAGATAAAAGAACCATACTTTTTATTGAATTCATTAATTTCACTAAAGGAGAAACCTAAATATAAAATATCATCAATTCGGGACCCTGATGAAAGAAGTCTCTTGTGCTAAATAGAGACAAAGACTTTCATTCCAATCTGTTGAAGCGACCTTCATGTCGATAAAAGAAGTGAAGACCTCTCCCAGGTAGTGAGCCATGGGGAGTCTACGGAAGTTATCTAATTGAGGCAATGAGATATCCCTAAACATTTAGTCAGTGTTCCTGGGACCGAGTGACTATGCCCGAATATTTTTAATCAAAAACTTATATAGATTAGTGAAATTAGGTATGACTGACAACCTATCAGTGTATTCTCTTTAGATGTATCCCTTAGTACTGATCCATGTATATTTTTCCCCCACTACATGTGATTGTGTTAATTACTACAAATATCTATGATACCTGTTTAAACAATTTCCTACCAACATGGGAATAAGATATAGTAAAGAAAAAGAAAAATTGACTCCCAGATTCACCCCCCCCCCCCCCCCACACTCAGGGTGGTCTAGGGTCCTTCAAAATCATCCATTTTAATAGTCCCCCAAACCATCTCGTTATTAAGAAGATGATGAAAAGGATAATCTGGTTTCCTATAAGATTTCCTACCCTTTTCCAAGGACCTTCTTATCTACATCTACAACATCCCAATTACAAATGTAGATTTTTTAAACTAAGCCTATTAGTATTCCACCATATAACATATACAATTTATAATATCAATAATTCTTCTCTTCTAATATTAAAAAAGTAGTTTTACAAATCATTTTCATATATATAAACCATTTGTAAATCATCTATTATTTTTTCATAAGAACATTCATATTATCAATAAAAGGAATATGAAAAGTGGTAAAGCGTGAAATAATAATGCACAAAATCTAAGAAAATCACATATGTTAAACATGTATAAAAATAACAATGATCAACTCATCATGTGAATGGTTGTGAGAAAATAACCATGAACAATATACCATGTTACATCCTATGTTTAAATAACAATGGAAAATCCATTATGTGATAATCTAATCAGAAATTAAAAATCATTCAATTGGAATCTAAACTATGGTCTTACATACTATACATAAAAAATACCCAATCTAGTTTTTTGGTTGATCCCACCTTTATGACCTGTAGTGGAATTATGTACACTAATGTGAATGAAAACCTCAAGTGACATTACACACAACATGAGTGACATATCTATTCCCAATGCACCCAAGGTTACCCAATATGCTATGTTTGTTCGAAAAAGTTTAAAAACCATGCTCATAACTTAACTAAAAATTTTAAAAAAAAATCCAGTCCTCTTTATTACACGAAACCCCACTTTTAAACCAAAATAACCGTTCAAATTTTTTTTTAAACACATGATGTGAAGAAACTATTTTTATTGAAAACCCCATTTAAAAACATAATTAATTTCCATAAAATACATTTTAATCAAAAATAAAATCAATTCAATGAATAACCCAATGTGATTTACTAGAATAATAATGAATTGATAGAATTAACCATTTATATAGAATCACCTTCCTTTGGAACATAGGTATAACAAATATCCTTTGATAATAGAGACGGGGAAAGTATATATCTACTCCTAATGTTTCTATATTCATAAGAAAAAATCGACTATAAAATAAAACTGATCAATCATATCATTCCATATAGGGTTCCACTAGATTATAAAAGTATAGATCCAATATGGATCTAATAAAAAAGGAAAAAATAGATAAAAAATGCAACATACCTTGAGTTGAACCATCAAGAAAAATGAAAACCACCTAGAATCGCCTAGAAGATAACTCTAGATTGGTGGAGAATGATTATGTCAAACCTAAATGAGATTAGGAGTTATTAGAAAAAGGGGGAAAGGGTAATAGAAAAATAAATTTCAAATTTCAGAGTTACGTATAGGGTTAGGCTACACAGTTAGACAAATTTTGTGAAAACCAATAGAGTATAATATATATTTAAAAAGTCAAACTACACTGTATCCTGGGAAAAGCTGCATGGTTTGGTCAAACTGTGCATCAACCTTGGACAAACACCCATACCCAAGACAATTTTCCCAAGAAAGCCACAAAGTTTATCTAATTGTTCTCAAACCATTAAAAACTCCACTATTAAACAACATATCCATAGGAAATAGTTTCCACCAAGTTATTACAAACTATTATCCAAACATACATATATATTTTTCTCAAAAAACTCCATTTTCAACTGTTGTTCCCCCAAAATATCAAGTATGAATTTAGAGACAAAGAATGCTTAAATTAAAGAATAACTGAGATCTAGAGGTTTCATAATTATACATTTAATGATGCTTCTCCCCCAATATAAAACAATTATTATCTTAAAATAATAATGAAATATTTCCTAGATTTTAATAGTTCTATCTCTACTAATCATTTTATTCAAATAATGATCTACTCCAGAGTTGGTCAATCATTGTAAATGAAAAATAATATCCATATATTACAAGAATAAAATTAATTATGTATTAATAAATTCTAGTGGTATAGACCATAATAATTTCAAATTCACGTTTCTTTGGGTACCCATATGATTTTGGGTCTTGTGGTATTAGAAACTAATCACTTATGTAACCAAATATATTTTTCTCAATTGAAAATTAAATTTTTGATTCATATAATACTTTTGAATAAAATAAATTATTAATATAAAAAAATTTAATATTTTCAAAAAAATAGAATTCACTATTATAATCTCTATCAATACCATAATAATATCATTTAACACTAGACATACTATTTCTTTTATGACCCGGAACACAAAATTTCCTATATAATTTTGGCATGTCACCTATAAAACCATTACCAATTATTCCATCATTAAATATATTCTACGTAATAATTTTATTTATATAATTATCCCCTTTGGTAAAAATGCCATAATATTTTTTTATAGAGTAAAATTAATTAGAAAATTACTTATTTTTAATGTCAAGAAAATAACATGAATATTTGGATGAATTATAACATTAATCCGAAATCCAGTATCCAAACTCCCTTTTTCTATAAAAAATGAATCATATTTTTTAAATTTTCTATTCTATTTCTTGAATTATTTAAATTTATCTTTAAAAATACAAAAAAAAATATTCACCAATATCATAAAAAAATGGATTTTCAAAATTATAAATTTTTGAGAAAGATAGTTGTACCTCATCAACGTTATCCATAAGACATATATTTACCTTTTTATTTTCATGGAAGACATTATAATTTTAAGTATATTCCACACTAGAATCTTTAAATTCATTATATGTATCCTTCATGTCTTTATTTTCTTTTCATTTCTAATCAGATTTATTTTGTTCATTTATCAAGGGACACCAAATATTAAATAACCAATTTCATACATTTATATAATGTGACTTAATGATATTTATTTTTATTTAATTTCTTATTTTTATTTTACTTTTCAATAGTCAATTTTTTTACGAACTATTTACATATCACATAAACCGAAAAGAATAGAATATGAATCAGATAATTCATCCTTAAAAAGAATGAGTGCATCATTTTCCTTCTTGATAATGATAATACTTTTCTTCTTTCATATCAACTTTGTACATCATCATGGTTTCAATCACTTCATTCATCCTAAGATTTTTTACATAAATGGATTATAAAATAATCATAGATATTAAATTCCACGTTGAAGGTAAAACTCTAAGCACCTTTACTACGTGATCTGTTTCTAGAATTAGAGCTTTAATGGAATGAAAATCATTGAAAAAATTTATCAATATCCCATTCATCTAAGTGTTGATTTCATCTTCCGGTATCCCGAATGTATCAATCATAATTTTATCAATATTTTACCATAGTTTTCATATATTATTAGTTCATTCATAGAAAATTATAATGGTTTCCAATATTTGATATCTTCTTACTCATAGTAAAATATGAAAAAAATTCAGATCCTCATCTAAAGAAATATAATTCATCGATCTTGATTTAATATCATAATAAATATTTGGACCATCATTCAACTTCCTCATTTCACATGTAGAAATTACATAAGAATTTAAAATATTCAAATACACATTTTTTCCAGTATTATTCAATTAAATAATCATTAAATCTTTCCAAAATCCATAATAATCATCATTGAAATAAGGATCATGGATAATAAACAAACCTTCCTTAAGATCATCCATTGAAATGTTTCTTCCTCTAAATCTGTAGGTTGATATGTTTTATCCTAGATTACCATTCAACATTTTCCAACCAAGAAACCTTATAAAATCACATATTTGTATCAAGTAAAAATATTTCTATGTATTTAAATATTTATATAAAGATAAGTATATATTATAGATCCCAACCATTTATTCTCATTGTTTGTTCTGAAATATGACGATGAGGACACAATAGGGGGTTGAATGGTGTCCTAAATTTTATGAAAAATGAAAATTATAATCTTGATATGAAGTGATATTGTCCATATCTCTTAACGAAATGTAAAATAGTGGAAACTAAATTATAAAAGTATGGTGATGTAATTTGTTTTTGGTAATATAATTCCCAAAGCCCATTCCAAAAATTCTCTCTCAATGAGATTAGCGATAACCACTAAGCATTTCCATTTCTCAGGGACCTCTATAACTATGTTAAAGAATTTGACAACTTACAATAGGGATTTTATAGGGCCTACATATTTTTTTATAGATAAAATTTATATGTACATATTTATATGAGTAGCTAAAACAAAACAAAAATCAATTACAGTATTCTGATGCTCTAATCGAAGAAAATGATAAATTAAATGTTAGAATAGATTCTGATAAGAGTTTCAGAAAAAATTTATAGATGTAGATGATCTTTAATAAATAACAAGAGAATATAAATTAGTAAATTTGATACCGGGTTCTTCTTCATTTCACTATGAGAGGATAAGGATTTTAGGGAACTATTCTCTCTTCTTAAAACATCATAGATAAATTTAAAATTTTATAGAACTTTATTTTCATAAGAGTTCTTATACACTTCTCATCAACTTAAAATCATTAAATTATAGAGAAATATTATTATAAAAAGAATAAAAACATTCCAGCAGTTACATAGAATCTTCTTCTATTAAATATTCAAAATAAATATATTTATGGGAATTCAAAAATAACTATATAAAATTTCAACATAATTCCACTATATTGTTCAATAAATAATCTATAAAAATTATTAATAAAATATGTAATATTTTATCTTATAATCTCCCTAGAATAATAGTCGTGTCAAATAATTAAAAAATAAATTTTAAATCCATTTGAACATATTTATACTATGTTAAAAAATATATTTTAACATTGAAATGATAACCATAATAGAATTCAAATATTTTAATTTAATCAACATAAAATCCCACAAATTCACTCGAATATAATTATAAAACAATCCAATTAATTTTCTATCTAAACTATACACCAAAAAATCTCAAATAGATTCATCACAATTATTTGATATAATTAAAAATTATAATGCTTATAAACCCCTAAAAACAATATATATAAAAATATAACAGCTAAAAATATCAATAATATGTGAAAATATAGTATTGTAACCTACATAAAAAATAACAGAATTAAATATGACTTTTGTTTTAAATTATTTTTAGTCATCATTATAGTCATGTAAATAGAAACAAAAATAATCCATATCAAAACAATAATTAAAATTATAATATAACAATGTAGTATCCACTAATTTCATTATGAAGTAGCTTCCAAAATATAACATGTTGAGCTTCCATTAACTCATATATTCAAGTAGTGTTTCATATATATCATTTAACCCTACCATTCTGTAGTTTCAAATACCATTGTATCAAACTTACACTTCTATAATTAATAAATTTTCTTCAAAATCTTCAGTATATCCCATATTATAAGGAATTGTATGTTATATTCTCATCATGAGGTTCTTGTATTTTTACCTTCATATAAACTTGGGTTCCTATCATAAGGATAAAATAAAATCATAATAAAAAAAATCCATTTTTCATGAAAATTATATAACCACCTCAAATTACTAATTTTCTAATTCATTTACCAAAACCATACAATGTGTATATCATGAATTGAATGTCCAATTTGATGATATGTTTCTAGTTGAGTAATTGGTGAATAATTCATGCATGGCTGGTTCATTATCCAAAATTGGTCAAGAAACTCATTAATATACTATAACAGTACTAAATAATATGATTTTATTCGTGTTAGACAAACATATTCTATTTCCATTTTTAATTAGTGTAAAAAAAATTAAATTCAAACCACTATATCTATGTAAAACCCAGTGTAAGCTTCACTCTATGATGAT
Organism: Viscum album; assembly: GCA_963277665.1. Classification (NCBI taxonomy): domain Eukaryota; kingdom Viridiplantae; phylum Streptophyta; class Magnoliopsida; order Santalales; family Viscaceae; genus Viscum; species Viscum album. The sequence goes on from OY728119.1 coordinate 1,947,297,723, forward strand.
ACACTATATTAGAGTGGCATAACAAAACCATACTCAATTTATCAATATAATATTGAAATTAGTATGAAAAGCCCACATTCTACATGATATTTTCAGGTTATAGTTCAACATGCATTAACAATTCTCATTAAATTTTTTTCATTCCCCAACACACAAGTACCTTATGTAGGTTAAATTCCTCAAGCTCCACTTTGGTGTTAGTAGTGTGAGGTTCAGTTTCAATGAATCATATGGAACTACTAATGAATTGTTTTTACAATTAACATACTATAAACAAAAAAATAGTGAACCTTAAACAAAATTCTCATCAGACATATTTTTAATTTAATATAGGGATACTAAATTTGGGATGAATACCCTACTAAAAATCTAAAAACCTTGTAATTAAAAATAACATAATTCTTTTAGGTCCTTTTAACACTAGATTCAGAATTTGGACTAGAATACTTATATATAAATATATATATTGGTAATTTAAATACCATTCCAGTGGATAAATATCAACATAAAATTTCTATCCAAATCCTTAAATATCATTGAATAAAAAAAGAAACAATAATCAGGAAAAACATCATCTCTGTAGAAACATTGTAGAACATTATATATTTTATTGAGAATAAAAACAACCCATTAGCATTCCATGAAAATTTAAAAAAATATAGATAAATATCATGGTTTTAAATATTACCATGTTTCTCCTGATTCATATATTTTAATCCCTTGTAAAAATTAAAATTAGTATCCATGAAAATATTTAGACTATAGAAAAACTATTTTTTTCTGAAATTTCATTGAATTTTTCAAGTTACAGGGAACTGTTTTTTAAGATATCATCTTACAAAAATTAAATTTATATAAATCTCATATAGATAAAACATGATAATTTTTAGATGAATCCGATAAATATATCATTAAATATCATAAAAATAATGTTGTGACTTTCTACTAAAAACTATAATGTCCTTGAAAAACTTATAAAATATTTGAATAATTTCCCCCCATCGAAACAAATGATTTATATTTCTATATAAATATCTAAAATAAATATAGTATTATTATATTTAAAAAAATGGAATAAAAATCATATCACTTTATGATTAGATATAAAATTGACATATTGAAATGGTAAATAAGAAATCAGAAAATGAAATTTTTTAGATAACAAATAGATTGATGTAATCTTCAAATCAAATATGAGAATGGAAAGGAGACACTAAACAATTATTTTATAATCATCCATATAAAAATAATTCAAATAATACTAGAATGATTTTATTAATATAAATAAAAAATCTGGTGAGTATTCTAGTGTTCAAATTTCCTAAAGAGAGAGTTATGCGATTCAGAGCCTGAATATGCAACCCATAAATACCAGGAGTAAATTGGGATATTTTTAATGATGCACAATGTTATTAATTCTATATTATTATAGGAATGATGAAGATATTTAGATACCTAATATAAATAATCTTATAGGATAATAGGAAGATGGGGGCATATAATATATATCTTAATTCTTTCCAAGAAATGATGTTAATATTTTATGATAGAAGTATAAGAAAATGATGCAACTATTACCCAAAAAATTACTTAAATGGGAAACAAATATCCCTGGATTTCATCATTGGACACCCTAGGATATCTAAATTCAATAATTCCATTTTGGTTTTAGTTGATCATGTAAAAAATTCACCACAATTCAATACTATCAAGGAATATTTATCACTTGAACGACTATCTAATGTATACATAATGGATTTAGTAAAGATAAATGTATTTCAAATATATGTTGTATATGATCATTATATAAGGTTTTCATTAAGGATAAAGAGAATTATTCAATAATAATTATCTATAGAACTGAACATTATAACTATTTGTAATGCCCCGACCCTAGTTGCCTAGAGTCGGTGCATTATTACATAACATTGGCATGATCACAAGAAAGATCAAATCTCGAAAGATCGATTGGTTTAGTAGCCTTGGAAACACTAGATATATTCATAAGTTTTACATTACATCATAAAATCAAAAACTACTACAACAACATAATGTTTCCACAGTCCACACTACAATCCCCTCATAATATCCCTGCAGGTCATTCATAACTTACATCTTCACTTCCTGGGAAAAATAAAACATAGAAAAGGGGTGAGCTCAAATGCCCAGTAAGGATAACAATATAGCGGAAACTTTCATCAATAAGAATAAACATTTAAGGCAATGTATAACTAAAACAAAAGCCTTTTAAACATGAAATTTCAACATGGTATGGCATAAATAAAATGAAATAATGCCATTTACTTATTCACATGGATATTCCACTAATCGAATAATCACATGCAAAAATAAATAACCACTTTCATAATGTTGGAATGCATAATGCCAGACTATCATAACCACATAGCCAAGGCCTCGTGCCAAGACTACAAATAAGATTTTGTCAAGGCCTTGTGCCAAGACACTAGTTTGTCTCATGAGACCTACCGATGCATCTAGGAGCTATAGCGGGCTCCACCCGTCACTTATTAAGTCCAATGCATTCCCATATGAAAAGGTTTAAACATAACATAAACATTCGTATTAAAACTAGCATACGAAATGTCAATACTTTCACAATAAACTATGAATGGTATAAAAATAGCACATCCACAGTCTAACATATCACAAAACCTTCAATACAATATAGAAGTTTTGTATCATAATAAATGAACTTCAAATAATCTTAAAATCCATCAAAGGATGTTGACATAGATGAAATCAAATTTCTTTTTAAAGAAATATCTCCTTTTATTTTGAAATCATTTAAGATCCATATAAAATAAAACATTTTCTTTGAAAATATTCTTATAAGCTTGTAAGGAAAGCTTTGAAGATTTTATAACGGCGTAAAATAACCGCACACGCCGTATAAGTTAAAAAAAACATTCTTACCTCAATTCTGTCGAAAAGGTTAAAAAGGACATTGTTTTGAAAACGACGGAAAGATTCCTTTATAAACCTCTTATAAAAAGTCAAACAAGGGTATAAATGACTTTAACCCATATTCTTGTAAATAGTAAAAATGTTTTGAAATACATTTTTAAGAAAACATGGATGTGGATGATAAAGAGATCCCAGTAGATTATTACGTATATACAACCTCGGATAATGAAGAGATTGTGAAATAACCCTTACCTTGTACTTTTCCTTGGTTGTGGTAGGTTAACCTCCTGTATAATGGTGAAATAATTGTTATTAAATTATACAAGAATCATATACATTAATATGATATCATATATGATCTTTTAATATTGATTTGATAATAATATCTTAGTATTATCGTTGTTTCGGGTGTTAACTTACTTGTTTTCTTTCATATGTTTTGTTACGTAAGACATGTTTGTAAAGGATAGGTTGTATATTATTCATATCCAGAATGATATCAAGTCCTTAAACATCATTTTTAAATCATAAAATGATAATTACGCTTTAATGGTTACGATGGAGAATGAATCTCATCGCGTTCGTGGAGACGGTAGTCCGTACGTACGCACGAGCGACAATATCATTCTTTTGATATTAAAATAATATATAAATGGATGGTATATCATATATACAGAATCATTAACATGTTATATTTATTATTTACATGAGTTACACATCATTATTATACCCATCCAAATAATATTATATTGAATAACAATTACACCACGACGTGGAGACGGTAAGCCGTACGTACGCACGTATGGTGACATGTTATTCAAAGGGTGGATAGAATACTGAATATGATTGTACCATATTTATAATAACATCACAGTATATGTGAGATACTGGAGTTATTATTTCAGAATGGTAAGAACAAAGGAAGAAGAAGTGGAAGAAGAAATGAACTTAGAAAAGGGTGGTGAAATCATTACCTCTTCTTCGGGTTCTTCCTTTTTATTTGATCAAAAGGGCTCCTTAGGTTGGCTTTCTGATCAAACTAAGGCCTCTAGGTTGTATTGAGGGATGTTGGGAGAGTATTTGGGCAGAGTTTGGCCGAACCAAAAGGCTTTGAAGGTGTGAAGAAATGAGAAGGAGGAGTGCCCTTTTATAAGAGGGGTGAGGGGCACCTTTGGAAAAGCTAGAAATATTAATTTATAATAAATTCATATTCGGTTTATAAAGGCTCCAAAGTTTACTATTCAAAGGATAAGGTGGGGATAGGTCGAAAACCACTCAACCAATAGAATTTAGACAGGTTTGGGTACTTATATTAACCTTATCTTTAAGTATTAACTCTAAGTTAATTAGTTTCACTTTTACAATGTCTTTTTGTATTTTTATATAATAGGGTTAATAAACTTACTATATACATCCAAGCGACCCCCAAGTGGTCCATTAATGATTAACCTATCATAATATAAGTCTCTTGGCCGAACCTTAGATTTTTAGGAATTTAATATCAATTAATAATATAATATTTGTTTTAAGAATTCTTTTATGTCAATTTTGACACTATTCATTAGTTGATTTTTGTGAAACTCATAACAGATTTATTACTTCGAACAAAGTCAATTAAATCAATCCTAATATATCATATTATCCTAGAAAATTAGTTTAATTCATTAAAAGTTTCATATTATATTTATTTGGGTATTTATAATATCAATTATTTTAATTTTTCACTATTATAGTAATTACTGCATCATCATTGTGTCATAAATAAAATAAATTATATAATGTCTAAAAATTATAAATAAAATATCATTATGTAGGAAATCGTTTTATCTTTCTAATTAATATTTATAATCGAAAATCCAACATGTATAACCCTATGTAAAAATTGTTCTTCTAAAAGATGTAAGCTTATGCCATTTTTATTTTTATTTTAACTTTATTAATATAATGTGTCATTATCACTTACAAGTGGCTCCAAGGGGTCCCCAAATTGACCCAAGGATGCCCATGGTCGGGTATGTGTACACCAATAAGGTTAGGACACGTTTTAGGGTAATTTTGTATTATTATAATATTATTTTGTTTAACCCTTATTTACCGGATTTACCCTTAACCATGGTAAATAAAATATTTACCGCAGTAATTATTCAAAATGTCTAAAAATAAAAGTTACCTATTTACATAATTTGGACATCCTGATTCCAAATATGGAATCCATTTTCCTAAATTCAAAACACAGAAGTGGCAGAAATTAATTTAAAATTAATTCCCGCTGTTAAAACAAAAAGCGTGTTTTTAAGAGATAATAACTATCAAAAGATTGACACTTGTTTATGTTCGGTTTAATTGTAAAATTATGTCCAATGACCAACATTATATTAAATGGTAAAAATATATTCTAAATATACTTTAAAACCACTCAAATTCATAATTTATCACTATTACTTATTTTGATTAAAAAAGTTGTTTTTAATTAAAATTTAGTAATTTTTACTATTCATCAAAATATAAAAGTTATCCGAAAAGTACCAAAATTTCACCCTAGGATAATTTCGATATTCCGAATCCAAAAATGAAGTCCATTTTGAAATATAAAATATATATGATTTCAAAAAGTAGGTATCACTATTTACAACGGCTAGTTTAATTAGTTGTGGTGTGTGTTAGAACTCGAGGTTGCGTACAACACACGCTATCGCATTATTCGAAGGGAAACGTACCGTAGAAGCTTGGGGTGTTACATTCTCCCCTCCTTCAAATAATTGCGTCCTCGCAATTTCTAGGGTATTACTGCATAAAAAGACTCGGGTGGTTCTTCATCATAAGTTCCTCGGGTTCCCACGTTGCCTCTTCCATCTTATGATTTATCCACAAAACTTTTACCAGACGCGTCGTCCGTTTTCTCAGTACTTGTTCTCTTGTATCAAGAATCCTGACGGGCTCTTCACAATAGGAAAGATCGGGTTCCAGTTCTAATTCCTCATAGGTGAGTACATGCGTTGGGTCAGGCATGTATTTCCTCAACAGAGATACGTGGAACACATCGTGAACTTTGGAGAGACTTGGCGGCATTGCCAATCGGTAAGCTACAGCCCCAATTCGTTCTAGAATTTCGAAAGGTCCGATGTACCTGGGACTCAATTTACCTTTCTTACCAAAACGTATGACTCCCTTCCACGGAGATACCTTCAGGAAAACATGATCACCGACTTGAAATTCCAAATCCTTCCTTCGATTATCGGCATAGCTCTTCTGCCTACTTTGAGCTACTTTAATGTGATTTTGGATTACCTTCACCTTTTCCACCGTTTCCTCCACCAGTTCTGGGCCTACAAGTTTTCTTTCACCAACGTCATCCCAACAGGTTGGTGTACGACATCTCTTTCCGTATAACGCTTCATATGGTGCCATCTGAATACTCGAATGGAAGCTATTGTTATAGGAAAATTCTACTAGTGGTAAATATTGATCCCACATACCCTGAAAGTCAAGTGAGCAAGATCTCAACATGTCTTCTAAGGTCTGAAAAGTCCGTCCTGATTGTCCGTCTGTCTGAGGGTGGTAAGCAGTGCTCAAATGAAGTTCAGTATCCAGGGATTTCTGAAGACTTTTCCAAAATCTTGAAGTAAAACGGGGATCATGATCAGAAACAATCGATAGGGGTACTCCATGAAGTCTCACAACTTCATTAATGTATAGTCTTGCTAGACGTTCCAGGGGTAGATCTTCTCTTATGGCAAGAAAATGTGCTGACTTGGTAAGACGATCAACAATAACCCATATTGCATCGTTCCTTCTAGGAGTCTTTGGTAGCCCCATGACAAAGTCCATCGTAACATTGTCCCATTTCCACTCCGGTATGGGAAGAGGTTGCATGACTCCTCCAGGCTGTTGCCTTCCAGCTTTCACTTGTTGACAAACCATACATCTTGACACAAAATCAGCAATCTCCCTCTTCATGTTGTCCCACCAAAAATGTTCCTTCAAATCTCTATACATTTTGGTGCTCCCAGGGTGTATAGAGAAATTGGAACTATGAGCATCATCCAGCAATTCCCTTTTTAGATCAGGTATATTGGGAACACAAAGTCTCTTCCCGAATTTCAAAATTCCACCTTCATACGCAAAGTCTCTCAATCTCCCATCATTCACAGCTTTAATCTTCTTTTGGAATTCTTCATCATCAGTCTGAGAACTCTTAATCCTTTCTAGTAAAGATGGTTTGGCAACCATTTGAAAAAGCATTGATGTTTCACCTTCCCTGGTTATTCCCATGTCCATCTTCACTAGATCCATGAAAATTGGATCCCTTTCAATTCTCATCATGTTCAGAACTCCATGGTCTTTTCTGCTCAAAGCATCTGCTACTTTGTTTGCCTTCCCCGGGTGGTAGTGTATCGTGCAATCATAATCCTTGAGTAATTCAAGCCATCTCCTTTGCCTCATGTTGAGTTCTTTTTGTGAGAAAATATACTTCAAACTCTTGTGATCAGTATAAATCTCACATTTTTCACCATAGAGGTAGTGCCTCCATATCTTCAAAGCAAAGATCACAGCTGCTAACTCAAGATCATGAGTAGGATAGTTTTGTTCATGAATTTTCAACTGTCGTGATGCATAGGCAATAACTCTATCATTCTGCATAAGGACACAGCCAAGTCCTTTCTTTGATGCATCACTATAAATAACGAACCCATCATTCCCCGATGGTAGAGTCAATATAGGAGCATTGACTAATCTTCTCTTCAGTTCTTCGAAACATTCTTCACACTCTTTTGTCCAAACAAATTTAACCCCTTTACGTGTGAGCTTCGTTAATGGGTTTGCCAATCGGGCAAAATTCTGGACGAAACGTCGATAATAACCTGCCAAACCAATAAAACTACGTACCTCAGTTATACTCGTAGGTGCTGGCCATTCTTGGATTGCCTTGGTCATAGAAGGATCAACAGAGATTCCATCTTTAGAGACAATATGGCCAAGAAAAGAAATCTCCTGAAGCCAGAATTCACACTTGCTAAACTTTCCATATAATTCATGCCTCCTCAGAGTCTTCAAGATAATGCGCAAGTGATTTTCATGATCTTCATAGGTTTTGGAGTATACCAATATATCATCAATAAATACTACCACAAATTCATCGAGATACTCCTTGAAAACTCTATTCATCAGATCCATGAATACAGAGGGTGCATTGGTCAATCCAAACGGCATTACAGTAAACTCATAATGCCCGTACCTGGTTCGAAATGCTGTTTTCGGAATGTCTTCCTTCTTCACACACAACTGATGGTATCCAGATCGAAGGTCAATCTTTGAAAAGTATTGAGCTCCATGCAGTTGGTCAAATAAATCATCAATACGAGGTAGGGGATACTTGTTCTTTATCGTTATAGCATTGATCTCCCTGTAGTCAATACATAACCTCATAGATCCATCTTTCTTTTTAACAAAAAGAACAGGGGCTCCCCATGGAGAAACACTAGGGCGAATAAATCCCTTATTACTCAATTACTCTAGTTGTTTCTTTAGTTCGACTAACTCTATAGTAGCCATTCTATAAGGGGTCTTCGATATAGGCCTTGATCCAGGAATCAAATCAATGGAAAACTCTACTTCTCGTTCTGGAGGATGTCCAGGTAAATCTTCCGGAAATACATCTACAAATTCTTTCACAACAGGTACATCCTCTATTTGAACATTCCTTTCCTCACCGATAGTTACTTCATTCTCTTCCTCCCCAATAATTGAATTAAGTTGAGCTACTGGGGGTGGATCTAAATAAGAATTAGGTGGTGACGATTCTGCTCTAAAAATAAGGTGCTCCTTATCATTATCATCAAGAATCGTAACCTCTTTCTTCTTACAATAAATCTTCGTATCATAGTCCGAAAGCCAGTCCATACCGAGGATTATATCAAACTCAATCATAGGTATGACGATGAAATCAGTAGATAAAGAAAATTTATGTGCTCTAATGGGGACTGATTCACAAAACTTTGTTGCAACGATACTTCCCTTAGGAGTTTTAACTGAAAACTCCCTTATTAAATCAAATTGGAAATATCTAATTTTCTTAGCAAACTGGGAAGATATGAAACAATGCGATGATCCAGAATCAAATAATGCATTTGCTAAACTTGAGGAAACCATTAAATTACCTGCCACCACGTCTTTCGGAGCTTCTACCTCAGCAGTAGTGATAGCATAAGCCTGGCCTTGATCCCTTGTCATTTTCTGAGGTAAGTTCTCCTGACGCTTAGGACATGAATTTGCATAATGCCCCATCTCCCTGCAATTGTAGCACTGAACGTTGGTAGCTTCCTTCTTCCCCTTGCAATCATGAGCTTGGTGGCCTTTTTCACCACACTTGTAACAGACTCTCATTCCCTTCAGGCAAGCACCGGGGTGTTTCTTCCCGCACTTACCACAAGATGGATATTCAACCTTTCCCTTCTTCCCCTTATTTCCATTCCCAGATTGATCAGCAGGTCTCTTCTTCTCTTGCTTTGCTTTAAAGTCATAAGACTTAGAGAATTCCTTTTCGGTCTTGATAGCACATGAGACAATGTCTTCGTACGATGAAAAGGATTGTGAGACTAATGCTCGACGGAGAAATGGTTTTAACCCATCAAAGAAACGATCAATCTTACTTCTTGGGTTGCGAATATAATCACCAGCGTACCTCGCTAACCTTGTAAAGTTAGCCTCATACTTTGTGACATTATCATCCTCCTTTTGTCTCAGACTCAGAAATTGCCTTTCCATATCTGCTCGATGGTCGCGAGGAAAGTATTTTTCTAAAAATAGATCTTTGAACTCCCTCCATTCCATGTTTGATACTTCATCATCTTCCTTCATGTTTTGAATCAATGACCATCATTGATCAGCATCTCCAGTGAGGCGGTAAACTGCCATGGTAACTTTTTCCCTTTCACTACTCCCCAAAGCCTGAAATATTTTCTCTAGGGAAAATATCCATTGCTCAGCTACTAAGGGATTTGTACTCCCATTGAACGTTGGTGGTTGTTGTCTCATGAATCGATCTAACATTGATCCTCCACGCTGCGGATCAGGGTGCTCCATACGGGTAAGGTTATTATTCATAACCTGAGTAAGTTGTCCCAGTATGGTGATTAGCTGATCGGCACCAGTTGCATCACCAGCCCCACTATAATTATCTTGAGCAGGAGGGAAATCCCTACATGGAGTGCGCGTATTGATACGGTTTCCATTTCTTCCACTAGGCGCCATTTCTAAACAATGGCATAAACTAGATCAGTTTATGAATCAAAATACATAATCCCATACTTATAAAACACTTAACATAAATTGAACTATTTATGGATATAATCCATAATCATAAAAATGTTTTTCTTTGAGGATGTATATACTCATAAACCCTTCATAATGATTTGTAAAGATAATGAGAGTTATCCTAACCATATCCCCCGGGAGTGTCGTAACCAAGAGTGCAGCAAGGCCCGTTGTCGTGCACCAGTTCCCGTTCGAGTCTAGCTCAAAGCGGTGTTTTCGGGTTTTACCCCTAGGTACATCTGTGCCAGAGCCGCCTCTACCTGCTCGTATCCAGACAGGGATGTATTGCTCGGAAAACTCACAAAATCTCTACAATACCAAAATTCTAGGAAGTTCTTCTATACTAATCCTCAAAGTTCATCTTAGGTCTACGTGCTCTAATCAGAGTTTATCTAAATCTAGCTTCCAAGGTTCGTACTAAACTTCCTCTGATACCAACTGTAACGCCCCGACCCTAGTTGCCTAGAGTCGGTGCATTATTACATAACATTGGCATGATCACAAGAAAGATCAAATCTCGAAAGATCGATTGGTTTAGTAGCCTTGGAAACACTAGATATATTCATAAGTTTTACATTACATCATAAAATCAAAAACTACTACAACAACATAATGTTTCCACAGTCCACACTACAATCCCCTCATAATATCCCTGCAGGTCATTCATAACTTACATCTTCACTTCCTGGGAAAAATAAAACATAGAAAAGGGGTGAGCTCAAATGCCCAGTAAGGATAACAATATAGCGGAAACTTTCATCAATAAGAATAAACATTTAAGGCAATGTATAACTAAAACAAAAGCCTTTTAAACATGAAATTTCAACATGGTATGGCATAAATAAAATGAAATAATGCCATTTACTTATTCACATGGATATTCCACTAATCGAATAATCACATGCAAAAATAAATAACCACTTTCATAATGTTGGAATGCATAATGCCAGACTATCATAACCACATAGCCAAGGCCTCGTGCCAAGACTACAAATAAGATTTTGTCAAGGCCTTGTGCCAAGACACTAGTTTGTCTCATGAGACCTACCGATGCATCGAGGAGCTATAGCGGGCTCCACCCGTCACTTATTAAGTCCAATGCATTCCCATATGAAAAGGTTTAAACATAACATAAACATTCGTATTAAAACTAGCATACGAAATGTCAATACTTTCACAATAAACTATGAATGGTATAAAAATAGCACATCCACAGTCAAACATATCACAAAACCTTCAATACAATATAGAAGTTTTGTATCATAATAAATGAACTTCAAATAATCTTAAAATCCATCAAAGGATGTTGACATAGATGAAATCAAATTTCTTTTTAAAGAAATATCTCCTTTTATTTTGAAATCATTTAAGATCCATATAAAATAAAACATTTTCTTTGAAAATATTCTTATAAGCTTGTAAGGAAAGCTTTGAAGATTTTATAACGGCGTAAAATAACCGCACCCGCCGTATAAGTTAAAAAAACATTCTTACCTCAATTCTGTCGAAAAGGTTAAAAAGGACATTGTTTTGAAAACGACGGAAAGATTCCTCTATAAACCTCTTATAAAATGTCAAACAAGGGTATAAATGACTTTAACCCATATTCTTGTAAATAGTAAAAATGTTTTGAAATACATTTTTAAGAAAACATGGATGTGGATGATAAAGAGATCCCAGTAGATTATTACGTATATACAACCTCGGATAATGAAGAGATTGTGAAATAACCCTTACCTTGTACTTTTCCTTGGTTGTGGTAGGTTAACCTCCTGTATAATGGTGAAATAATTGTTATTAAATTATACAAGAATCATATACATTAATATGATATCATATATGATCTTTTAATATTGATTTGATAATAATATCTTAGTATTATCGTTGTTTCGGGTGTTAACTTACTTGTTTTCTTTCATATGTTTTGTTACGTAAGACATGTTTGTAAAGGATAGGTTGTATATTATTCATATCCAGAATGATATCAAGTCCTTAAACATCATTTTTAAATCATAAAATGATAATTACACTTTAATGGTTACGATGGAGAATGAATCTCATCGCGTTCGTGGAGACGGTAGTCCGTACGTACGCACGAGCGAAAATATCATTCTTTTGATATTAAAATAATATATAAATGGATGGTATATCATATATACAGAATCATTAACATGTTATATTTATTATTTACATGAGTTACACATCATTATTATACCCATCCAAATAATATTATATTGAATAACAATTACACCACGACGTGGAGACGGTAAGCCGTACGTACGCACGTATGGTGACATGTTATTCAAAGGGTGGATAGAATACTGAATATGATTGTACCATATTTATAATAACATCACAGTATATGTGAGATACTGGAGTTATTATTTCAGAATGGTAAGAACAAAGGAAGAAGAAGTGGAAGAAGAAATGAACTTAGAAAAGGGTGGTGAAATCATTACCTCTTCTTCGGGTTCTTCCTTTTGATTTGATCAAAAGGGCTCCTTAGGTTGGCTTTCTGATCAAACTAAGGCCTCTAGGTTGTATTGAGGGATGTTGGGAGAGTATGTGGGCAGAGTTTGGCTGAACCAAAAGGCTTTGAAGGTGTGAAAAAATGAGAAGGAGGAGTGCCCTTTTATAAGAGGGGTGAGGGGCACCTTTGGAAAAGCTAGAAATATTAATTTATAATAAATTCATATTCGGTTTCTAAAGGCTCCAAAGTTGACTATTCAAAGGATAAGGTGGGGATAGGTCGAAAACCACTCAACCAATAGAATTTAGACAGGTTTGGGTACTTATATTAACCTTATCTTTAAGTATTAACTCTAAGTTAATTAGTTTCACTTTTACAATGTCTTTTTGTATTTTTATATAATATGGTTAATAAACTTACTATATACATCCAAGCGACCCCCAAGTGGTCCATTAATGATTAACCTATCATAATATAAGTCTCTTGGCCGAACCTTAGATTTTTAGGAATTTAATATCAATTAATAATATAATATTTGTTTTAAGAATTCTTTTATGTCAATTTTGACACTATTCATTAGTTGATTTTTGTGAAACTCATAACAGATTTATTACTTCGAACAAAGTCAATTAAATCAATCCTAATATATCATATTATCCTAGAAAATTAGTTTAATTCATTAAAAGTTTCATATTATATTTATTTGGGTATTTATAATATCAATTATTTTAATTGTTCACTATTATAGTAATTACTGCATCATCATTGTGTCATAAATAAAATAAATTATATAATGTCTAAAAATTATAAATAAAATATCATTATGTAGGAAATCGTTTTATCTTTCTAATGAATATTTATAATCGAAAATCCAACATGTATAACCCTATGTAAAAATTGTTCTTCTAAAAGATGTAAGCTTATGCCATTTTTATTTTTATTTTAACTTTATTAATATAATGTGTCATTATCACTTACAAGTGGCTCCAAGGGGTCCCCAAATTGACCCAAGGATGCCCATGGTCGGGTATGTGTACACCAATAAGGTTAGGACACGTTTTAGGGTAATTTTGTATTATTATAATATTATTTTTTTTAACCCTTATTTACCGGATTTACCCTTAACCATGGTAAATAAAATATTTACCGCAGTAATTATTCAAAATGTCTAAAAATAAAAGTTACCTATTTACATAATTTGGACATCCTGATTCCAAATATGGAATCCATTTTCCTAAATTCAAAACACAGAAGTGGCAGAAATTAATTTAAAATTAATTCCCGCTGTTAAAACAAAAAGCGTGTTTTTAAGAGATAATAACTATCAAAAGATTGACACTTGTTTATGTTCGGTTTAATTGTAAAATTATGTCCAATGACCAACATTATATTAAATGGTAAAAATATATTCTAAATATACTTTAAAACCACTCAAATTCATAATTTATCACTATTACTTATTTTGATTAAAAAAGTTGTTTTTAATTAAAATTTAGTAATTTTTACTATTCATCAAAATATAAAAGTTATCCGAAAAGTACCAAAATTTCACCCTAGGATAATTTCGATATTCCGAATCCAAAAATGAAGTCCATTTTGAAATATAAAATATATATGATTTCAAAAAGTAGGTATCACTATTTACAACGGCTAGTTTAATTAGTTGTGGTGTGTGTTAGAACTCGAGGTTGCGTACAACACACGCTATCGCATTATTCGAAGGGAAACGTACCGTAGAAGATTGGGGTGTTACACTATTCATCATACTTATAATTATGGTATGTCTAAGAGAACCATTCAATATATTGAGGTAATTATAAGATACTTTTCAATGGATTTTCAAGGATGTTGGGATCAACACATTCCCATTTTAGAGTTCTTATATAATAATAGTTTTTAATGTAGTATTAATATAGAACTGTATGAGGCTTTGTATGGGAAGATATGTAGGAATACAAAACATTGTGAGGAAGTTATAGAGAGGATCCTGATGAGGACTTAAAATTTCCAAGAAATAATCAAGAATGTTCTAATCATTCATCCCCATCTGAAACAAGAATAATAGTGACATATGATTTATGTGGATAATCATTGATGATATCTGGAGATTGAATTTGTTTATATGGTTTTCCTATGTATATATCGTTAGAAGTGGGTTAAAACATGTGTAATGAAACAGAAGATGAGTTGTTGGTATATTTTTTGTTTCATGATACTTTCTCTTGTCATGGCTATATATTATCACATCAAACTCCCTCCATAACTCTCCTTAGTACATTATGTGCATCATATATTTCATTTTTGAACGTAAAAGACCAAATTTTCACATGTAATAAAATCATAATTTGTGCCACCAAATCATAATCAATTATATTGGAAAAATCGAGGGAGATTTTTTATCGAAAAGATAATGTGTTTTGGAATAATACCTCTAACATTGTCAATGTTTTTCAATGGAATTAAAATATTCAAGAAGCTACATGGGAACATAAGGATATAACTATAGAATGAAACCTCATTTATATTAATTATTGAGGTAAGATTACATTGAAGAATATTTTTTTATGGGTTTCTGAATGAAACCACTAATTATCTTAGTAAAGAAATTTCTATAAATAGTTTTCAGTGTATTTTCATATATGCAACCCCAAAATGAATCCAAAACCATGATACTTTAGTAAAATATAAATATATAATATGAATTCATGTTATAATATTAAAATTGGTGGGTATAAATAAGAATTTACCACCCTATAAAAAAATTTAAATTGTGTAATAGAACACAATTAATTTTATTATTGAAAATATACATATTCTTGAAAATGGGTTTCATGCATTAGGTGCGCTTATATGAAAATTAATTTTTCTCACTCATAAAAATTTTATTGGAAAAACAAGATTTATATTTCAAATCCTTAGTTTAAAATTATATAAAACATCCCATTTAATTTGGAGTTATAAAAATTAAATTGCTAATATTATAATTAATTACCTTGATAATGGCAAAATAAGTTTATTCAAAGAATTATTTTATTAATATTTTTCAATTTTTATTTGATAAAATAAATTAATAAATTCTTAATAATTACTCTAATATAATTTTTAATCATTTATATAATTGTACTAATACTTAATTAATTGGAAATCAGATATAAATAATGTTAAGAATAACTAATGGAAAAAACTGTATTTTTCTATAAAACAATTTTTTTATTTACTCAATCATTCAAATTATGTATTAAATTTATTATATTTAATATTGAATTAAAATATATGGATCATAAATTTAGGATAAAAATATAAGAAATTTATGATAAGGTTTTCCTTGTATATTTTTAAAAAAGTAATAATTACTTGGGTAAAAACTGGTTACCTATGTAAACTCTTAAATTATAATATATTAAAATCTAGTTTTAAAAGACATAAAAAAACGTTCAAAACATGTGTAAAAATGAATGGTGGATGTTTTCATGATCATATATAAACTCACACTTCATTATTACCAACTTTTGGATTCATTATCATTGAATATTGTCATGCCATCATTGAAAAAGTAATAGAAATTTAGGAAAATGTGATTCTCATCTCTTATAAAAGGATATTAATTAAAACACATTTATCTTCCATTTTCATATAATTATCTTGAAAAAAAATCATAAATGGTATCTCCTCAACTATATCCCCAGTTCCTAGAATACATGGTCTTCCCAAAAATTCTAATCTAAGGATACTTAATGTGTTTCCCTAGGGAAAACGTCCAAAGGGTGAGGTATTGTTCTAAAACAAGCTCTCTAAATTATTTATTTCTTTTATACCATCAAAATTATATTACCCCTGAAATTATAAGAAAATAAGTATTAATAATATGATAATATTTTATTTTAATTATTTAATATCAATTTTTTACCTCCCCCCAGTCTTTCAAAAAATGAAAACATCGCTTGTGTTACCTGTGGACTATTGCCTTGATATACAGTGAGATATATTATTAAAAACCAGCACACATGCATTGTCCTAAGGATCAATCTAGTGGATAAAATTTATTCTTAAAAAAATTATTATTATTATAATTAAGACAATTATTATCATATTTACACCAAATGTAAATAAATGTGTCACCCATGCATACATACGAACTAATGCCTCTACAAAAGTGATGTATTTTATTTTTTATCTAATCTTTTAGTCACTATAAAAACCTAATAAAAAATTATTAATAAACTTAGAAAAAATAAAAAAATATCATTATTTTTCTATAATAATTATATTATTCAAATCTAATCACTTTCTTTACCTTACTCTCTCATTGATTATAGCATGTTCTAGTTTGGGTCAGTTTAACCACATACCTAAAAAATAATCTATGTTACATTCATATATTACTATATAAAAATATTTAATGATTTTATAATAAATTAATTAGAAAATCACTTTGGGTTTATGGTTCTAAACAAAATTTTAAATATTTAACGTTTTATTAATACCACTCTTTATTCATTGAAAAACATCGAAACAATGTCACCACCAAATTCATCAACACAAATAACAACCAACATACATTTTAATATATTTAAAAAACTATAAATTATTATGAAAATATATATAATATTACCTATAATGATCTCAAAATAATTATAATTCAATCTATAAACAATAATAGACATCTCTCTTACCATGTTAGTATAAAAGAATCTATTGAAACAAATATCATAAAATAAAGAAAATAAAGTATAACTAAAAATATAAATGTAAAAAATAATTATAAATTAAATTTATAAAACATAATAGGAATATGTGAGGTTTTGAAATTGGTGATTATGAAATTTATTATATGAAATTACAATATTTCTGACTTTGAAGAAATAAAATTAATGGGTTTTTATTGACTCAACATCATTTCAAGATTCCAAATCATTCTATTTAAACTATAGTTTCATAATATTGTTTTATTCTATTATATGATGACAATAAAATGTATTTACAAATTATTATCTTGTAAATTACATTATAAATTTCATTCTTCATAAAAGTTGATGTTATTTAAAATAATTCAAATTCTCTAAAAATATTATTTATTTCTTCCACGTCAGGATTTTCCCTTCCATCCATGTTTTTCATTATATTTGAAAACATAATTATTTTTTTCCCAAGTAACATTCATATTTATATTATCCTATTTTATAATGGGTCTTTTGTAATATTTTTATTTTTTTTGTTATCAAAAATGATGTTTGAATATATTAAAACCTTTTTCCATTAATTCATAATCAAATGGATTATATTTAACACCAAATTAAATTTTTTCAACCATCATGTATTCTAAAGTATATATTTTTAATGGTTCTTATTATATGTAAAAATTAACAAATATTTTCAATTAAACATATCAAAAATAACTTTTTAATGTGATATATATCCTTATATTTTAAGGGAAGGTTAAAAACATTTCCTATATAATCCTTTATGGTTTAGGTATCATTTTATTCATCATCTATAAAGGATTTATGTATTTTGAAATTATCATTCATGAACCACTTTATAAATGTTAATATAAAATATTATGCTGATTTAAATTTTTGGTATCAACTATTTACATTATTGAGGTCAATTTTGGTGATACCAACTAAAAATTTTGTGAAGCCCAAATTTTTTTACAGGGTTTCTTTATGATGTGATGAATGATTATTTTAAATTATCAAAAATATGTATTGATGA
This sequence comes from Viscum album, assembly GCA_963277665.1. NCBI lineage: Eukaryota > Viridiplantae > Streptophyta > Magnoliopsida > Santalales > Viscaceae > Viscum > Viscum album. The sequence continues at coordinate 1,947,316,147 of OY728119.1, forward strand.
TGGATTGGTGGGATTCTATATCACCCAAGAATTCATTATCTAATGTTATATATTCTTTAAGTAAAATATTTATACCATGATCATGTTTTATCCTGTTATTATGATCTATCCCTTGATAAAATAATGATATGTTTAGAATTATTGAGTGTTTGATGCAACCAATTTACTATGTTTACATTTCCATCGTTTTGAAAATGATTATAGAATATAATAATTTTAGAAGGGATTAATTTGTGGATCAATTATAGATAATTATTCAAAACTATGGAAAAATAAATTTTTTGTGTAGCCTGGTCTAAATGGGACTAAACTGTTTGTTCTTTTGTTATTCGGAATATTTGTGAGATGTGATGGAAAAAATATTAAAATTATGTAAAATAAAGATAATTTTAACTTTGGTTTTTATACTCACACTCTCTTATAGGATTCAGTTTTAGAGTTCAAGGATTTATTTTCATCAATTTTGAATTAAATTCGTCGAATTGAAAATAACATTATTCTAGTCTTGGAATGGATCCTGGAGTTAGGTTGTTACAACAAGAAAATTCAGAACCTTATATGGTCCAAATTAATCCTATTAGCTTGTATTTTTCCATTAATTCTAGGGAAACCAACATTGGGCCACACTAGTAAGAGAAACAGGTGAGAAGCTACGTTGGATCTCTTATTACATTAAATTATATGATCTAATTATTCCAAAATTCAATTATAGGGGGAGTTAAATCCACCGATTCATTATATGTTTTCCTCATTATTTTTATGTGTATATATTATCCTACTATAGAATCCATATAAGATGAAATAGTGTCTAGTAATTACTCAGATTCCACCACCTTAGTTATCCTATAGGAATTTTATGAAAAAGTGGTTGACGTTGACTGAATATTGGGAATTAATAAAAAATTATTGAAAATATAATCAAATCAGATGATATACACGATCTTTAATAGAAAGGGTGGATCCATATGAAATTTTTTGGGTCAATAAATCTCCAATCATCAAATAGGTTTATCAAACGGATGTATGATATATCTATCATGAAAATCATACTTTGTTGGTATTTTTCTCCTAATTAATTCATCATATATATTATCATGATTTTCAATAAAAATATTTAACTAATAAACCTATTCTTTTACAATGATTGTTTCACCATTATCATGTGGTGGGTGGGTTATCGATGTGGCCACACCTTCTCTATTTTCATTGATTCTAGCCCACCCAATGGTCAATAGTGGAGTATTAAGAGTGGATCCTATGTCACTCTCATTCCATTTATATAAGTAATATTATCCATCTTTATGTTCACATGTGTGATTATAATTATTTTAAAATTCATTATTTTTTTCATGTTATTTGATAGTATAATGATTAACAACACCAGTTAGGTGAATAGAGATGTCATTTTCTAATGTAAATTCAATGGTAGGAAATATGGATTTCTATTTAAAGATATATCTATAATTTTTGTATGTTTCTTATTAATATATAGAAAAATATATAGATATAGTGGAGGATTTCTCAAGCCCTATGGGAAGGGGTTACCCATGGAATTATACTACTAAAGATGGAAGTTTCCATGATTTTTGGAGAAATATTCTTCTTGGTTCTAGATAAGGAATAATACCACTCAGGGTATTTCCGTGTGAGTTAATGTTTTTCCTTGTTTTTAATGGTTTATTTAATGTTTCACTATGGAAAATTTTGATAAAGTTTAAATAATCTGGATAATATTAAACTATAATTATTTTCATTATCCCTATACAACAATATGGATCTACTGAATTTCCTTGAATATGTCCTGGTAGAATGTTTATAGACTTTTTTTGGAGTTACAATGGTTTCATTCTCCTAGAAATCTCTCCATCTAGGTTCCTTGTCTGAATTAATTGGGCATTCACAATGTTATCTATAAATTTTTATATAATTTGTGACAAACATTAGTTTTGATGAGCATAGTAAATAAGATCCCTCTTAGGTTGCTCTTGGGTTGTTTCATTGATGTGGTGTACGTCCTCCACTACCCAATGAAAAAGAAAGAAATAATTCCATAGCTCTATGAAGATACTCGTGAAGTATTTTTATGTTTTGATGGGGGTTGTATTATCCCTACTATATTTTCAACATTATGATTTCCTCAATTGTAATAGTCCTTATATATTATAGTAATCTATTTCCAAGGAATTAATTATCACATTAATGACTTATTCTTAAACTATTTCATTTAGTGTCTAGTTTTTTAATCACTATTTAGATAATAATTTAAATATATTCCATGGAGATGAGGAATTTTTAGCGAAAACATTTTAATATGTTCCAGGTTTTGTTTTCAAGAGTTTCATGGAAAATCATCATACTGTATAATTTCTCCATAGTTGGTATGTTGTCTTGATTTCATCTGCAATTACCATCATGAATGACATATAGATTCTGAAGTATAATTTAAGAAATCCACCAGTTTAGTATCTACAAAATGAATCTATGATCAATAATCATATTACATATTTAATTATTAACATTGAATTAACCATTCAAATTCTGATGTTCCCCATGAACATAATTTTTGAGTTGGTGTAGACCAAAGTTATAAATGCAGAGAGTTCCCAGGGAATAACTATGACACATTGTGTAGCACATTGGTTGGTAAGACAGTTTTTGTATCATCTCTCAAGGGTTTTTGGTTTCTTATTTAAGTCTCTATTATATTTTTAAAACATGTTTGTGAATCTTTTAAGGAATCAATACTAGTTTCCCTTAAGAAACTGATTATCTGATAACATGAATTTAGGAATACGTTGTACATCGGGATTATAATATCTCACATTTCATCCATGTATTTGATCAAACAATTTATGAAATCCATATAAGTACTCATGTTATATTTTAACCCGATCCACGGAGGCATTTTGGTCCTATTAATTTATTGGATTGTTTTATGGAGTTAGGATAGATCCCATGAAAGGATCATTCCATGTAACCCCATGAATATAATAAAAACCCACATAGTTCGGTTCAACTTAAAAGACACATATAACCTTTTAAGGTCATTTGGAAAGTCCTATAGTGGTACCATTTATATTCTTCCATCCATGATCACTTCCATGTAGTACATAGTCACTCAGAGATAACTACTAATTGGAAAGTGACTAGAAAAATATTATGTGAGACTTATGAATAATTAAGCCTTTTTGGTTCACCATATATCATGGAAATTAGATAGTAGAGTGTATGGTTAGATCCTACACTTGGTATGAGGACATGTTTTCTTCCTCATTTTGTTTCATGAGGGAATATTAATATTGTTACATAAGGTGGTTAGATTATTATTACAATCATGTAATAAGGCTAGTCAATTTTTGGAGATACTGCCTCTTAATGGGAATATAGTACCACGATGGTTCACAAATATCTGGTTATAACCTCATGGATTAAACCTATATATTATGTTTAAAACTAAATCAAAACCTATGTGGTTTGAGGTACATAGTTCAAGGTCATGTATTATCACTCATTTATGTATTTTAACATCATGTAGTAAGTATTATGTGTTATGAATTTTAATTTTATAAAGTTGGGAATACTAAGATAAATTTTCCTACTAAGTTAGTCTACTTTTACTTTTATAAATGTGGTCTTATATAGTTTAACCATACATATTAATCTAGTGTGGGTATTTCTAATCATAAAGAGGAGAATCTTGACTCTTGTTATTTGAAGAAAACAAGTAGTGGATTTAAAATGAATTTTTTATGGTTTACATGTGAGATTCCCCCTTTGGGTCATCATATCCACTATTAACTTGATTAGATAGGGAAATTGGGAATTATACCGAGAACGAGGCTCGTGTAGATATATGTGTATGGATGGTTGTACAACAGATGAGAGCACTAATGATGATATGATTAGGTCTTTCACCTAATTTTTAGCTGATGTGGGGGTAAATAGATCATTGATTGGACCAGAGAGGCTAACATAATTCATAAACAAATAGGATGATCATCATGATCCTAGAGACGTTTCATAAATATACTAATGATTTGGAACCTTAATATCAAGTTAATATATTATTGTTATCACCTTGAGGGGATAAATGATTGTGGAGAAAGATCCAGTAATGGTACCTCATGAGAGTATTTAAACCTCTTATCAAATAAATAGAAGACTGTAGGGGATAAATATGACATACATAACCTCATCATCTATTTTACAAGGCTATAGTGGATCTTGGGGTAGTTTTGTGCCCACGGTGTTGGACTAGGGACAATTGGCACCCAAGCTTGATACCTAGCGGAATTGCCTCTTATATATATGAGGAAAGAAGAATTTGCACCTATATATGATACCTCTCATAATTTTATCCAAGGTATGAGACTTTGTTAAAATAGAACCCATGTATGAGATATAGGATAACTATCTTTCCATGTTTGAGTTATGAACAATGTGGCACCATGTTATGAGACCTGGGATAATTTTCCACCATATATGGGAGTTTTAAGATATTTCATAGATTATTAGTAGGAATTGGTAAATTTTAACCCATGAATAGAGTGTCAAGGATGAATAATTCATGAAGATATCTAGTATTAGACGTTTAGATTACCTTGTTAATGTGTCATTGTGGTATGTTCCTGCGATTATAGTCTTGGAATTGATATACAAGAAAATTTCTAATGTAATTACTTATTTTAAAATATCGATATCCTTATAATGAAAAGTGGTTCTCTAATCAATATGATCATTATTCCCCAGTTATTTACCCCATGTATTACTTCCCCTACCCTATGGTTTTGATTTTGATTTCACCTTTTGGATAACATAGATTACATAAACATGTTGACCTTTGATCAATTCTTTTTGGTGTTTTAGTTCTAAAATTATGTTTAGATAATGGGGTTCATGGTACTTTTATAAGTAATCACTAGATTGATAATTCATAGTAGAGTCTGGGGTAGAAAACTTGAGTAGTTGTGTGATTATATTTTCACATGATGCAGAGTGAGTGAATTGGGAGTGCACATGGAATATTGAATGATATTTAGCATATAAAGTAGTATAGGGGCATAATATTAAACATTACGCTATTTTGAGTTTTCATAAAATGAATCATTATATTAAAATTTAGGATCATTATAGTTTAGAGTTCTTTATAATTGGTCCATAAAACGTTCCGAAATAAATATTATATCACAAACTGGACACTTCAACTTTGTATTATTTTCTCTCACAAAATATAACAACTAATATATGAAAAGTTTTCTTTTCCCGAAACATATTCACATTTTTCATCATTACAATATCTTATTCCCTCCTCGTTTATAGAACATTATAAAAATAATTTTTAATGTTGTGATGAGAATAGAAATATCAGTAATTGATATATAAATAAATAGATAAACTAGTTAATCCATGAACACTCATAAAAATTTAAATTAAAAAAATCTTTTAAATATATATTTTCTTACAAATTAAATCAACTTCTCTTCAGAACTAGTATAATAAAATTTTTAATTAAATATAATAATTTATAAAATAAAACCAGTAAATGATTTTTTTCAAGATAAGCTCATGAAAAAAAATTCCAAAAATTATACGTTTACCCCTATGATGTGGAAAATAAATTATTTTAAAAAATATATCAGTACTGTAACTTATGAAATCATTATATTTATAAAAACACCATAGAATGAATAAATTAATCATATAAGTAAATAGAAAAATAATTTTCATATCCCACTTATAGATAGAATATCATGAATGGTCAACTTTTTTCATGATCAATAACCAATGCATTGGAGGTTTATAACAAACATGTCCATCTTTTTTATTACAAACCCACCCTTACAAGATTTATAATTGAACGACACATCCATGGGTTATAATGGAAACACACATGTTTGGTTCTAAATTAACCACCCATAATCATAAAAAATCTCTAGGAACCATGACATAATCATAAAGTAAAAAATATTTCATTTTTGTTATCGTACTAATAAAAAATATTCTTTCCACCCATAAAAAAATATTTTATGAAATCGTAATATCCATTCCATTTTGGTAACACCCCATGATTTTATGAGATATATTATTTTTAATTTCTTTGATGTATTGTGTTTTATGCTACCCCAAGATTATCTTATGTTATACGAAACACTGTATTAGCTTGTAGTATAAGAAACACTATACTTGGCTAGTGTTACACACAATTTCAATTTCTTTTGATAGAATTAATTTTACACCACACTGAGTATAGATTTTGTTCAATAGATAAAATAACTATATTTTTATTATGTTATAGGAAACACCAAAGTAATCTTGAATTAAATGCAACACTGACTTGGATTGCATTACAATCAAGAGCGACCTTCCTTGATAGCTTTCTCTGTACGCAATATCAAGTTTCTATAACCAACGGTATATTATTAAAATATTTTTATTTAATGGGATATAAACTATCCTTTATGAATATTATTGACCACATTTTTTATTTTATATAACAATAAAATTCATCTTGTGTATTTTCTAGAACCTGATATCATAACAAATTCAATTTCATGGATAAAATGATTGTTTTTTATAAAAGTGTAGTTTTAACTCCTTTTGATGGAGAAACCATTATAAATATAGTTTTCTAGACTCTTATTAGTCCTATTTGACATAATAAAATAAATATTTTGAAGCGGGGAATCAAAATTTTCTTTGGTATAGTTTTTGGTATTTTTTTGATAAAATCCTTATTTTAATGAATAGTGAAAATACTACATTTTAATTTGAAACTGTCTTTTCATATAATATACTTATATAAATAGATTATATTTTTAAATGGTTTTAAAGTTTAATTGTATTATTTTCTTATAATTTAATCCAATTTTTTCCTTGTAACTAATTTCATAATTAAATTGGATGTAAACACATGTCAATCTTTCAATACTTTTTACTTCTTAAAAACTCACTTTCTATTTTTGACAATTGAAATTAATTATAAATTAATTACTACAACTTTTTTGTTTTGGATTTTTAAAATTAATTACATATTTATAATTAGTGGTTCCAAATTATGTTAATAAGTAAATTTTTTTACAGATTAGGAATAATAACTACAGTAATTTTTATTTACCCCGGTTGAAGGTAAATCGGTTAAATTGGGTATACAAACAATATGATAAACATAATAAAATTACCCTAAAACCTACCAAAATCCTATTAGATGAATTAAAGTCTAAAAATATCACATAATGGTGGAAATATATTAATTTAATTGACTTTTTCCAATGAATGTGATGTAATTTTAATTAAAACAAAAGAAAGTGACACCGTGTCACTCTCTTATCTATTATAAGTATAATAATTTTAATGTAGTGATAATTTTGATAAAACATAGAACATAAATACTCTCCAGAAATATAATGAAAGTATCTAAATAATTTAAATTTTCTAATAATTTTTAGATATTAAATATTTACCATTAATGATGACACAATAGTGATGTAAAAATTATTTTATTAATAGAAATATCAAATAAAGGGTTTTAAAATATTAAAAGTAATATCGTACGAACTAATTAATGTGATAAGAGATATTTTTAGGTTACTAAGACATTTTAGGTGTATTAAATATATTTTTTCAAATTTTTCTTCTTTTTAAATTTTATTTAAAGTCAAATAAATGAACAGTGTCAAAATTTACATTATTAATATTTTATAAAAGAACATATTATTAAATTATTTGAAAATCACAAACAAAATTAAAAATTAAAAATTGAAAATTATATGGTCAAAAATGTTTTAAATTATCCAATACTGGAAAATTTACAACACATAAGTAAATATTAATAATAATTTAATATTTAGAATATTATTACCACAAATAAAATTAAATGGATTTAATAAGGATAAATCAAAATGATAAGGTTTAAAATAAAATAAAAACATGTCTAAATTTTATTGGTTGAAATTATTAAGACCCATACTCATCTTATCATCGAAATAAATGAGTTTGGGACCACTAAAAACCTAAAATCAATTTATAATAAATTAATATTTTAATATTTTCCAAATGTGCCCCTCCCCTCTCTTATAAAAGGTAACCTCTCCTTCTCTTTTAATCCCAACTTTAAATCTATTTTTCTCAGTCAACAAATTACTATTTCCTATTAAAAAATCCCTCACATCATCATAGAGGCCACACTATGGCCATAATGTTGTCCTAGGGAGACCTATTGTGAAAATCAAAAGATGATACTCGAAAAAGAGGAAATTGTTTTATCACCTCTTTCAAAATTCATTTCTTCTTCTACCTCCTCTTATTAAGTTTTTCCCAAACTAAAGTAATAAATCCATTATCTTCTACATGATAAGTTTTTATTATAATTATGGTAAAACCTTATACCTCCTATTTTCATCCTATTAATAACAATATCTTTATGCATTCTTACTCACTGCTTACCATATCCACATCGTGGTGTAATTCGTTCTTCATCACAGCCTTACATGGATGGGTATAATGAGGATATTAATAAATATATATGTGATTAATATAAAATTATATTTATTATAATATGCAATACACCATCCAATTCAATACCATGTAGCCGTTATGGGAATGATATTGTCACTCGTGTGTACCTATGACTTACCATCTCCATGGTGTGATATTATTCTTTCTACATAATATTCATTAAAGAATGATTATATAAATTAATTGCATGGATAAATATGATTTATATATATATATATATTATAATAATAACATTTTATAAATTATATAACTATAACCTAAAAATACGAATAATAACTTATCTGACAAAACAAGCATAAGAACATAAAGTAGTTAATACCCAAATAATGGGTAACAATGAAATGTTACTAACAAACAAATTAAAATATGATCATAAATTTAATAAATATTTTTTTATGATTCTGGAATAAATCATTAATATTATTTAAATCATTACACTAGAGTTTCAAATACATAAAAATCATATTGCACCTAAGTTAAGGGATAATTTTACAATCTCATTATTATCTGAGATTGTTTATATGTTTGTATATTTTGGGTTGCATTTATCATCCACATCCATGTTTCCAATAAAATGTAATATTATTTTTATTATTATACAGTTATTTAATGTCAATTTTACCCATTGTTAAATTATTATTAGGTTTTAGGAAATATAGCTTTTGGTGTTTTTTGATAAGAGGTACTTTTTGACTTTTCTGGTAAAAGTACAAGGAGAATTTTTTTTTAACATATAAGACATGAACATATTTTTACATCTTCATAAAACCTTATTTACATGAAGCTTCCTATACATTATTAAAATTTTATTTGTAACTAAATTATTCTCTTTTAAAATTGTATATAATTTTTAGAAAATAAAACATTTTTGAAGAAGAAAGGATATTTTCTTCAAGAATTAAGTTCAAGTGTTTTATCAAAATTATTTTCCATCTAAGATAGCACTCTTTAAATAGGGTTATGTATCTGTCCCTTTTATTACTATGACTTAATTTTGTTAATGAGGGAATAATATTTTAAATGAAATATGTTATGATATAATTACTTTTAAGAAACCCATTTTATTTATTGGGTTATGGTTTCATGAATGTTTTTTGTTTTTGTGTCATAGGTAATAATGTTATAATTATTATATGGGTGGGACCTATTTCTCCCTCCAATGCATTAGCTAAAGATTCATATCTCATGAAATAGATATGATTGAAATGACATGTAAATATGATTCATTAATACAAGGATGGAATAATGAGTAAACTAGGTTCAGTAATGGACTTTGTCCACTATGATGGTATTGGAAGTAATTCCTTGGATTCTATGGAAATAATATTATGTGATTACTTTTTTCCACAATTCCATATTTTATGGCAATGATATTTTCTCATGCTTCCTGATTCCATTATGATTTATGCCTTATTAACTACCAAGACTTATTTCACGACTCATGATTTTTTATATGTTAAATATGGTATGTTTTTCTTTCAAATGTTATGTTCATGTCTTCAAATTCTTATGTTTATGTTTTTTAATATATTCCCCATTCCTACCCCTACTTATCATTTGAGCTCACCACTTTTCATTATTATTTTCCCCTATGATATAAATAAAGGTTTTAGGTTGGAAAGCAAAAGGGGATATCATTATGGGAGATATTGAATATATTTCACCAAGTTAGAAGATTTTTCTCCATGTTTTAAAAGAAACTAAACTACTACGGACTTTTGGAAAATTTCGTTGTAATGTATTATATATTCTGCAAATGTAATGAAATTTCCATGTATGCAAATCATGGTTCATTAGAGTTGGTATCAGAGTGAAGGTTTACTCATTCTTTGGAAACTAGGATATAATAACATTAGTGATATCCCTAGACATATTTCTAAGGATATGTCGAGAAATATCCTAAGGATAAGTCACTAATAGATAAAAATACTAGGGATTTTGTGATAATCCTGAATAGGGAAGGGTTAAACCAAAGATATCATAGATTGAGATATTATAAGTAATTTACCTTACTTATGTGTTTCTAATATCTGATGTGTATTTTTCAAACTTTTCTTTCTTGTCGTAGTCAATAGCCAAAATTACATAGAACAAGATTAACTATTGAATATTCCAGATATGGAAATTATGATAATTATGAAGATTAATTTACTATGTTGAAATATCATGAAAATAATCATGACTATGGTACAAGGATTGGTCATACTGCTGTGGATAAAAAGATTATAAATGATGTGTGAAAGGTATGTGATTTTCTAATAGTACTGTTAACATTAAATGTAAAAATCTTGAGGTTTATAAATTTTAAATAATCATTAATATTCTATTAAATATGAATATGATGGATCATGAGTAATGGTTTATAAATAAATTTGGATGATTTATGTGTACATATTTTGGAATTCAAATATTATGTTATATGAATCATGAAATATATAAGTTTTTTTAGCATAAGTTTTTCATTAAGGATTTGAAAGCATATGTTGAATAGTTATAAGGACCCAAGAAATTGATTTAAGTGTAGGGTGATATATTTTTAGAACACATGATTAAGGGAAATATACCCCTTAATATGCTCCTTGTATTATGATACTGATGTTTGGATAAATATTTGATGGATTTGAATAAGTAAATTGGATGGTGCTAGTTTTTTGAGAACTGCATATGGATTTGTCAACAAGAGGGTTATGATATCATGGATTAAGAATAAATGTTTTGGGACTTATGTAATATAACCAATATGTTTTGGAAAAAGTAAACATGCATGTTTTTAATAAAGATATCTGATAATTCATGTTTTTACCTTGACTCAAGAAGCAATATATGATGATGGTATTCACTAGTTTAGTATGTGACAACCAGGTACTACCTTATGAAATATGGGAGATAAATTTTAAGTAGATTTATTTCACATTTTTATATACTTTTTTATTATCAATATTTGTAAGGATTTTAATGTTATCTATTTATGGATAGTACAAGTTATGTTTTAGTTGAAGTTTGTTAGAAAAATTTATTATCTCAATATAGTTAGACTTATGCATATTTGATAACTTCTGCTTAACATTTTTTTGAGATAGATGGAATGAACTATCATTCTCTTGCATGACCTGATACACCTCAATAATGAAAAAAATTCAACTTCATTTCTTAAATAATATATAGAGTAGAAATTGTTCAAGGCATGAAAAGAGGTGAGATTGTACTAAAATAATGTAAGTATTTATAATCATGGATAATTCTTCAAATTTAGGGAAATGATCTTGGAAACAAAAAATGTTGTATTAGTACCTTCTTATATGATGAATCAGATGGTCCCTTAAATCATCAATGATTTATGGATTTTTTGTTGTTAACTTTCTCTAAACCTTTTTCTCTATCACTATCCATCAGAACATTATTGTTATATTTTTCTTCTATATCCAAGTTTTCATTTCCCACCTATGTTCTTCTATGTGGAAACCCAATGATGAGTTAATTTTGGCAACCATTATATTTTTATCTTTACTTTTTAAAATTATGTTTTAGTATTCCATTTAACAATGTGGGTTTCTATGAAAGAAACTATCAATTAGTGATCCTTTTATAACCCCGATGAATTTCGATGGAGAAATTCAATTTAAGGGGGGTAGAATGTAACACCCCAATATTTTATAAGATTTTTTATTCTTAATTTATTTGATGTAATGTGTTGTATAGAACACCAATATTATCTTGTGATACCTGAAAAACTGTATTAGCTTGCAATATATGCAACACTATACTTGGCTAGTGTTACAAACAATTTCAAGTTCTTTTGATTGAATTCATTTCACAGAACATTAAGTATATATTTTTTCCAACATACCAGAGAACTATGTCTGGATTATGTTATAAAAAACACCAAATAAATCTAGCACAAAATAAAACATTGACTTGGCTTGCATTACAAGCAAGAGGGGCCTTCCTCAATATCTTGTGTTTTACGCAATATCGAGTTTTGTTAAACTGTGATATATTATTAAAATATTATTATTTAATGAGATAAAAACATTCTGTTATGAATTTTATTAACCACATTTTGAATTTTATATAACATTATCATTCATATTATGTATTTTCCATAACATGAGATAAGAAAAAATTCAATTTTTCCGATAAAATGAGTGTTTTTATAAAATTGTAGTTTTACCGCCCTTCGATGGAGAACACATTATAAATCTGGTTTTTTACACACTTATAAGTTCTATGTTACATAATAAACTTATTATTTGGAAGGGGACTTAAAATTTTACTTTTGGTCAAATGTTTTTTATTTTTCGGATAAAATACATACTCTAATGAATATTGAAAAATAATACATTTTAATTCAAAACTGTCTTTTCAAATAATTTAATTATGTAGTCAAATTACATTTTAAGTTGGTTATTAAAGTCTATTTTTTATATTATTATCATTTAATCCTATTTTTTCATTAGAATTAATTTAAAATTAAATTGGAAATAAATGTATTCCAGTATTTTAGTAGTTTTTAATTCTTAAAAACTCACTTTCTGGTTTTGACAATGGGAATTGATTTTAAATTAATTACTAAAACTTTTTCATTTTCAATTTTAAAAAATAGATTCCATATTCTTAATCATTGGGTCCAAATTATGATATTTATTTACTTTTATTATTTGGATATTAGGAATTGTAACTATGGTAAATTTTATTTACCATTGTTAAAGGTAAATCGATTATATTAGGGTAATAAACAATATAATAAACATAATAAAATTACCCAAAAACTATCCAAAATACTATTTGTTGAATTAAAGTATACTAATATAACCTAATGGGGAAAATAGATTCATTTAATTGACTTTTTATCATGAAAGTGATGTAATTATAATTAAAACAAATGAAAGTGACAGCATGTCACTCTCTTATCTTTTATAAGTATAATAATTTTAATGTAGTCATAAATTTTATAAAACTTATAACATAAACAGTATCTAGAAATATAATAAAATTATATACATCATGGGAATTTATTTATAATTTTTATATATTATATATTTACCATTAATTATGACACAATAGTGATTTATAAATTATTTTGTTTATAGAAATATCAAATAATGAGTTCTAAAAATATTAATAAATATCATATGAACAATGTAATGTGATCCAAAAAATTTCTTGGTTACTATGACATTTTAGAAAGTGTATTAAATATTTTTTTTCTAGTTTATCTTCTATTTTTATTTTATTTAATTTCAAGTAAATTAATTGTGTAAAAATTGAAACTATTCAAATTCTATAAAAACAACATATTACTAAATTATTTAAAAATCACAAAAATATTTTAAAAAATAATAAGTGAAATTTATATGGTCTAATATGTCATAAATTATCCAATTATGGGCATTTTAAAACAAATAAGAAAATTTTTATTTCCATTTAATATTTACAATTTTTTTACCATAAATAAAATAAAATAGATTAAATAATGATAATTCAAAATGATAAGGTTTAAATTAAAATCAATACATGTCTAAATATTATTTTATTATATTATATAGACCCATACTCATCATATATTCTAAATAAATGAGTTTGGGACAATTATAAACTGAAAATAAATTTATAATAAATTAATACCTCATGGCTTTCCCAAGGTACCTATCCCCTCTCTTATAAAAGGGAACCTCTACTTTAATTTTAATCATACCTTTAAAGACATTTTTCTCGGCCAAAACCTACCCATTTCGTCTACCAACTTCCCTCACTTCATCCTAGAGGCCACAATTTTGGCGTAAAACCATCCTAGGGAGACCTTTTGTGCAAATCAAAATGAGATACTGGAAAAATATGTAATTGTTTTATCACCTCTTTCATAATTATTTTCTTCTTATACTTCCTCTTAATATGTTATTACCATAATACAATAATAAATACAGTATATTATATATGATGGAATGTTATTATAATTATGTTAAAACCATATACCTTCTTTTATCCATCCTAAAAAAACAATATCATCATCTTTGTGTATGTACTGTTTACCACCTCCATGTTGTGGTGTAATCTGTTTTTGCCACCACCTTATATGGATGGATATAATAATGGAATTAATAAATATAGATATGATTAATATAAAATGATATTTATTCTCATATACTATAAAACATCCACTTCAATACCATTCAACTGTTATTGGAACTATATCATTGCTCGTGCGTACGTACGGCTTACTATCTCCACAGTGTGATGTGATTCATTTTACAAAATCTTCATAAAAGCATCATTATATAAATGAATTGAATGAATAAATATGATATATATTATACTAATAACATGCTAAAAATTATATAAATATAACCTAAAAATGTTAATAAGAACATATCTGACAAAACATGCACAAGTAGATAAATCATTTAATACCCGAATAACAAGAAACAATGAAATGTTACTCACAAACGAATGAAAATATGATCATAAAATTTATCAAAAAAATGATTATGATTCTAGAATAAATCAGTAACATTATTTATATCATTATACAAGAGGTTCTGATACATAAAAAGCATCCCAGACCAAAGGTAAGGGATAATTTTTCATTCTCATTATTATCCTAGATTGTTTATGAATAAGTATTTACTGAGGTATATTTAAAATCCACATCCATGTATTTATAATATGTAATATTATTTTTATTTTTCTTTAATTTTTAAAAATAAATTTTACCCATTGGTAGATATTTATTAAATGGAATTAAATGGATCTTTTTTCATTTTTCGATACGATGTACATTTTTACTTTTCTAGAAAAAGTATGAGGATAATGTTTTATTAACTAATAAGGCATGAATGGATTTTTATTTCTTTTTAAAACCTTATTTAAATGAAGATTACTCTACATGATTTCAATTTTATTTTAAACTAAATTCTTTTCATTTAAAATTTCAATGTATTTTGAGAAAATAAAACATTTTTGTAGAAGAAAGTATATTTTCTTCAAGAATTATGTTCAAGTGTTTTGTCAAAATTATTTTTCACCTAAGTTGATTATCTTTAAATATGTTTAAGTTTCAATACCTATTCTTGATATTATTTAATTTTATTAGTGATTTAATGATATTTTATATGGATTATTTTATGATAGAATGATGTTTTGATAAAACCATTTTATTTCTTGGGTTATACTGTGATGAATGATTTATGTTTTTGTGGCACATGTAAGAATTATTTCATTATGAGATGGGTGGGACCAATATATTTCTCTAATAAATTGGGTAAATTTTTATATCTTATGATATAGACATTACTGGTATAGGATGTAAATATGGTTCAGTAAAACAATGCTGGAATGAGGAACGAACTCGGTTCAGTAATCGAATTTTTCCACAATTATGGTCTTGGAAGTAATGTCTTAGATACTATGGAAATCATATTATGTTATTATTTGTCTTCCCCAATTCTATTTTTATGAAAATTCTAATTTTTCATGTTTCATTATTTCATTATTATTTATGAATTATAAACTACCATGATTTATTTCATGACTCAAGATTTTGGTATATGTTAAATGTCGTATGTTTTTTGTCAAAAGTTATGTTCATGTTTTTACATTACTATGTTCATGTTTTGTAAGATATTTTCCATTCCTACAATTACTGAAAATTTGAGATCATCCCTCTTCATGTTTCTTATCCCTAGGATATAAAGAAAATTTTTAGTTAGGAAACCAATAAGGTGAGATCTTTATTGGAGATGTTGAATATATTTCACCATGTTAGAAGATAATGTCCTATGTATCCAAAGGCACTAAACAAATACTGTCTTTGAGAAAATATTTTTTTAGATTATTAAGTATTCTGAAAAATTAATTTAATTTTCATGAACATCAGGCATGGGTCGTTAGAATTGGTATCAAAGCGAAGGATTAGACAACTTTTGGAAACTATGATGCGAAAAATTTAGTGAGTTCCCAAGATATATTTTTATGGTTTTGTATAGAGATATCCTAAGGATAAGTCATTTATAGGTTACAATCCTAGGGTTTTTGGGATAATAATGACTATCCTAAGGTTAATCCAAATATATAATAGATTTAAATATTATAATTAATTGACCTTACTTATGTGTTTCTAATCTCTTATATGTATTTCTCACACTAGTCTTTCTGGTCCTATTCAATAGAAAAAAAATACATAGAACATTTCTAACCATTGAATATTATAGATTTGGAAATTATTAAAATTATTATGATAGATTTCATAAGTGGAAATATCATGATGAAAATCATGATTATGGTACAATTATTGTTCATACTATTGAGGATAAAGATATTTTAGACGATATGTGAAAGGTATGTGATGTACTTAAAGTATTGTTTACATTAAATTTATGATTCATGAGGTTTAGAAACCTTAATAAATGATTTATATTCTATGAAATATGAATATTATGGATTCTGAGTAATGGTTTATGAATAAAGATGGATGATAGAGGTCTATGTGTTTTAGAATTCAAAGATTATGATATATGAATCATGAAATATATATGTGATTTCCATATACGTTTTTCATTAAGGATTGGGAAGGATGTGTTGAATAGTTATAAAGAACCAAAAAACTGATTTAAGGGTAGTGTGATATATTTGGGGAGCACATGATTAATGGAAAGATAACACTTAATATATTCCTTATATTAAGATAATTGTGTTTGGATAAAGATATGTTGGATTTGAATATGTAAATTGGATGATGCTTGTTTCTTGAGAACTTATTATGGATTTTTTGACAAGAGTTTTATGTTATCATTGATGAAGTATAAAAATTTTAGGACTTATGGAATATACCAAATATATATTGGAATAAATGAATATTCATGTTTTTAAAAAGGATATCTGATAATTCATGTTATTACTTTGACTCAAGAGAATACATGATAAAGGTATTCACATGTTTAGAATGTGACTACCAAGAACTACCTTATGAGATATGGGAGATAAATGTTTAGTCGACTTAGTTCACCTCTTTCCAAATTTTAAATATTATCAGTTTTTTGTAGGACTATAATGTTATCCATTTATGTATAGTACAAGTTATATTCCTGTTGAATTTTGTTTGATTAATCTATTATCTCACTATAGGTGGACTTATGCATATTTTATAACCTTTTTATCCTTTTTATTGATATAGATGAAATGAACTATCACTCTATTAAATTTTCTACTAACACTACAAGAATAAAAAATGAACATTATTTATTTAAATAAGAGATAGAGTGGAAAATTTTCATGGCTTGAAAAACTGTGAGATAGTACCAAAATCAAGTAAGTATTTATTCTCATGAATAATTATTCAACTTTAGGTAAAGGGTCTTCAAAACCGAAAAATTTATCTTATTACCTTATTATCCAATGAATCAGATTTTCCATTAAATCATCATTGATTTTTGGCTTTCTGGTTCTCAACTTTCTCCAATCCTTGTTCTCTATCACTATCCATCAGAACTTGATGGTTAGATTTTTTATTCATATCCATGTTTTCACTTCCCACATGTGTTCTTATATGTGAAAACATAGTGATGAGTTACTTTGGGTAACCATTATGGTTCTAAATTTACTTTTTAAATTGATTCTTTTGAATTACTTTTTACGATAAGGGTTTCTATGAAATAAATTTTTAAGTAGTAAACATTTTATAACCCTGACAAATTTCGAGGGAGAAATTCATTTTAAGGGGGTAGAATGTAACAACCTGAAATTTTATTACATAAATTATTTTTAATTTACTTTATGTCTTTTGTTTTATTTTACACCAAGATTATCTTGTGCTATATGCAACACCATATTAGCTTCCAGTATACACAACACTATACTTGGCTTGTGTTAAACACAATTTAAAGTTCTTTTGATAGAATTCATTTCAAACAACACTGAGTATAGATTTTGTTCAATGTATAAAATAAATATGTTTGTATTACATTATATAAAATGACAAAGTAATATTTTACTAAATGAAACACTGAATTTTCTTGTATTACAAGGAATAGTGAACTTCCTTGATTACTTGCGATTTACAAAATACTGAGTTTCACTAAACAACGTTATGTTATTAAAATTTATTATTTAATGGGATATAAACTAGAATTTATGAATAGTAATAACAATAGATTGAATTTTTTATGACATTAAAATTATTCTTATGTATATTCTAGAACATGATATAATAACAAATTCAATTTTTCAGATAAAATGAGTTTTTTTATAAAATTGTAATTTTACCACCTTTTGATGGAAAACCCATTACAAATATAATTTTTTACAATCTTATAAGATCTATTTGACATAATAAAATTATTATTCGGATGCAGGAAATAGAAATTTACTTTGGTTGAATATTATTTTACTAATATGATAAAAATCAAATTTTAATTAATATTGAAAAATACTGCATTTTAATTCAAAACTACCTTTTCATATAATTTATTTATATAGTAATATTATATTTTTAATTGGTTTTAAAGTGTAATTGGATTATGTTTTTATCATTTATTACTATTTTTTCCATGGATTTAATTTCACATCTAAATTAGACATAACACATGTCAATCTTTTGATAGTTTTAACTTCTTAAAAACCTACTTTCTAGTGTTGACAACGAGAAATATTTTTAAATTAATTACTGAAAATTTTGTGTTTTAAGTTATAAAAAATGAATTCCATATTTTCAATTAATGGGTGAAAAATATGTTAATAGTTTACTTTTATTTTTTTGATATTAGCAATAGTAACTACGGTAATTTTTATTTTCCACAGTTAAAGGTAAATCAGGTAAATTAGGGTAATAAACAATATGAAAATCACAATAAAATTACACTTAAACCTTCCAAGATCCTATTTTATGAATTAAAGTCGGCCAATATAACCTATGGGTCTAAATATTTTCATTTAATTGACTTTTTGCCATTAAAGTGAGGCAATTATAATTAAAACAAATGAAAGTGACAACATGTCACCCTCTTATCTCTTTTAAGTATACTAATTTTAATGTGGTTATAAATTTAATAAAACAGAAAAAATAAAAAGTATCTAGAAAGATAATTAAATTTTATAAATCATGTAAATTTATTTATAATTTTTAGATATTAAATATTTACTATTTATGAGGACATAATATTGATGTAGAAGTTATTTTATTAAAAGAAATATCAATTAAAGTGTTTTAAAAATATTAAATGAAATGTCATATGAACTAATTAATGTTATCCATGAATTTTATAGGTTAATATGACATATTATTAGTCTATTAAATATTTTTTCTAATTTTTCTTCACTGTAGATTTTATTTATTGTCAAATAAATGAATAGTGTAAAAATTGATAGTACTGACTTTTATAAAGATAACATATTATTAAATTATTTTAAAATCACAAAAAAATTAAAAAAGTTAAAAAGTGAAAATTATATGGTCTAAACTGTCATTAATTATAAAAAATTATAATTGATAACACATAATTAAATATTAATAACCATTTAATATTTAGAATATTATTTCCACAAATAAAATTAAATAGTTTAAATAAAGATAAATCAAAATGAAATTGTTTAAAATAAAAAAAACATGTCTAAATTATAGTGGATAAGACTATTTTGACCTATAATCATCTTATATTATAGATAACTGAGTTTTTTTATATTATAAATTAAAAATAAATTTATAATAAATTAATAATTCAAGAATTGCTAAAGGTACCCCTCCCCTCTCTTATAAAAGGAAACCTATCCTCTTTTAATCACACATTTGAATCCCTTTTTCTCAACCAAAACCTGCCCATTTACTCTACCAACTTCCCTAAGTTCATCCTTGAGGCCAAACATTGGGAAGAAATCCATCTTAGGGAGACCTTTTATGCCAATCAAAACGAGATACTCGAAAAAGATGTAATCATTTTTTCACCTCTTTCAAAATTATTTTCCTCATCCACTTCTTATTATTATGTTTTTTCCATTATAAAGTAATAAACACAGTATCTTATAAATTCTTAGATTTTATTATAATTATGGTATGACCTTATACCTTCTTTTATCCATCTTATGAATTATAATATCATTATGCGTGCGTATGTACTGCTTACCGTCTCCACACCATGGTGTACTATGTTTTTCACCGCCACCTTAAATAGATGGGTATAATGATAGAATTAATAAATATATATACTATTAAAATAAAATTATATTTATTATTATATAATATAAACCATACACAACATTACTATTCAAAAATTATGGGAACAATATCGTTGCTCGTGCGTATGTATGGCTTACCATCTCTAAGGTGCGATGTGATTCATTCTACATAATATTCATTAAAAATGATTTTATAAAATAATTTAAATAATAAATATAATATATATTATACTAATACCATTATTTAAATGAAATAACTATAACTGAAAAATATGAATAAGAACTTATCTAAGAAAACATGTATAAAAACATAAGGCACATAATACCCAAATAATGAGTAGATATGAAATTTTAGTAACAAACAAAAGAAAATATGATCATAAATGTTATCAAATAAATTATTACTATTATTTAATAAATAATTAACGTTATTTAAATCATTATATATGATTTCTGGATACATACGAAGCATTATCGGACCTAAGGTAATGGATAATTTGCAATATCATTATTATCCGAGATTGTTTATACATAAGTATTTACTAGGGTATATTTATCTTCCACATCAATGTTTCCTATAATATGTAATATTATTTTTATTCTTTTAAAAAAAATTTAAAGTCTATTTTACCAATTGTAAAATTTTTATTAAATGTTATGAAAGGGATCATTTGGCATTTTTCGATACAAGGATATTTTTTAATTTTCTGGACAAAGTACGAGGAGAATGTTTTTTTAAATTATATAGGTTGAACATATTTTTTTTGTATTCATAAAAAACATATTCCCATTAATCTTCCTCTATAATGATTTAAATTTTATTTTCAACTAAATTATTTTCTTTTAAAAATTCACGCTATTTTGAGAAAATAAAACATCTATGAAGATGAAAGGATATTTTCCACAAAAATTAAGTCCAATTGTTTTATCAAAATTAGCATCCATATAAGATGATTATATTTAAATAGAGTTATTTTTTTATCCTTATTATTACAATAATTTCATTGTTTTAATGATGGAATGATATTTCATATGGATTAATTTATAAAAGAATAATGTTTAATAAACCCATTTTATTTCTTGTGTTATGCTATGATGAATGCTTTATGTTTTTTTGGAACATGTAAGAATTATTTCATTATGAGATGGGTGGGACCTATATATCCTTCAAATTCATTAGGTAAAGATTTATATCTCACGATATAGACCTGGATGGAATGACATGTAAATCTGATTCAGTAATACATTGCTGGAATGAGGAGTGAACTCTGTTCAGTAATGGACTTCTTCCACTATGACGGTCTTGGACGTAATGACTTGGATACTGTAGAAAAAATATTATTTGTTTTTTTTTCAAAAATCCATGATTTATTCAAATTCAATTTTATCATGGTTCATGATTTCGTTATGATTTATGGCTTATGAACTACCAATATTTATTTAATGACTCTAGATTTTTGTATTTTTTTTAATGGGGTATGTTTTTTAAAAGTTATGTTCATGTTTTTACATTCATCTGTTTACATTTTTAAGGTATTTTCCATGCCTACCCTTACTGATCATTTGAGCTCACCCCTTTTCATATTTCCTTTACCCTAGGAATTGAAAAGGGGTTTTATGTAAGGTGTCTCAGAATGGGGTTCTAGTGATCAAGGATAAAGACAGAGATGATGTAGATGTTTTAGGAACTAGCTGTTTATGTTTTCTAGTTTCCAAAGTCACTAAACTAATATGGTCTATCATTTTATGGTTTATTCATGTATTAATTATTTCAAAATTGAAATGTAATCTCCATGTACATTAGGCCTGGGTCTTTACAATTTGAATAAACTTTTTAAAATGCATATAATAGATTGAAGGATGGTTTTCATTATAAAAAAATATATCCTTATAAAAAATAAATATATCCCATAATAGTTATTGAAGGAAAGATAATTTATTCCTTTCATTAATATCAAATATTTTTTTCTTATATAAAGAAATTACAAATTTTACATATAAACTAAATAAATAAGATTCATATTAAAACCCATTGAAAGAAATTTATAAAGGAAATAAAACATCCTTTATAATTCATTTATATACATATAACTATTTCCATAAATTAATTTTATGAAATTTTACAACGAAGATATGGATTTAGAAAATCAATATTCAAATCATTTAAAATGATGTTTTTAAATTATTGTGTCTCTTACCTTGAGTTTAACTTATCATGTATGTTTTTATATTCCTGAATAATAAATTTATTTTAGTTATTTAATTTTATAAGATCCTTTTTCATGCTTATTATTCATAATATCTTACATATTTAAATGTTATATTCAATTATCTAGTCATTTAAACTCGTGTAGGCCCCTTTAATTATATTCAGATCATATATCAAAAAAGGAATCTGTATGTTTACTATGGTTAAAGAGTTAATTAATCAATCATATATAAAATACATACAATGGAATGAATATAGTTATTATATAACAATTATTCTTTTAAAACAAACAACGAAATTTGCCTAGGAAAAATGAACTACATTATATTCTTATAAATCATTTTTCATACATAAGAATGCGTACCAATTAAATTTTTCATAGATCATTATGGAAATAATGTAAGTGTAATTTTAAATTTCCAAAAATAATATTATATGATAAATAAACAAAATATTTCGTTTAATACACTTATATATAGAATCCATGTGATTTTAGGATGAAAAACAAATCACATCACTTTATGGAGAGTGTAGTCTACACTTTTGCATGAAAAACATTATATTTTTTTCAATTAATGATAATGTAAGAAATTAGATGACATATTATCATTATAAAATGATACATATTTCATAAACATAATATATATATATATATATTAAATAAGTCATTATAAAAAACCATTATAGGTGGTGATGGAATAATAATTAAATTGGTTTGTGAGGCTGTAGTCCTCCATACCCAAGCATGACGGTTTCATTTCCAATTTGATGGAAGAGGATATAGATATATTTTACAAAATTAACATCATAAAATTTAATTATATGTCTGATACTTATTTTTTTTATTTCATCTTGGTCAAAGAAAGTTTAGTTGAGGTAGAAGATGAAATAAATTGAAAATTCTCTTTTAAGAACTATACCTCTTCATCAAACAACATCTTTAGGATTATACCTAATGTCATTTTAGATTGGTATTATGAGAAAAATAAGGACTCCAGATATTTGGGATAGATTTATGGAATATATTTGGTTAGATATTGGATAAATCAAAAGGTTTTTCATGTTTTAGGAAAAGATGATATGAGGTTCCTTTTTATAAGAGTGTGTTGGGGATTTCTTGGAATTATTGAAATAATTAAATTAATATAAACAAATTTTCATGAGAGAATTGATCATAAATGATATATTTAGGATATATGATGATTATGGGTCCAAATCATCTCATTATATTAAATTTGTACATATTTATAATATTTTTTACCCTTATCATTTCATTTAAACCTTAAATAACCTTTTTGATAATTACATCTGTTGAAATTTTATTACCTTTTAGGGCTTTAGTAAATGATAATAAAAGTAAACTGAACCATAAGTATACCTTATTTTATATTTCAACCAAATTTAATTCCCTTGTTCTAATATAGTATTTTTATAATTTTAAATCATTTGATAAATTATTATTTAACATAAAATATTTTTATTTTCATTTCTAAAAATATTCATTTAAGTTGACTTCAAAAACATCACAAAAATATTTAATTCAAATATAAAATTTTAAAATACCGTAAATATGTTATATTTATCAAAAAAATAATTTTTTTCACTGTAAATAATTTAAATTATAGAATATTTAATATTTTTAAAATCATTTAATCAAATTTTCAATTAAATGAATAAATAATCTTCATGTGTTACATAATCATATTAGTTAATTACATCATCACTAAAAATTAGAAATAAATTTAAAGGATAAAAAAATAATAATTTATCCTTCATATAACCATTTATATCAAGAAATATGTTGTTATTATTTGTGTTGTTAAATATTATAGATATTCGAAGTAGGGAAGTGAACGTTTTGACTTTATCTTATACTTATATATTCTAAAGGTAAAAATAAATTAAATATGTCATCATGCTTCAATATTTTTAAACCTATGATGTAAATTTATGAACTCTACTCATCCAATAGTATAATTTCAAGTGTTAGGGTCATCGTGAAGACATTATCAGATTATTTTTAACATTAATTACCTGATTTACCCTTATAGGGGTGAAAATAGTTTTCTATGGTTAGTATTCATAATGGATCAATATAAATGGGCCATCATTAAAAAATATGAACCTATTGACTCCAAATATTATATCCATTTTTCAATATTAAATTTATATAAGTGGAAGAATACATTTTAAAATTAAAACTCAAAACGTATTGGAAATTATTTTTATGTAATTTTTTTTATACCTAATTCAACCATAAAATTGATTCCAATTAATTTAATTAGATTATTAATAATAAAATACGAATTATATAACATAAAATCATTTTAATATGTATATATATATATATTATTAATTTATTGTTTCTAAAAATTGGTTTTCCATAAAAAACTATATTTTTTTCTATTTAGTGTAAAATCATTCTTTTTTAAAATATAGAAAAATTATAAGAAGATAGTTATTAACATTCTGATTTCAAAATAAGATACGATACCTATAAAATAAAATTTCTATAACATATCAAAATTAATTTAAATATTTTCTCCCAAAAATAAATGAAAAATACTTTTTGTAAAAACTTATTTTGAAAAATAAAATAAATTTACAAAATATTTAATTATTACTGCCAAATAAGCAATCAATACATTTTTATTGTGTGAGATATTTATATATATTTCATAATTTTATAATTCCTATTCATACCTTCGAATTCAATGTCTATTTTATTATGGTCTTATTTTAATAATAGTATTTCAAATTTCATTTTTGCTCAGTGCTTTGTATGATATGCACTACTGAACTTAATGTTCTTCATCTAAAATTCCATATTTTAAAAGTATCCTCATTAAATAAATATAATTCTCTCAACTTTGACATGATTTTTTCATTCAATATTTTTACATTTTAAAATATTTTTTTGAAATCTCATATCATAAAATGGTTTAATAAAAATTCTTCTTCAAAAGCAGGGAAGGGAAATAAGAATTTCATGTAGAATAATAAATACTGGGTTTTAAACTGTTATAAAATTATTAGGAAGTGAAAATAAGGACATGGATGAAACCTAATATTAAAACCCAATGATTATAATGTTTTAATTATATATTATTCAACCATAAATTTAACATTTTTATCCAAAAAATCAATCACTCTTATTATATCATACTAGAAATGTATATTTTCTAACAAAATACTCTCTAATAAATGATAAAAAATTCCATAACTAACCTAAATCATTATAAAGACACATTAAAATAATATATTATTCCAGAAGATAAATCAACTTATTTTTTAGAAATATAATCCCAAAATATATATTTCTAACTTAATAATACAATATTCTCAAAAATTATACTAAACTTCTTTCAAAATAAAATTAACAATATAATCATTAAATTATAATTCAAACCCAAAGAAATCTATATAATAAAACATATGTTCCCAAAATCAACAGAGTCATTATCTATATAATTTTTTATGTAAAAAATTCTATACGGACTCAAAAATCATGTAGGCTAGTTCTAGATACTACATCTATATTTCCCTTATATTGTGTGTTCAAGTCTCATGGACATAATGGATATAGCAGATAGATTCCTAGCATGCGGGTTGTCATATTACTAAAATTATTTTAATATAATTACTAAAATGTTCCCAAAATATGAGGAAATAGACTCAAAAATAAATTTTATAATGTCAAAATTAAAAAATATTGTAATTTCAATGTTTATTTCATAACATTTATATTATATTCCCAAAAATGTAATAGTATTATTATGAAATAAATCCTTTACATTGTCCATAATGGTACCATATACCCCACCATAATAAATCATCCACCAAAAATATCATTAATAACCATCAAATATCATCACATAAAACCTTAAAACTATTTTCTAATACATTTAGATTATGAAAATTCCTAAAATTTTAAACCCATAATAGTATTAATGAATCTTAATTTAAACTATCCGGAAGACATCATAATATAAAAAGTTATCTAAATTTTTTTTATTCCATCTCTAATGTTCTAGATTTATAACCAGTGGGTTATAATTGATACCTATTAGCACACTCTTCAGGAAGCTACAGATTTTGTGGGGGGTCATACTAGAATCCCAAATGCTATCCCATTCTTCATTAATCCCTTGAGAATAGACTCATTCTTCCCCCAATGTTCACATGTCGGAGTTCCCAAGGATTATATCCCTTCTTTTTCCACTAATACCATCTATAAGGACCAAACCATAATCATTAAATAATCTAGAGTTTTAATTCAATAATTTAATCTATTAAATTTTAGGATATTTGTGGTTTAGAGTTTTTTTTGAATTTTTACATCACCCTTAAATAATTAAATATTAAAAAACAAATTTGATTTTATACATAGTATTAAATTCAACCATAGAATAAAACATTTATATATAAAAAAAAATTCATGAAACATCTTAAAAATAATTAGCTTGGCCTCATCTATCACCCTATGTATCCTTGAAACCTTGAAAAAATAATTTTAAAACATTGGATGATAATTATAATTATCGTCAAGGGATATAAAAATAATAAAAGAAAATTATTAGTCCGTGAACACTAAAAAATATATTTTTTAAAATAAGTTTGGGATCCAAATATATACTATCTTACAAAATAAATCATCTACTCTTAGATTTTATTTTCATAAAAAATTACACTTGATATACTAATGGGAAAATAATAACAATAATGGTTTCATTGAAAACAAGATAAAATCACAAAACAAAATCTCACTATGTTATACATTTCACCATTAAGAAATATAAATCACTATATATTAAACATAATCTAGTTATATTACCTTGGGAAATATTGATATTTCTTTAAAAACCATAGAAATATTAAATATATCATGTTGGTAAGTTGGGACATCATTTTCATATCACTCTTAAAAATGTAATTAGCAACATGGTGAACTTCCTTCATGATAATTACCCAATGCATTATTGGGATATAATGAACCCACCCATCCTTGGATTATAACATAACCATATGTTCGTGGTTAATAATGGTTCCACTAGTCCTTCGTTTATAATGAAACCAACCAACCATTTTTTATAAAGGAATCGGGCATCCATGGTTTATAATGGAACCACCCAAGGTCATAAAAATTTTCTATGAACCATAAAATAATCACAGTAAATGTAATATTTCATTTTATAAGCAAGAAATTAATAAATTATTCTATTCACACATAATAAAAAAATTCTTTATATTTTAATATCTATCCCATTTAAATATATTTTTGAAAATGACCAAAAAATTGTTTGGAGAATTTTTATTTGAAGAAAACATGGATGTTTATAATTTATTACATGAATCATATAATGGTTACTATGGTGTGAAAACTGTTTATGTTTTATACATTAAAATAGAATATTCTTTAATTATTTTAGAATGATAGTCAAACTATTTTCTATAAAATACTTCAAATTATTCAATTTCTGAACATTACGAAGAAATATGAAAGTGAAATAAATTATAAATTATAATTAATTTATGTACATATAAGTACATCCATAATATAATTTTAATAATTTGTTTGTGGAGGAGAAACTTTTAGAAAATAAATCTTTAAAACAAATAATATGGTTTTTTAAAAGTACAGTGTCACCTATATTAAGCAAGATGCATCATGTACATTTCTTAGAATCATCAATAAAAAGATTATTCTTGTTATTAAATTATTTAATAAACCCTTTTATATTTTATTACTCCTTATATTCTATTTATTATCATATTATATTCAATTACATAATTATTTTTGGTCATGTTGGATGTTTTGATGATATTTGTCTCACATGTCCAAAATAACATTAGTAGGTTAACGATGTTCAACATATGACAACCCAGCTTTTTATTACAACTTAAACATGATTTATTATATAAAACTTCACTTGATACAACAAAGAAGATCGAGAGTTTTAGTGACTTTGGGGTTTAGGATCATTACATAAAAACTTGAAACATGAAATACAACATCTTTATTGAAACTTCCTTTACATGACCACTACATTCCTTCGTACATAGCATTGCATGGGATAACCTAAGGACATGCATAAAAAAGGGTGAGCTATAAAGCCCAGTAAGGGAGTACACATGGAATAACATGAGGAATACAATACATGTTAGACAATAGGCATATTAGTAGAGCATAAGAAAAACATGAACATAAAGGCATGATAAAGCATGATAATCATAACATGGAAATGTGGTAACAACACTTAATATGGAATTAGCATGAGCCAAGGCCCATTGCACATGGAGCATGAGTAAATCCTCATTGCACATAAAGTACGAGTAGACCCTCGTTGCACTTGAATTAGCATGATTCAACACTCATTGCACATGACGTATCATGATACTACACTTTACCCAATGTATTGGAGCGCTATAAGGGTGCACCCTTCTTAAACATTTCATTTCATGCATAAGTGTGCCACATGGATCATAAAACATGGATTCATAAAACATATTCATTTATTCCATGATAAAGGAATTTGGAATTCATACATGAAACTTTACAATAAATAGGTAAATGTTCATAAAGGTGAATATCCTTGTTGCAGAAATGGGCATGACATTCATTACACAACGACATTGGCTTAGAAAATCGGGGCGATTTCGGTAGCGTAATGGCTTGACATACGAATTCATAAAAATGGTTGATGAGAGAGAAAGGGGTTCCTCATCATATTTACATGTAATGGACAGTAAGGAGGTCATATAGATACATGTCCCAACAATTGTAATGGAATTTAGATTCATGATACAAAAGTATTGCTTGAATGTAAAAGAGGAGAGAGAAGTTCCTTTCGGAATTTCAACATTGCAACGGGTGTACATGGGAGGAATATAATGAGAGAGAAAGGGTCTACCATCATTCAAACATAAATAGGGAAGTATGAGGGAGGTGCAAAACCATACCCCAACATTTATAACTTAAATTAAAAGGGCAAACCAACTTAAAGAAAATTGGACAAAAATGAGAAAGGAAGAAAAAAACCCTTACTTGGAAGTGTGCTTCCAAAGGCTAGAGAGAGACTTGTGAGAGGCTTCTTGGGAGCTTGGGGAACCTTGGGAGGATTCTACAGAGAGTAGGGAAGAGGATGGATGAACTCCAAAGGCTTAGAGTGAGGAGGATGTGAGAGTTTTGGTGGGTTTATATAGGAAATGTGAGGGAATTATTTATTATTTAGGTTTGGGACACCTTATATTAAATTAATCCAAACCACAAACCATCCCATGTTTTTTTCCCATGTTTTTTGGAAAAGGGAAGAGTAAAAAAATATTTTATAATTCCAAGGTCCGAACTTATTAAAATATTAGGGTTTCTTTTGTGGAGGGGAGTTACACTCCCATGGAAATTAATTTAAAAAGACAAGGTGTTTAATAAGTCTTGAGGGGTCCATTATTGTTTTGAAAAGTAATCCAAAAAAACCAAAAATCACATTATTTTAATGGTAAAACATATATTTTCTGAACATAAAGATTATGGTATTTTATTACATCACTATTGGGTCATTATTATGTCATAAAACACATTATATATTTAAACGGTATTTAATTTTTCCTCAAACAATTGAGTGTCTCAGAAAATTATGAAAAATTCACTGTTGGATAATTTCAACGGCCTGATTCTAGAAATAACATTTATTTTATCTAAATAATTTTTTAAATATGTAAATTTTCACTTTTAAAATAAAAACTGACATTTATCGAAAATTCACGGGTTTTGAAAGAAATGGCTTTCAAACTTTAATAAAAAAATTCATTGCATTCATAAAATTATAAGATATTTTATATTTAATAAAAATTAATTTAATAATATTATTATTATTTTATTAAAATATTATTTAATTCAAAAATCCCTTAATTTAATAAAATAGATTTCTTAATTAAATAATAACTAAAAACACCATTTGTACTTTAAAAACAATTTACAATATATCAAAAATGACTAGAAATTATATTCATTATTATATACAAAAAATAATGTACATGAACATAGTACTACTTATTTGTTACATAACCCCTTAAAACAGTCGCGTAATACCTAAGGGTAAGGTGTGTGATGGTGATAGACTCTTGGGGTGGCTCGGATAACATCGCTCGAGTGGAAATTTCAATCAACATCCACTTTTCCCGTAGACGATCACGTTCAAGCATGACATGATGAAGCTCAGCTTGGGCTTGGTCAAGGGAAAAGCCCAAAGACGCCACCTCTTTTCCGAGCTCTGACAAATGGGCTTCGTATGGGGCAATTCTACTAGATGAGGTCATCACTTCTTTTGTCTGAGTAAATTGGATTTGTTAAAGTCCTATATTTATACTAATCATGTGGTTACTGTTCAACGACTATATTAGCAACGGTCAAAATTCTTAACATAAAACCAAAGAAGTTGAAATTTTAAATAAACATAAAGATACATTTAATTAGATCGGGAGGGATTTCCATTAATGAAACTTTGGGTCGTTACAAAACAGGGTAATTATTAAATCATATCCAAAATAATAATCATGAATAAATTATCATTATCATGTAAAAATATTAATTTTAAAACCAACCTTGTGTGATGGTTGGGAAAAATGAGCTATGTTACAATATTGGAGATGGTAAGTCGTGCATACGCATGAGTATCATTTAAATTTTTTATTGATCATTATGTAATGAAGGTAAGTGTTAATTTATCATTCCTAAATAATAATTATATTATTAATATATTATTAATTTTTTACACTTATATATAAAATATTTGAGACTTTGTGATGAAAAATAAATTTCATCCCTTCGTGGAGAAAATAGTCTACATGTATGCACAATCAAAATTGTCATTTTTGATATAATGAAAAGGTAAGAAATTTTATAACTGAATTTAATTTAATAAGGATGAATATTTTTTTAATATCATATATATTAATTATAAATATACATGATGGGAATTTATGGATAAAAATTACATCATCTCGGAAGGCGACATTCTACCATACACATGAATGAAATATTTGTTTGCAATTTGAGGGAAGATGAGATGGATATAAGTTATTATATTAACCAAATAACATCTTAGTATATTTTAGAAAATTATTATATCAATTATTCATGGTTAATTAATATTTTTATAATGTATATGACGAAATAAAATAAAGATTTTATATTAAGTAATATACCTTTTCTTCAAACAACCTCTTTAGTTTTATACCTTAAGCCTTCCTAGATTGGTTTTTTGATAAAAACAGTGCATCCAAGTCATGGTTAGGAATGTCAGGTAGAGTATAGAGTACTTCATGGTTGAAATAATTTTTTACGTTTTAATAAAAGAGGATAATAGGTTCCCTTTTATATGAGATGGGATAAGAACTCAAGGAAGTAATTAAAAAATTAAATTAATATAATTTAGTTTTCCTGAAGAATGTTTCCATAATGATATATTTATAATATTTAATAACTGGGTCATAATTCTTTGATATATTTTTACAATATTATAGTATGTTTATAAAGTTATATTTTCATTTTAACCTCACATTATTCTTTTTAAAAATTATGGCGTCAAGGGTTATTTTACTTATTAGGGGTCATGAAAGTTACTCCAAAATAAAGTTTTCTTATAAATAGAACATGATTGGTATTTTCATAAAATATTCCATTCACCTGGATAAATATTGGATTTTAATGAATTTTAAATCATTTAAGAAAATATTATATAATGTAACATATCATTGGTTTTATTTTTGGCACTAATCATTTATTTTGACATCTAAATCATAAATATAATGATGAAGCTTGAATATATGACATTAAAAAATAACTAATATGTGAACCTAATATTTAAAATATTTTAGAAAATATTACTAAATTAAAGGGTACTAATTTAAATATATTTAAAATCAGTTATTTAATTTTCTATTAATTGAATAAATATTATATCGGTGTTATGTATGAAATTATGGTTATTATTTCATCACTAAAAATTTGAAATAAAATTCCCTTATAAAAAATAAATTTATCTTTAATATATTCTATAGTAACCAAAAATATTGTGTCTTCATCCCATTCATAAAATATTTTATATATTTATATATTGAATGTGACATTTTTTACATTATCATTTACTTAAATATTATAAAGTTCACAATCCATGAAATGTGGTACCATGTTTCCATATTCTTGAAAATTAGATGGTAATATCATACTCTATTCATTATATAAGATAAAATAAACAGTTAGTGTCATTTTTATGTCCTTATCATCATATTTTTAACCTTAATAACCTAATTTACTCTTACTAAGGTGAAACAAGTTACTAAGTTCCTAATTTATAATGATAAAAGTGTAATATTTCCCCCAATTTAGACTTAGGTTTCTAAAACTGGACTCTAATTTTAATGATTAAATTTTGGAAGTAGGTATAAATTAATTAATGATTAATGCATAAAACACAGAAAAAATGTTTTTTTAAGAAAATTTTATTTTTAAGTATAAAAATGTTTTTATGAAAAATTAAACCATAAAATTGATTCCAATAAATATAATTGGGTTATTCACTATAAAATATTACTAATTTTACTTTAAAACAAATTTAGAAAAATGGATCTTTGTAAATTCTTAAATCAAAAATTCAATTTTTTGTTAACAATCATTATTTTTTATTATTCATTATAAAATAAATATCGTAAAAAAAAGACAAAAAATATCTCTAAGATATTTTTTAAATTTATATATAAACAACTATATAATTTTTATGAAAAAAATTATTGTCACTTTAGAAAATAATTTTAATATTTACGCACAAAAATTAATAAAAACCCATAAAAATTTAAATATTATTTCCTAAGAATTAATCAATAAATTATGGAGTAGGGTATTTATATATATTTTATAATTTTATTATTCCATATCTTGACCCACAAATTCAATAGTTAGGTTATAATGGTATTTTTTTAAATAATAATATTTTATGATTTATTTAAGCTTGTTGTTTCATGTCATATTTTTTGTCAAACATGTTGTTATTCTCTTAAAATAGTCAGTTGTTGGAGTGATGTTTCACAAGTATGGTTCACGTTTATACTAGTGAATTATAGTTATCATGTGAGGTAGTGTAAGATCTCGTGTTTTGAACCGGGTTTAAATTAAGAATTTTTCTAAAATTCTTTTTTGGTTTATCAATGGGTCATTCTTTTTAAACCAAGCTCGGGAATTTTATTCTGAGTGTTGGAAAACCTGAAGATGTTGTTTTTTTCAAACATTGATATAATATTTTCGGTAAAGGGGAAGTCGCACGGGTAGTGCACGGTTTGTCTAACCATGCGGCCAATCCAAGCGTAGTTGAAGTTTTGAGGCAGTATATCATGAACGGTTAGTGCATGGTTAGGAGAGACCATGTAATGAGGTCATGCGAGAGGGGTGTCTAAGTCAATAGTTAATGCATGGTTAGCACACGGTTTGTCTAACCATGCGTGAAAACCATGCAGGCACTTATGTGGGATCCTAAAAAGTGGATCTCACATGTTTAAGCCTCTAGATGGCTCATTTTTCATCCTAAGTGGCCCTAACATGGGATTACTCTCCCTTAAAGGTGGGAGAACCTCTCCCAAGAATTTTGGATGTGATCTGAAGGCTTCTCTTGGCGAATTAATGCTGAATTCTTGAGGTAGGTAGATGTTCTTATCCGTTCTTGTTCAGTTTCTTAGATCTACTTTGATCTACATCTCCTCTTGTCATGGTTTCTTAGATCTACGCCCGTTATGGGTAACTCTAGGTGTGTGGATGACAAGTATGATGATTTTTGGTCATGGCCTTGCTAGGATAAGTGATATAAGGTGGCTTCTTGAAGAATCAACCCGTTTCTCTTCAGGTTTCTTCATTCGTTGTGGTTTCCGACAGAACCCCGAGGTAGGATCCCAAATTTTTAACACTTTATATGAGAATTTTAGATCCTTTTGATAAATTGAGAATGTCAGTTTCCTTGATTATGAAATGTCGATGCATGGAACTTTTTATGATATTAAATAATCTCTCCCATATGAGATAAATGAGGGCTTGAGGAGGTGTTGATTTTAATAATGGGTTACTAATTTAGTTAAAGTGATATTATTAAACAGTGGAATGATTTGAATGGGAATAATGAGTAATAGGGTAATTAATGGTAGAATTAATTATCATGTCATGAGTTTTAATGAAATTGTGTCTTTTACTGATTATTGGGAATATTGAATATTTGACATGTTTAGTATATAATTTAAAATTGGTAATAATTAATGGATGGAATAATTATTACATGTTAAATGGTAAATGGTTAACAAATTGATGATTGGTTAAAGAGATGAGATTTAATTAATTAATTATTGAATTAATTAATTTTCTTGCATTAAATTAAGATTGTGAATTGATTGTTCGTTATGATTGTTATCCAGAATTACTTTTGAAATGTATTATTTTTCCATGCCTTAAGTTGTCTTGGAAGGTGTTGTTTGAAAATAGGATATGTTGTGTGAGATGGTTGCAAAATATCTTGTCTTTTGTGAGCATGTTTTGTGATGATTATAGGGTGCTTGTAGATTGTTTAAGTCTTGGATGAATCATTGTTTGAGTGGATGGGTTCATAATTTTTATGGAATGTGTTTAATTAAGTGTTGACTTATCTGAAGAGAGATTTGTGTTGTTAATTAGTTGTTGAATTAATTAAAAAATTGTTTTTGTGGTGTTAGACATGGTATTCTACTCCAATGATAAATATATATTTATGATAGAAGAATGGGATGTGAGATAAGGACAGATACTCCAAATACTCATGGGGTGGTAGACATGGTGTTCTACACCCATCATGAAAGCGAATATTCATTTACGGGATAGGGACTGATGCTCCAAATACCCATGGGTTGTGATACATGGATAGATGCTCTGAATACTCATGAGGCTGCTAGACATGATGTTCTACAGCCATTATTTATCATTGAATTGTGGTTCCAATTGTTCATGCATGAAATTAAGTGATTGAAAATAAAAGCGTTTGTGAAATAATGATTTTTGTGATTTGATTATGAGAAAGGGTTTAAACTTATTAATAAATTGGGTGAACCACTGTTAGTGGATGAACCCAGGAGTGAATCACTATTTTAGTGGATTGGCTTAGATATAGTATATGAATTATTAAATTGAATAACTTATGACTCATTATCCAAGCCAAAGAAAAAGCTTGGATTCGGGCTTTACATTGATTACTTAGATAGTCGTTAGAGTCATCTGTGGTGAGTGACTTATATGGGGGATGTCAAGCGTAGGACAAATCTCAAGACTTTCATAATAATATTTGAGTAATTGATAAAGGAAAAATGATTATGAAATGATTGTTGAGTATGCATGACAAATGAATAGTATAGGTTCAGACACCAGATTAGGGATGAAGCAGGTACTTGAGTATATAGTTACATTGTACAGCTTACATTATTTTATGCATGCCTTCATGTGTTATAAATTATTTATTAAATGTCCAGATTTGGGGTAGACACCTATGGTCCCGGCCTACTGAGATTTACATCTCACACCCTACTTGGTCCACCATTGCACTGGGTACCCGAGTAGATTCTTTTTGGTTGTAGGCCTATGTTGTTTGCATTTACTTGGGAGTTATGAGAAGAGGACCGATCAGAGGCTCAGGATGCTCGAGGAGATCACCCTTGGGGCTTTGAGTCATTATATAATTATTTATGCATTGGAATGTAAATAATGTTGTTTTTTTCGGAGTTTTCTACTTTAGTATCATTAACATGTCATTCATGCATCTGCTGTATAATTTGGTGTTGGCCATTTGTTTTGTACAAGATTTATAAAATTTGTTTTCTGCTGCATTATCATTATTAGACCGTTTTCGCTACTTATTTTTTCTATCAATTTTTGAACACTAAAATGAAGGTATAGTCTCCCCACTGACTATCCTTAGACCATTGCATCTAGTCGGAAGCCTCTGGTGTAAGGAGAGATGTGCTTGAGGTCATGTGGCGATGGGTCCAGCCACCGGTTCATGGGTGACCTAGGTCGGGATGTTACAATGTGGTGTCAGAGGGAGGTTTCTTTCTTTTCCTTTGTCTTACTATTTTGGGGTTGGTAGATATGAGACTAGGAATGTGTCGGTGCTTGGGTTAATAGCT
The DNA here is from genome assembly GCA_963277665.1 of Viscum album. Classification (NCBI taxonomy): domain Eukaryota; kingdom Viridiplantae; phylum Streptophyta; class Magnoliopsida; order Santalales; family Viscaceae; genus Viscum; species Viscum album. Next base: position 1,947,353,216 of record OY728119.1, read on the forward strand.
ATGCTTCGGACTGATCACCTCATGTATGGGAAATGACCAAGTGGCTAGGGATGGGAAATTATTTTTGTACAATTAGAGGTTATGGTTGATATCATTTCACCTTGAGTGAATAGTGTATTTTCAACTGTTTATTGATTTTGAGAATTTTTAAAAGTGTAATTTGCTTGGCCTGATATGGAAAGGAAGTTTCATACATGCATCATCTTAGGCACTTAGAGATTCAATTTTCATTCATATAACTTTCCATGTAGTGTCATTAGTAGGATTCCTGCTAATTTGGATTTTCTTCCTAGGGTGCAATATAATGCCCCAGCCTTAAACCTTACTTAATCTGGAGTTATTACAAGATTGCACATTGAGGATCTTTTTGGGTTTAGAGTTTTAGATAATTAGATCATAAAACTTGCATTACATTCCACATATAAACAAAGTGGTTACATTAATATAGTATTCTTCTTTCCCATCAATGGAAACATATTTAAAATAAAACGTGGATTCTTTCTTGACACTTCCTTGACACTTCCTTGACACTATCATCATATCATGTACCTTTCCCTTGACCTGTAAAAATCATTTCAAAAAACTTGGGATGAGCATAAAAAGCTCTGTAAGGGATATAAAAATATGGAAAGGAAACATGGGTACATATATACATAAGAATGAAATCATACTTTACCCATAAAACATAATCACTTTAACATACCTCATCAAATCATGAATAAATCATAGAAATCATAAGACATAAAGGTAACTTGAGGCATTCATAACATTTTTACGTTGGGAGTAACCCTCTTGGTTACATTTGGAATACCCATCATAGTATATTCCCTAAATCTCTTCGGAGAAACCTTAACGTTTAACTCTTTCGCATTACCCAATGCATTGGAGAGCTATATCGGGCTCACCCACACTTAGTTTATCACGGAACCACCCACATTCATAATAATGAGCAAGAACCTCAACATAATCGTATCACATAAAACATTCATAAAGGAAACATAACATTTCCACCTTTCAATCACAAGATATCAATACAACACATTGATATAAAAACATTATGAAAACCATTTTTAATACCAAAATAAAATAAAATTAAAACATGGTATTTATTTTTCTTTTAAAAAGAAGGTATGGCTTGTAGAGGAAGCCGAAACTCAAATAATGGTCACGGCGGAGGAGAAGTCATTGTCGCCGCATACGTACGACAAAAACATTCCCTTTTTTCGTTTATTAAATTCTTCGTATAAAAATATTCCTTTTGAATAAACGTAAAATTAAAAGGGGTTTATACACCATATAAAAGAAGGTTGTGTATAAGACAAAATATACCTCAATGAAAGGAGATTGAGACGAAGTCCCATACCTCAGGTCCGACTTGACTCGATCGTTCTTTAATGTCCTGAATAATAAAACTGATTTAATTTATACTTTCTTAAGAACCTTCTTCAAGTTCATTATTCTTTTTATATCACTTATTACCATGTCATGAACACTATGTAATTATTTTAGTCAATAACGGTCGTTTTAACGATCATTAGTACTTGAGTCAAAATATGCTATTTATAATTACAATTTGTTCATGTATCCATTATATCCAGAGTTATAATCATGATGTATATATCATATATATCATATATATCCAGTATATATATTCATTTATAATATTATATAATCATTTAGAGGTAAGAAATGAAATGCACCGTTCATGGAGACGGTAAGTTGTACGTTCGCATGAACGCAACTTTCATTTAAATTTCATATTTTATAGAATGGAATCATAATGATATAAAGTTATATTATAATTCTAGTATAATATCATATATAATATCATAACTCCATCCTTTATACGTCCCACATATAGTATTAACGAATCAAATCACTTTGAGGGGTCGGTAGTCCGCACTTCCTTAAATGAATATATCACGTTTACCCATAATGGAAACCATAAAGCTATTCCCAAAATGAAAAATACAGAATCTTAAGGAAAACATAAAAATATAATATATCATATATAAATATAGTGTCATCTTAATGGACACCTTTGAAGGTGTTAAAAGAATGTTGAACAATCATCGTTTCGGGAGGCATAAATTCACCATCCACGGAAACAGTATGTCCTTTAACCATTAGATGTAGGTGTGTGTTAGTGTAGATCAAATCCTTATTATAATAAAATCCTAGTATATTAATTATACTAGAGTTGTTACAAAAGAAAGGAATAAAAAGATTTTAGGGGGTTGTAGAAGCAAAATAAAACAAAAGGACTCAAGTGAAGACATTACCTTAAAATCGGGTAACTCCCTTTGGTTTGAGCTCAAAAGCTTTCTTTGAGAAGACTTCTGCCCAAAGTGAGGCTTCAAGGAGTAAGATAGGTATTTTTAGAGTCAAAATGGTCAGGGGTTGGCCGAGCCAATGTCTTTGGGAGTGTGGGTAAGGAGGTAGAGGTGGGGGCCGTTTATAAGAGGAGAGGAGGGGCACTCTTGGAAAGTAAAGAAATGTTACTTTATTTGAAAATGATTTTCGGATTGAAAAGGTACGACATTGATGTAATTAGAGGGTAAGGTTATAAGGGTTCTAAATCCACCAATCCAATAGGTTTTGGACATGTGTAGGTCATATATTTTACATTATCATTTCATTTTATTTAAATCTTTATTAATGAGGTAATCGCTGCATCATCATGATGTCATAAATAATTTAATTTATTTAAAGTATAAAAATTATGAAAAAAATATTATGATGTATGAAATATTTTTAGATTTCCAATGAATATTTATAGTCTAAAATATCATCTATTTAGACAAAATTAAAAAAAAAATTAATCAGGTGATACATTCTTGTTATATTTACTTTCTTTAAAAAAAATAAAACGATAACAAGTCACTTTCCACAAAAGTGATTCCATGGGGTCCCCAAGTTTGGAAAAAGACATACCATGGTTAGACATGAGACAACCAGTAGAATTAGGACACATTTTGGTGTCATTGTTTTATTATTATGACATTATTTTATTATCCTTACCTACCTGATTACTCATTAATCAAGATAATTAAAGATAATTACCGTCGTTACTATTCATACTGTCCAAAAACAAAAGAGTCTTGATTACATAATTTGGACCTTCAGATTACAAATATTTAATCCATTTTAACAAATTCAAAACACAGAAATTGCAATAATTGATTTAAAAATAATTCCCTTTGTCAAAACAAATAGCGGGTTTTTTTGAAACAATATCTATGAAAAGTTTGGCATTAGTTTATGCCAAATTCCAAAGTGAAATTAATCCTAATGACCACCATTGGATTAAATGGTAAAAATATATTCTAATTTAACTTTAAAACCAATTCAAAAGATAATCTAATCATATAAATAAATTAGATTAAAAAGCAGTTTTGATGTAAAATACAGTATTTTTCACTATTCATTAAAAAATGAACATTGTCAGAAAAATACAAAAAATTCACACAAAGTAAATTTTGATGTCCCAATCATAAATAATATGTTTATTTTTACAAACATAGCTTATAAAATTGTGAAAAGATAGATTTAAAAATGGTTTTCCATCAAAAGGCAGTAAAGCATTCTTTTAAAAAATATTAGTGTATTCCATGCTTAAGATTGGATTTATTTTCTTTTTAAGCCTCTAAAACGCTATCTGATTCATTAATAGACATAGATAAAAATATATATTATTCATTACTTACTTGGTATGTTACATCCTTCCCCCCTTTAGAAAATTGTTTCCCTGCAATTTATTTACTTATCGAATAAATGGGGGTACTTATCCCTCATTGCATTTTTAGATTCCTTGGTGCCTCTTCCATCATGTAGTTTTTTCACAAAACATTTACCTGATTAATCACCTTATTTCGTAACACTTTCTCCCTGTGGTCAAGAATCTGGACCGGTTCTTCCTCATAAGATAGGTTCTCTTCCAGATGAACTACCTCTGGACTCAAAACATGATATGGATCTGACATATACTTTCTCAACATCGAAACGTGAAAAACATTGTGTACCTGAGATAAACACAGAGGTAAAGCCACTAGGTAAGAAACTGATCCAACTTTCTCCAGAATTTCATATGGTCCAATAAACCTTGGACTCAGCTTTCCTTTCTTACCAAATCGCATCACACTTTTCCGTGGTGAGACTTTGAGAAAAACATGATCACCTACCTCAAAAGTTAGATCCTTCCTCCTGTTGTCTGCATAACTCTTCTGCCTACTCTGAGCTATTCTCATTTGTTTCTGAATCATCTGAACTTTTTCTGCCATCTCTTCCACCAATTCTGGTCCCATCAACTTCCTTTCACCCACTTCATCCCAGAAAGCTAGAGTTCGACACCGCTTCCCATATAACGCCTCAAATGGTTCCATCTGTATACTGGAATGAAAACTTTTATTATATGAAAATTCAACCAAAGAAAGATGTTTGTCCCAACTTCCCTGATAATCCATCAAAAAAGCTCGTAGCATATCCTCCAAGGTCTGAATTATTCGTTCTGACTGACCATATGATTGAGGATGAAATGTTGTACTAAAATTTAATTCAGTACCCAACGACTTCTGAAGGCCTTTCCAAAAGTTAGAAGTGAACCTGGGATCATGATCAGATACAATGGAGAGGGGAACTCCATGTAACCTGACTATCTCTTTAAGATACAAATGGGAAAGTTGATCTAGGGAAAAAGTATCTCATGTAGAAAGGAAATGAGCGGACTTGTTCAAGCGATCAACAATAACCCAGATTGAATTATTACCTCGAGATGTCTTCGGTAATCCCACAACAAAGTCCATGGATATATTCTCCCATTTCCACTCTGGCACTGGTAAAGGCTGAAGCATCCCTTTCGGTAACTGCCACTCTACTTTAACCTGTTGACATGTCAAACACTTCACAGTAAAATCAGCAATATCTCTTTTCATTCCATCCCACCAGTAATACTCCCGCAGATCTCTGTACATCATAGTACTGCCAGGATGAACTGAAAATGGAGAACTATGAGCTTCACATAACAACTCTCTCTTCAACTGTGAATTACAAGGCACAGACAATCTCTTCCCAAATCTCAAAACACAATCATTATCAATGTTGAATTCAGGCAACTTATCTTTCTAAACCAGCTCTACCTTTTTCTGCAACTCACTATCTTGCTTCTGTGCTTGCATGATTCTATCTGCTAGAGATGATCTCACTGATACCTGAAACAAAACAGAAGAACATCCTTCACCAACAACTTCTACACCAAATTTCATCAAATCGTTAACCAAAGGATCACGTTCCAAATGAAACATTTCTAATGAAGCATTACTTTTTCGACTCAAAGCATCATCCACTTTATTTGCTTTTCCCGGATGGTAATGAATTGTACAATCATAATCCTTGATTAATTCCAGCCATCTCTTTTATCTCATGTTTAACTCTTTCTGAGTGAATATATACTTTAAACCTTTGTGATCAGTATATATTTCACACTTTACTCCATACAAATGATGCCTCCAAATTTTTAAAGCGAAAACAACAGCAGCTAATTCCAAATCATGTGTAGGGTAATTTACCTCATGAGTTTTCAACTGTCGTCAAGTATAAGAAATTACCTGATCATTCTGAATTACGACGCAACCAAGTCCATTCAATGAAGCATCACTGTATATAACAAACTCACTATTCCTGGAAGTATGTGCCAAAACTAGAGCATTCACCAATCTTCTTTTCAACTCCTGAAAACAATCATCACATTCTTTTGTCCAGATAAATTTAACACCCTTCCGAGTTAGCTTATTCATTAGACTAGATAACCGTGAAAAATTTCTAAAAAACTTTCAGTAATAGCCTGCCAAACCAAGGAATCTACGAATCTCAGTTACATTTTTGGGTCTTGGCCAGTCTTCCACAACTTTTGTTTTTGCAGGATCAACAGTTATCCCATCTTTAGAAACAATGTGACCAAGGAAAGAGATTTGTTGCAACCAAAACTCACACTTGCTGAATTTTCCATACAGTTTCTTTTTTTTAAGGTTGGCAAGATAACCGTTAAATGTCTTTCATACTCCTCTTTACTTTTAGAAAACACCAATATATAATCAATGAAAACCACCACAAACTTATCCAAGAACTCATGGAAAATTCTATTCATTAAGTCCATGAATACAGCAGGTGAATTGGTTAGCCCAAAAGGCATTACTACAAATTCATAATGGCCATATCATGTATGGAATGCAGTCTTCGGAACATCTGCTTCCTTTACCTTTAGCTGATGGTACCCTGATCTCAAGTCAATATTTGAAAAATATGGAGCTCCCTGGAGCTGATCAACCAAATCATCGATATTAGGCAAAGGATACTTGTTCTTAATAGTGATGTTAATCAAGGCTCTATAATCAATGCAATGTCTCATTGAACCATATTTCTTTTTAACAAATAAAACAGGAGCACCCCATGGTGATGTGCTAGGTCGAATGAAACCTTTCTCTAATAAATCTTGCAATTGCTCCTTCAACTCTAAAAGTTAAATTTGAGCCATTCAATTAGGGGGTTTTGAAATTGGCTTAGCATCAGGAACTAAGTCAACAATAAACTCAACTTCCAGATCTGGTATTATTCCAGGAAACTCATCAGGAAAAACATTAGGATACTCATTTACCACTGGAACATCATTAATCTGAACAGTTCCATTATTTTCAATGATGTGTGCAAGGTAACATTCATTTCCATCTTTTACAAGTTTCTTGGCCTCTTGATAAGTTATCAACAGTAAGGGTTCATTCTTGTACACAAACTGAAAGTATTTCTAAAAAGAAACATCTTTAGCTCTACAGTAAATCTTAGCATGGTAAATAGAGAGCCAATCCATACCCAGGATAACATCAAACTCTACTAGAGGTAGAACAATATGGTTTGCAAGTAGGTTCTTTCCACAGATAAGGATAGGAAGATTCTTATAAATTCTTTTTGCCTCAACATTTCCCCCAGGTGTTTTTACCAAAAGTTCAGGAGTCATTTCTTGAGATGGTATTCCCATTTTACTAGAAATGTTTTTAGAGATGAAAGAATGTGTGGACCCCGAATCAAACAACACACTGGCATAATCTGAAAAAACAAAAAAAGTACCTGATACAACTTCATTTGATGGTCTGACATCTCCTGAAGTAGTTGCAAAGGATTTCACCACCCCTTTCTGCTTGTATTATAACTGCTTCCCATCACTCAAGCTCTTTGTCAGACACTCGTTTGCATAGTGACCCATCTCATTGCACTTAAAACATTTCACTAACTGTAAATCAAATTTGGACTTACCTTCACCTTGATCTTTTTCAGTGCAATCACGAGCCTTATGTCCCATCTTACCACATCGGTAACACTTTCCATAATTCAGAAGACATTACCCAGCATGCCTTTTTCCATATTTATCACAAACTGGAAACTTAGATTTCTTACCATCAGACTTTTTTGAAGAATTCTTCCCTTTCTCTTGCCACCTTGGTCTCTTCTTCTACTGGTTGTTATAGAACACTTGATCATCGGCAAACTCCATTTCCACCTTCTCAGCACATCAAAAAAGATTTTAATAACTTTTTAACTCACGAGAAGCTAATGCCCTTCGATATTTTGGCTTTAATCCTGAGTAAAAACGATTGATTTTACTATCAAGGTCTCGGATAAAATTTGGAGCATACCTTTCCAATCGAGTGAACCTTTCTTCATAGGTAGCCACTGAGTCTTCCTCTTGACTCAATTCCAAAAATTGTTTTTCCATCCTAAGTCGAACAGCCTTAGGAAAATACTTTTCAAGAAACATACCTTTGAATTCATCCCAGTCAAGAGCATCAATCTCATCAGCGTCCCAGATATTTTTAACCATCGACCACCACTGATCTGCTTCACCCTCCAAACGGTAAATATCAAGACTAACCTTTTGATTGTCTGAAAACCCCATGACATCGAAAATCTTCTCCATTGCTTTAATCCACCTTTCAGCAAGCACAGGGTCAGATGATCCTCTGAATGATAGGGGATGTTGCCTCATGAAATGTTCCACCACTGACATGTTCCTCTGCGGTTGATCTGGTTGATCTTGTGTATGGATACCACCACAATTTATCGCTTGAGTCAACTACGCCATTACTGCAACAAACTGTTCAGTTCCAATTCCAACCATCTCAGGATGCTGATTCGGAAGGTTATTTCCTTCTGCATGCCTTCCTAGCACTGCTTCCCTGTTTCCTCTGCAGAAAACCATTCTGAACAAACATGTCTTAGATGAAGCAACATGGTAATCTTCAAACACAATATCACTTCAATTTGACCATTAAAAAAAATATTTTTGGATAATCATTTAATAGAATTCTAACTCCTAAAGTTATCTAAACCGACCTTTGATACCAACTATAAGGTCCCAGCCTTAAACTTTACTTAATCTTGAGTTATTACAAGATTACACATTGAGGATCTTTTCGGGTTTAGAGTTTTATAGAATTAGATCATAAAACATGCATTACATTCCACATATAAACAAAGTGGTTACATTAAGATAGTATTCTTCTTTCCCATAAATGGAAACATATTTAAAATAAAACATCGATTCTTTCTTGACACTTCCTTGACACTATCATCATATCATGTACCTTTCCCTTGACCTGTTAAAATCATTTCAAAAAACATGGGATGAGCATAAAAAGCTCAGTAAGGGATATAAAAATATGGAAAGGAAACATGGGTAAATATATACATAAGAATGAAATCATACTTTACCCATAAAACATAAGCACTTTAACATACCTCATTAAATCATAAATAAATCATAGAAACCATAATACATAAAGGTAACTTGAGGCATTCCTAACATTCTTACGTAGGGAGTAACCCTCTTGGTTACGTTTGGAATACCCATCACAGTATATTCCTTAAATCTCTTCGGAGAAACCTTAAAGTTTCACTCCTTCGCGTTACCCAATGCATTGGAGACCTATATCGGGCTCACCCGCCCTTAGTTTATCACGGAACCACTCGTCTTCATAATAATTCCCAAGAACCTCAACATAATCGTATCACATAAAACATGCATAAAGGAAACATTACATTTCCACCTTTCAATCACAAGATATCAATAAAACACATTGATATAAAAACATTATGAAAAACATTTTTAATACCAAAATAAAACAAAAGTAAAACATGGTATTTATTTTTCTTTTAAAAAGAAGGTATGGCTTGTAGAGGAAGCCGAAACTCAAATAATGGTCACGGCGGCAGAGAAGTCGTTGTCGCCGCATACGTACGACAAAAACATTCCCTTTTGTCGTTTAGTAAACGCTTTATATAAAAATATTCCTTTTGAATAAACGTAAAAGTCAAAGGGGTTAATACACCATATAAAAGCAGGTTGTGTATAACACAAAATATGCCTCAATGAAAGGAGATTGAGACGAAGTCCCATACCTCAGGTCCCACTTGACTCGGTCGTTCTTTAATGTCCTGAATAATAAATTTGAGTAAATTTTTACTTTCTTAAGAACCTTCTTCAAGTTCATTATTCCTTTTATATCACTTATTACCATGTTATGAACACTATGTAATTATTTTAGTTAATAACGGTCGTTTTAACGATCATTGGTACTTAAGTCAAAATATGCTCTTTATAATTACAAGTTGTTCATGTATCCATTATATCCATAGTTATAATCATGATGTATATATCATATATATCATATATATCCAGTATATATATTCATTTATAATATTACATAATCATTTAGAGGTAAGAAATGAAATGTACCGTTCATGGAGACGGTAAGCCGTACGTACGAATGAATGCTACTTTCATTTCAATTTCATATTTTATAGAATGGAATCATAATGATATAAAGTTATATTATAATTCCATTATAATATAATATATAATATCATAACTCCATCCTTTATACTTCCCACATATGGTATTAACGAATCAAATCACTTTTAGGGGGCGGTAGTCCGCACTTCCTTAAATTAAGATATCGCGTTTACCCATAATGGAAACCATAAAGGTATGCCCAAAATGAGAAATACATAATCTTAAGGAAAACATAAACATATTATATATCATATATAAATATAGTGTCATCTTAATGTCCACCTTTGAAGATGTTAAAAGAATGTTGAACAATCATCGTTTCGGGGGGTATAAATTCACCATCCACGGAAACATAATGTCCTTTAACCATTAGATGTAGGTGTGTGTAAGTGTAGATCGAATCCTTCTTATAACAACATCCTAGTATATTTAATATACTGGAGTTGTTACAAAATAAATTAATAAAAAGAGTTTAGGGGGTTGGAGAAGCAAAATAAAATAAAAGGACTCAAGTGAAGACATTACCTTAAAATCGGGTAACTCCCTTTGGTTTGAGCTCAAAGGCTTCCTTGGGAAGCCTTCTGCCAAACTTGAGGCTTCAAGGAGTAATAGAGGGATTTTTAGAGACAAAATGGGCAGGTTTTGGCCGAGCCAAAGGCTTTGGGAGTGTGGGTAAGGAGGTAGAGGTGGGGGCCTTTTATAAGAGGAGAGGAGGGGCACTCTTGGAAAGTAAAGAAATGTTACTTTATTTGAAAATGATTTTCGGATTGAAAAGGTCCCACATTGATATAATTCGAGTATAAGGTGATACGGGTTCTATATACACCCATCCAATAGGTTTTGGACATGTTTAGGTCATATATTTTACATTATCATTTCATTTTATTTAAATCCTTTATTAATGAGGTAATCGCTGCATCATCATGATGTCATAAATAATTTAATTTATTTAAAGTATAAAAATTATGAAAAAAAATATTATGATGTAGGAAATCTTTTTAGCTTTCCAATGAATATTTATAGTCTAAAATATCATCTATTTAGACAAAATTAAAACTATTTTAATCAGGTGATACATTCTTGTTATATTTACTTTCTTTAAAAAAATAAAAAGATAACAAGTCACTTTCCACAAAAGTGATTCCATGGGGTCCCCAAGTTTGGCACAAGACATCCCATGGTCGGTCATGAGACAAACAGTAGAATAATGACACATGTTGGTGTCAGTTTTTTATTATTATGACATTATTTTATTATCCTTAACTACCTGATTACTCATTAATCAAGATAATTACCGTCGTTACTATTCATAATGTCCAAAAACAAAAGAGTCTTGATTACATAATTTGGACCTTCTGATTCCAAATATATAATCCATTTTACCAAATTCCAAACACAGAAATTTCAATAATTGATTTAAAAATAATTCTCATTGTCAAAACAAATAGCGGGTTTTTTGAAACAATATCTATGAAAAGTTTGGCAATAGTCTATTCCCAATTCCAAAGTGAAATTAATCCTAATTACCACCATTGGATTAAATGGTAAAAATATATTCTAATTTAACTTTAAAACCAATTCAAAAGATAATTTAATCATATAAATAAATAAGATTAAAAAGCAGTTTTGATGTAAAATGCAGTATTTTTCACTATTCATTAAAAAATGAACATTGTCAGAAAAATACCAAAAATTCACACAAAGTAAATTTTGATGTACCAATAATAAACAATAAGTTTACTTTGACAAACATAGATTATAAAATTGTCAAAATATAGATTTAAAAATGGTTTTCCATCAAAATGTAGTAAAACAATCTTTTAAAAAATATTAGTGTATTCCATGCTTAAGATTGGATTTATTTTCATTTTAAGTCTCTAAAACACTATCTAAGTCATTAATAGACATAGATAAAAATATCTATTATTAATTACTTACTTGGGATGTTACATGCAATGCCATGTTTGATCAGATTTAGCATGCCTCTCTAGATATCAAGTTACGGTGATAGATTTAACATGCTTGAGTGATTATATTCCGTACTTCCTTTGTTATTAGCATTCTTTGTTGTTTTGAAAAGCTTCCGTGTTATAGCATGCTGTTGTGTTACTACTTGTGAGAACCTTTTATAGAATTTTTGATATGTGAAAGTGGTGCTAAAGATAAAATGTTAAATAAAGGTTTATTATGTTAAATGGGAGCCAAAATCCAATGATAAGGTGTACAGAATCCTTATCGATTGGTAGGTATCCACCCATATAATTTGGACCACTATGTTGATTTTGTTAATTTTTGAATTGACATTGGTATCGATTAATGAGTTCCAATTTTCAATCCATTGAGTGTATGGGTGCTTCATGAGTTGGGAAATGACGACTCGTATTAAATTTGGTGACTTTATGTCGTGCGAATTGCATATAAATTTGAAATATGTTTAATGTTGATCTAAAATCAACTGGCTAGCTTCTAAAATGCAACTGGACCCATGTAGGTCAGTTGGGGAGTGCTTCTATGAGATAACCCATTTTGGTGTTTAAAATTTTAATACATGTGCGTTTGATATTGTGTTACTTTATAGAGAACCCATGTTCGTTAAAATGAGAACCTCGTAGGTTGCCGTATATTCTTAAAAGGAATTTATTTTGATAAATTTCTTGAAAATGATGGTCTATCAACTAACAAAAATATTTTAAAAGGGGAGTTTTGTGAGACTTTCCTATTTTTCCCTTGTTGTGTTTTGAAAATAGTACTATGATATTTAATGAAATCTTTTATGATTAAATATTAAAAGTGATTAAATATAAGAGTCTTTGAAATGGAACCTATTGTGGTTCCCACTGTTTAAACCCCTTATGTAAAGGGTGGTTCAGACTTCTCTTGAGTTGTCTTGGAACGGAATCATGATTACATTCTATTGGTGTTCTTCTCCTTATAAATGGACTTATGATCGGTTTTTGAGCCTAGGGACTTGTTTGAAGTGACCCAGTTTAGCATTGAAACTTTTTCTTCATAAGGGGCTAACCTGTGGTCGGTAGCGCCCTCAGAACTTAAATTCCTTGCTAGAGCTATGGCTTTTCTCACTCTTTTGGAGTTGTTGGGTGCTGTTGTCCTAGGTAGGACTTCCAGTTTCCAATGAAACCCTTGTTCAAATGGGTGGTTATGTGTTTCTTGACCATGTTGTGGGCTTGAGCATCGAGTAATTCTCTTTGTCAGCTGGTTAGTCGTGCCCCAGGAATGGTCGACTGATTTTTTGGTCGTTTGACCCGTTCTTCATAGTAATGGATGATTAGTTATGGAGTTGTCTAGGAGAATGGTTATATGAGGCAATATGACTCTATAATAAGTCTTGTTGTACTATTGAGTATGGTCCCAGGTCAACTCCATGTAGAGTAACTTGAGCATTAAAGAATCAGTTTCATTTTAATGCATGGAATGGTTTTCGAAAGACCTGGGTGTTTTGACATGCTGATCTTGTTGTCAATATAGCCCGCTAGTGAGCATCTGATATTTTCTTAAGACATCATGGGAAATATTAAGGTGGTTATTGTCACTTTTTTCTCAATGAACGTTTTGGCAGGTGATGCCGAGCTTTTAGAACATATTTTTCCATTAATGGTTTGACTGATCTTCATCATGACCTCGATTTTCTCTAAGTGCACTCTTATGGACATGACGAGCATATCCCCTATCTTGACCTCATCATGGATACACTAAAATATCATCGGTCTTGTTCCATGATATAGTTTAAATATTATTGGGCTTGATGAGTAGTTGTTATCTGGGTAGTACGCGATATCTGTTGATTCTTTGGGCTACTTCCATTTTCATGTTTGGGCATGGTTGTTTTTAAAATAACCTTATGATGGCTTGACTTGGGAAATTTACCATATATTGTGTAAGCAATTCGTTATACTGGGGGATGGTTTTTATAGTTTTAAAGGCACGTCGTCAGATAAATAAAGGAAGTTGCTTTTTGGTCTGCGACATCTTTTGAGGGAAGCATGTGAAACCTATTCTATTGTTTGATCGAGGTTCATCCTTTTACATTGACAAGGTCCTTAAAATGACATGTGATATAAGATCTGTTTCGATGTTTAAGCTTTAGAGTAATCATTGGACCTAGTTAAAAAGGATTATCCATCATCTTTGATAAGGCTTAAAGGTGTGTTTGGTGATGGGAATGCAACACATCACTTCTAATGATCTTTAATGAACATGGTAGGTCGGTTTTATTAGTATTGGTTATCGATGGCTTCTCAGGGATGACAAGTTTTTATGGTGGGTATAAGGTAAGATCTCATATTTGAACCGGGTTAAAATGAAGAATGTTTCTGAAATTCTTTTTTGGTTTATCAATGGGTCATTCCTTTTAAATCGAGCTCCGGAATTTTATTCAAAGTGTTGGAACACCAAAAGATGTCATTTTTTCAAACATTGATAGATGTTTTGAGGTAAAGAGGAAGTCACATGGGTGGCGCATGGTTTTTCTAACTATGCTGCCAAACCGTGCGTATTTGAAGTTTTGAGGCAGTATCTCCCACACAGTTGGTGCACGGTTAGGAGAGACCGTAAGATGAGGTCGTGCAAGAGGGGTTGCTGAGGCAGTAGCTAACGTATGGTTAGCACATAGTTTGTCTAACCGTGTGAGAAAACCATGTGGGATGTTATGTGAGATCCTAAAAAAGTGTATTTCACATGTTTAAGCCTCTATATGGCTTGTTTTTCCTCCTATGTGGCCATAAATCGGGATTACTATCCCTTGATGGTTGGAAAACCTCTCCCAAGCAGGTTAGAGGAGATCTAAAGGATTCTCTTAGTGAATTGAAGCTGAATTCATGAGGTAGGTAGATGTTCTTCTTTGTTCTTGTTTAGTTTCATTGATCTACTTAGATCTACATCTCCAGTTTTCATGGTTTCTTATATCTACACCCGTTATGGGTAAATATAAGTGTGTAGATGACAATTATGATGAGTTTTGGTCTTGGTCTTTCTATTATAAGTGATCTAAGGTGGATTCTGGAAGAATCAACCCATTTCACTTGAGGGTTCATTGTTCGTTGTGGTTTCCGAAAAAACCCCGAGGTAGGGTCCCAAATCGTTAACACTTTATATGAGAATTTGAGATCCTTTTGATAAATTGAAATGTGAGTTTCTATGATTTTGATATGTCGATTCATGGAACTTTTGATGATATTAAATAATGCCGCCTATAATAGATAAATGTGTACTTGAACGTGAGTTGAATTTAATCATGGGATACTAATTTAGTTAAAGTGATATTATTAAACAGCTGAATGATTTGAATAGTAAGAATGTGTAATAGGGTATTTAATGGTAGAATTAATTATCAATTGATGAGTTGGAATGAAATTAAGGATTTTACTGATTATTGGGAATACTAAATATTTGACATGATCGGTATATAATTTGGAAACTGGTAATAATTAATGGATGGATTAATTATTACATGTTAAATAGTAAATGGTAAACTAATTGATGACTGGTTAAAGAGATGAGATTTAATTAATTAATTATTGAATTAATTAATTTTAATGCATTAACGTATGATTGTGAATTGATTGTTTGTTATGATTGTTAGCTATAAATACATTTGATGCGTATTAATTTTCCATTCCTTAAGTTGTCTTGGATGGAGTTGTATGAAAATATGATATATTGTGTGAGATGGTTTCTAAATATCATGGCATTGTTCAACATGTTTTGTGATGATTATGGGGTGATTTTAGATTGTTAAATTCCTGGAAGAATCGATGTTTGAGTGGACGGGTTCATACTTGTTAAGGAATATTTTTAATTATGTGTTGACTTATCTGAGGAGAGATTTGGGTTGTCAATTAGTTGTTGAATTAATTAACGGATTGGTTTTGTGGTGTTAGACATGGTATTATACCCCAATGATAAATATATATGTATGAGTGATGAATGGGTTATCAGAAAAGGATTGATGCTCTAAATACTCACTGAGTGCTATACATGGCATTCTACACCCAGATTGCAAGAGAATATTGATTTATGGGACAGGGACTAATGCTCTAAATACCTATGGGTTTTGATATATGGACAGATGCTCCAAATACTCACGAGGGTGATAGACATGATGTTCTACACCCATTATTTAACATTTTATTGCGGTTTCAATTGTTCAAGCATGAAATGAAGTGATTGGAAATAAAAGCGTTTGTGACATAATGTTTTAGTGATTCGATTATGAGAAAGGGTTTAAAATTATTAAGGATATGGGTGAACCACTGTTAATGGATAGACCAAGGAGTGAATCACTATTTTAGTGGACGGGCAAAGATATAGTATATGAAATATTCAATTGAATAACTTATGATGCATTATCCAAGACAAAGCACAATCTTGGATTTGGTCTTTACATTGATTACTTAGATAGTCTTTAGAGACATCTGTGGTGAGTGACTTATAGTGGGGATGTCGGGCATAGGACAAATCTCAAGACTTTCATAAAAATATTTGGGTAATTGATAAAGGAAAAATGATTATGTAATGATTGTTGAGTATGAATGACAAATTAATAGTGCAGGTTCAGACACCAGCTGAGGGATGAAGAAGGTACTTGAGTATATAGTTACTTTGTACAGCATTCTTTATTTTATGCATGCCTTCACGTGTTATAAATTATTTATTAAATGTCCAGATTTGTGTTAGACATCGATGGTCTCGGCCTATTGGGATTTATATCTCACACCCTACTAGGTCCGCCATTTCACTGGGTACCTGAGTATATGCTTTTTGGTTGCAGGACTATGTGGTTTGTATTTTCTTGGGAGTTATGAGAAGAGGACTAAGCGGATGCTCGAGATTCTCGAGGAGATCACCAATGGGGCTTTGAGTCATTATTTAATTATTTTTTCATTGGAATGTAATGTATGATGTTTTGTTCACAATTTTCTACTTTAGTATCATTAGCATGTCATGCATGCATCTATTGTATAATTTGGTGTTGGCCATTTGTTTTGTACAAGATTTATAAAATCTGTTTTCTGCTGCTTTATCATTATTAGACTGTTTTCGCTACTTATTTCCTCTGTCTATTTTTTGAACACTAAAATGAGGGTATAGTCTCCCCACTGACTATCCTTAGACCCTTGCAGCTAGTTGGAAACTTCTAGCGTAAAGGGGGATGCTCTTAAGGTCATGTGGCAGCTGGTCCGGCCCCCGGTTCAGGGGTGACCCAGGTCGGGATGTTACAAAGTGGTGTTAGAGGGGGGTTTATTTCTTTTCATTTCTCTTACTATTTTATGGTTGGTAGACAGGAGGCTTGGAATGTGTCAACGCTTGGGTTACTAGCTGTGCTTGGGACTGATCACCTCATGTACGGGAAATGAACAAGTGGCCAGGGATAGGAAATAATGTTTGTTCTATTAGAGGTTGCAGTTGATATCATCTCACCTTGAGTGACTGGTGTATTTTTCCACTGTTTATTGATTTTGAGAAATTTGAAAAGAGTAATTTTCTTGGCCAGATATGGAAAGGAAGTTTCATACATGCATCATTTTAGGCACTTAGAGATTCACATGTCATGCATATAATATTCCATGTAGTTTCATTATTAGGATTCCTGCTAATTTGGATTTTATAACTTGGGTGCAATGCCATGTTTGATCTTCTTTAGCATGCCTCTCTAGATAGCATGATACGGTGATAGATTTAACATGCTTGAGTGAATATATTCCATACTGCCTTGGTTATTAGCATGTTTTGTTATTGTGACATGATTTTGTGTTATAGCATGTTGTTGTGTTACTTCTTATGCAAACATGTTAGAGATGTATTGAAATGTGAAAGGTGTGATAAAGATAAAATGTTAACTAAAGGTATATTGTGTTAAATGGGATCCAAAATCCAAAGATAAGTTGTATGGGCACCTTATCGATTAGTAGGTGGCCACCCATAGAATTTGAACCATTAGGTTGATTTTTTTAATTTCTGTATTGACATTGGTATCGATTAATGAGAGCCAATTTTCAATCCATGGAGTGTATGGGCACTTCATGAGTTGGGAAATGATGAATCATATTAAATTTGATGACATGATGCTGTGTAAAATGCTTATAAATGTGGAATATGTTTAATGTTGATCTAAAATCAATTGGCTAGCTTCTAAAATGCAACTGGGCCCATGTAGGTCAGTTGGGGAGTACTTCTATGAGATAAACTGTTTGGGTGTTTAAAATTTTAATACCTGTGTGTTTGCTATTGGGTTGCTTTATAGGGAACCCAGGTTGGTTAAAATGAGATCCTTGTAGGTTGCCTTATCTTCTTAAAAGGAATTTATTTAGATAAATTTCCTGGAAATGACAGGCTGTCATCTAAGGTAAATATTTTAAAAATTGAGTTTTGTTAGACTTGCCTATTTTTCCCGTGGGGCATTTTGAAAATGGAACTTTGATATTTTGATTAAATATTTGATGACAAGAGATTAAAAGTGATTAAAGTTAAGAGGCTTAATAATGGAACCTATTATGCTATCCACTGTTTAAACCCTTCATGTAAAGGGTAGTTCAGACTTCTCTTGAGTTTTGTTGGAATGGAAGCATGAGTACTTTCTATAGGTGTTCTTATCCTTAGAAATGGACTTTCATACAACTTTTGATCCTAATAACTTGTTTGAAGTGACCTGGTTTAGGGTTGAAACTTTCTCTTCGTAAGGGGCTAACATGTGGTCGGTAGCACCCACAGAACTTAAATTCCTTGCTAGCGCTATGGCTTTTCTCACTCTTTTGGAGTTATTGGGTGCTGTTGTCCTAGGTAGGACTTCTAGTTTCCAATTACACCTCTTTTCAAATGGGTGTTGATGTGTTTCTTGACCTTGTTGTGGGATTGAGCATCGAGTAATTTTCTTTATCAGCTGGTTAGATATGCCTCAGACATGGTCGACTACTTTTTTGGTCATTTGAGCCTTTCTTCTTAGTAATGGATAACTGGTTATGGAGTCCTCTAGGAAAATGGTCATATGAGGATATATAAATCTATAATAAGTCTTTTTGTACTGTGAAGTATGGTCTCAGGTCAACTCCATGTAGAGTAACCTGAGAATTAAATAATCAGTTTCATTTCAATGCATGAAATGGTGTTCGAATGACCTGGGTGTTTTGACACACCGATCTTGTTGTTAATATAGCACGCTGGTGAGTGGATGATATTTACTTGATAAATCATGGGAAATACTAAGGTGGGTATTTTCACTTTGTTCTCAATAAACGTGTTGGCAAGTGATGCTGAGATTTTAGAAAATATTTTTCTGATAATGGTTTGACTGATCTTCTTCATGACCTCTGTTTTCTCATAGTGCGCTCTTCTGGAAACGACGAGCATGTCCCCTATCTTGACCTCCCCATGGAGACACTAAGATATTGTCAGTCTTGTGCCACTATATAGTTTAAATGTTCTTAGGCTTGATGAGTAGTTTTTATCTAGGTAGTATGCGGGATGTTTTGATTCTTTGGGCTACTTCTATTTTCATGTTTGGGTACGGCTATTTTTAAAATAGCCATGTGATGGCTTGACTTGGAAAATTTACCAAATATTGGGTAAGGACATTGTTATACTGGCGGATGGTTTTGGATAATTTTAAAGGCACATCGTCAGATAAAGGGAGGAAGTGTCATTTGGGTCCATGACGTCTTCTGAGGGAAGTATGTGAAACTTGTTCTGTTGTTTGATCATGGTTCATCGTTTTATGTTGACAAGGTCCATCCAATGACCTATGATATAAGATCTATTTCGATGTTTAATCTTTAGAGTACTCTGTGGATCTAGTAGAAAAGGCTTATCCATCAGGTTTGAGAAGGGTTAAGGTTGTGTTTGGCGATGGGAATGTAACACATCACTTCTAACAAGATTAAATGACCTTGGTAGGTCGGTTGTTTTAGTAGTGGTTCTCAATGGCTTCTCAGGGATGAGAAGTTTTTAAGGTGGGTATAATGTAAGATCTCATGTTTTGAACCTGGTAAAAATGATGAATGTTTCTGAAATTCTTTTTTGGTTTATCAACAGGTCATTCCTTTTAAACTGAGCTCCAGAATTTTATTCTGAGTGTTGGAACACATAAAGATGCTGTTTTTTTCAAACTCTGATAGACGTTTTGAGGTAAAGGGGAAGTCACAGTGGTGGCCCATGGTTTGTCTAACCATGCATCCAAACCATGCATAGTTGACGTTTTGAGGCAGTAGTTCCAGCACAGTTGGTGCACGGTTAGGAGAGACTGTGTGATGAGGTCGTGCAAGAGGGGTGACCGAGGCAGTAGCTAACACACGATTAGTGCACGGTTTGTCTAACCGTGCAAGCAAACCATGCGAGAACTTATGTGAGATCCTAAAAAATTATATCTCACATGTTTAAGCCTCTAGATGGATCTTTTTTCCTTCTAAGCAGCCATAACTCGGGATTACTCTCCCTTGAAGGTTGGAAAACCTCTCCCAAGCGTTTTAGAGGTGATCTGAAGGCTTCTCTTGGTGAATCGAAGCCGAATTCTTGATGTAGGTAGATGTTCCTCTTCATTTTTTTAGTTTCGTAGATCTAATTAGATCTACATCTATTCTTCTCATGGTTTCTTATATCTACACCCGTTATGGGTAAATCTAAGTGTGTGGATGAAAAGTATGATGATTTTTTTGTCTTTTTCTTGCTAGGATAAGTGATCTAAGGTGGCTTCTTGAAGAATCAACTCGTTTCTCTTGAGGGTTCTTCATTCGTTCTGGTTTCCGAAAAAACCCAGAGGTAGGGTCCCAAATCTATAAAACTTTATATGATAATTTGAACTCCTTTTGATAAATTGAGTATGTGAGTTTCCTTGATTATGATATGTCGATGCATGGCACTTTTGATGATATTAAATAATGTCGCCCATATGAGATAAATTAGGACTTGAACATGCGCTGATTTTAAGCATGGGTTACTAATTTAGTTAATGTGATATTATTAAACAGTTGAATGATTTGAATGGGAAGAATGAGTAATAGGGTAGTAAATGGTATAATTAATTATCAAGTCATGAGTTGGAATGAAATCGTGGCTTTCACTGATTATTGGGAATATTTAATATTTGACATATTCGGTATATAATTTGGAAACTGGTAATAATTTATGGATGGATTAATTATTACAAGTTAAATGGTAAATGGTTGACTAATTGATGATTGGTTAAAGAGATGAGATTTAATTAATTATTGAATTAATTAATTTTCATGCATTAAATTAAGATTTTGAATTTATTGTTTGTTAGGATTGTAATCCAGAAGTACTTTTGATGCGTATTAGTTATCCATGCCTCAAGTTATCTTGGATAGAGTTGTTTGAAAATATGATATGTTGTGTGAGATGGTTTCTAAATATCTTGGCTTTGTTCAGCATGTTTTGTGATGATTATGGGGTGCTTGTATATTGTTAAAGTCCTACACAAATCACTGTTTGAGTGGACAAGTTCATACTTGTTAAGGAATATGGTTAATTAAGTGTTGACTTATCTGAATAGCTATTTGTGTTGTTAATTAGTAGTTGAATTAATTTATGGATTGGTTTTGTGGTGTTAGACATGTAATTATACACCAATGACAAATATATATGTATGATTGATGAATGGATTGTGAGACAAGGACTGATTCTCTAAATACTCACGGGGTGCTAGACATGGCGTTCTACACCCAGCTTGCAAGAGAATATTCATTTATGGGATAGGGACTAATGCTCCAAATACCAATGGGTTTTGAGACATGGACAGATGCTAAGAATACTCATGAGGGTGCTAGACATGATGTTCTACACCCATTATTTAACATTGGACTGTGGGTCCAATTGATCATGCATGAAATGAAGTGATTTGAAATAAAAGAGTTTGTGACATATTGATTTTGTGATTTGATTATAAGAAAGGGTTCAGACTTATTATTGAATTGGTTGAACCACTGTTAGTGGAAGGACCTAGGAGCAAATCACTATTTTAGTGGATGGGCTTAGATATATTATATGAAAGATTAAATAGATTAAATTTTGATACATTTTCTAAGCCAAAGAACAAGCTTGGATTTGGACTTTACGTTGATTACTTAAATAGTATTTAAATACATCTGTGGTGAGTGACTTATATTGGGTATGTTGGTCGTAGTCCAAATCTCAACACTTTTATAATATGAATTGAGTAATTGATAAAGGAAAATGATTATGTAATGATTATTGAGTATGCAAGACAAATGAATAGTACAGTTTCAGACACCAACTGAGGGATGAAGCAGGTACTTGAGTAAATAGTTACTTTGTATAGCTTACTTTAGTTTATGCATGCCTTCACATGTTATAAATTTTTTATTAAATGTCCAGATTTTGGGTAGACACCAGTGGTCCCGGTCTACTGATATTTATATCTCACACCCTACTCAGGCTTCCATTGCACCAGGTACCCAAGTAGATTATTTTTTTGTTGCAGTACTATGCTGTTTGAATTTACTTGGGATTTTGGAGTAGTGGACCAAGCGGAGGCTCGGGATGCTTAACGAGATCACCCTTGGGGCATTGAGTCATTATTTAATTATTTTTGCATTGAAATACAAAGCATGTTGTTTTTTTCACTATTTTCTACATTAGTATCATTAGCATGTCATGCATGCATCTATTGTATAATTTGGTGTTGACCATTTCATTTGTAAAAGATTTATAAAATATATTTTCCACATCTTTATCAATATTAGATCATTTCTTCTACTTATTTTCTATATCTATTTATTGAACACTAAAATGAGGGTATAGTCTCTCTACTGACTATCCTTAGACCCTCAATGTTAGTCGGCAGCCTCTGGAATAAGGGGACACACGCTTGATGTCATGTGGCTACCGTTCCAGAAACCGGTTCAGGGGTGACCCAGGTCAGGACGTTACATGTAGGGAACATGTGGTATGTTACATTCGTTGGGAGTTCAATTGGGTGTGAGACCGGAATTTTTCATAACATATTTAAACATCAATCAACCATGTATTTTTGATCCATAAGTCCATATTGGATCCACGAGATGTCAAATCAGTTAATTTCAAATGAAATTCAAAATTAGATAATATGTTTCTCATATAATGTTTTTTAGATTTCCCAAAACTATTCAAAATACCCACAATAATGGGTTTTTTGGTTTCAATATCTCTTTTCATCAATAATTGATGAAACAATTTTCAAACACCCTGTGAGAGGCTCTTATAAACACATCACCTAATTGGGAAAAATATTTTTTGTAAACTCTATCCCTTGGTGATAGGGAAATCATGTTGTTCATGTATATCCCATTTACACCTTTATTATATGTAGAGATATTTTTCTTCATGCACTTGACATATATTATCTGATTGAGGAATATGTCATGGATTCCTTATAATAGTTCATGGACCATTTTTTTTAATTCCAATAATGTTTTTAGATTTAATATTTTATTCACTTTATTATACCCTGAGGTTGAGTCATCTTGTATGAACTAATTTTCATTATCATTTTCTATAATAAATCCTTATGTGTTACTGTCCTAATGAATCTTACCCAAATATTGAGTTTCATCTATCATATAAATAAATTTTGTTTCCATAATCTCACATGAAGCCCACAAAATTTCTATATAAGGAACCATTCTAAATTTTGGGCCGTTAATTTCACCAAATAATCATTTTCTTCAATTTCTCCATGAAAATGTATTTATTCTGAAAAATACACCCCATCCTTACACATTATCTTTATACTCAGTATTATTATAGAAATAATATCCCCTTATTTACATAAGGTTTTCAATAAATATTAATTTTTTATATTAGGGATAATATTATCTAAAAGTAAATGCTTATAAATTATTCACACCATATATATTTTACTATGATAATTGGAAATATTTCTTGGTTTATGTGTCATATGTTTTACTTTTAGTAACCTTGGGTGAAATGTGGTTTTAGGTGAAAGATATATTTACTCAGGTATAAACCTATAATTAAATAAAAAAGTTAAAATAACCCATCATTGATTGAAACATGTCTAAAAAATTATGACTCTGCATTTTTAGAAAGGCCATTTTAATGTTGTGTAATTAATAGAGTTATTTTTGTAAAAAACACATTCTATTTTATTATTAATAAAATATTTGACTCGGTATCCCTTATTATGATTTTCACAAAGTGACATAATGATGGGATTTTGGTATTCATCTCAAGAACATTTGCAGTGAAAGAAATCCATACTAGAAGATCAATCCTCCATAAACCAACATCATATGAAATGAATATCATAAAATGTGTGTGCCTTTTTTCATGTAATCCATATTTTACACTTCAATTCACACTTGATATAGTTGATGATGTCAATTTCTAATTTCCTTAATCCAACAAGATATTACACCAATCCTTTGATCATTATCTGAAAAATTAGGATCCTATTCATTTTAAGGAGTTCTAGATACTTTATTAAAGAATATGAATTAAGAATTTTGAGATGAGAGCTTTGGGTAGATAGAATGCATTGGGAGGCACAAAAAATTAGGGGGATTAATACCATTTGTATATACTCATCATTTAAAGAACTGTGTTGGGGAATGGTGTATTCATAATTAATTACTTCCCATTGGTATTAAAAAATTATAGAACAACTAAATGAATTTACTTTATATATAATATCTAAGGATAACCAATCATATTGATTCATAGCCAAAGAAACTATGTGGGAAGTGGTGTCCAATTTTATTCTTAT
This sequence comes from Viscum album, assembly GCA_963277665.1. NCBI lineage: Eukaryota > Viridiplantae > Streptophyta > Magnoliopsida > Santalales > Viscaceae > Viscum > Viscum album. The sequence continues at coordinate 1,947,377,806 of OY728119.1, forward strand.
GATCCTATATATCATGTTCCCCATCATAATATATGACGGAAGTCTATAATAGGCTATGAGATATCCATCTACATATATAACTATTTAAACCTTATGGTTCAGGGATATGTTATAATACGATATCCCTAATTTCATTCATATCCAAAAATCCACCACTTATATAAAATCTTATAAGTAATTATTTTAAAACATCAAAAAAATTATGAATCCATCAAATAATATTCTGAATAAAGTTTACCAACCCCTCTTCATTTTGTAAAATTTTTCTTTCTTAAAATTAATCCATATTTAGTGGACTAATTTCATGACATTATGGTCCTTGTTAGCATTAACAACAAATTTAAAATCCCAATTTTATAGATGTATGAAAAGATTAGTGTCTACAAAAGAATTAATATTATTGAAGATACTAAGGGATTTGGTTTGATCTCAATTAAACATACTCATAACTGTATATGAACATATCCACCATAAGATATATCATTGATTCCATATTCGTACCTATACAATCCCTCTTTCCATGACATAAATTGACCACTATATATGGGAAAATGTTAATCAAGTATACTTCATATCAAATGTTCTTAATTCATTGAAAATTACAAACATAGTTTGTGAATACATCATTTTTCTTTCATCTCACAGATGAGAACATCACGGGTACTATATCCATGTAGTGAACCCATCATATGTGAATCAAATAATAATTTCCATCTAACTCCATAGTCTAATTCAATAATGTCCTAAGTTTCCTTCAATGTAATATGAGTGAAAGAAACACATCTTGGTCATGCTCAAATAAATTACATGATCAGAAAAATAATCCAACCACACATAATTACTAAATCAATAGACATTTTTTAAGAAAGTTATTAATGTATGAAGGTTACCAAGCATGGTATCTCACTAACATCAGCAAAAGATGATTGATAATAAGTATAAAAAACCATGTATATCGATGATTGTATGACATTCCATGGGATGCAAATTATCAGGTAAATCCAAATAATTAGTCTTCTCTTATTATTCCATGGATCCACTACTCAAGATCATTTAACACATTATCGCAACCCATAATATGCCACAATAATCATAAATTATAGACTACTCAAAATCATCCTTAAAAAGAATATTATCCCCCACTATTAATGGAAGTTATATTACAACACCCATAAATGAATGATATATTGATATTGACGTTATAATAAAATTAGGATATATTTACTACCATTAAATCAATATCTTTTGAAACATATATTAAGATGTTTAAATTCCCATCATAAATTTTTCAAAATAATTATTTTTTAAATGATCTACTACATTACCATTGGTGTCCAACCAATAGATCCTAACATCACCCTTCACAATGATCTCTTGTATTTTATGGTATTTTCAAAAGTTGTGGTTTGTCTTTTAGGGAAATTGGGTTACCTTGGCCTGAGAAATGGAAAAATAAAACATTAATTATTGATTTCTCCTTTAATTCTAGGAACCACCTCATGTTTATAAATGAACTTATTTATCTAAATATATTCATTTTTTTATATGATACAATTATGTAATCTTTATTTTTATTGAGTCTGCCTCTTTGGATTTTTAAGAACCCATATAACTAATACTTTAACTATTTATTTTAAGCACAGTACTAAATTATGTTCACATGTCATTATAATAATATTATAAAATTCCATTACTATAACCCATTACACTATGTTTATCTTATCCACTAACAGAAAATAATATACCCACAGTACTTCTTAAGTAAATAAGGATGTTCTTAACTACAGTGTTTTAAATTTCATTAGAATTTAATTGGTATTTACTCTTTATTATAATAGAATAGGTAACCTCAGGTTGAGTGCAGAACATGGAATACATAATTGATCATATAAAGGATTCATATAAAATTATATACATCATTTCCCTATCTTTTAAAGGATCTTGAATCCTTATAATAGTTGTTCCAGGAAACATTGTAAAAGATAAATTTTTTGAGTTATCTATCTTAATCCTATTTTTATACTTTAGGAATTGATTTTTCTTGAATATATCTAATAATAAATTTAGTTTTATCTATATGGATCCTTATACATGGTTTGTAGGATACTCACCCATGTGATTCATCCAAAAACATTTACCCAACCACATATTTTTATATTGTACAGTTGGGAGGTTATTTCTGATACGATGTATTTCATCGAAATAAAATATTGGAAACACTACATGGAATAATCATATTCACTTATATATATAATAATCAATTTTTTTCTTGGAAAAAGAAGAATAATTTATTGCATCATAAAACTGGATATTCCAAATCTAAGATGGTTTCTTCGGTCCATTAATAGACCATTGAACCTTTCAAACAATGGAAGACTAATTTGTAACATCAAAACCATCAGGATATACCATATACATATCATTGAATAAATTTTTATTAATGAAAATGATATTTACATCAACTCAAAATATCTCAAAATTAAAATGAGATGTTATTAAAAGAATTATTCGGATGTAAATTCTCATCACAATAGTTTAAAAGTTGTTTTCATCATCAATATCATGATTTTACTTATAATAATTTTCCACCTGGCATATTTTTTCTAACTCTTTCATTCTACTGACCTACTCATTATGTGTTCATTGGATTTCTGTTTCCCCAAATTCTCAGTTTCCAAATGTGTGTGGCTTTTATCACTTTCATTAGCGAAGTAAGCTCCTTGATCAAAATGGAATGATGGGACACCAATTCCTCTGTCTATATATATTACTATGTGAAGAATATTTCCTAATATGAGTCCCCATCAAAGATATAATCCATGTTCAGGAATCTAATTCTTGGTTCCATATCTATATGGAAACCAGTTAATTATACTATTTTTATCTTCAATGGTAACTAGACTATGGTCAATAGAGTACTCACATTGGGCATCGTGGGGCATGTGTGGACATTTAGTGCATTAGTAACCTATAATTATTCCTTTTAGGATGGAATATCATATGAGGCCTCTTTTTTGTGGAACCCAAGGCATCTCTTATTCATCATGAGGTAATTAAATCATGAGGGAATAAGTCTTCTAAGGATTTTTGACTTATTCAACCCATGTTTATTATAGGATGTAGGTATTTTGTTTCAGGTAATAATTTCTATATTCTCTTATGATGGATCTGAACATGTAATTGAGATGGATTGGGACATGAGATTAACAACATGTGGAGATAGTTTTAGTTGATCAGAACTCCCCATGGAGGAAGATCATGGAAGTGAGTCCCTAAGAGGGAAAATGTCACACCTAGATGGTTTACCAATGGATCATAATTCCATATGGAGGTAGATCAAAATTTGTGGATCAAAATGTATTATGGAGGTGGATCTATAATTTTTTCCTCTTATAGGGAATATTTCAAACCTAGATAGTTTATCATTATAGGAATTGAACCTCAATGAGGCATCATATATAACCTATTTTTAATACATGGATCAAAAATCCATATATTTTGATGTCACAGTTTAATGTCATGTGATAGGACCAATGCATGCAGTTTAACATCATATGGTAAGAATTATAGAAAGATGGAGAGTTCAATTCTTGTCTACCACATGGTCCACCTGACGTGGTGTGACGCCAACCATAACTCAAATAGAATGCCTAAAAACACTAGACCCTCAAAAAATACTACCACGAATTCTGAGCTTTAGGTTGCTCCAAATTTTTTTCTTCACCGCGGTCTATTGGTGGTCTCTCTCTTTACCACTGAGGTAAATCTTCTTGTCGATTATCATCATTTTATTCTTTTGGTGAAATTCTTCAAGCACAGACCCCTGCTAACATTTTTATGATCATCCCTTGAATCCATTGGTTTTTCAGTATTTCACATCAGCCTCCTAAATTCATCAAAGGTTGTGTTCCAGTTCTCCTCTAAGGATGAATACTACCATTTTTGGGGGGAAATGTTCCAGGTTTTTTCGGTGTTCTTACATGAACATTCCCAAATAGTGTTGGATTGGTGTTGCCCGATCCGGTTGGGCCGAATGCTTGTGGCCCGCAACTATCGACATGCACTGTAGCGGTGCGGACTTCGGGGTCAACAGTACTGTAGCGCTTTTGACTTCCAGCCGGCAGACACTGTAGCACTTTTGACAAAGTGAGCCGCCGATCACTGTAGCAACGCGGACTACTATTCAGAACAGTAGACGGTCTTCTTCATATGTAGCCCATTTCGGGCTAGGGTTTGTAATGTTGGAAATCCTCTGTAATTTCTGTGCTCCCGAATCATAGTGAAAATCTGCCTCTCCCGTGGACGTAGGGATTTTTCCCGAACCACGTAAATCGTCGTGTTCTTTGTTGCTTTTCTTTCTTTCGTTTTCTCGTTTTTCTGTCGTTCTGTCTCCCGGTGATTCCGCAACAAATAGACCCCGAACATTGATCCTATCACTGAATCTCCTATAGTGCCAATCTGGGACAGTTTTCCTTGGCTATTGTTGCATCTGTTTAATAATTAGGCTTTGTTTCTGTTCTCTCAGCTTGTTGGTAATCCTTTGAAATTGGATTCAGCGATGAAATCTCTCTCATGGACCTCTGTTTCTAGAATTTGTGTTGGAATTGATGTATTTATGGATCTTCCCTCTCACCTTTGGATCCAAAATAGAGATTATGTATTCTCTGAGGAGGTTGTGTATAAATTTAATCAAGAATATTGTAACCTTTTCTCTAAGCTTGGGCATGCCTCAAATGTATGTGGATAGAAACATGTTGGTCCTGATATCTAGAAAGCCAACTAGATTGTGAAGGGAATCCAAAATCCTTGACTTGATGGAACAAATGATACTATTGTCCCATCAATATCTGGTGGAGATCCAATGAATGATGTGAATAAAGATGGTCAGCGCCTAGAGAGCATGGAATTTTCCTGATTTATGAACATTGGTCTTGCAATCACTGGTATCAATAGTGTCATGGTTTCCATGGGGGAGGATCAATGGAATATTCTCGATTCATTTGACCCAAGTGACGTGGTGGAAGGATACCTCTATGGTGACTCTCTTCAGGGATAAGAAGACCCACTAGATAGAATTAAGGAAGAGTTCCTCAAATCAAGCACTTGACAAGGGAAAACCCATTGGTGGATGCAGATAGATACATTACCCCAAACCCCAAGAAGACTAGGAAATGTAGAGAAGTTTCTGATTTAGAAAGAACAATAGTTAAAAGATACCTTCAAGCTTCTAAGAAATATATTGAGCCACCTAAAAAACTGGTTGAAAATGTTGCAAGCTCTGATAAGAAGGAGGATTATAACAAAGATCATGTGTACAGAAATGCATATCCTCTCGGAGAGAATAATGATGCGAGTGATGAGTTTTTTTCATGGATGGAGGAGAAAGATGAAATAACACGTCCTAAATAATATTATCATCATATCTCAGCTGACACATAACTTTAAATCATAAAACAAATGCACACAAGGATGGTTGATGAATACAAGAAGAATAATAACTTCGAATTCAATGATATACCATGGGTTTGATCTTCTTTGTGATCTTCTTCATTGTATCTGGCTTTTTTCCCACTGTTTTTATTCATTGATTCTCCCAAGATGAAATATTATATATGTGGAATATTACTAGGATATGTTTCAATATTAAAGCAATTTTGTTTTTGTCTAGAGTCCTAATGACCAGGTGTGCTGGCACATGAACATCTGGTTCCATCTACACTCTTCGATCTTTTTATGATTTGATGTGGCCTTATACTATGTATGCAAGATGAGGCCACCAGTTCAGTCAGTTATGGGTGGTTGTGGTTGTTCTAGGTGAATCCACTTCTGAAGACGCTTTCCAGTGTATACTAGCTAAATATATTGATGTTCTACTACCTTGTTTGCAATCATAGGCCATGTTGGATGATGTTTATCATTATAGGGAATTTGATGATGCACCATGAGCACACCTCAAGACCTTGGAGCATGCTCGGAGTTGCCGAACATTGGCATGAGGTGATTTCTTATTTTAAGGCATGATATTTTTTCTTGATCGTTTCATTGTGGGTTTCTGCTTGAGGCTAATTTTTATATCTTCATGTATTGCTCTCATTTTGTGTTGGTGTAAACACGTTACACTTTGATCGTGTACTGTAACACTATTTTTTTAATAAATTTTTCAGGTGCATGAATTGGGTGTCCAATTCATGTCTCTGTTTGTCAAAAAAATCATATGGTAAGGACCCTCAGGTTATGAAAGGAGTATCTATAAGGGATGGTTTCTGGATTATATGTAAAATATTCCCATCATAAGAGGATTTATTTTGGGGGAATCATATGGGTATTATATGTGGAATGAACCCTAGGAAAGAGGATCATCTCGTGGTGGGGATGTATAGTGTGGGGATTATGTATGGAAGCTACCTAGGAATGATGTTTTTTGGAATGTTTTGGGAGAGGGTGGAATCCCATGATGATTTTACATGGATCATCCTATATTTATCACACACAGTAAGATCGTGGTTTTACTTTATGTATTGAGTATGTTTTCATTTAGTTTATCCTTATATGTCTATGATGTGGAGCAATATAGTCTTATTTCATGAATCTTAGGCATGGGGGATCACTCTTCACTCATGGGTCTTACATGAACACCACTCACGCACCTTTGGGTAGGAAATGGTGTTGAAACTACCTTTTCGTAGTGTTATATCATATGATCCATGATAGAATACCTATTCTTATAAGAAATAAGAGTTGGAGATCTTGTTATTAGAAGAAACAGGTAGTACGAAGATGGTGGATACCATTGGAGTTATGTGGGTTAATAGGGGTGGGTGGCACTGGTCACATGGGGACTTGAGGTGTATCTGAATTGGACTGGTATTTTTGGGTGGGGGGGGGGGGGGAAGTACCATAAATTTCATGAAGGGGTCTCAGTGGAAGGGAGGAACCATTTAGAGGCCCATGAGAGGTGTTTATTAAAGCTTGGGGTCTCACAAATAGTTGAATAATGGATATATAGTTTGTTTTATAGGTCATGGTTTTCATAAAGGGGTATGATTCATGAAACATTTTTCTACTGCTTTAGAATGATTTTTTCGATCAGAGGGGTAGTTATATACAATGGTTGAATTCTTCATGAAGACTCATGTTCCTTAGATGTCGTTATTCTTCCATTAAGGGCATGGGACTTCACAAAAGTAATCTTAACTTTATGTGTAGTATCTCAATGGAACCAGGAAGGTGGTTTTGTGGTGATTGGATGCCTTAGGTAGTCCATTTTCCCTTTGATTAACAAATCATAGGTTGTTCAAGAATAGGGATCCATTTTAGAAGTCGAAATGTCACCATCTATCCCTAAAAATCTAAGCATAATGTGGTATTTATATGTTATGTTTATCATGAATATGAGAATAATTTATGATGCTTCATGAGATTGAAGAATGGGTGCGGTTTTGTGGGCCTAAATTTTTCTGTCAGACGTATTATCTTCTACACTTCATGTATTTCAATGCACTCCATGACTTCAAATGTTATTTCATAGATGTTATAGTCAAGAATTCACACACTCGTGAAGTAATGTTACAACCATATGTAATTTGTTTTCATAGTTTATAGTTATATCTCCACACACATGAGGCCTTCATGATATCCTTCCATTCCCAAATGTGGGAGATTCTTCAAAAAACCCCGTATAGATATTTTTTCTGTATTTTGGATCATATTTTCCATAAACAATCCGTCCAATCCTTGACCTTTCAAGTGACACTCATATTTCAGAATCCCCCCCCAGAATGGGATCCGACCAAGAAAATGGTTTTTGGATTCTAATGGAGATTATGAAATATTTATCAATCATCTCCCTCTTAGGTAACTTATTATGAAATCTCAATCCCAATTCCATCTTCTTGAATCCCATAGATAATTGGTGGGAGACCATACAACAATAAATAGTTGAGGTGCACGCTAGAGAGGCAAACATAATTTTGCGAAGAAAAAATATTTTTTCTCTCTTTTCATGATTCTCACATTCTTTATGAGTACTTTGTGATATTTACCCCCATCGCTAATGCATATCACCTTCTCCACGAGAATAGCTCTAAGAATAGTTCTCTATGAATAAAAATCTGCAAACTAATACATCATAAAAACACCTCCATGAAACCAACCATCGTGAAATGACCTTTATGAACCCATCCTTCATGAACCGAGCACAACGAACCAGATATCAACCAATAAAGATTTATGAATAGTGCCCAGAAAACACCTATGTCTCAAATGAAATATTCACTGAGTAATCCAATGTTGTTGTTTCTCGTCTATAGGAAATGGATATGAATATCATGACTAGGGAGAGTGTTTGAAGTTCCTTAGACCATGACTCAAGAATTTAACTACTATAAGAGGATAAAAATAGTATCTACTATATAAGAGGTTACCTACCAATGGATTTGGGATGAGGGAGGATGTACTATTCCATGTGGAAAGAAAAAATGATCCTATCTATTATCTCATAAGCTCAACTAGAATATATTAGTGGAACATTGTTGTTGGAGGACACATCTGGAATAATCATGCATCACTCATGGAAGTTACTATCAGAAACCACATAAATATTATTGATATAGGAAATAGTTATGATGATTTATACCTCCCCCATAGTAAAATATGATCCTCATTGTGGATTTGGGAGATTCTCTCAAAGGATGTGTGAACAAATGGGACCTATGTCAAAGTGGAAACTTTACGGATGATTGGGCAAGGGCTTTCTGGGAATAAACATCATGATGAAAAATTGAGGTTGCAATGAAGTGATCTTGGAATTATGAGGAAGCATGGGCCTCAAAGTTTCACATTTAAAACCACCACGGTTTCATGATAGAGCAACTGAGAAGGTGGTATCTAGAGACTAACACAATCCATATGCATTATGGGGAGGTTGGAATCGGGCTATATGATCTTCCCATGATTGTTGGGATCCAAATCCAAGGGTATATGTATGAAAATTTAATCCACCATAGAACATGTGGTATGAATAAGAGAAAATTCCAGCCCTTGCAAGGGTGTTGCTACATTGGTTGTATGGGATGAAAAAATAAAAGTGGTGGATGAAGGAATACGCTTCAAGAAATGTCTATGGTATTTCATGAATGAAACTAATCTCGTAGATGATCCACATGAGGGAGTAGAAGGTAAGAATCTACTAGGGTGGCCACACAAATTCTTAGGGGAATAATAGAAATACAAGAATCACTCCAACCCTAGGATCTTGGAGAAGATATAGTTGCAGTAGTGGGCCTACTGTATCAAGCCTGGACATCCTGTAGTTATTCTAGAGGGGTTCATTACCACACTAATCTGAGGATGGATGCTTCACATGAGGGATTCACAAATAGTGGTTCAGATAAGAACTTTCATTTTCATAGTGATGTTAGTGACATAGAAATGTGTCAACCGAGATATCCAGGTACTATAAAGGATGTAAAATGTACTCTTATGTATCATCTAAGGGAAGACCATGCTTTATTAGTATGGTTCTATGTATTTCTTGAATAGTTGGGTGACCATATATTTGAGAGGATATGAGTACCCAAGCACTATGTCACTTCTAGCTACAAACATTTGTCTAATGATCTATCACATTGGTGGGAGTCACCTGCTCAAGAGGGGCATGGTGGAGGTGATGGAAAAGATCAGGATAAAATAACATTTTATGTTCCACCAATTCCCTCTTCAAATGAGGACAGCCACTGGTGATTCTATAGGGACCATCGAGTAGTGATCTTACCTCATATCCTTCTGTGGAGGGCTACTCGTGGAAAGGGTTGAATTCAATAAGATCGGTGATCCATATAACTTTCACTATTTTGTAAGGAAGTTTATATTTTTACAGTAGTTGGCACAAAATGTGTACTCGATGGTTCATCACAAGTTCCATACTTCTATCCCCATGGTTTTTTTAGTACGTGTAAAGTTAGGAGGATGGGAAAATACATAATGATCTACCAATGCCTAATCTTACTTACATGATCATCAATGAATATATTCATATATGGGAGTTCCCATATCATGGGGAGATAATGAGGCATCAGACTACTCGGGATAGGGAAAGAGAGGCCCTATGACCAAGGGACTAAGAGTGGGTGGTGTTCGGAGAGAACCATGGAGTTAGGTTTGGTATAGTGGGCAGAGGTGATTTCGTAAGGCTTATAGTTCCTAGTCTAGTATAGGTAGATCCTAAAGATAATGGATCATCATATATCTCATCTCCCCTAAAAATCAATCATAGGAATAAGGATAATGATATATGTAAATCATGAGAGTTCACATATAAGGATAAAATAAATGAGTACATCACCCTAATGATCGCAATAGTTATGTCTTCCCCAATTCATGGAAGAGTTGGGGAATCTACAAGTATCTTACCACCATTCAAAGAGTATATAATTATAAATTGGATATACATTGCCAAAATAGGGCATGCAAGTCAATGATTATGAGTTCCTCATGATGAGGTGATGAAATATATGGTATATCTAGGGGACATGATCTACTCCCATGGAATCAAACATCACTTGGCCAATCAGTTGAAGCTGATTCTAAGGATGTCTTCCCCTTAAGTAATCTCTATGTGTTACGTGGCCTCTAGTGAAGATGAGGGAGAAGTATTGGGAGATTCATCTGGATGATACGCCTACTAGGACTCAGATGGAGATAGAAATCAAGCTATTAATATAGTACTTAATCTGATCTTTTCACAATTTTTTGACATCACCCCATCCTTAAATAGATTTACTAATTCATTTTTTTACTTGTAGAGAAATTAGCGAGCAGAGAATAGGGAGTGGTTCGTGATCAGCCTCAGGAGGAGGGTGATTGAACCTCAACCCTTGAAGAGGAGAGTGTGGGGTCCCTTTCCTACATCACAGATGTGGGTGGCCAACAATTAGTTAAAATAGTTCCTAAAACTGAGGCTACAACCATAGGGGGAATTCCCCTAATATAGGGATTTCCCGTGGACATGACTAAACTCCTCACAGGATTATACTGTTATTGTAAAACACTTATTAGAATACACATTTTCCTCTTCTTCTTTTCTATTAATTGTTTAACTAAATGATATCTAAATCATAGTTCACACCATACATGGGTCTCACATTCCAATGTATTCATATGATTCAGCAACACAAGATGTCATGGTAGCAACTGTGGGTGCCATTTTTTTGATGGAGATGGAAAGAAAAGTTTTGAATGTCGGACTGACCGTAAAGGTACCATTAGAAGGGAACATTGATATAGTGAAATAAATGGATGGAGTTGAGATGGTGCATATGACATGGTTCGATAAAGGGGATGCATTGTAGAGACCCGAAGCTTAACGTACATGTACATTACATTACTTTTGCGGAATACTTGGTACATAACAAAAACACACACACAAGGATCGTAATAGTTTAGTGTCTTTGGAAACTCTGAACGTAATCTTCTAATCGTGGTGAAAGATCTTCAACATCTCCTATAAAGATCTCCCTTTTTTTTACCTAAAACATTTCTTTATATCCTGGGGAAAAGAAAACATAAAAGGGTGAGCTCAAATGCTCAGTAAGGGTAAACAAAAGAAATATCAATCACATCGTATTCATAAGAACATAACATTTTGGAAATCTTAACCTGCAAAAGAGAGCATAATATCTTAACATGGAACAAATAATAGAAGTGAAAATGAGATCCCCATAATCATAACATAAAACTTGAAAACTTTGTGGCATGCACACATAATCATGGAAAATCATTTCTTGTTAGTCATGACTCATTGCCAAGACTATCTTAGTGGACAAAGTCCCTTTCTGAATCGAGTTCACTCCTCGTTTCAGTCCTGTATCACTGAACCGAAATAACCTTCCGTTCCAGCCATGTCTATCTCATGAGATATAAAATCTTTACCCAATGCATTGGAGGGAGATATAGGTCCCACCCATCTTATAATGAATCCTTTCTTATGTGTGCCACATAATCATAAAACATACATCATCGCATAACACATGTAACAAAAATGGGATTCTTGAAACATCATGACATCATAAATCAATTCATATAAGATAAAGGAATTCATAAAAATAATTCCATCACAACATGAACAAATCAATTTAATAATAGGGATAAAACAGAACCCTTTATTATCTTAGATGGAAAATAATTTTGATAAAACACTTGAACTCCATTCTTGAGGAAAATATCCTTTCTTCTTCAAAAACATTTTTCCTTTCATAACATGTCATACAACTTTAAAATAAAAGAATTTGATTAAAAATAAACTTGAAAACTTTTAAAGGAAGCTTCTTGGAAATAATGTTTTAAAAATCCATTCATGCCGTATAAGTTAAAAAAAACATTCTTCGTACTTTTGTCGGAAAAGTCAAAAAGTACCTCGTACGACAAAAGATTCCTTTCATAGATATTACTAAAAACTCACCGAAGGGTAAAAATGGATTTAAACAATTGTAGGTGGATGGAAATAATATTACATATTGATGAAACATGGATGTGGATGATAAAATACACCCCAGTAAATACTTAGGAATAAACAATCTCGGATAAAAATGAGATTGTGATATTTCCCTTACCTTAGGTACGACTTGCTTTGTAAGTGTCCGAACCTCCTGTATAATGATTTAAATCATGTTATTGACTTATTCCAGAATCATATTAATTGTTTTTATGTCATATATGGTTCACTTATGACATTATATTACCCGTTCTTTTGTAAATTCCATGTTAAAGAAGCGTTTTGGGTAAAATCGTTTCATTTATCGTAGGTGTTTTGACTTGTTGTTCTTGACATTATTATTAATTATATCATGATTTACATACTTCCAGAATATAAAATATGATTTATATATCATATATATTCAGTATATATATATATATATATATAATAGATAGATAAATGAAATGAAAAACACCGTTCATGGAGACGGTAGTCCGTACGTACGCATGAACGCTGTTTTCCTTTCCTTATTGTCTTGAATGGAAGTAAGTGGATGAAATATATATATATATAAATAAATCCAGTAGCTTTATAATGTCATATATTTCATTATTATTTCTTATATATACTTTATAATCATTCTTAAATGGTTAACATGGAGAATGAATCTCATCGCGTCGTGGAGACGGTATTCCGTACGTACGCACGAGCGATGATATCATTTCCATAAATATTGAATTGAATTGGAGTGGATTATACAATATATCAGAATCAATATGATGTTGTAATAACTATGTATAGTTATTCTTTACACCATTATACCCATCCATGTAAGGTGGTGGTGGAAAATAGATTACACCACGGCGTGGAGACGGTATTCCATACGTACGCACGCGCGGTGATTTCTTTTTCCGTAGGATGGATAGATGGTGAAATAGGGTTGTTTCATACTTATAATAACATATCAGTATATGAGTGATACTGATGTTATTACTTCATAATGAAACAACCTAAGAAGAAGAAGTGGAAGAAGAAATAAAGATGAAATAATTGGTAACGGTAATTACCTCTTCTTTGAAGCGCCTCTTTGAGACCTCCTCTTAGGGCACTAAAATTGGTCTTTGAGGAAGACCAGAACCTCTAGGATGTTTCTCGGGAATTGGAGAAGAGATTTTGGCAGGGGTTGGCCGAGCTTGAGTGCTCAAATTGGTGTGAGGAGGAGGGGGAGGAGGTGTCCTTTTATAAGGGAGGAGAGGGGCACCTTAGGAATATCTCAAAATATTATTTTATATTAATATCAAAATCGGTTTATAATGGTTCCAAAGGGTCTTATTTCGAATCTAAAGTGGGTATGGGTCGAAATCCTATCAACTAATAGGATTTAGACAAGTTTAGGGTATTATTGTAACCTTATCAATTAGATTTAACTCTAAGTTAAATAATTTAACTTTTACCGTGTCTTTTTGTTTTCATTCACTATATGGTTAATACACTTACTATAACATACCAAACGAACCACAAATTGTTTATTATTAATACATATATCCTTATCTAAGTCATTTGACCGAACCTTAGATTTTTAGGAATAAAATAACAATTAATAATATAATATTTGATTTAAAAACTATTTTGTGTCAATTTTGACACTATTTGATATATGATTTTTGTGAAAGTCATAACAGAATTATATGTTCGAACCAAGTTGATTAAATCAACATTAATATATCATAGTAACCTAGAAAATTAGTGTAATTCATAAAAAGTCTCAAATTACATTCATTTGAGCATTTATAACATCAATTATGTTAATATTTCCTTAAAAGGGTAATTACTGCATCATCGTTGTGTCATAAATAAATTAATTTATTTAAAATCTAAAAATTATAAATAAAATATCATTATGTAGGAAATCTTTTTATATTTCTAATGAATATTTATAGTCGAATTTATCTTATGTATAACCCCATATTAAAAATTATTTACTTATTAAACTTTGATTTTAACTATTTTAACCCTTCTTTAAATAAATTAATAATAAATGTCCTAATCTAATCCAAGTGGGCCTAAATGATCATATTTTATTCATAAGGTTGTTTTTGGTCGAATTACACTTATCCAATAGAATTAGGACATGTGTTAGGGTAATAATAATATCATATTTACCCTTAGTTACCCTATTTACTATTAACCGTGGTAAAAAAAAGTAAAAAGTTACTATTCACCAAAAATTATTTTCATCTCATTGAACCACATTTTAGTCCTTGATATTAACCGTGTCTCTCGGATTTTCAAAATTTCATTCACAGAAGCAGTAAAATTATGTTTTATGAAAAATTCAGTTTTTTAACTACCACTTAGTGATTTCACTATTCATCGAAAATTGAAAGTTTTCAGAAAAATACCAAAAATTAGGCCTAAGATATATTTGATATTATGAACTCAAAAATGATGTCTATTTTACCAAATTCAAAACATATCCGTTGCATTAACTAATTTAAAAATTAATTCTCGTCGTCAAAACAAATAGCGTGTTTTTAAGAGATAATAACTATCAAAAGTTTGACACTAGTTTATAACTGGTTTAAATGTGAAATTACATCCAATGACCAACATTGTATTAAATTGTAAAAATATATTCTAAATATACTTTAAAACCACTCAAATTTAAAATTTATCACTATTAATTATTTCGATTAAAAAAGTTGTTTTTAATTAAAATTTAGTAATTTTCACTATTCATCAGAATATGAAAGTTATCCGAAAAGTACCAAAATTTCACCCTAAGCTAATTTCGATATTACGAATCCAAAAATGAATTCCATTTTGAAAAATAAAATTTACAAAATTTCAAAAAGTGGTTATTACTATTCATAACGGCTAGTTTTAATAATATCTTAATAGCATATCGTTGTTTAGCGAAACTCGGTGTTGCGTACAACACACGCTATCGTGGAAGGTCGCGATTGCGTATAATTCAAGCCAGGTCAGAGATGTGTATTGTGAAAGCTCCTTTTGGTGTAGTGTATAACACAAGACATTAATAAAATTAAAAAGAATATTTTTCATAAAATCTCGGGCTGTTACATTCTACCCCCCTTAAAATGAATTTCGCCCTCGAAATTCGTCGGGGTTATAAATAGTTTACTATTCGAAAGTTTCTTTAATAGAAGCCCACATCATAAAAAGGAATACAAAAACTTAGCTTTAAAAACTAAAGTATGAAATGTAACGATTAACCAAATAAACTAATCACTGGGTTTCCACATAGGTGAAAATATGGATATGGAAGAGAAATATAGCCATCATGTTCTGATGGAGAGTGGTAGAGAACATTGCTATGGAAAATCCAGTAATCACAAATCCATAAATTTGTGATGATCTAAGGTACCATCTGATTCATTAGGTATAAGATCACTAGGACAACATTTTTGGTTTTCAAGATCATTTCCCTAAAGTTGAAAATTTGAATTAGAATAAATACTTTTTTTATTTTGGTACAATCTCACTGTTGTTCATGCCTTCAACAATTTCCACTTCATCCCTTAAATAAATGAAGTTGAATTTGTTATTCGTGAAGTGTTAGCAGATCATGTGATAGAATGACGGGTCATTCCATCTGTCTCAAACAAAAGGTTAGCAAAAATTATATACATAAGTCGATCCATAGTGAGATTAATCATATATGGTTCCTAAAATGGACTTTATACTTCATATATCATACTGCTTAATATAATAAAACTAGTTTCTAATAAACCGGGACTTCCTGTAGGCCAGTGGTAGGCGATAAAGGCCAGTCGCACTTTTGTTGTGGGTTCGATTTCCACAGCCTTGTCCGACGCGATAGGCTGCCGCCCGTCCTGCAGGTTGTCCTTTTCTAAAACTATATTACTATAACATCCCATCAATAACATCGAGAAAACTTCTATCCTTAAACAATACTAACTTTTGTCCAACATAATCCATTCCAATCTTTAGGATTATCCATAATACTGCAATCCACTCTCATAACATAGTGAAAACGATTACCAGAGATTTAATACCATCGTCAATTCCCATATATCATAAGATATGTTTTGTTGGTTACATTCCAAACATTCAAAGTCCTTAATCATGTATTCTCTTGAATACCTTTGTGAAGACATGAATGCAGTTAAAAGTTAACACTTTCCACATACCAAAATCCTCAAAATTCTATATACTCAAACCATGATATCACTTAGTCCTTATATCAATCATGAGCTCATGAATACTATCAAACATATTAGATTCTCTTTATCCCTTCATTATGCGCATATCATCTACATTCCAAAAGTATCTGAATAACCTTTCATGGATACTGGTAACATTAATCATACTTTCAAAACTCAATGAAAGATAACAGTGTAACAATCCTTAGATGTCTCTTTATTCTATAGTACCATGAGATTACATTACACATGATAAACATGTAATTATTCCACTACATTCTTAAACCATTGACCGAGCTTCAAAAATTCTTTCATCTCACATATCATTTGTAGTCTCTTCATCATCATCAACATAAATACTACCCATACGACCATACTGATTCTCTTCATGAGACTTTCCCTTAGGGCATTGGTTTGCATAATGCCCGTACATTCCACATTTAAAACATTTAACCATTGTTCATGTCGTAGCAATACCATTATCCTCATCCATGGTGTTAACTGAACCTTTTCCTTTGCACTTACTTGCTTTGTGTCCTTCTTTTTCACACCCAAAGCATCTTCCAGTTCCTTTGAAACATTCTCCTTGATGCCTCTTCCCACATGATTTACATAGGGGAAATTGAACTTTCTTTACTCTATGATCATCATAAAACTCCATTTTTCTCTTATTAGCCGAGTCAGGAAACTTACCAAATTTTACTTTATTGATCATATTATGAGATTGCTGATTTGGCATAATAATGATGCAAACACTTCCAAATCCCATTTCATTATGAAGAATATCATTCAATTGTCCATCATATCCTCCATTATCGTGAATCATCTTGTTTCCAGCCATTTTCTAAAACCCAGAAAAGAATAGTGTGAGAGGCAAAAATCATGCTAGGGAAAACAACATAATAAAGGTGGAGTATCCTCAATATCTAACACCTTAGGTTAAATTCTATGATCGTTACCGTAGTTCTAGGACTGTATCATATACGTATACTTATCCTTAGGGACATCCCTAGACATACCTTATAAATATCTCTAGGGATCTCACTAAAGTTCTCGCATCCTAGTTTCCAAAGGTTGACTAAACCTCCCTCTGATACCAACTGTAGAGACCCGAAGCTTAACGTACATGGACATTACATTACTTTTGCGGAATACTTGGTACATAACAAAAACACACACACAAGGATCGTAATAGTTTAGTGTCTTTGGAAACTCTGAACGTAATCTTCTAATCGTGGTGAAAGACCTTCAACATCTCCTATAAAGATCTCCCTTTTTTACCTAAAACCTTTCTTTATATCCTGGGGAAAAGAAAACATAAAAGGGTGAGCTCAAATGCTCAGTAAGGGTAAACAAAAGAAATATCAATCACATCGTATTCATAAGAACATAACATTTTGGAAATCTTAACCTGCAAAAGAGAGCATAATATCTTAACATGGAACAAATCATAGAAGTGAAAATGAGATCCCCATAATCATAACATAAAACTTGAAAACTTTGTGGCATGCACACATAATCATGGAAAATCATTTCTTGTTAGTCATGACTCATTGCCAAGACTATCTTAGTGGACAAAGTCCCTTTCTGAACCGAGTTCACTCCTCGTTTCAGTCCTGTATCACTGAACCGAAATAACCTTCCATTCCAGTCATGTCTATCTCATGAGATATAAAATCTTTACCCAATGCATTGGAGGGAGATATAGGTCCCACCCATCTTATAATGAATCCTTTCTTATGTGTGCCACATAATCATAAAACATACATCATCGCATAACACATGTAACAAAAATGGGATTCTTGAAACATCCATACATCATAAATCAATTCATATAAGATAAAGGAATTCATAAAAATAATTCCATCACAACATGAACAAATCAATTTAATAATAGGGATAAAACAGAACCCTTTATTATCTTAGATGGAAAATAATTTTGATAAAACACTTGAACTCCATTCTTGAGGAAAATATCCTTTCTTCTTCAAAAACATTTTTCCTTTCATAACATGTCATACAACTTTAAAATAAAATAATTTGATTAAAAATAAACTTGAAAACTTTTAAAGGAAGCTTCTTGTAAATAATGTTTTAAAAATCCATTCGTGCCGTATAAGTTAAAAAAACATTCTTCGTACTTTTGTCGGAAAAGTCAAAAAGTACCTCGTACGACAAAAGATTCCTTTCATAGATATTACTAAAAACTCACCGAAGGGTAAAAATGGATTTAAACAATTGTAGGTGGATGTAAATAATATTACATATTGATGAAACATGGATGTGGATGATAAAATACACCCTAGTAAATACTTACGAATAAACAATCTCGGATAAAAATGAGATTGTGATATTTCCCTTACCTTAGGTACGACTTGCTTTGTAAGTGTCCGAACCTCCTGTATAATGATTTAAATCATGTTATTGACTTATTCCAGAATCATATTAATTTTTTTATATCATATATGGTTCACTTATGACATTATATTACCCGTTCTTTTGTAAATTCCATGTTAAAGAAGCGTTTTGGGTAAAATCGTTTCATTTATCGTAGGTGTTTTGACTTGTTGTTCTTGACATTATTATTACTTATATCATGATTTACATACTTCCATAATATAAAATATGATTTATATATCATATATATTCAGTATATATATATATATAATAGATAGATAAATGAAATGAAAAACACCGTTCATGGAGACGGTAGTCCGTACGTACGCATGAACGCTGTTTTCCTTTCCTTATTGTCTTGAATGGAAGTAAGTAGATGACATATATATATATATAAATAAATCCAGTAGCTTTATAATTTCATATATTTCATTATTATTTCTTATATATACTTTATAATCATTCTTAAATGGATAACATGGAGAATGAATCTCATCGCGTCGTGGAGACGGTATTCCGTACGTACGCACGAGCGATGATATCATTTCCATAAATATTGAATTGAATTGGAGTGGATTATACAATATATCAGAATCAATATGATGTTGTAATAACTATGTATAGTTATTCTTTACACCATTATACCCATCCATGTAAGGTGGTGGTGGAAAATAGATTACACCACGGCGTGGAGACGGTATTCCGTACGTACGCACGCGTGGTGATTTCTTTTTCCGTAGGATGGATAGATGGTGAAATAGGGTTGTTTCATACTTATAATAACATATCAGTATATGAGTGATACTGATGTTATTACTTCATAATGAAACAACCTAAGAAGAAGAAGTGGAAGAAGAAATAAAGATGAAAGAATTGGTAACGGTAATTACCTCTTCTTTGAAGCGCCTCTTTGAGACCTCCTCTTAGGGCACTAAAATTGGTCTTTGAGGAAGACCAGAACCTCTAGGATGTTTCTAGGGAAGTGGAGAAGAGATTTTGGCAGGGGTTGGCCGAGCTTGAGTGCTCAAATTGGTGTGAGGAGGAGGGGGAGGAGGTGTCCTTTTATAAGGGAGGAGAGAGGCACCTTAGGAATATCTCAAAATATTATTTTATATTAATGTCAAAATCGGTTTATAATGGTTCCAAGGGGTCTTATTTCGAATCTAAAGTGGGGATGGGTCGAAATCCTATCAACCAATAGGATTTAGACAAGTTTAGGGTATTATTTTAACCTTATCAATTAGATTTAACTCTAAGTTAAATAATTTAACTTTTACCGTGTCTTTTTGTTTTCATTCACTATATGGTTAATAAACTTACTATAACATACCAAACGAACCCCAAATTGTTTATTATTAATACATATATCCTTATCTAAGTCATTTGGACGAACCTTAGATTTTTAGGAATAAAATAACAATTAATAATATAATATTTTATTTAAAAACTATTTTGTGTCAATTTTGACACTATTTGATATATGATTTTTGTAAAAGTCATAACATAATTATATGTTCAAACCAAGTTGATTAACTCAACATTAATATATCATAGTAACCTAGAAAATTAGTGGAATTCATAAAAAGTCTCAAATTACATTCATTTGAGCATTTATATCATCAATTATGTTAATATTTCCTTAAAATGGGTAATTACTGCATCATCGTTGTGTCATAAATAAATTAATTTATTTAAAGTCTAAAAATTATAAATAAAATATCATTATGTAGAAAATCTTTTTATATTTCTAATGAATATTTATAGTCGAATTTATCTTATGTATAACCCCATATTAAAAATTATTTACTTATTAAACTTTGATTTTAACTATTTTAACCCTTCTTTAAATAAATTAATAATAAATGTCCTAATCTAATCCAAGTGGGCCTAAATGGTCATATTTTATTCATAAGGTTGTTTTTGGTCGAATTACACTTATCCAATAGAATTAGGACATGTGTTAGGGTAATAATAATATCATATTTACCCTTAGTTACCCTATTTACTATTAACCGTGGTAAAAAAAAGTAAAAAGTTACTATTCACCAAAAATTATTTTCATCTCATTGAACCAAATTTTAGTCCTTGATATTAACCGTGTCTCTCGGATTTTCAAAATTCCATTCACAGAAGCGGTAAAATTAAGTTTTATGAAAAATTCAGTTTTTTAACTACCACTTAGTGATTTCACTATTCATCGAAAATTGAAAGTTTTCAGAAAAATACCAAAAATTAGGCCTAAGATATATTTGATATTATGAACTCAAAAATGATGTCTATTTTACCAAATTCAAAACATATCAGTTGCATTAACTAATTTAAAAATTAATTCTCGTCGTCAAAACAAATAGCGTGTTTTTAAGAGATAATAACTATCAAAAGTTTGACACTAGTTTATAACTGGTTTAAATGTGAAATTACATCCAATGACCAACATTGTATTAAATTGTAAAAATATATTCTAAATATACTTTAAAACCACTCAAATTAATAATTTATCACTATTAATTATTTCGATTAAAAAAGTTGTTTTTAATTAAAATTTACTAATTTTCACTATTCATCAGAATATGAAAGTTATCCGAAAAGTACCAAAATTTCACCCTAAGCTTATTTCGATATTACGAATCCAAAAATGAATTCCATTTTGAAAAATAAAATTTACAAAATTTCAAAAAGTGGTTATTACTATTCACAACGGCTAGTTTTAATAATATCTTAATAGCATATCGTTGTTTAGCGAAACTCGGTGTTGCGTACAACACACGCTATCGTGGAAGGTCGTGATTGCGTATAATTCAAGCGAGGTCAGAGATGTGTATTGTGAAAGCTCCTTTTTGTGTAGCGTATAACACAAGACATTAATAAAATTAAAAAGAATATTTTTCATAAAATCTCGGGCTGTTACACGCAGTGTCAAATATAATAATTGTGGTGCCCCCGGAGGAAGTTGTGGGAGCTGAAGTTACAATGGAAGAGGTGGAAATTGTACCAACAACTTGATTGGATAAGGAGGCTTCATTTGATAAACCAACTCTAGAATTTCCACAGATTTTGGCACTAAGATTTAACTATAAGATCATTCCACCAATAGGTGTAGTTGAGGAATTTGGAATGGTTGTTTCCACCTTAGGGGTGCAATAGGGGACATCATAGGCTTCTGCTATACGTGATGGGGATGATGTGGATCTCATCTCAGGAATAGACCTTGATCCACTTATGCCTAATAAAATGAACCTAGATGATTTGATCAATGATGTATTGGTGGTATTATCTCCTTATGAAAATTTTCTTCCTAATGATTTCATGGAAAATAGATAGGATTTGAGCAAGGAGATTCATAGTTTATTTCCCAAGGTATGGAATTATGTGTGGAATAATATCCCCTGCACCCATATAACTGAATTACCAAGTATGGTGGGATTTCTCCACCTCTGGCTAGTAATCCTAGGGACCCTTAGGCCAAACTACAAAATCCATCACGAACTGGCTTAGGACTTCCCTTTCAATCAAGTACATGTAGAATGGAAAGTGGTGAAAATTTCATATAATAAACACAAGGATAAGTTAACCAAATGGTTTCTTGCAGTTGAAGGGAATATTTCTCACCTAGAAGGGATAAAGTAGGATAATATATCATTATTTTCTTCTCAAGACAATACCATTAATCATATAAGGCCTCAATGGGTGGTGGATGAGGCCAAGGTGGCATGGACAAAATCCTTGGGGGCAGAATGTTAAGCCATGCAGAATTAGGAGATGATCAAGGCTGAAGAAGTGGTCCCTAAATTCAATGAAGATAATTTATTCCTAGAAATGTGGTATAGGACCTTAGATTACACTCAAAAGTGGTTGGATAATCTGGAGTGATTAATTTTCAAGGTCGATTAGTAAAGACCCAAAAATTTTGAATGATAACGGTTTCCTTGAAATGTGTGTTATATTATTTTATACTCAGAAAAACTATATCCCTTCAATAATTAAGTTATTATAATTGAAATGTAAACCTTTTGTTTAGACCATTATATGATCGTTGGTCAATTATGACCTTTAGAAACTGTACACTTGATGTTATGATTATTTTTTATAAATAAAAAATGATAATGGTTAATTAATAAAGAAAGAAGAGTTGATGACCTCATCGAGTATAGTCATGTCATAAAAATTCCATTTTTCAAAACATGGGAGGGAGGTAGAATATTTGGTCTTCACTCTTGACCATTCCCAAGATGAGATTTAACATGTTAATCTTGAACAAAATCACCTATGGGGGATGTTTATGTTAGTAGAGATTAGAACTCGAGCGATGTTATCTGAGATGCCCCAAGAGTCTATCACCAATACACACATTACCATTAGGTAATATGAGGGTGTTATAAGGATTTTTATTTCAAGGCCTAAGTTACTTATATTTTAAAACCTTTAATAATAAAAAATATCATAATTTTCAATTTAAGAACGGTTTTGATTAAAAAGATGAAATTTAATGTGATAAATTGATTTTTCGA
Source organism: Viscum album (assembly GCA_963277665.1). Taxonomy (NCBI): domain Eukaryota; kingdom Viridiplantae; phylum Streptophyta; class Magnoliopsida; order Santalales; family Viscaceae; genus Viscum; species Viscum album. The sequence goes on from OY728119.1 coordinate 1,947,401,370, forward strand.
GTAAACATTGTACTTCAATGAGAGATATATATTTCTATATTAAAATACATTTTTATTAATAATTTTTATTATATTGAAATAATATTATAAAAATACATTAATTTAATTACATATGATAAAATAATTTTATTTTTTTAAGTGTCGAAAATTTACTATGCATTTTCCTATGAATTTTTTATTCACTATTATTTTTAAATTAATAAATTTTTTATAGTTAGAAGTTAAATTTATCATATTAAGAGATTTTTATGATAAAATAAATTTTATTTTTTGAATTTAGAATATTTATATTGGTTTAGGGTTAATTTATGACAATTTTATTAAAAATTTTGTTTTTTCGTGAATAGTAAAATACAGTTTAATGTTTTAAAAATGTTTAATAACATCATAATAATTTAATATGTAATATAAAATTCTGGTAGAGTCTTGTGCATTTAAATATGACAATAGGTGTCCCATGTGGCCATTACCATGGGAAAATATAATGGGAATTCCACTAGTTTTTCAAATACCACCATTGAGGTGTCCTTGGAAATTAATAAAAAAACTCCCTCACTTTTTCTATAAATACCCACCCATTACATTATTTCCATTATTTATAATTTTTTCTTCAATGATTCTATGATATTATTACCTCCCAAGGAGTCCTTTTCAGTGGACTATGAGCCCTAAGGTCCTGATCATTGAGTTTTATAAGTAACTCTTCAAGGTAAGGGAACTCTCAACTTCCCTTTTCCTTTCAGGTTTCTTTTTTATGTGGTATATATTTAAAATTTATATAACATATTATTATATACATTTTATTATATATTTTTAATTTATTAAGATTAATTTATTAATTGGAGACCATTTTCCCCTATTTTTTCATGTTTTCTAAAACCATGTTTCGTACTCGTTATGCTACGAGATTTTCATCTCAAAAGTTCTCTCTTTTTGTCAATAATTTATTTCATTTTATTTGTGAATACCTAAACCACTATCTTCTGTATTGTTATTCACATAGATTTCATAATTATATATTTTAATTATGGTATTAACATATATTAAATCCACCATCATTTTTCTTGGGTTTAAAATGAAAAAAGGATCTGGTTTTTAAGAACATTCTAAAACACCATGATTTTGAAATGAAACCCATTTATTTTATTCTCCATGGTTTATTTATGATATTTTTTATTATTATCTATATGGATCACATGAATTAATATATATTAAGGTCATGCCCTGGTATCGCTCAAATGCATTGGGTAAAGAACTTAATCTCAATAGACGACCATTTTTACGATACCTTAGTCAATAACCATAGTAAATCTTATGACATGGTGGAGATAAACCATGGTCATATGCATATTAATGACACAATTAAATGTTTATTACACCTTCAAAAGTTATGATTCAAGTAATTTTATTTATTATATGCATCATGTTCTCTTTTTCATTGCATATTGATATTGTCCATTTTCTTATCAATATTTCTCAAGATCACATGTAAATTGTTTCACTTGTTTTCCTTTATTGGGATTTCTTATAACCCATTACATTGATGTATGTCCCCATGTTAATATATGAAATAAACGTACTAATGATTAACCTTTAATAATCCTTTAAAGTGTAATAGAATTATGTTTTGAGTTTTTATTTATTAGGTACCTTTTTCTAAGAAACTAAAATTTATAAGATCCCATGATTGTAAAATGCAATGTAATGTAGTGATATTAAAATATGCGATTCTATATTTGGTTTAAAAGGATGGTTTAGTAATTTTTTTAAATTAAGATTTGAAAACATTAGTATGAACCTTAGAGATAAGATTAAATATAGTTAAACATCCTAGTATTTTTGTGAAATATTAAGTAAGTGGTTTCCAAACAAATAAAACCCCATCTAGATATGAACAGGTTGATGTGGATATACCATAGATTTATATGGGGTAAAACCTAAAAATAACACTTTGGTATAGAATTGAATGGTAATTGGTGCATGTAAATAGGCCTTGAAGCACTCTTATTTTTACACTCCCTGATGATATGTTTTATTAATCATAAGCTCTTTAGGAATCACAATGATGGATTTATAGAAAAATTAATAGATCTTAATGAATAACATTTTTAAGAATGATTTTATATGACATAAAATTTTCTTTGGAATTATATTATTTTGAAACATGTATCTCATTATGGTTTTCTTTTATAAAATTGGAAGAAAATAGGAGGAATTGTGTAAATAGTGAGTGCAATGGACCATGCACTGATGGCCCCCTAATAGAATCTGGAATAAAAACCTTCATGAAGATGATGAATAAAATAAATCATGTTATGAGTAATAAATTCAATCAACATGAGAGACCCATTTCACCAAAAAGGTAACTAGTTTCTGTTGTGTCCTTTACGCTTTAATGACCACCGACCTTCAGGGGATCTATCAACCCATTGATTGAGGAATATTGTATAGGCTATATAGAAAATAACTTTTCTATACTTATTTTTCTAAACAAGGTAATGCCACTCTAGTAGTATACTTTTTAGAGGGATAATCTGATTAGTGGTGTGAACTGATAAAAAACGTGATTCCAATTGGGGATATTAAAGAAATGGAGTGGGAAGAGATCTAGGGAAAATTCTTTAATAATTATTTCCCTCATTTTATTAGAATTAAAATGGGGAATGAATTCCTAAAACTGAAGAATTAGGAGAATGAATATGTTGGTAGTTATGAGATGAAATTCAAAATATTTTCCCATTATACCTATATCTTTATCAGGGATCCAACTAGGAAGGTTAATAGATTCTTTATTAGACCAAGACCTTATCTATGGAATAATTTAGACATCCAAGACTATGTACGATATGAGGAAATCATAAAAATTTCTGTAAAGGTTGAATTGGGGTTCGGTGATATTTAGTGTTCTCATAAATCAAATGAGAAGAATATATATATAAAGCTAAACCTTTCGAGGATATTTGATCAAGGAAGTGGAGGAAATAAATTAAAACTTTCCAGATGAAATAAATGTGGGAATAAGCATCAAGGGAATCCTATATTTGGGAGTGGGAAGTGTTATAAGTGTGGAAGAGGGGGCCATATCACTTGGAACTATCATAGTGAATTAATGCCTCAACTTATCTACCCAAATGATAAAGGGAAGATAGTACAGACACTACCTGAAGTCCAATGCTTCAATTGTGGAAATCTTGGTCACATTTCAAATCACTACCCAAATCCGAGGGTAGTGGATGGGAATCACCATCAACCACATCATAGGACAAGGTAGAAATGTTGTTATTTTTCTATCACAATGAATGAATTTGAGGCTCCAAATGATGTGTTGGAAGGTACTCTCATTGTTCTCTCAATCCTAGAAATAACTTTGTTTGATTCTTGTTCTACACATTTCTTTGTTTCTTTTATGTTTTCAAAGAATACAGAATCAATTCCTAAACTACTAGAAATAGAGTTATTATTCAATAATCCTAGAGGGATTATCCAAGCATAAAAAGTGTTTAGAAACTCTAGTGTTCAAATTGGCGAGGATAATCTCATCACAAAACTAGTAGTCATTCCCATGTTGGAAGTCAACAATATATTTGGAATGGACCGTATCTAAAATTATAAATCAAAGATCGTCTTCATAAGAATAGAAATATCAGTAGTAGTGAATTGAAAACCTATAGTTGTTTTCAAAGGATAGATATGTTGACCTGAGTATTTTTAAAATCACCACCCATGTCCTTCTTTATGGAGTTGATTAGTGAAGATGAATAAGGGGATGAAATTATAAAAATAGAAAATTTTCCCATCATTCCATTATACATTTATGTGTTTTCTGAGGAGTTTCCTATACCTCCCCTAGAAATATAAGTATATTTATCCATTAAAGACATTCCTGGTTCCAAGAAAATGTCAAATACCCCTTATAGAATGGATATTTTAGATTTTGAGGAATTAAAGAAACAACTATGAGATCTTTTGTAGAAGGGGTTTATCTAGCCAAGTGTGTCTCTTGGGGGAGTTCTTGTTCTCATTATGAAGAATAATTATGGATTGATACAGTTATTAATTGATTATAGATAACATTATAGGATCATAGTGATGAAAATGTACTCTCTTAAATGAATTGATTATTTATTTGACCTACTTCATAGGGCTCAATTATTCTCCAATATTGATCAATGATCTATTTATCATCAAATTAAGGTGAAGAAATAATATATTCCAAATACCACTTTTTTATCAAGATATAAAAATTATGATTTTGTTTTTATTCCATTTGGATTGATTATGCACCAATTATTTTTATGTATTTGATGAATAGAGTCTTTAAGGACTACCTTGATGACTTTCTGGTAGTTTTTATCGATGATATTCTGATATATTCTGAAATTCTATAGTATTATGATAATCATATAATTCTGATACTAAATACTCTAATGAAGCTGAGGTTATTTGAAAATTTCAGCATGTGTGAGTTTTGTTTATAGAAATTTTATTTCATGGGGAACATTATATCCAATAAAGGAATATTAGTTGAACCTGAAAATATAATCTTTTTGGAGGAGTGGAGTCATCCTACAATAGTGATTGAGATTCTTAGTTTCCATGTTTTATTTGGATATTATAAGAGTTTTGTGAAAAGAAATCAGGATTTTATAATCCAATAACCAGGTAAACTAAAAAATGGGTTATGTTTATCTAGGAAAAGGAATGTGAGGAAAGTTTCCAAGAGTTGATGAAGAGATTGGTAACTACTCCCATGTTAACTCTACCTTTTATTGGAGATGGATTTTTTGTTTTTAGTGATTCATCTCTCAATGTTATTTGGTGTGTCCTCTTTAAAAATTACAAGGTGATTTCTTATGTATCTCAACAGGTAAATGATCAAGAGAAGAATTATCTTATGCATGATCTAGAGCTAGATGCATTTATTTTTTCACTGAAGATGTTGGGGAACTATTATTATGGGGAGAAATGTGATGTATATATATAGACTACCAAATATTTATGTATATTTTCATTAAAAAATAATTGGACATGAGATAGAGGATATTGTTCAAACTTCTTAAAGTCTATGATTGGTAAATTTATTATCACCTTGTAAGAGAAAATAAATTCATCGATGCATTATGTATGAAGGACCATGTTGTTCTGTAATTGATGAGAATTCAAGTAGATACTTTTATCAAAGACCTAGTAAAACTGGACATAGAAATTGTAAGGGAACAGATATCATTAACCCTTTCCCAAATGATTTCCCAACCGGAATTACTAGAGAAGATCATAAAATCTCAAAGAGATGATCATTTTTTGTAAAATAATTTTTTTGCTATGATTGATGGGAAGTTTCATGATTTTAATATTGATCAAGAAGGTGTAATGAAATTTTATCTTAGTCTATGTGATCCATCTATTATATAAATACAGATTGAGCTTATGGATGAAACTCATAGATCTATATTCTCTATACATCATGGAAGCACTAAAATGTATAGGGAACATCATGATCATTATTGTTGGGATAACATGAAAAGGGAGATTTCGTACTACAGTACAAGGTGTCTAGTGTGTCAACAAATGAAGGCAGATCGACAAATTATTAAAGTGGTCTTACAACCAATACCAATACTAGCATGGAGTGGGACAATATTGCTATGGATTCTGACACTAGTCTCATGAAAACATCCATAGGAAACAATATGAAATGGGTTATAGTAGACCAACTCACCAAGGATACCCATTTTATCTCTATATAGGAAGAATTATCTCTGGAACAAGTGGTTTTGATATACATGACGAATGTAATATGGATTCATGGAGTACCACTTAATATGATATCACATTGTGATCCAAGGTTCATATCAAAATTCTGGAGATGTATTCAACATGCTCAAGGTACCAAATTGAATATTAGTACGTCCTGTCACCCATAAACTAATGTCAAATAATAAAGGACTATTCAAACACTCGAGGACATGTTGAGAACATTATCAATGGAATATCAAGGTTCATGGGTCCAACATCTCACATTGGTTGGGTTCTCATACAAAACCAGCTTACATTCATGTATTCAAATTTCTCCCAGTGAAGCTCTACATGGGAAGCTATGTAGAACTCCTTCTTTTTGGGATGAATCTGGTGAGATAAATCTTCTTAAACCTAGTATTTTTGTAAGTGATGGTAGAAAAGCTTCATGTAATCCAATGACACATTAAGGATGATCAAATTTGGAAGAAGATCTATGCTGAAAAATGGTGAAGGGACATTGAGTTTAATTTCTAAAATAAATTCTTCCTTCAAGTTTCTCCACAGAAGAGAGTCATGTTATTTTGGGAGAAAGGGACTTTTAGATCTAGGTACATTGACCCCTGTGAAATCATTGATCACATAGGAGAAGTTTACTATCGATTAGAACTTCCACCAAATCTATCTCAAGTTCATTAAGTTTTCCATGTATCACTATTGAGGAAGTACATACATGACCCTTCACATGTATTGAATCTGGAGGGGGTATAAATTGAACATTATATCGCATATGAGGAGAAGCTAGTCGAGATCTTGGACTGTAGAGACAAGGTTCTATGGAACAAGAATACCCACTTCATTAATGTGTTGTAGAGGAACCAAAAATATGAAGAATCCATGTGGGAACCAGAGGAAATAATGATGTAGAGGTACCCTCACCTTTTCTCAACTAAGTGAACGGGTTGAATTTTTGGCGAAGAAATTTCTTAAGTCAGGAAGAATGTAATGACCCAGAAATTTTTATTGATAATTTTTTCCTCAAAATGTATATTGTATTATTTTTTAATCACAAAAACTATAACCCTTCTATAATACGGTGAGTATAATTGAAATGTGACCTTTGTGTTTTGACTTTTATAAGATTATTGGTCAATTATAACTATTGGTCAATATGATCTTTGGAAACTAAACTCTTGACATTGTGATTATTCTTTGTAAATAGAAATTATGATGGTTAATTATTAAGAAATAATATTCAATGGCCTAATCCAATAGATTCATGTCATACAAATCACAGTTTTCATAACTTGGGAGGGATGTAGCATCTTTTGGCTTCTCTCTTGACTAATCCCAAACTAATATTCAACATGTTAATCTTGAATGAAATCACCTATAGGAGAAGATTAGGTTAATGGAGATTTCCTCTCAAACAATGTTATCTGAGCCACCCCAATAGACTATCACCATTGCACACCATACCCTTAGGTCATATGTGGGTTTTATAATGGGTTATATGTCAAGGACTTAGTCACTGAAAATACAATCCCTTTTTTAATAAAATTTTTATTTCTTCATTTTCATTTTCAAAAACGTTTTCCTAAAAAATGAAATGGAATTGGATAAATTGATTTTCAAGAAAAATTGTACTTTTATAAGAGATATAAATTAATATAATAAAATAATTTTTTATAAATAATATTAATTATAATGAAATATTATAATAAAAAACATTAATTTAATTAAAAATGATAACATAATTTTATTTTGTTAAGCATCAAGCATTTTACTACGCATTTTACTATGCATTTTCAGTCCGCTATTATTTTTAGTAAACAAATATTTTTATATTTTATGGATAAATTTATCATATTTAGAATATTAATATGATTAAATAAACACAATTGTTTTTTTAAAATATTTATATTATTTTTGGGTGAATTTATGATAATTTTATAAAAAAAAATTGTTTTCGGTGAATAGTAAAAATACAATTTTATGTTTTTGGGATATTTAATAACATAATAAATATGTAATGTGTAATATAAAATTATGGTCGACTCATTTACATTAATATATAATAATAGGTGTCACAATTTTACAATACCAAAGGAAAATACAATTAGAGAACCCATGGGTTTTCAAATACCACTACTAAGGTGTCCTAGAAAATTAATAAAAAACTCCCTAAATTTTTCTATAAATACCAACCCATTACTTCATTTCCATTCATTCCAAAATCATAATAAACTATTATGTGAATGTATTACCTCCCAAGTATTCCTCAAAATGTATCCTCAATCCTCCCTCCCCCCAAGTTCTCAATCTTCATGATTTGGGAGTCGTTCTTCCAGGTAAGGGAACTCTCAACTTCTATTTTCCTTCCATGTTTTTTTAGGTGGTACGTATTTCATATTTCTATACCATATTATTATCTCTATTTTATTTAATCCCTTAACTATATTAAGAGACGTTTATGAATGGGAGGCCCTTTTCCCATCTATTTTTAATGTTTCCTAAAACCATGTTTCATACCCGTTATGCTACCAAATTTTCATCTCATGATTTATCTCTGTTTATCTAGAAATTATTTTATTTTATTTGTGAATAAACAAAACTATATATTCTAAAAGGGTTTTCAAATAGATGTAAAAATGATATATTTTAATTTTTGGATTAACATACATGAATTCCACCTTCCTCTTTGTGGGTTTAAAATGACCAAAGGATCTTGTTTTTAGGAACTTTCTAAAACACCATGATTTTGAAATGAAATATGTTTCCTTAATTTAATATGGGTTATTTATGAGATGTTATATTATGATATATGTTTCTCATATAAATTAATTTATATTAAGGGTTCACCTTGATAGTTATCCAATACATTGGGAAAATAATTTAATCTCTAATAATGAAAAGTTTTAAGATAACTTAGTGAATAAGTTTTGTAATTTTTATGACACCTCGATGATAAACCTTGGTGATATACTTATGAATGACTAAATTAATGTTTTTAGTGATATTTAAATGTTATGATTCATGTTCATTTATTTATGATATTCATAATGTTCTTTTTTCATTCCATATTTAGATTCTTCTAGTTCTTATCAATATTTTTCAAGATCATGTGTGAATTCGTTCACTTCTTTTCCCTTATAGGGCCTTCTGCTCACCCTATCCATTGATGTTTGTCCATATCATATGAGATGAAATAAATGTACTTATGATGATCCATGAATAAACCATTCAATTTTAATATGATAATTTTTTATTTTTTCATGTATTGTATACCTTTGTTCCAAGACACTAAATTTTAATAGAACCTTTATTTGTAAAATGATCTATAAATTTGTGTAGTAAAATGACAGCATTCCCTATATCTTTAGGGGACTTTGAAACGGTGGGGAAAAAATATGGATAACCCTTATAAACATTTGTTTGATTTTTTAGATGAGTGATCATGTTTCCTATAGTTTAATATCTCAATCAAATCCATTTCTTGAGATAACCACCAAAGAATAAATAGTTTCACGTGAGTCATAATCGGTGTGAGAAATAGGGGAAAACCATGTGATCAATTTTTTATATGAGACTGATATGAAATTTTCAATCAATCGATATTTTTTATTAATAAATGTCCAAGGTGAGTGTTTGGTCTGAGAGGGGTTGTGTCTTGAGAATGGGGGTCTCTGAATAACCGAATTGATTTTCCAACATGCTCTAGTGCACGAATGTTATAATGGAAAGGGAATTTAATTATAAATGAAACAAATGATGTACACTTTAAATCATCATATGGACAATTCAGAACATAATGGGAGTGACATGGAATTATAGGATAAAATCTGGCCATGTTCGAAATGTAGAATATATACCATTAAGAAGTAATGGTGATAGAAAATGGGGGTTGAACACTAACCTTGTTCAAAGAATATAACATTCCTCAAAATCATTCCCAAATTATTTTGGGGTTTGACCTAGAACATTAGGTGATCCAATTTAGAGAAGAATGATTGTTATTAGTGGGGGTTGTTCAAATATGTAAGAGGATGAGGATCCAAAAAATGGCACGTGAAGAGTAGAGATGATGTGTTATAAAATTCAAATGGATTCCAACACTCCTATAATTACACCACCATGACTTCAAAAATATTGGGTAGGTTTATTGTTATAAATAATAGATTAAACTTATATTCTAGGGGTAGTGTCGTCTCAAATTCCAAACAATGATCAAAGAATAAGAATGATGTGGTAGGTGACTAGTACTGAATTGAAGGGATTTTCCAATGAAGGCCTAAGATTCCATATAGTTTTACATTTGGAAATGCCCTAATAGAAATTTTGTTTTATTTCATATTTTAAGTATGTTGGATACAAAGTTTAACATCTTATGTTGAGGATGATACATTGTACAGTTTAACATCATGTGATCGATAGTGGATATATGGAGCTTATGAACCAATATTTCCATTATTTATTCCTTAAATTAGGATAGGATATAATACCATGTCCATTTAGTGGGGTAGGATTATTGTTTAACATCATATGAGAGGATGTGTGAATATAAATGGATGAGGATCCTATGATTTCCTACAACACAGTACAACTTCACACATTGTTTAAAGTCGTGATACTTGGACCATGTATTTCAATTTAATGTTAAATGGATTGGACATGTAATGAATAGTTTATGTACATAATGCTTGGACCAAGGGGAGTGTGTCTTAAGAGAATGTTTTTTATATTGTTGGAAGCTTCCAGAATATTAATGGAGGGGTCTAAGAGGCTACCTGATGCTACAAAAAAATATCCTTAATACAAATGACACACATTTTATGTTCATGGTGTTTGGACCTTTGCTTCTAGATTAAGGTCATAAGGCTTAGACCCAGAGTGGGCACCCCAGAAAGAAATGTATATAATGGAATAGTTACAACCCAATGTGAATTGAGGACTGAGGAGGCCTAACACTGTGCAATACATTCCTGGGGTTATTCACACATTATTTAAAGTCTTCATTCCTGGAAATTGTTTATACTTTTAAATTAAGGTCATAGTGTTAGAACCATACATTTTATTTTGAGGACATAATTCTTTAGTCATGGGGTATATCATTTAAAGAGAATATATTCGTTATGGATGAGTGACAAACTCGACATTAATTGAGGTCCAAGGGTGGACTAACACCACACCACACATTCCCGAATAGACTTTACCACCATTTATAGTCATGATTCTTGGACATCAGCTCTAATCATTATTATAGTTCATATATTTTGGGTCAAGGAGAACCATTTAATGTCATGATTCTTGGATTTGGACTCCTAGTTTATGGTAATGGTGTTTGAAAAAAAGTGATTGCATGCATAGAACATGCTTGGGGAAAAACAACATCTTGTATTCTAAGCGCATGGGATACATTATAAGTGAGGGAAAAAAGAAGCAGTATGGATTTCCTCTTTCTCATAGTGGAGAACACAATGAGGGGTATAAGTGGATGAAAAATCCCACAAGGTAGATAGGGACTTCTTAGACTTTTATATGAAAACATGGGGATAACAAAGGAATATGGCACAACTATTGACCATGTTTGAAACATAGGTTCTATATCCACATATGTCAGAAATTATGTTAAAAGTGTAAGATAGACTACTACCCATGTTCAAAACATAGGATATTCTATTGTATTTTGATGATCCTTCAAGGTGTGATCCATGGAAGGTAGGTGGTCCGGTGTGGGAAGACACCATTTTCTGTTATATATCCCAACCATATTGGGAATAAGGTGGTTATTTGAATCAGAAAAAACATAGAGAACCATAGATTTAGTACAGTAGGAACCTGATGATGGTAGGGTGGTGTCCTCTCTGTTGGGAATGTTAGACTGCCTCTCATTTAGAGGCATATCCATTCTATATAGGGTAAACCTTTAGTTTAATGTCATGTACTGAGGGCATTTTTCTTGGTAGTTTAAATTCTTATAACTCTAACTAGGGTTTCTACTAATTTACAGTCATAGTTCTTAGACTATTAGGATGGTTTGTATACCTTTGACAATGGGGGTATAGGTGTCCCACTATTGTTTTTGTGTCATGTAAAATTGATATCTCGATGTGATTGGAGAGAAAAATTGACCGTTTTCTCATTAATTGATTCCTCATATCAGGGTATGAGGGAATCTCATTCCTCTTATGGTTCATGGTATATAAATGGAACTTATTCTTAAAATAGAGGTCCAATGGGGAATTTTGTGGTGATAAAAACATAGGTTAAGAATGTGTTTACACATTATTAGTCGATAGGCCTATAGATATGAAGTCTTGGAATCAGTACGTATCCCATGGAAATAGAAATCAAGCAACATGTAGTTCTCAAGAGAGGGTGGACAAATAGTCTTATCAAAATGGAAACCATGTTGATGATGGGGTAATACACATAGTTTTATGTGAGAGTGATCATACAATGAGGGAGATTTGAGGATTCTCGTGAAGTGAAAAATATTTAATATCTAACATGAAATGAGGGAGAGTAAATTCTAAACAATGAGTGTCATAAAGATGGATGCACATAATTTAAGGTCATAAATTCTGGACCATATAGAACAGTTTAAAGACAAGTTTCTTGGACTATAGGCCTTAATATTACTTTATGTTCATAGAGTTCAGACCATGGTGAATAGTTGAATGACTTGTTTCATGTACTATGGAAGTGCATGTTTTATGGGAACTCATATAGAGTGAAAAAGGTTGAACCTGATGTAGATGGAGGGAATATAGGCCCACATACAACACAAGTTTAGTGAAAAAAAATGGAAAACAATTTAAGGTCATAATTCTTGTAATGAGGAAGAGTTAGAAAAGAGTGTAACATCATGATTCTTGGACCTGAGAAGATTGTTTTATCAAGTGTTTTTATATATAATTTTAGAGGTAATACCTAATGTGAATGGATAAAAGGGGGTTCTTTACCACATCTACACCATTATATGACCAAAACATGATTTAGGGTCATGATGGTTGGATCATAACTAAGGCAAGGGGCTGAAGTTCTGGTAAATGTTTGGTTGTTCCCATATATTAGAATTTTGTACATCATTATGTACCCTATGAGGATAGGAATCAGAGCACGCAAAATTCAAGATATCGAATAGTAGGATAATGGTATCGGTAGGGGAAATCCTCTCTTGTGATGGAATTTAGGAATCCTAAATTTTTCATGGGGAATCATGTGTTCAGAGTATGAGGTAAGGCTATAGTTTAACATCGTGTGTTGGGGATGCTTGTTTCTTTTCATCCCATATCTCATGAGGCATCCAAATTTTAAATGTGGTAGGACTTCTTGTATAGTCACATTATTATCATATGAGGCATCCCATATTTAAGTAGGGTAAAATCATCTCTCATTAAGAGGCATCATGATCATACAATGCGTAAAATCATCTCTCATTAAGACACATCCTAGTCACACATGGGGTAAAATCAATTTTTAATTTCATGCACTAAGGATGTTAGGATTTGTTGTTAAAATTCAAACAACTCAGACTATATAGGATTAAAATATTTTAAGGTCCAAACTCTTGGACCGATCATAAGTAGTTTAAGGTCATGTTCCATGAACCATGATTATTAGTTTGAGGGTGTATAGTTTGGACCATGGGGAGCTAACATTATGGTCCTAGAGTTCAAAACATGGGATATTCATTTAAGATCATATATTTTGGACTGTGGGTGAGTATATAAAACGAAAATGTGTAGAATGATTGGGTAACTAACACAATGTGAATTGATTTCCAAGGAGTCTTAGATCTACACAACACATTCATGAGTATACTCGCACATAATTTAAAGTCGTGATGCATGAATTGGGGCTCTGAGTTTAAGTTCATAGATCTTGGACACTTTAACTCTTCATTTGAATTATTCATTGAGAAGCTTGGCATTGGTGGGAGGTGTGAAACTCCCTCTGTCCATGGTGACCAAAGATTATTCTTTTTTGAATATGACTTATGAATGAAATTTGGAACTTCACAATCAAACTCCATTTTTTTGGATTCTTTATATATATCATTGGAATTATGATAGAAAGTACTTTGTTAGCCTAGAGAAATTGGTGGAGGAGAATCTTATTATTGAACACTATCACCATCTCTTTCTGGGGCCTATGTATACTGTTCAAGGCCTAGAGCCTATTCCCTTTGAGGGAATTCATATTTTATAGATTAACTTATGCCCTTTTTAGCATCTTCTAGTCATATAAATCTATTCATAGTGATAGAAAATGAACCTAAATGGGATGTACTACCATTGTTATGTATAATAATGAGTATGGGGTCACCAAGGTGGAATTCGGAGCTACCTTCAAATAGGCCCATATGGAATTGGTGTACTTTTCCATCCAACACTTCTTATACTATCCAACCATTTTCTATAGAATTTTATAGAGGGTTTTCTTGAAATCCCCAATCATTCCATTTTCCTTTTCCTGGTTTCAAGAATTATTGTTGGAAGAAATGTTGTATCTTTTATGAAACCTCTATGTTTGGTAGCCCATAAGTTGGTGTTGTTGTCCGTGAGAATATAATTAGAAACTCAAAATTGATATATGATGTGGGGTATAAAAAAATTGACCATATAATAGTATTTAATATCCTCGAGGTAATTTACTCTACAAAATTAGAGAATATTTTGTTCACAGATATAATAAAACTGCATGGGTGCGTGATTGCTGGTGGGTATAGACCAATGGCTTTGAGTCCCAATAATAAAAAAGGATAAGAATACTTGTTTGTGTGGAGGAGATATAGTGGTAAATGCAAAAATTTGGCATGGATATTACACATATAAAACCTCTTGGAAAACTAGATTCAATCATGGATCAATGTGGTCCATAAGTAGCCCATCTGATGGATATTGTGGGATAGTGGGAACTTCATGACTCGGCATGGAATTCCTACACATCATGGGGAATCTCTTATACTTGTATGAAATAGAGGATAACCCAATAAAACATAGGTATTTGGATATCTAATTTGATTTAATTCCCACTCTGGAGTGTGAACTCCACTACATGTCGATGGATTCACTCATGCTCGATATGATACAATTATAGAATGCCACGTTGGAGATAATAAATGAAATGAGTTTTCTTATGGGGTGTTTCCTCCACTATGGAGGAACTTAAGGGTCATGATGTAGAAGCACCAATAGTGAGATGTTTTACCTATTTCCTTTCATTGTCACCTAAAATGATGGGAGAAATGACCCTCTGAGGCACCACATGGATGATTAGTTCATCTTAGTTAGATTTTGTAAGAGACTTGAATAGTATTTATAAGGCATTGGTGTGACCAATCTAAAAATAAGGGATAAGATTCAGTTCTGGTAGAGTAGGAAACTGGGACATTAGCTGACGAGTGATCTCTAGAAGAGGCATGAGCTACAAAATTTGGTTGATGTAGTCACCATTAATCAATTATATAACTAATTCAGAGCCTCTATTATCACATAATTGGGGGAAATAAATATCTAAGGCCATATCAAGACTATAAATGAGATCAAAATTCTCTTACTTGTTTTTGGGTATATCCATATAAAAACATAATGAGTATGAGAGGATGGTTTTTGGAGAAGTGATGAAGACGAACCCCAGGCCCACTCTATTGAGATAAAGATTGTACAACTATGTACCAGTTTGGAAGTGGAAGGCACTATCTAAATCCATATACCAATGTGGTATTTCTTGATCCACTGAGAAGATAATTTCATATAGGAAATAAAAATCTTGGGGAAATTCTTCAGGGGTCATATTGGTGGACAAAAAGTATTTCTATTCCTAAAGTTTGATGGCTTTTTGTGCAACGAACATGATGTTGAACTATTGATGGATCACTCCAAAAACCACAGTCACCCCATAAACATGGGGTGATTGATAATATACATTAGTTGTTCTACTTGCAAAACTAGAAGTATCTTTGGATGTTATAGATAATGTTGTCAATTATTAACTATAAAAAATAGAATGTGGCCACTCTTCTCAATAGGGGAGTATCGGGTATCTGTGTTAATGATAATGTGATTGAGATAGTATAAACTGTTTTTTACCATATTTATTCTTCTAGGATATGAGGGAACCGTGGGACCATTCTTGGATGGTCACGTAGAGGAAAAGAGACAAACCTGAGATGGGTGAAATCAAAACCATGGGATATAGAATATAATTATTTATTTATTCAAATGTAGTATAACTAAATTTTTCTATATTATGGAGTTCTTTTCTCTATGATCCTTGATAATGGATTTCACTTTCCATTCATATTTGTGAAAAATAGGTATATAGAGGAAACATGTCCTTAGAGGTATCACAGCTCCAAATGTTTTATTATATGAGGCATTTGGATAATGGACTTGACCATATATAGGTCAATATCAATTCTTATATATCTTACGACGAAGCCTATAAACAACCCAGAGGTTACCCTTAGTACACAGTTCATGGGTTTTACCTTCAAATACTGGTGTCATAGGAACCCAAAAACATTCTAAAAATACTTTCGATGTTATTGTTGTTGGTAGAATTTTTCCACCAAGTCATCAACACAGAATTACACTAACATCATGATAACAATTTTGAAAATGTGATGTATATCCCACTTATTAGTAGCCAATACATTCTTTATAACAATGGGAATCTTTTAATAGAAGAAGGTCCTTTAGATCACCCTAAATTTAGTACACTCCTCATACTTAGGATCCATCTATATATGATTTTACACAGATTATCCATCCATGAATGATTGAAATTATAACCCATCTATTTCATTGATCAGAAGCACTATCTCTAGAAGGGGAAAATCATATTTTAGACAATGGTGACTGAGGTCTTGAACGTTGATATAGACTCTAATGTGACCTTTCTTTTTATTTACTATAAAAATGTTTTATATCCACCCAGGATACTAGAATTTCCAAAACATATTCTTCGATAATCTTATAAAAATTAACCTATACTACAGAAAAATGGGAAGGGTACATCTTTTTGTTAAGATGCTGGAACTGAGGATGACTCCCTGGGGGAACCAGATGGTGGAAAAATACCTAAATGTATAATAATAGAATATTTTTATATGTACAAGTAAAAATATCATGATGATTCTTACAGAATGCCACATACTGTTGCTGATCCTCTAGGGGAATAGATGAACTATTTATCATTGGCCTCAGATCTTCCATGGTACTAAGGTTTAGCTAAATAAGCTCATCAAAAGTGGTGGAGAAACCCTATTCAAATGCAAGAATAGTGTTTTCTGATTCCTCTTTCTTGTTTGAGGTAGTATAATCCAGTGAAGGAGGCAATTAATCTAGACAAGCTAACTTAGGTGAATCATTAGTGCATGCTTGAGTGGACGCTTAACATCCAATGAGGGGTGCTTTCTCTATTGAGATTACAATGATAGAGTCTATCGATCCAATTACATCGATACTCTGACCATGAGGTCTATTCCTGATATCAAATCAATGGCGGTGAGTCAGTTTCATTCAATTAAACCCTCCTTTCTCAAGATGGTAGAATTCTATGAAATAATTTCCATAGAAAGAACCTCTTGGTATATCATTGGTGTAGGGGATTTGTTTATCACCTGAGTATTTCCTATGTAAGAGTATAAGGTAATCTATGGACATTGATTATTTTTAAGGACACCAAAACCCTTTTTCTTGGAGATGATAATAAAACCTTCTTAGTCCAGTATTGTGGGATCTAACTAATAATTTAGGAGAATGAAATAAGCATATATTTCTACCCATGGATTGTATATGGTGGTTTTCAGATCATGGGTACACTCAACCCTATTGGTCTGAAAAAAATTCCCTATCTATAGTAGTATATGAAATCCATATAGAAGTATTCACATGAGTTTTACAGAGACATGTCACCCTGAAGTACACCTAACATACCATTAAAGGAGTACTTGAGAAACTAGTGATACGTAGAGGGGACCACCACATGTAAATGATGATAGGGCCTACCCATTAGCACATTGTAGGTAGTATCTTATAAAACTTCCATGAATTCAGTGCTTGATATCAAGCCACCAAAATATGTCTTCAACCAAATCATGCCACATGGTTTCTTGTAGTTCGTACCATAACCCCCAATTTTGAGGTTGGATGGATTTATTTCAGCTTTGTTCAGGTCCTTCTTATGGAATGTATGTGTTTGTATGAGGTTGATCCCTAAAACTATGTCCACCAAGAAGTAGTGGATCTCTATACCATTGAACTAGACTATAATATACACAAGTTATGTCTTCCCATTCATGAGGTAACTATCTTATTATATTGAGAAAGTTATAATGACTTTACATTATATTTTCTCGACCTCACATTCATATTTTACATCTATGTTATCTACCTCATCTTTATCTAAAGAGTGATTTTAAAGGCCTTAATAAGAGCCTCATGCATTTATTTTGAAAAGTGGAGGTCCTCTATGATCTAAAGGCACATGAGTATTCCTATGAGGTTCTTCAATACATCTCACTTCAACACCAAAGCCAAGTTTTCTCATGAAGGGTGTATCTTCTTTAAAGGAGGTACAATAGATGTTGTTGGCTAAACCATTTAATCTGTGATGTTATTCAGTTATGTGAAGTTATTGGGAGTTGATCCTGTCTCAGGAGGCTTAGAATCATAGAGGGTGTGGAATGGGTTTGGCACCACTGTGGGACTTTGGTTTCCCTAGTACCATTAGTTGACGTTATTACAATATTTATAAGGTTGTGACATAGATTTAGAAGTAGTGTTCCGAGAAGGTGTGGAGGAGAAAAAGTTTATATCCTTCCTAAGTGGGAACAGATGTCACCATGGGCATGAGAAACTTCTCTTTGAGAAAAAAAATCATCATAATTATGGGTCACATGGTTGGAATCTTATTCCCACTCATATGATCCCTCAATATTGATTTCAAGGTTAGAAGAGATTTGTATTACCTATGCTGGAACTTCACATAAATTGACCAATCCATGATCCACCGGTTCCTTGATCCAATACTTGGTCATATAGAATTCATTTTTGGTAGGTCCAAGGAGCCTACAGTATGGGAAATGGTCTTCATATTCAGTGTTCCGGGCATCCTACAACTTCTTGAACTTTGTAATATTCAGAATACCCTTCTATATAAAACATGTGATATAACTAAAAACTTTTACATCCTTCAAAGAATATGTATGGTTATTTCTATCTAGGAAGGAAGCTCTGAGATCCTATCCTTGATGACGGTTTAGATCCATATTTTTTCATCTATGATGTTTCACTTGGTGAGTTGGTGTCTGATGGTTATGTTCTATGAATGTATACTCTTGATATAGCTGTATTCAGTGAGGCTCTTATAGAAAATGGGGTAAAAAATATACCATCCCAGGGGGGGCTATACCTTCAGGTTGCTACCAGTCTCTTCACTAGAAGGCCTTCTCCTGGGGGATACAAGAGATAGCAAGCATTACTATCTGTTCTACTATAGGGTTTCCCTAAGAGGTTGGTACTTATTAGAAAACCCTCAGAACCCACCTGTAAGTTTTGGGTAACAAGGGTAGGGACCATCATAGTTTTAAAAATTTCTTGTGAACATAATTATCATCTTCTCTTGATTCTATGTTATGCAGAGTGAGTATGTGTGGCCTTTACAATAGGTGATAAATTGTAAGACACATTCAACATATTTTTTCATTCACATAAATATTTTTGGAATTCATTTCTTGCACATGGTTGAGATGAAGTAATAGAGGAACTTATTATGGTGGTCATCCCAACTAGAAATGTAATCTATGGGAAGCAGGTTGTACAAGACAAAAATAGGTCCTTCTAGCGTCTGAACAAAAAAAAATCCAAGTGGCCCCCTTATTATCGTGGGTTCCAAACATAGTTCTAAAAATTGAGATAATGTGTTCAAAGTGCTACAACAGATCACCCATCCAATTGAATGGGGAGAATATAGGATTTCTAAACTCTGCCAGGGCATTGATGTTGTCCACCCATACTGGGGATGCCTTTTTGTCAGGTAGGATTTCCACATGTCTTGTCTCTAAGGCCTCTAAACAAGCATTGAGAGTGAATACCAAGTTATCTTGATGAGGGAATATATCTGGGTGAGGGTCACTAACCACAAATGCATGGAATGGCTAATAAATTTAGTGATCATGATCATCAACATGAGAAGTAGAACAACCTAAAACTTCTTGAGGATAAATATGTGGCTCAAGAAGGTATGGAAACTCATAACTCAGCATCTTACCATACTTTATTACCTCTTATCTTCCTAGATGTGTATGTTTATTGAGCTTGATTAGGGGAATTTGGAAAAGGAGTACTAGTTTCCCAACTAGAGTAGAAATGAATACCCATATAGAAACCTCTTAATCCACACATTGATCAATAATGAAATCTGTGATGAGACTTTTCTACTAATTGAATATCTTGCGAAAGGATTCTACCATGGGATATAACTCTTTTTCTAAAGAAAACATTAATATATCGGAGGTTCCAACATGCTCCATACCCTTATCATGATGTCAGTGAGTGGGAAGCAATGTATCATCAGAGGGATCCTCGAGGACATGTTCCTACCTCTGGGGATGTGTGTGGATGCCTATTAGCTGGTCTACCAAATACTACGCAACCCCTTTAGGTGGGTTTTACCTATCATTATGTACTTAATGGTTCCCATTCCCTAACTATATAAAAATTGGGTATAACCTTATTTGATGTAATGATACCCAAAGGCAAACCCACATTGTGAGATGGTAGTTTTGGATGTCATAAGATAGGGATGAGGTGGAAATTAGTGTACTATCCCAATACTTTGATTTGGAAATTCATAGATTAATTTTCTATAACATGGAGGAGCACTGTAAGGTTGTTTTTGAATGTTTTTTTAATAGTCAAGTGGTAACACAATGGTGCGTGAAGCTATTCCATAGGGAGTGATATGATCTCAACCGTCTAGAACTGCTCATCGATAGATTTGAGGTTATCTTGGAATCTTTGATAGGGAAATAAATTGTCAATGATTTGATTAAATATCTCCCATATGATATAGTAGAAACAAAAAACCTATACCTCAATGAATAAATTTGGGATTTCATATTTTGGATTAAAAGGTGTCTAGAACACCACTGATAGCTGATCAGTGGCCCAAACTACCCACTTGCCATGTTTTTCAAGGAAGGGTCCTACTCTTGGTCATACCAAACTATATTCAACACTGGAAATGATATAGGTGGTGTCATTAATTTTTATTTATTCTAAAGTCATTCTAATTGTAGAGGAGTCACTAAAATAGTCAAATGTTCACTACACATAAGGACATCCCTCCAGGGTGGTACCAACCACATCAACACATCCATGCAGGATGAGGTATTCATGATGCCTCATGTACGAGGGTTTGTGTGTTTATATATAGCTGAGTACGGTGATCACAATATGAAAGAGTTATTATATACCCTTACATACCACCCAAATAATGTGTATATGTATAGCTGATATAAACTAGTATTGATGAAGAATGATTCATTACGATCCCCTAGAAGGGGGAAATAGCTTCCTCCAACTGTAAGTACAAACTGTGGGATGTAGGGATCATATGGATATCTTCTTTTGGGATTGATAACATCAGTTTTTGGGCTCTATCCCTAGACATTAGAAGTTGGTTTTGATACTCCTTATTCAACCATTTTTTCCTTAGGAGTATAAAATGTCAATGAGTTCCACAAAAACATGGTTTTTCATAGGATTTCTCCTTCAATGGAAAGTGTTCTCCCTTATGACCAAGGATGGCTCCTCAGGTAGGGTATATCTTTAACATTGGTAGGACCTCTATTTTTTGTGGGTTTTACTTCAGTGATGGCCTATTATTTGGTATTTTGGGGCATGGGGATGGCCTCCATGTCCATTGTCATTGGAGAGAGGAAGATCTCCACTTTTATTGTTTGAAACGCTAGTAGAAAATCCACTTTGATTGGTGATGGAGTTGGGAAGACCTACACTCTTTTTGGTAGGAATATTGGTATGTCCTCTTTACTATATAGTAACAAAAAATTTAGGACCTATATGTTGAGAAGTGATAGTATGAGGAGGATCTTCATGTTTAATATTGAATGATTTGTGAGGAAATCTACTCGGGTTCTCAATAAAGAAGGGGCGGACCTCCACCTGGATTGGTGCTTGAGTGGGGATGGCTAATGCATAGGCTAGTGATGACATGGGTAAGACCTACATTTTCTTTATTTAAAGAGGTTAGAGGGAATCAGTTTTGGTTTATGGTGGTTTGGGGAGGACCTTCGTATTGGGTCTCCTCATCATTGGTCAACCCATAACGGTTTTCAGTGGTCCCATTTTTCAAAAGTGTTAACATGATATACCTATGAGGTAGTTGGGGTATTGATCCCAATAAGGAGAGTCTAGATACCTATTTTACCATTGTAGGGATCTATCAGAATTTTTTTGTATAGGAAGTATCCTCTAGATCCAAGGAAGATTCCACTTCGGGGGAAGTGTCTTGAGCTCACACTAAAATGTCATAGAAGTTCCCCACTCTAATGAGAACCCAAACATGCTGTGAAACAATTCTTTAATATATTTTCTATAGTTGGATCATATTATTTTTTGTATAAATGATACTATCTGTCATGGTTGGAGACTCATATGACATTGAGGTACCTTCTCATGGTGTACACACTTGGTAATATCGAGAAGGATATTATGAGAATGATACATGCTAGTAGGAAATCCACATTTATATATGTAATTTCATGTTATTATCTATGGATGTTTGTATTGGTCCTTAGACTCTATGATTAGTATTAATGAGTTCTATGATTCAAATAATTTTATTCATTTACAAATATAGTTGCAACATATGTTCACGGTGAGATAGGTTACGTTGGGCTTGTCAAGAGTAATATTGCATTAAGGAATAATGCAAGAAATTATTTTTTTCATTTTATTTTTAATTAATTTTGATACCATAGGTCCTTTGATAGAAATTATATAGACTAAATAAATCCATTAATAGGTGTTATATACTCAAGTTCATTTTTTGGGATGTCAAAGAATGAGACATAGAGCAAATAGGTTGGTGGCACTGTCATGCAGCCTACTTGATTTGAGATATCATGATAAATGGATTATATTACATAGTATGAATCTGTATGAGTTATTTTTTCATTCTATAATTAATTTATTTCCCTATGGGATCCTTGGAATGTTTCTATATTCTATCCTTGGAATTTAGGTATCTTTCCCAAATACCACTAAGAAAGCGGACTAAAGGATCGCACACTAACTGTATCCAGAATTTTAGTTAAATATTATTATTATTATTTATTATTTAAAAAGTTGAATAAATATTATACCGATATGAGTTTTAATAATTTTTCTTCTTTTCATGATTTCATTTATTATGTCAGTTGTTATTAGAGGAAATATAATGTGAGCATTATGTTAAATAAATATTAGTTTTTTATTTAGAGCATATAATATTTATTTATATATTGGTGAATAATGTAGTGATATTTATTTAATAAATAAATATTCAGTATTCATGTCCGAATGAATATTTTGGAAAAATGGAAGACTGAGTTTAATGGTCTGGTGAGAAAAAATAAATATTGTATATTAATTAATTTTATTTACAATTTAACTGCATGTTGAGAAATAATAATAATAATATTATTATTATTATTATTTGATATGGGGTTATATAGAGATTAAATAAATAATAAGGGGAACTTATGAAATTATTTATTTCTAATTCTAGTGATATATTATAAAAATTATATTATTTTCTCTTAGAGTCAATTCAATTATTTGGTTTTGCACAACAGATTTGGAGAATCCTATCTTGCCCTAGGCATCTCCCTTATCCAAGAACACTCCAGATAATAGAGGGTGATCTTCCTCCACCTCCCACACCCAATTCCACATATATCTAATAGAATTCCTTGGAAGTGGTTCTCATGGTGATCAACGTTAGACAACCCAAGTGATAGGATCTCTTTTGCTAGCACCTGAAGATTTCTACGACGACATTTAGAGATTTTTTGATCATGTGTGGATCGTATCTAGAGGAAATATTACCTTGATTCCTACAATGCAACGATGGTACAACAAAGATCTATTTAATGATCCATCAATGAGAAAACAATTTAAACAAGGTAATTATTTTAAATAAGGAAATTTATTATAATTAATATTTTATAATCCTATCTCTAGTTCTGGTGTTCTATCCCATGTCTATATTATTTTTTTCAAATTCATAGATCACGATGTATATAGTTGTGCAATCCTCGGATTGATCGTCGATCATGGAAAAAAGTAATGTTTGGTATGACCCATCACATCCTTTCGTTGCACCTAGAACCTATATTAATGTCATGTGGTATAAACAATTATGTCTTGAAAAGAATTTCTATAAGGTATCGTATGGGGATTACATGTTGAAGCCTTTTATCATATGAGGATTTATCTTAGGGGAATCATATGGGGATTACGGGTGGAAGCTTTCCAGGGGTGTATTATCATCCCGTGGTGTGGAAGGATAGAGTGGGGTTTACACATGGAAGGTTTTAGGGAGTGGAGTAATGTAGATTAAAGTGGGAGAGAGTGGCATTCCATGATAATCATAAACAATTAATCCTTTTTTTAATCACATGGGTCAATATCATAGTATTAAATCATGTTCTAAAGAAGTTTCCTTGCAGTTTAAAGCAATAATTCTAGGACATGGAGTTGGGATGTTTTACATCATGTAGATTGTATGTGGGGGGGTGAATCTATCTTCATACATAGGGATTATGTGACATTAATTATTATTCCTTTGTGTGGGACATGACATTGAAACTAACTTAGAGGAGTGGTTAATCATGAGGTCTACATTAGAGTCCAAATATTTAGAAGCAACATGGGTTAGAGTACATATTATTAGAAGTAATAGGTAGGATGGAATCATAATCCACACTTAGAGTGATGTGCGTTGACACTCAAGTTGGTAGAATTAGTCACATGAGAGATCAAGGTGCAATATATGAGGTCCTAGATTGGGATAGGGACCCAGGCACTCAACCTTCGTAAAGGAGTATAAGTATAGGGGAGCCACCATGAAAAGGCATGGAAGAGGGTGTTTGTGAATCATGGTTTATCTAAAAGTAGTGATTTACAAAGATAAGGTGACTCAAATAGGCCATGGGGTTGTAAAATTTGTTTATTTCATGAAACTAGGTTCCCTTGCCTCAAAGTGAAATCCTAATTCATAGGGGGGGGAGTTTTTAATGAAGGATGAATGCTACATGAAGCCTTCTGTTCCATAGAGGGTATTATTCATCCGAGAAGGACTCGGCCCTTAATTAAAGGAATTACCACATTATTTGTAGGATATAAATTACACAAGGTAGGTGGTTTAGATATTTTTCAATAACTTTTGTGATTATCTTTCTCAATTATTTGGGAATATTATGTGGTTTGTGAATGGGAACCAATTTTAGATGTCAAAAGGTCATTATGAGTCTATATAATTTCATAATGAAGGGGATGTTTATAGGTTATGTGTCTCACAAAGATTGGATGTATTTGAAAAGATACATGAGCTTCATTAATGGGTGAAGCTCTGAATTTTTGAATGTATCTTTCACAGATATTACCATCAACCCTTTGGGTGTTTCTGAAATGCTCCATGACTCCAAATGTCGTTGCATGGGGTTTACCATTAGGCATCTACGCACTAGAGACGGAACACTGTGTTCCACGGTTTATGTTACATAAACTTTTCCGTCATTTTTCTACATATTAATGTCCCTATTAATATCATTACATTCACAAAGGTTTGACCGTCACAAAACAGACCCCTTAGAGGGATTTTCGTGCTGTTTTGGATGATAATTTCCCTTAACTGTCCATTCCTTCTAAGACATGTCATTTGAAATGTATATTTTGACATGAACACATTATTTAATGGTATAAAATTTTCCATAAATCAATTTTTCTTTTTGAAACCCCACATGAACTTAATGGGTCACACACCTTAAATTCAACAACCATGTTCCAAGCCTGTTAGTGTATATGGTGTCCATTTTAGATTCCAGGGATTTTAACCATTTCATATAATCAAAACTCTCAGTGAAATATCATTAGGTATTTCATTGATCACCTATGAACATTAAAACATCATAATATACCACAATATATAAATATCAATAATGATCCTTATGAATCTAATCAAAAAATTTATGGTATTATATAACTCGACTAATTTTTTCTTCTATAACTCATTATAAAACTGGAACAACTTCTATATCATGAACACTTCCATTTTTTGGTCTTGAAGTTATCAACAATTAAATATTCCATCCATGAATCCATGAATTATATTTTACATATTAAATAATTTATAAAATCAATCCACAAATGAATTGTGCTTACTGTGATAATAGAAATAATTTCCCTTGGTTTCTTTGGGATAACTAATCAAGAAGAAATTATTTGACTCGAGGACAAGTTTATTTGAATTAAAAAAATCATATATATGATTTATAGCCCCAGATCACCATAAAAGACATGTTGGGGAATTTCCCAGCCTATATCTTATATTTTTTATTTATGAACTATTTTAATGTATCTGTATTTAATGAAAATGAAGTGGTTTCAATAGAATTACTATATATTGAAATAGGAATGTCACATTGAACCATCATCTACCAAACCAAGACAAACATATAAGTATTCCTTCTCTTAGAAACTTCATTATACTATGATGTTATGAGAGGATTGATTTGTTAATCCAATCTAAAATCACATAAATGATAAATGAATTACTAGTGGAACTATTCACGACCATGAAGCAATCATGTAATCTTAATAATTTTCTATGATTGATTTTGAACTTCATTTTGAACCTCAATAAAATTTTAGAAAAATCATTTGTGCATCTCATTAGAAAAAACCATACAAACTAAAAACATCAAAAAGAGTAACAGATTACCTAAAACCACTACATTCCTAGTTACTCTTTTGTCCACATAAATCACTATTTAAGACATCCTAAAGTCTACTATCTCTTTCATCATTTCCGGTAAAAGGATCCATTATAATTTTTCCTAATAAATATGATTCTAAATTATTAAAATATTCAAAATTTAATGATTCCAAAAATAAATCTCTATAGTGTATTTGGATGTATAGCAACCCTAACCCTAGTATGCCTAGATTTAGTGCCCACTAACTTTACATTGGCATAAGAAACAATAAAATGAATCCTGAATTACATATTAGTTTAGTTGTATTGGAAAACTAGATACAGAAATGAGTTTTATATTACATTTAGAATAAAAAAATTACAAAATTATTTCATTCCTTGAAAATAATTTCATTCCATCCAGCGTATCCATGCATATAAGTCATAATAAAATTCATATAATCTTATAGAAATGAAATAAAATATGAGTTATCTGAAATTCTTAGTTAGAGTTAAGTACATTGGAATCCAACATGAATAAAAAATTAATAATCTATAAGGAAAGGTAAATAATAAAAAACCTATTAAAATAAATATATATTAAATAATCAATATGGAAAGGTAAATATCTAGAAATACATTTAATCAATAAACTAATAATGAAATTCATTTATATATATTTTTTCATATAAAAAATATCCTGGAAAATAATAATATAATCTAAATAAAGGCAGTGATTATTTACCATACGTCATGTTCCCCAGGTACATGATACCTTTACCATCAAGACCTTTCACAAAAAGGTTTAAAACAAACTGGGTTCAAATATATTTTTTCCCCACCTTATCACTAATGTTAATACCTATCACAATATATTTTAAAACATGCTGGTCAGAAAAACATAGTGTTTGTCCAAATGATTTTTTTACATAAGACTAAAAATACACCATGGGGATTACATTAAATATTCCCAGACCCATGTACTAGAATTATGAATAATTCCCCATATATCGAATAATTTACTTAACTTATTAAAAATGTGCCTTATCAAATATCTATGTTGATTAAATAATACTGATTATTCAACATTTCAAAACATCATCAAATAATGTTAAAAGTAAACACCATATTTAAAAATGGAATATATTTTAGAAAATTAATCATATATATCACACAATAATATGTATATTTAAGATAAATATCATTTTTAATGAAAAATAATTACAATAAAGTGTTTTTTCAAGATAATGACAACAACCATAATATACAGTGTGATATTGAAATAAAAATTATCACTTGGTAATTCTTAATTAAAATTCACTTGTGGGAAATAATTCAAATAGAAACTAAAAAACAATGAAGAATGATGTATTCATTATATATCTTGTAAAAGGGTAGTATATACACTATATAAATTTCAATAATTTCATAATAACAAAGATGAATTGATGGATTGTAAATCTAGATGAAATATCTTACCTCACACAATACGTTAGTTAAATGGGATTTATCCTATAGTATAATTGTCTTAATAATGTCATTTACATACACCAGAAATATATTAAAATGTATTACATCATATAAGAAAATTTTATAATATATCATAACCCATTTTTTAATAATATTTCTTTATATAATCATTTCGAGTAATAACATCTATATTTTTTCAGTATTTTTAGCCTTGTTATTTTGTATTCTTATTACTTCCATCATGATTTAATAATATCCATAATTTAAATCATGATATAAATATAAAATATATTTTTATATATATTTATTTATATTAAACCATAAAATTTTCAATTTTGAAATTAAATACACAGTTCATGGAGACGGTTGGTCGTATATACGCCTGAATTTTGTTTCCATTTTCTTATCGTATTGAAAAGAAGGAAAAGTAAATTATATATATATATATATTATAATTATAGTATCCTTTTTATTTCATATATATCACATGTATTTTTTGAAATTATCCTTAAAATGTTTCATGTACAATGTGAACACATCACATCGCTTTGTGAGGTGATAGTCCACCATACACACGAACAATGTCATCGTATTCCCACAATATAGAAATCGGGAAGTTGTGTGTTATATAAAAAGTGTGGTAGCATAAATACATAAAATATATCATAAATATAATATAAAAATAATATTTACATCATTATTCCCAACCTTCAAAGGTGGTAATGGAAGAACAGACAACATTGGTTCACGAGGCAGTAGTATGTCGTAAAAATATTAGTATATGGATGATACTGATGTTTTTATATGATAATTTAACAATATGAATTATATAATGTGAAGAATTAAATAATATAAATAGGCTTTTAGAATAAAATTACCTCTTTTTTAGGTTTCCTCCTTGGGTTTTCACAACAACCGTGAAAGGTTTTCTTTATGACCAAATACGGATTCTAGGATGAGGTTATGTAATATGGTGAATTATTTTAATATATCTTTTTTGATCCAAATGTAATGAGAGGTGTGAAGAAATGGGGGGAGTGAGTTCACTTTTATATTTAATGAGGAGTGTTATTCTTTTAAATACTCAAATGTATTCATTATTGGTAGTTATCCATTACCCCATGTGACTCAAAACATAAAAAATAATGGATTCTAGGGGAATTATAGTTGATAAACACCTCCAATACACCCAATTTAATACATTTTTTCATTTTTTTCCTTAATTACTCTACTTTTACCATTTTGGTTTTATTTGGGTAACTAATTTTATAACCTTGGTAATTTATACTTCAATATTAAATTAATGTCATCCTTATTAGATAATTGAAACAAACTGATTATAAATTTTATATCTAATTTAAAAAATTAAAATACCTTTTGTATTGGATATGAATTTTAACATAATTTTACGCAACATGAAAAAACACTATTATAACCCCAACCACACTATAAAATTTTTACAATTTTGCTATTAATGTGTTCATAAAAAATGTGAATTGGTCCATTAATTTACCTTATTTTATATTTACTAGCATTTAAAAATCAATTTTTTGAATATAGGGTTTTTATTAATTATAAATCATTTGATAAAATATCATTTATTATAAAATAAAAATATTATCAGTTTTGACATTGTTTATTTAATTTTAATTTAAAAATATCAAGGTAATGAAATAATTTTAACATTTTTAGTTAAAACATATTTAAAATTATATATACATCAAAAAAATAAATTGAAGATAATAATTAATTCAATTTACAAAACATTAAATATTTCCAGTATAATTTATTTTATTAATTTATAAATAAATAATCAATGCATGGGAATTTCTTAAGCATTTAAAGCAATTAATTAATCTCTAAAAAATAAAATATATTATCATGAGACAAAAAAAAATATATTACACAACTATATACATAAACTAACATTTTCCCCTATCCTAAAACTTATAGATATTAAAAGTTTCAAAGAATCTTTTTATCCTATTCATTACATAACATATTATTAGGGTCAAATTCATGAAATAGTCCCCTAATAACTCATTTAAATAAATAATAAGGTCATATGGTTATAAATATTTCCATGAAATTGGTGTTTTAAAAGTTTCTAGGTCATTTCCCCACTTATTTTTAAAGTTTAATCCCTTGTTAAACTTGTTTTCTTTTTAACTGTTCTAATTAATTATACCTTTTTTCACTAATAAATTTGGAAACAAAATAAATTTGAATATATAGACATTATAAATTTTTCTTATTAGAAATATTTATTCCAGTTTTTTTAATATCAAATCATTGATGTGGTGTAAATGAATTTAATATTAATCACCGAGATAGGAAGAAAGTAGGTTTTTAAAGTGAAAATGCCCAAAAGTGTGAAATGTTTTTATTTTATAATTTAATATGAATGTGATTCCAATGAACTAAATTTTATTAAAAGATTTATTATTGAACTATTTTGAAATTAATACCAATTTAACTTATAATTTAACATTATAGATTATTTTGATGAAAAGTCATTTTTTAATTAAATATCTGTATTTTTCTTTATTCTTCAAAAAATGAAACTTCTATAACAAATATAAAATATTATCCCTATGAAAATTTTTGCATTATTATTAAAAAAATAAATTTTATTTTTCTAAATAAAATACATATATGTGTCAAAATTTAGTTGTAAAACAAGTATGCCACTCAAAGGCAGCAAAAAAGCCTTTAGAAAAAAATGATTTTATACATAAAATTGAATTTTTTATTGTCTTAGTCATATTAAATATATTAGTTGAATGTAAATAAATTATTGAATATAAAATATATATATTTCATTAATATCATCCAATAATAGAAATTAATTTAATTTTTTAAGATAAAAATTCTTTGGTGTACAAAAATAGTTTCTTATAAAAAAAATTCTTTTATATTCAATTGGTTTTTATATTCATAATTAAATGGGAACTGATGAATTAAACCATATATTTTCACAATATATTTTTTATTATTCATAACCACTAATTTACCTTCATTGATATATTTTTAATTTTAAATTATAATATTAATAGTATTTGGTAAGACTCTGTCTTGCAAGTAACATAAGAAATTGATGAAACTCATTTTTGCATGTAACATAAGATAAAATAGATATTTCATGTAATGAAATATAAAATCAGTGTTACATATATCATATTATTTCTAATAAAAATTTAATCTATTAATATTTTATAGGTTTTATATTCCCTCCAAATTAAATAAATTGCTTCCTCCCAATTTATACTTGATCTCGCTATTACAGGGTTTGACATTTGGAAATACCATTTCTAAAAACCCCTCAATATAAAATAGTTTATAAAATAACAAACTTATAATAGAAAAAATTAATTATGGAATTAATTTATAATAACACATAACTAGGTTTTCATGTAGGCGAAAACTAGTTCAAATCAACTATATGGAAATGGAGGAAAATCATAAATATTTATAGAGAGTGTTTGAGTTCATTTCCCATAAGTAAGTAAGTGATCAATAGAATGTTGAAGGGGGAAAACCATATATCAGTGACGAATTAAAATTTTATTAGTTCAAAAACAATGAAGGTATTAGGATAGAAATTTTTTTAAAAGACAATTTTTTTTATAGTTGGGGAATTATTTCACTCTCTATTAATATAAGGAAATATAGTTACTTGGTCTATTATTATTTCATAAGAAAAATTTCATCCTAAGGTTTAAATTCGATAAATTTTCAATTCAACTCTTATTCCATGAAATGAAAATCCAAAAAAAACTTATTATTCATGAAAAACAAAAATTAAATTTTAACAGATCCATTAAAGAGTGCTAAGTATTTTTGTAAGTCTCTAAATATTTTCAAAAAAAATATGGTTGATAAAATAATAACTAAACAAAAAATTAATACTAATGGATCTTTAATAATGTTTATTCATCAAATTTCCAAACTAAAAAAGTAGATAATTAATTAGGACTTCGTGTAGGACAGTGGTAGGTGAGAAGACCTTAAAGTCCCTCGGTCATGGGTTCAAGACCCACCACCTTTCTGGATTTGAGGAATTTTCTCTAAACATATGGGTTTTACTATTTCTATAACCATATTAATATAATTCATAAAACATTTCCAAAAAATATGATTTACATCCTTGAAGTATAGTTAGTCATTAAATTTACTTCTTAACAAGGTTATAAATACACATTATTTTTTTACAATGTTTAATAATATCATTTGACTACTATTACAATTTCATTAATGATCATATTAACCCTAAATTTTTTTAATTCCTTTTTAAATTATTTATAGAAAATGTCATGTAACTATTCCTCAAATAACGTTTCCTCTCAATCGTATAATTTCCATAAATTTCCTAAAAACATATTTAATATTGGTATACTTCAATACTATAAATCTTAAAAATATGTGTTTATGTATTTGAATTATCTTTAATCATAAAATCATAAACCCAAGATACTATCTGAATGGGTATGTATTCCTAGGAAATACCACATAACCACTACCTTACCAAGACATTAAGATATTTTTTTATTCTTATCTTTAAATACTATCATATGGTTGTGTTTTCTAATCAATGTTTTCTAAAATCTAGTTTCAAAAGTTTCTACTAAAAATTATTTGATACTAGCTATAGAGATTCTCCTCCAAGTATTCATAGAGTTGGTTCTTGCTACCCATACATTAGCTTAAGATACAATGAAATTCATCCCAAGGAACTGGTCATTTTTGTAGTATTGGAAAACTAGATACAAACATGAGTCATAAATTTCATATAAAATACAGAAATTACAACGTTATTTTTTTCATGAAAATAAATTCATTTCATATATTTTATCCCTACATGTCATTAATAAGAAACTTCATGGAATCATGGGGAAAGGAAACAAAATATTGGTGAACTCAAATGCTCTGTAATTGTTAATTTTAGAGGAATCCATCATGAATCCATAATGAATAGTAAATATGGGAAGGTAAATAAAAGAAGAAAATCGAAAATTTAAATAATAGGATAATTAATATTCAATATGGGATGTTATATAACTAATAAACACATTCCATTTAATCAATAAATTAATAATTAAATTCTCCCATATATTTTTTTTAATAGTGAAAATCAAATGAACAATGATAACTTAATTTGAAAATATGAAATATCTTTTTTTTCATATGTCATGTTTCCCAGGTACATGATACCTTCAATATCATGGAATTTAAAATAATGGTTTAAAAAATACTATTTTTAAACCAATTTTGTTTGGAAAACCTTATCTATACTATCAAGATCATTCACAAGACAATTTGAAACATACAGTCACAAGCGTATAAGGTTTGTCCAATTAATTTCACCTTAGGAGACTAATGATTCATCATGGGTCATACATTAAATGGTCCCCAATCCATGTAATACCATTTCAAAGAATTCATCATAAATAAAATAATCAATTTAACTCATAAAAAATATTCCTTATCAAATATCTCTATTGAGTAAAAGATACAGATATGTCAATATTTCCCCAGTCAATAAAATATCATTTAAATTATACACTATATGTTAACTGGTATATTTTCTAGTAAAATGAATATATCCTTTGCAATATAATATGTATATCTAATATAATTTTCATTTATAATTAAAAATTATTACAAAAAAATTATTGTTTCAACAAAAGTTATCAATTTCTAAAGAAAGTGAGATATTGCAATAAATTTTATCACTAGGTAATTTTCATCTCAAATCCCCATCGGTGAAATAGTCCAAATTGAATCTTAAAATACTAATAATAATAATTTATACATTATATTACATGTATAATAGTATTATATACAATATATAAATGTTAATTTATGTATAATAATGAATAATCTCAAGGGAAAGTAAATCGAGACGAAATCTATGACCTCGTTATTTCCTTTAGTTGAATGTGATTTATCCTCCATTATAATGGTTTTAATAATTTTATTAACTTACACCAGAACCATATTAATATTTATGATATCATATATGATCATTTTATAACATATTATTTTCCATTCTGTAATAATATTTCATTATTTTCATTATTTTAGGTAATTACTTCTGTGTTTTTCAATTATTTTTTGGCTTTTTATTTTTTCTTCTATTACATAGATCATTATTTAATAATCTAGATAATTTCATCCAAGATATAAATATAACGTAATTTTAGTCCATATTTATTTATATTAAACCATAAAAATTATTGATATGAAATAAAATACACAGTTTCTCGAATGGGTAGATCGTATGTACGCATGAATGCTATTTTTATTGTCTTGTAGTATTAAATGAAATAAATATAAATGAGATATATATATATATATATATTACCATAAAATTATAATTTTAATTTCATGTTTATCTGATTTTTCTACTTATCCCATCTTTAACAAATTCCATGTAAAGTGTGAATGTATCACATCTCTCCAAGAGGCAGTAGTTCATAGTACACATGAATGGCCCGATCGCATTCCCCTAAATTGGAAATAATGAAGTTATGAGTTATATAATAATAATAGAATAATAAATACATCATATATCATATATAAAATTACTTTATTTCGTTATTTCCAACCTTTATATGTGATAACGGAAGAGCGAATGATATATGTTCGTGAGGTGGTAATCTGTCGTACACATGAATGATGATTTCATAAAGCATTTTATAGAAGTGTGTGAAGTTTTAGGTAATAAAATTTTCATAATAATATATAATTATATTTATGATACTATGGATACTATATATCACAAAATTATAAGAATTGGTTTTGGTGAAGGGGGAAATAATATAAAATCATTTTAGAAGAACCTTACCGCTTCTTCGGGATTCCACCTTAGGTTTCCACTAAAACCATGAATGGTTTTATTTTATCAAAAAATATGGATTCTAGGATTATGTTAGGTAATTTGGGGATTTATTTGGGAAGTTATTGGTTGATCAAAGTGGCATGAGAGGTGGGAAGTAGTGGGGGGTGAGTGCCCTTATCTAGTGGAGGAGGAGTGGCATTCTTGTAAATAAAAAAAGTATTCACTATTAAGAGGTCTACATAACCTCATGTTCCATTAAAATAGACATATAATGGATTTTATGGGTATCATGTTCTATAAACACCTATAAAATAACAAAAAGAAACAAATTTATATATTTTTTCCCCAAAACTTCTAAGTTTCTCGGCTTTTACCATTTTAGTTTTTATGAAGGTAACTAGTTTTCTAAACATGGTAATTTACACATTAATATAAAATTAAATTGAGTAATATTTGAATATTTATACCCAATAATTATAAATATTAAAATTATAAAATAAAAATCTCATCTGTGTTTGAAATTAATTTTAAAATTAGAGAAAATAAATATCAAAAACACTACTTTAAGCATAATCGTGCTAACAATGTTTTTACTATTTATGGGATAATGTGTTTATTAAATAGGTAAATTGGTCCATGAATGGAAAATATATAATATTTTTTGACATTTAAAAATCACTTGGAATATGATATGGTATTTATTAATTTTAAATCATTTAATAAATTATCATTTATTATAAAATAACATTAATGAAAATTTTGTAATTATTTCTTTATTTTGGAATTAAAAATATAAAATAAATTGTGTAATTTGAATATTTTTATGTAACAAATGTGTCACATGGTATATTTATCTATTAAATTAATGTATGATAATAATTTATTCAATTTTCATGACCTTTATTATTTTAAGTTTTATATATTTTCGTTAACTATTAACTAAATTATTACTATATTGGTGTTTTTTGAACTATTAAAGTAATTAATTTATCTATAACAAAATTACATAAATTATTTTATTTAAAAAACATTTATATTTCAATATTATATACATAACCTAACCTTTTTTTTTATTTTTTCCCCTATCATAATTCCTGTATAAATTAAATGTAAGAAAAGAATATTTTTTAACTTTTTATTTACCTAACTGATTATATGTTTAAAATTCATGAAATCGTATCACAATAACTCATATAAATAGAGAGTATGTTATCAAGGTTTTAAATATGTCCATAAAATTGGTGTTAAAAAAATTTCTTGGTTATTTGGGACCTTTGGTTTAATGGTTTGTCTCTTGGTAAACTCATTTTCCCCTTAATCAATGTAATTAATTTAAACCGTTTTCACTAATAATTTTGGTCGAAAATATTTTTGAAATTTTAGAAATTATAAATTAATCTAATTAAAAATATGTAATCCATTTTTACAAATTAAAATCATATAATTTTCAAAAACTAATAAATAATTAATCCCATATAAAGGATGAGAAGCGTGTTTTAAAGTGAAAATTGTTCAAAAGTATGAAATGTCTTTATATCAAAATTTCAAATAAAATTAATTAAAATTACCTTAATTGGATTAATATATTTATAATTTAACTATTGTGTCTTTAAAAATAATTCTAAATAAAATTAAACATAATATATTATTTAGAAAAAAGTTGGTTTTCAATTTAAATTCAATATTTTTCACAATCCGTCAAAAAGGAAACATGCCAAAAAATACTATAAATTCACCCTAATATTATTTTTACATTCCAAATTAAAAAATAAATGTATCATTTAAAAAAATTATAAAAGTGTAAGTTTTTAATTTTTAAAACCAATGCATCCTTAAAAGGTGGAAAACTGCTTTTAAAAAAATACTACTTTATATACATAAAATTAGATTTGTTCTAATCTTATGTCTATTAAATCAATTGGAAGAATGTAAATATATATGAATAAATATATAATATATAAATTTAATTATTATAATCAACAAATAGTAATTAAATAAATCTATTAAAATTAAACATATTTATTTTATCGAAATAGTTTCTAATAAAAATGATTTCTTTGTATTCAATTGTTTTTATATTCATAATTAATTGGCAACAGATGATTTCACACAAAAATAAGTTTTTATTATCAAAAGAAATTTAAAAAAAGAGTGAGGAACCATATTTCAGGAACAAAAGGAAATAACAAAGTCATTAAAGTGCAATTTAATCCTTTCAGATTTAATCTCCCTAAAAAGTTTCTAAGAGATAGTGCTTATTGAAGGGTCGGGTTCCTCTCTTAAAAGATTTTCAAGCCTTAACACTAGCTTGTCCAAGGATTGTATGTACTCCTAAATGATTATATTTCCCTTGTTGAATACCCTTATTAAAAATATATCTTCCTTATCAATCCAGGTGACTTGTTCCTCATTAGGAGTCTCCCTTAAGGCCCTTACCATCATTCTTTCAAACCCTGCATCGAGAGATTTAATTTTCACAATAGTTTCATCAATTACCTTTTTTGAACTTGAGAGCAGTTCCCAAGACTGATCAGGTATATAATTAGTCTCCTGCTTCTACCAAGGCACCTTGTAGAAAGATTTAGTATCATTGACTATTTTCGTAGCATTCATCTTCTTTGTTGATCGAGACTCCATTGGTAGAGGAAGGTAAGAGTAGTCCTTCCTCTCTTTATAATTACCCCTATAACTCTTGCTCCTTGTCAAGCTTGGGAGATGATCACCTAGTTCATACTCCTCTGAGTATCTTGTAGAGTAGTTAGACCAGCCATAATTGAGTTCATTATTAGAATCCTTCATCCCATCCAAGGATTCCCAAGATGAACCATTCTATGGAACCTCATTCTGTAGCTCTGCAAAACGTTATTTTGTGTAATGTAAGCTATCGAAGAAGATTTTTGTTACATTTAGAATATGATAAAATCAATGTTTTGTGTAACAAATGATAAAATAACCATTTAATGTAACATAATGTATCAAATAAAATTATAATATTTTTAATTTTTCAGGGTGGTACAAGATAAATTTATCATTTATATGTTAAATGTGATAATGCCAATGGTGTATGGGATATGAATCAACCTTGACCATCATATTCTAATTTTTTATATGCTTATCCATTTCTAGAATATATAATCCTTTTACCATATACATAATTCAATAAAAATATCATTCCTATATATAGAACCAATATTATTCTTAATAATTAAGGATAAAAAACACTTTACAAATAGTATAATGAAATGAAATTTATATATATAGTTATTACATAATAACATGTTTATAATTACATAACTAATAAACGTGGTAAATTTGAAAAAAAATGTTCATATATCTAATGAAAAAATAATTTCTATATTTCCTATATAAATATCAACATCACCACAATTTAATTACCTATTATATCTTATTTTTTGTTTATTTTAAAAAATTTATTATTTAAATATGGTATCCAATACTCATGAGTTAATGTTAGTGAAATTTATATCTATAATGATCCAAAACAAATAGTTAGAATGATTTTATTTAATACCACTATCAATAATTTTAACAACCCAATATTTCTTCAATGGAAATTCCTTTCTTATAAATATTTCATAATCACATAAAATCATAACATAATGAACTAATAAGTGCTATGTGACCCTTAAAACATAAGTTTGTCACTTCAGTGATATGAATTTCTAATATATGACATACACAATTTCAATCAGTAAGTTATTTTGATTCTGATAAGAAAAACATAATTTTGGGTGAATAGTGATATACCCTAATGAATAGTAACCCTACCTACGATAGAATATAAATAATATTCACGTGGAAGTACTATATACCAATGCTTTGGAATAAGTAAATAAATGTTTTAAAATAGTTGTTTTTATAATAAAGTGTGATTTTAATTAAATATTAAATTATTCATATTTAGAAAAAAAATTGAAAATGGAATTCACTTTTAGATTCTATATGTTGAAAAATGGTTAGGGTGAATTTTTGGTATTTTTCTGAAATACTCGAATTTTTTATGAATAATGAAATATGGTAAAATACCATATATACAAATTATCAGTTAAATACACTGTTTATGACATAATAAGTGATGTAAGTTCACTTAGTTGGAACTCACATTCATTTATTACTATTTTTGGTCATAGAATCTTTATTATTGCTTATCTTGATGGAAATTAATAAACTAATTGGTAAAAATATATGAAACCCCTCCTCTCATCCACTATAAAAACCTCCCATAACTCCTTATTCTCTTCACACATCTAAGATTAGAATAAACTCAATGTTGTTCTCAAATAACCTTCCTTAGTCACTCCCCACATCCATGAGCTTTTGTTCTTTCCAAAAAACCAAAATTCCTTCCCTTAAGGATATTCTCAAGAAGGTTAATTCAAGAGGTAAAGCACCCTTTTTTATTTCGTTCCATTTCAATTTATCTTCTTTTGTTCTCCTCTCCGCACCTTCTCTATCCAAATGACCATGATAGATCCAATATCATCTATATACTGGAATTATATCATGGTAATGGAATAACCATCAGCAATATTATTACTCTCTTTCTTTTATTTAATAAACGAAATTGACGTCCATGAGGTTCCATTTTAGAACCTTCATGGATGACGAAGTTTTATTATTAAAATTCTCATTCATTAATGGTCATGAAACCATTTTTATGATTTAAAAAGACTATAATATATGTATTATAACATAATTAATATTCAGGAACCATTATATGTATGCATTATTAAATCGTATGACCAAACTAGTTCCTAATAATCAAAATACACCTAAAATAATCTAAGTGAATGTCATTTATATTTCATCAAATGATTAATCCTCATTCCATGTAACCAAGTTATTTAAATGACCATTAAAAATTATTTATCTTCATAAATATATTTTAATTTCAATTCTGTATATTTTCAACCATTCCATATAAACTCCATTACTTAAAAACAAGTGAACTGATTATGAAAATAAAGAAAATGAATACTCTAGAACGACAGAAATCAATATAATAACATATAAATAATTCCATAAATTAACTAAAAATAATTATGATAAACTAAATACATGTATAATAGGTTCTGAAATAACTTATTCATAAGTATAATTTCATATTCCTAGATCTTATGTTCAAGAGCAGAACACGTTCGGATTTAACGTAAGGGGTTTTCCACCCGAACGTCCATTTTCATTTGGGTTAATTTTATTGTCTAATTACCTCAATGGAATTTTTATTTATTATTATTTAGTCCTCATAAATTATGTGTTATTCTTCAACATATTTCTACCAACCTGAATACTTCTTTATTTTATTGATAGTTACAAGTTTTAAAAGGAACTTTCAAAATTGTTTTCGAATGACAAGCCCAATTCAAGGGAATTTCTCAAATTCTTTAAATTTTCAAGGTCACCCTATAATATGTTTTTAAAAACCATTATATTTATAAAATAAATCATTTTATTATGAAAATACTACTTTACGTCACTTATGGTTTTATAAAAATATTTTTCCCAAATAACTCTTCTTTTCAAAGTAAAAGGGGTTTTATCTCAAGAATTACTCGAAGAGTTTATAAGAGTATCTTCATATATTTAAACACTCTTTTTGATTATTATGTATTATTGGATTTAATATTTCATTTTATCATCTACAATATTTAATTTAATGTTTTTTTATTATTTTTTTGTGGATGCAATATCTTAAAACTATTCACCAATTTACTCTGAATGGTAAGTGTTTTTGCTTAATTTTCTGGGAAAGTTATTTACATTTCATATATTAGTTTCAATATGAATTTATATATTGTTTATATTAATCCTGATTCATGTGAGTAATTAATTAGACATATAAAGTGTCAGGTGGGGCCCTCTATATCCCCCTGGTGCATCAGTAGGTCTCATAAGACAAACTAAGGTCTTAGCACAAGGCCTTGACCAAATGATTCTTGATGGTATTGGCACGAGGCCTTCACAGTATGGTTCTGTTTTCCCTCCTTATGCATTCCCTCATTATAAAAATTGTATTCATAGTTTATGTGGTTATTCATCCAGTAGAATACCCATGATTATGTTATATTATGGCAATATTTACTCAGCTTACATTTCTCCCATATTCTGTTCAAGTTTATTTTTAATGTCACTTGTTTTCAATTATTCACCATGTCTAATGTTTATTTTATCTTCCACTATATTTCTTAATCTTACTAATAATTTGATCTCACCCCTTTATTATGTTTCATTTTCTCATGACAATAATAATTTTATTATAAATCACATGCTAAAATAACCTATGATTATGGAATTTGTCTATGGAGTTTCTATGTTGTTTTTTATTTCAAGTAGTAATGTTGAACTTATGTATGTATCTTGTTTCCAATAATAATATACTACTCAGTCCTTCAGGATTCTTGTTCCTTGTTTATATGCCAATGTAATAATATATGGCACTGGATCTAGGGAATTGGGGTTGGGTCTATACAGTTTGTATTAGAGGAAGTTTAGTATAAAAACTAGAAACTAGATTTAGAAAATGTAGATTAGGGAACAAATCCCTAATATAGTCTCTTAGGATAAGTATAAAATAAAATGCTAGTATTTTGGTAAGGAATAGATTATGTAGATATTTCTAGAAAATATATCCTTGTCTAGATACAAATAGGTAGATGTGGGTCTAGCACGGATATACATTAGAGTGAAAGCTCTGACAAAGATTTTGACCTTGGCCCAGGGTATCCAGGTACATGAAAACGGGTCTTGTTGAACTCTTGGTTTTGACACTCTTTGGGGATATTCTTAGGATAATTCATATTTTATTTACAAGCCATTATGAAGGATTGAAATGTAAATTATTTTTCAAAGAATCCATTTTTGTGATTAGAGGGTTATCCCTGTGTAGGATTTCAATTTCTGTTAAGTATTTTCATAAGTTAAGATTATGATTCATAACCAAAAATTGTGTATTCCATTATCTAGAGATGGCGCCTAGTGGAAGGAATAGAAACCGAAAGAATATTCACGTTCCCTGTAGTAATTTCCCTCCATTGAAAGATAATGATGTTGGCTCTAGTGATGTGACTGGTGTTGAGAATCTTATAACTATAGTGGGAAAACTTACATAGGTTATGAATAATAACATTAACCGTATGGAGCATTCGGATCAAACATGTGTAGGATCTATGTTAGATCACTTTATGCGAAAAAATCCTCCATCATTCAATGGGAATATAAAACCGTTTATAGAATAGAAGTGGATATTTTCCATGGAGAGTATATTTTTCACTTTTGGATGTAACAAAAGAGATAATGTTTTCATGGGAGATTATCATCTATTAGAAGATGAGGATCAGTAGTGGTCATTAATCTGAAAAAAATGAGAAGGAATAAATAGAAGAAATAGAATGGAGTGATTTTAAAGAAATATTCCTAGAAAATTACTTCCCTCATGAACAGCAAGCTGATATGGAGAAGAAATTGTTTAATCTGAGTTAGAAAGAGGATGAAAATGTTTCCAAGTATGAAGCCATCATTACAAGGATGGAAAGGCTAGCTATAGACTAAATTTTTAATCCAAGGAGAAAAATCCATCAATTCATTATGGTTTAATACCATTCCTATGAAGGTCTCCAGTCTCCCAATATTTCCCATCATATGAAGATATATTCTCAAGTGCTATCAAAACTATAAAATAATTTTCTATGTCTTATGATTTTAAAGGAAAAAAAGAGAAGAAGAGGTATGTAGAAACCTTTAGAGAAGGAAATAATGAAATGGGGAAGAAGGGAAGAATTGAGATTTCATCCTCCATTAATTGTGGGAATAAATGCCCTGATACTTTCCTGAAGGGAATGGGGGTCTATTACAAGTGCGGAGAAAAATGACACCTATCACAGGATTGAAAGGGGAAGAAAGAATCTACCAATTTTCAGTGCTACATTTTCAGGGAGATGAGACATTGTGTACATGAATTTCTTAAGTGTTAGGAGAACATTCCCCAAAGAATCCCAAGGGATACTGTCTAAGCTTATACAGTCACAACCACAGAGGTTGATGTTCCTAACGAAGTGGTGTCAAGTACATTGATTGTTTCATCAAACTTATCCAATTATTTATTTGATTATCCATCATCACATTCATTTATATCTTCTTAATTTTCCATAAAAATTAGACATGATCAATTTTATTTAATAAAGGATTTATCAGTAAAAACCTCTTGTGGATATATCATTGCAACAAAGGCATTTCAATTAATTCCCCTCATGACACATAACATTATTTAGTTATTAACTTTATCATCATAACAATGACTGAATTTGATATAATTCTTGGTATTAATTGGATGTAAAATTATGATGTGAAGATCTAATGTAAGAAGAAGGAAGTTACAATTTTTTAGAATGGTGTGGAATCCCTTATCTTTAGAGAAGAAACATCACCATCTTATTCTCGTCTAGATCCACCCCCATTAGGTCTACTAAATTCAATTCATGGAGAGGAAGAGAGTCCAATATCTATGGGTGAGGAAATATGTGCATGTATTTCAATAATTTGTTGATTTATTTCCAGAGGATTTATCTATACATCCTCTAAAGTGGGAAATTGAGTTTTACATTGACTTAATTCCTAGATCAAGTCCCATATCAAAGACCCTTTATATAATGGCCACTATGGATTTAGTGGAGATAAGAAACAACTACAGGAATTGAGTGATAAAGGATTTATTCCCCCTAGTGTTTCTCTATGGAGATCTCCTATTCTTTTCATTAAGAATAAAGATAGGTCTATGAGTTTTTTCATTGATTACAAAGAAATCAATGCTATTACAATAATGAATAAGTATCCTATACAACAAATCAATGATTTATTTGATCAACTTCATGGAGATACATATTTTTCGAAGATTAATCTTTGATCTGGATATCATAATTTTCTTGTGAGGAAGGAAGACATTCCTAAAATAGAATTTCAAACTAGGTATGGGCATTATGAGTTTACAATAATACATTTTGGACTGACTAATTCACAATATGTTTTCATGGATCTGACAAAAAGAGTTTTCATGGAATATCTTGATGAATTTGTAGTTGTGATTATTAAAGATATCCTGGTAAAATCTAAAATCTATGATGATCAGGAAAATCACTAGTTCACTATTCTATAGACTCTTAGAAGAAATGAATTATATGGGAATTTTAGAAAGTGTGAATTTTATATTCAATCAGTTTCCTTTCTGGGCCACATTGTC
The DNA here is from genome assembly GCA_963277665.1 of Viscum album. Taxonomy (NCBI): domain Eukaryota; kingdom Viridiplantae; phylum Streptophyta; class Magnoliopsida; order Santalales; family Viscaceae; genus Viscum; species Viscum album. The sequence goes on from OY728119.1 coordinate 1,947,445,664, forward strand.
TCTAAGGATGGAATATCTATAGATCCTGTGAAGAAAAATTCTGTGCAAGAATGTCCTACTCCAATGAACATAACTAAGGTGAGTATTTTTATTAGTTTAACAGGTTATTATCATCATTTCGTTCATAAGTTCTCTAATTTAGCAAACCCAATGAACAAGATCCACGAAATGGGTTATGTTTTTATGGAAAAATTAATGGGAAGAATGTTTTGAATAATTGAATATGAGTTTAGTGAATGCTCTGATTTTAACCCTACCATTAAGAAATGATAGGTTTGTTATCTATAGTGATGCATCAAAGAATGGACTTGGTTTCATCCTTATATATAATGATCGAGTGATAGCCTATGCATCATGGTAGCTAAAAATTCATGAACAAAACTATCCAAATAATGATCTTGAGTTAGCTGTGGTAATCTTTGATTTACATTTTTGGAGGCATTACTTTTATGGAAACAAAATTGAGATATATACAGATCATAAGTGTTTGAAATATATATTCTCACAGAAAATACTCAATATGAGACAAAGGATATAGATTAAGCTACTCAAAAATTATTATTTCACAATACACTACCACCAGTGATGGAAAATAAGGTAGTACATTCTTTGAGTATAAAGGACAACAGAATTATAAATATGATTAGAGTTAAAAGGGATCCAATGTTCATGGATCTAGTAAATATGGATATGAGAATTATCAAGGAAGGTAAAAAATCACAACTTTTTCAAAAAAATTCAAAAACACCTTTAATAGAACGGATAAAAAAATTCCATGATAATGATGAGGAGTTTCAAAATTAAATTAAATCTATAAATAATGGGAAGTTTACTGACTTCATATATAAAGGAGTCATTTTGAAATTCAGAAGGAGGATTTGGGTTCCCTCTATTCCTGTGCTAAAGTGGGAACTATTAGATGATTCTCATAACTATAATTTCCATATAAACCCTTGTAGAACAATGATTTATAGATATATAAACGAACGTTTTTTGTGTGAAACTTGAAGAGGGAGATTGATGATTGCATGTCGAGATGTTTGGTTTGTCAACAAGTGATGGCTGGAAGACAACATCTTGGAAGATTCATGCAACCCCTTCCTATACTTATATGGAAATTTGATGATATTACAATGTAAATTGTCACGAGGATACCATATAATCCAAGAAATAAGGATTCGTTATTTGTCATTGTTGACCATCTTACAAAATCAACACATTTTCTTACTATAAGAGAAGATTTACCACATGAATGTTTAGAAAGACTATATATTAATGAATGTGCAATACTTCATATTGTACCTTTATCTATTGTTTCTAATTGTGATCTTAGTTTTATAACAAAATTTAGGAAAATTCTTCAAAAGTCCCTAGATAATGATCTTCGTTTGGCCACTGCCTACCACCCACAAACTGATGGGAAATAAAAACAGAGTAGTCAAACTTTGGAAGACATGTTGAGGTTGTGTTCGCTTGAATTTCCCGTCATGTGGGATCATTATTTACCTCTCATATAATTTTCCTATAACAATATCTTCCATTAAAGTATTCATATGGCACTATATGAAGCATTGAATCGAAAGAGATGTCATACTGAAACTTGCTGGGATAATATTGGTGAAAGAAAGTTCATAGGCCCAGAACATGTTGTGTAAACTAAGGAAAATGTAAAGATTATCCAAACCCATATCAAAACAACTCAAAGTAGGCAAAAGATCTTTTCTAATAACCGAAGGGGGGATTTGGAATTTCAAGAAGGAGATCATGTTTTCTTAAAGGTGTCTCCATGTATGGGTATTAAATGATTTGGTAAGAAGGGATAATTAAGTCCCATGTACATCAGACCTCTATAAATTATGGATTTAATTTGATTTGCAGCCTACCATTTTGAAATTCCTTCATGTCTCTCCAAAGTTAAAAATGTGTTCCATGTATCAATGTTAATGAAATACATGTCAGACCCAACACATGTACTCACCTATGGAGAAGTAAAACTTGAGCCCGATTTGTTTTATTGTGAAGATCCTATCAAGATTCTTGATACCAGAGAATAATTATTGAGAAATTTGACAACTATCCATGTAAAGGTTATTTGGAGGAACTATAATATGTAGTAAGAAACATGGGAGCCTAAAGAGCTTATGTTGAAGACATACCTGAGTCCTTTTATGTACTAATTTTGTGAATTTTGAAGCCAAAATTTTTGTAAGTATGGGAGAATGTAACGACCAAATATTTCATCAATGGAAATTCCATTCTTATAAATATGTCATAATCACCTGAAATCAAAACATAATGAACAACTAAGTGCTATGTGACCCTTAAAACATAATTTTTTCACTTCTATAATGTGAATTTACAAAATCTGACAAACACGGTTGCAATGAAAAAATTATTTGGAGTCCTATTAGAAAAACATATTTTTTAGTGAATAGTGATATAAAATAATGAATGTTAACCTTACCTATGATAGTATATAAATAATGTTCAAGTGGAAGTATGATATACCTATGCTTTGAGAATAAGTAAATAAATGTTTTAAATATGTTGTTTTTAGAATAAATTATGATATTAATTAAATAATAAATTAAACATATTTAGAAAATTATTGTTGAAAAATGGAAATCCTTTTTTGACTCTACACGTCAAAAACGGTTAGGGTGATTTTTTGGTATTTTTCCGAAATACTCGAATTTTTTATGAAGAGTGAAATGTGGTAAAATATCATATATACAAATTATAAGTTAAATACACTATTTATGATATCATAAGTAATGTAAGACTACTTAGTTCAAACTCACATGAATTTATTACTATTTTGGGTAATAGAATCATAACTATTTCTTGTCTTGAGGAAGATTAATAAACTAATGATTAAAAATTCATGAAAACCCTCCTCTCTTCCACTATAAAAACCCCCCATCACTCTATCTTATATTAAATCCTATAAGCCTTGAATATCCTCATATTTCTGCCCAAATATCCTTTCCTAGTCACTAGCCTCATCCAGGAAGCTCTTGGTCTTTCCGAAAGACCAAAATCCCTTCCCTTAATGATGTTCTCAAGTAGGTTATTTCAAGAGGTAAAGCACCCTTTTTTATTTAGTTCTATTTCAAATTTACTTATTTTATTATCCTATCCTCACCTCCTCTGTCCAAATGAACATGAGAGATCCATTGAAATATATATACTGGAATTATATCATGTTAATGGTATAACCATCATCAATATTCTTACTCTCTCCTATTTATTTTATAAACGAAATTGACGTCCATGATGTTCCAATTTATAACCATCGTGGATGGCAAAGTTTCATTCTTCAATTTCTCTTTAATTACTAGTCATGAAACCATTTTTATGGTTGAAACAGACTCTAATATCTATATTATAACTCAATCAATATTCATTAACCATTATATGTACACATTATTAAATCATATGACCAAACTAGTTTCTAATAATCAAAATACCGCTAAAATAATCTAAGTGAATGTCATTAATATTCCATCTAATGATTAATACTTATTCCATGTAATAAAATGATATAAATGATCATTAAAAATTCTGGATGTTCATAAATATTATGTAATTTCAATTCTACATATTTACAACCGTTCCTCATAAACTCCATTACTTAATAACAAAGGAACTGATAATAAAAATTAAGAAAACAAACACTCTAAAACGACAAAAATAAAAATAATAACATATCAATAATGGAATAAATGAACTAAAAAGAATTATTATAAACTAATAAATTTCTAATAGGTTCTGAAATAAGTTATTAATATGTATAATTTCTTATTCCAGTAGCTTAATTTCAAGAGCGGAACACGTTTAAATTTAAGGCAATGGTTTTTCCACCCGTACTTCCATTTTCATTCAGGTTACTTTTATTGTATAATTAACTCAATTAAATTCTTATATATTATTATTTAATCCTCATAAATTCTGTGTGAGTGTTCTAAATGTGTTCACCAACCATAATCCTTCCTTATTTTAAGTATGGTTACATGTTTTGAAAGAAACATTCAAAATTGTTTCCGAAAGACAAGCCTGATTCAAGGGAATTTCTCAAATTCTTACACATTATCAAGGGCACCCTATAATATTTTTTGGAAACCATTATCATTATAAAATCACACATTTTGTTATGAAAATACTATATTACTTCACTTCTAGTTTTATACAAATATTTTTCAAAAATAAGTCTTGTTTTCAAAGTAAAAGCGTTTTTATCTGAAGAATTACTCGAATATTTTATAAGAGTATCTTCATCTATTTCAACACTCTTATTGATTATTATGTATTATTAAATTTTATATTTCATCATATCATCAACCATATTTTATTTAATGTATTATGATTATTTTGTCTTAGGATTTATTATCTTAAAACCATTCACTAATTTACTCTGAATGGTTTGTGTTTATGCTTATTGTTTGGGTAAAGTTATTTACATTTCATATATTAGTTTCAATATGAATGTATATGTTGTTTATCTTTATCCAAATTCATATGAAGAATTAATTTGAAATATAAATTGTTAGTTGGGGCCCACTATAGCCCCTCGGTGCATCATTAGGTCTCAGGAGACAATCTATGGTCTTGGCACAAGGCCTTAACAAAATGATTATTTATGGTCTTGGCACGAGGCTTTCATGGTATGGTTATGTTGTCCAACAATATGCATTCCCTCATTATTAAAATAGAATTTATGGTTCATGTGGTTATTATACTGTTAGAATACTGATGATTATTTTATATTATGGAAATATTTACTCATCTCACATTTCTTCCATATTATGGTCAATTTTATTTCTAAAGGAATGTGTTTTCAATTATTCACCATGTAAAATGTTTATGTTATCTTATGCTATATTTCATACTCTTACTAAGTGTTTGAGATCACCCCATTCTTATGTTTCATTTTCTCAGGACATGAAAATATTTATTATGAATTGAATTCTGAAATAACCTAGGGGTTAAGGAATTTTTCTATGGAGTTTCTATGTTGTTTTTAATTTCATGTTGTAATGTTGAACTTATATATGTATCTTGATTCCAATAATACTAAAATAATCAGTCCATCAGGATTTTTATTATTTATTTATATTCTAATGTACTCAAATAAGGAACCATCTTCAGGTAATTGGGGTTGGTTCCTTACAATAATAGATAACAATCCAGAACTATTTTTTACTTCTTACATATAAGATATATCAAAATGATTACCATGATATAATCCATAATCTACAAGAAAGTCATATAACTGTGTGAGTGTCATGTTTTATAACTTTTAATCAAGACCATTAAATGAAATTAATCCCACTAAAAATAATTTTCTCACACGTTATATTTCAAAAACAACATCCTCTAAAGCTACCACTCCTATGCCGAAAATGATGAAATAATGGTAACGACTGATGAGTCCCCCCTTCAGTAAGCCCATGGTTGGAAGCTAGAATTGAGGGTTAAAAAATATCACATATGGAAGGAATTACCCTCTATGAAAATATATTATCGAGATAAATTATATCAATGATCAATTAGCACTGTGATATAATATAAATTAATGTTACTAAAAAAATCACAAAATGAAAGAATAATTTAAAAATTAAAATAATATTGAAATAAATAACCAAAATAAAATTTAAGGCAGTGAAAAAATAAAAACATCAATTTTCTATTCTAGTAATATCCAACACGGTCCATGAATTCATCATGGAAACTTGATAATTTGGTTATATTGGTATGGAGTGAGAATAAAATGATACTTTGTAGAAAACCCAAATTCACTCTTGTACATTTGAATGTATTATACTAATGTACTAGTGAAAATATAGATGAAACAATAACACCTTAAGGGGTTAATTAACCAACACCTACTCACTAAGACACACTCAATAAAAAACCAATCCAAAAATAGTAACAATATAAGAACCATATTAATAAAATGGGTACTTTTCTCTACTTTCCCCCTCATTTTTCACTCTAAAACCCCAACATCATATGCTCTAAATATTCTATCTATTACAAATAGCATATCATGTTATACACCCCACATGAAACTTGTAATCAAACCACATCTCACTTAATTACACTTGGGGCATCACATCACATCAAACCACACCTCTCCCATAGGCACACAGGTCGTCACATATCATCACAACTAGAATATTTAGGTATCATTAACATGAAGGACCATAACCTAGTGGACTCATCCTACCATTTAGGACCCCCACTATAATCCATCTCATCATCTCATCAAACAACACCTACTATTTCACTTTTTTAATTATGGACATTGAATTTCATGCATATATAACTTGTTTAGATGATACAGTGAGGAAGGGCATGGAGCCATTTATTCATCCTCACCAGTAAAAAGTTGGAAATATAACCCCAAAACTTTTGGTTATTATCAAGAGGTGCTCTGCATGGGTTAGTTGTGTAATGAAATAATAGTGAACATACAATGTGTGTGTTTGTATATATATATCAAAACATAATTCCAGTCAATTAACTCACAACCAAAGCTCTAACTGACTCACAACATAACCACTCAACATCACAACACCACCAATTTTCCTTCCAACACTGCCTGTATGATGACACACAACAATCAATTAAACACAAGTTTAATTTAATATTCACTATAAATCTAATCAATTTTCATGATATCACATACCAAACTATATTCAACTTTCATACTTTTTATATAACATTATATATTAACCATATTTAACAACACAACCATTTTATCCATTAATATAATAAAAAATTAACCCATTATATTTCCATTCAACATTAACCACATAATTTATTCCATTAGAACAAAGGAAATTGGAACAACATGCCACTATTAAAAACTATTGCCCTTTATCATGAAAAAATTACCTACATTTATACCGACTCACATCACTATAATATCTCATCACAACTATGATGTACCAAAAAATTCTTATCACATTCTCCACATAGAAACCTCATTTCATCACCTCGGACATAACCACACATCATATTTTCACTCATCATTTATTCACAAACTGATTTCATATTTATCCAAAATATTTCCATCGCACTGCACTTATTATTTTGGGGAATTCTCACATAGTCCATAAACCTCCTGGTTAATAAATTATGCTAATCAAATATAAGTGGTTATCCAATATCCATTTTATGGGATAATAATAACACACAATAAGGTTTTCATAATTAAAATATTAAATGTTTACAAAAATATCCCAATGACAAGGATTTTTACTAAGGTGTCAAGCCTGTACAATTCCAATATTAATAATACAAAAATCTATAAATCATGAAATTTCATTAACCTTACCCTTTAAATTTTTATATTTAAAATTAATTGTATTCATTATAATAGTGCATAAAATATTCCCAAAACATAAAAAAAGTCAAGAACCACTCCCACAAGATAAAAAATTATGAGAAACGATGTATCCTCTACATAAAACAACACTTTATGATTTTTCTTCACAAGGATGAAACAAAAGGAACACCACCATCAAGAACTATGATAAAGGAGAACACCATTACCATCCTAAAACACAAAAAAACACATCTTCCATTATCAAAGAACCACAAAAAAATATTCCCCTAACATAAACCCAATATAGATAAGAAATATAGAGAAATATAGGGTAACTTATGGAGGAAACTCACCAAATCCTCCATGGATCAATCACCTAATAGAAGTGTTGAAATATGGTGATAATGGGTTGAAATGAATCTTTGGGATACACATGGGTTTCCCATCATATGAGATAAATTTTGGAAAAGTGTCCAATCCTAAGGGGATTTAAGACTCTATACTCAATTAAAAATAACAACACTAAAGTGTAGGCCCTGGGAACACGTACCAAAAGTTCTCAAAACTAAATGGGATATGGCGGAGGACCACTCACCACATACCATCAATTATAGTTAAAAAGGGTCTAAGTTCTACATTTTTATCCACAAAATTGATCTAAAAATGGAGAAGACACCATAGAATACCTAGGATCGCTACACTATAAGATCCAAAAACCTATAAAGGGGTAAATACCACATCCCATTTATGTGGCACAAATACCCTAAGAAATGAAATATCCACCATAACAGACTCCCAATTTCCTTTTGCTAAAACTAGGATCTACACAGAGTTGTCATGCTAATAATGGGAGAACCTCAAAAACACCTCTTCTGGGACTCATATATTATATTGGACACCTTCACATTACATACACCACCCCCAATGGTGCATCTATATGCTCCATGTTGTAGAACTCCCCCATGCTGACTTATAGGTCCATCCCCTCATGTACCCCCCCAAAACTCTTTGGGGAAACCTTATAACCCCTCCATCACCAGGAATCCCCTAAAGTAATTGGTCAGAAGTCTTGAACTATTATATCAGATACCTCCAAAAATATTCTCGTCGATAGGAATAAAACCCAACTTGGAAATAAAAATGGAATAGAGGTCCCAAAAACCAACCCACAAGATACATATCAAGAATATCATTACAACTAGACACCACCTCATACCAAACACACTAATACCAACCCATAACATTCATCAAAAATCTCACACAACCCTTCACCATACCAGGCTCAATCCACTTTTCACCCATAACTATCCACATCCCCATCAAAGAGACACACAACACAAACAAACAATTACCACAACGAACACACCATAAATCCCAAAACACAAAAATCAAGCAATTATACATCTTGTTTCATGATATTACCCACATTTTGTAGTAGAGACTCACTCACATGATTCTAATCATGTAAAATTAAAAATTTTCCCTATCTGGAATCAAGTTTTTTCTTCTCCATATGCTTGAAGTTTTAGTTACATATTACAACATTATAAAAACAACATAGAAAGGGTAAACTCAAAAAAACTGTGGGTATTGGGTAAGAATATGTATCTCATGATCTCATGAAACCTTATCCAGGCCACCATAACTTCACAACACACAATCCAATGGAATGGTTCATCCATGCAGAACCTTCTCCCAATGATCATGGATACCTACTGACCTCTCCATGAATATAAAATAATTTTCAATATCCCAATATCCCCATTAAATGATATAGTATTTATCTTGATGATGCTAACAGATCTAAGACACATTTTAGACATTGATAATATTATCCCGTAATTGAGGGAGTTCTACCCAAAAATACACCTCACCAACATGTCCAAACACCTTGAAAGGCCCGGAAAATCGAGGAAAAGAGATTACCCCACTTCCATACCTCTATATCCCACTTTAAGGAAAACTATTAATAAAACATGGTCTCCAACCATAATCTATGAGGGCCTCCTTCTACAATCAGTATAAGAATTTTTCTCAACTTGTGATTTCTTCATCTTGTCGAAAACTTCATGAACCATCTCTATCATTATTTTCATGACATTCAAACCGAGAACTGATGACTCCCTATACTCATCCCAGCTCAATATAGGATGACATGTGTGTCCATAAAAATCCTATATTGTGAGTAATTCTATTGATTATTGATAGGTTTTATTACATGAAAACTCAATAAAATTAAATTTCAATTCCTATAATTTTTTAAAATTCTAAGATGCATTCCCACAACATATCCTCCAGTGCATGGATATTCCACTCCTTCTATCGATATATATGAGAATGTAAATTAGTACTAATATGTAACTATGTTCCAAAATCAAGCATCAATCCCCTATAAACTCACAAGGTAAAACAAGAGACTAAATCTGATATAAAGGACCTCAGAACTCCATGTATCGGCACACCCTCATCTAGGTACCTCCTTTATAATAAATCCATCGGGTTTAACTTCTTGATATCTATGAAGTTAGAAGATTTTTTCAATTAATACATGTTTATAAAAATTGAATCAAACTATATCCATGATATATAAAATCTAATGAAAATATCCATCGACTTGTCATCACATTTCCAATGGGGGACATTTAAGGGCTATAATAAGCTTCTAAGAAAATGGTGCACAACCTTTACCAGATGTAAAACTAGACATTATTCCATAAACACTACCAATACCCATTTTATCTTAGGACACAAAAAATACATCCTTAATCCATTATACTTATCAGATACTCATGGGTGTAACAACAAAGGAGAGGTAGAAAACTCAAGAAGGAATCTGTTATGCATCACTACAGGAATAAACCCCCCCCCCCCCAACAACATTAGTTCCAGACATACATTCTTAGCATCACAATGTCAAACACGACCACACATCACCTTTTCATCCAAGTTAAACCATTTAGAATCCTTCACCTACTACATTAGAAATGAAAACACTACCATATGAACCAAGAAACCTCCATCATAAACCACCCATTCACTAAAGTGTATGGATTCAAGTCCTAAATTTCCTTCCAAGTATCTCTAGAATCCTGAAAAACATCATTCTATGAATTTTTTCTAAAATTATTAGTCACAAAATTTCCCTTTCATGAGGTGAAAGAAATAACAATGTCATAGTCATATAGAAACTCCATCTAACTATTTTTCAATATATTTAGGTCATCCATATAAAGAATATATAACTTAATATCATATGATCAGTAAAGAACACAATGCACTCTCCATTGACCTGATGTCTCCATGTCTTCATTTTAAACACAACTGGATCTAGATCCAGATCATGAGTGTCATAGTTTCATTTAGAGAGATATAACTACCTAGACAAAAAAAATATTACTGATTTCTATTCAATCAATATTTTTCCAAAGCCCTAGTGGGAAGAATCACAAAACACTTCTAACATTGGCCCTTACTCTAGAAACTAAATCACTCGAGCATTGATCTATATTCTCATCATGTCGTCAAATGTTGACTAACACTAATTTTTCCAAGTAAAATCATATTATTTCCTAGTAAATGCTATTACTAATGCATCAATGTATAATAATTTAGTTATGAATATCTATTAATATCACGTAATACTAAAGAAACTACGAACCTCCGCTACATTCTTTTGTACTAACTAAGAAAAAACTACCTCAACAACTACTGGGCCCATGACCACACCCTCATAGGACGCCAAAATCCTAATAAAAAAACCTCTAAGATACAAAACGTACACATTTTCAACCTTCTATAGAGCTAATGGAATCTAAGAACATAAAAAATATTTCTAAGATGGTCAACATACACCTCCTTTGACTTCAGGTAGATAAATTTGGTTATCAATGATCATGACAATTAATCGATCCATAAATTCACATAACAATGTGTCTCTTGTCCCCATGAAAACAATGAGTGTGTTTGAGACACTAAATGGAGTGAACATAATATTAATGTCACTATACTTGAATTTAAGGAATTATTCGGGACATCATTCATATTCACCCTCAACTAGGGGTATCCAGACCATAGATTGATCTTAGAAAACCAAAACTCCATTATGAGCGATTAAAAAAGATCATATACCCTTGAAAGAGGTAACCATTCACGATCATCACCTGATTCAACTTCTAGTAGTCTATATACAACCTCAAATTACCATCTGAATTTTGAGAAGATTACATTGGACTTCCCTACAATGACATGTTAGGCTATATGAAACCCTTCTATATTTGATCATATATCTGAATCATCAAATCCCACAACATAGATGGTCTCAAAAAAATGTAATTCATCAAATATATAGAATCATGTGGCTACAGGTCTATCCTAAACTTGATGTCACATCAAAGGGGTAGCATCAAGAAGTCCCCAACGACCCATGGATCCTCTACTATCCAATAATTAGTTGATTCCATAGTCAACTCATCCATCAAGGATAACTGGGGCTCCACACATTTGGTTCCCACATAAAAACTCTACTCACCAATGAAAACCACAAATTTCTCGTCCATGTATGAGAACACTATTATCCTATTAAAGATGTCAGTAACATTGTAGATATAATATAACTAGTTGATACAAAGGATGACATTGTAATACTAAGTATATATCATGAAATGATCCTCACTTGAATAATGTGTCCTAATGATCCATATACACCAATAAATTAAACTAAACAACTTGTTTTATCCTCTAAATAGAGTAGTCAAGACAAAAAACATCAGAATCATCCCTACATATTATCTTATAGAATGGAATATAGAAGGTTAGAAAAAGGAGTGATACGATCTTGAATCAAACAAGGCTTGTTCAAGGGTGGATTCCAAGATGATAATTCCTTTCATGATTTACATCCCCTATTGTGTTTCCGCTCCCTATGAAATCCACGGACCTCAACAAGATCATACTCCTATTTGCTAAAGGCCACCCCCATCTCCATTATCATGTAATGATTATTTAATATTGGGAACAACATGAGGTCTACATCTACCTTCCACATATCTTATTGGTTATTAAAATCCTACTTCTATTACTATTGAAAATATCTTTTTAGAAGTTTATTTTCAGGTTGAAACTAAACACAACCACCTCAATCAAACTATACGTGAAGATCCATGGGGAATTGATTCGGATGATAACCATAAACTCCATATACAAATTACTCTAGTGAAAATCCCCTTGGTAAATCATGTAAACATGTATCCTAAGAGGTATGTAATGGAGGCTACTAAGTTTAACTTCCCACTTGTTGAAATATTGAATTCCATGGTTCCTGGGAATTTTTTCTAATAATTTTAACACTCAAGGATCCCTATAAGATCAAATATCATGGTAAAACTCTTCATGAGGGGATAATAGGATAGAGTTCCTAACCAAGATTCTATGCTCACAACTCTATAGTATTAAAAAATACATTGAAATGTATAAAATATCCTTACACATAATTCCTAGCTTCAAAAAATTAATACTCCTCTATTGAAGATATATATTCTTTTTACTCTTCACTTTCATCATGGTTGATGAATGGAACTCTACCAAGAACACTTTGAGGTTGTTGACCAATAAAAATACTTCCCCCTTTCTCTCTTTGTGATAAAATGTACACGTTTGATTTACAACACCTCACATCTAAATAACTTCAAAAGGTACCCAACACTCTTTCAGCTCATGTATCAAATATAAGGTTGTGTTGAACTCCTCCAAAAAATTGTTGGTCTCCAAATAAAATAAATGTCTATCATACTCCCCCAAAACATATCGCTAATAGGAATAAAACAATATATTCCAATGATCATATTTCTTAACCATATCAACCCTATGATGATCAACTGATTTGGCCTATAAAAACTATATAACATAAACTACACATTGATGATGACCTGGATCCATAGAAGAAAATGAAAATAATGATTTTTTTAAGTCAGGTATCAAGAAATTTCATTAGGATTCAGTTAAATTAATTAATTTTAACCTTATAATGACAACCCACTTAAAACAAGAAAACAAGTCAATCATGATTAATATACCTCTCCTAAATCATTTACCTACTTTTGGTGAAACCTCACATGGTTTTTAGGTACGCTCAAAATCCATTCATCGAATCTTGGGGGCCCTAAAATATTTTTTCCTATATAATCATTCATGGCCTATATTACATACCATGATCAAATAATGTTCTGTCCTTACAAACCCATGAAATAATAATAGTTCCTAACTTTAAAATCAACCATATCTCTCATTTAAAATCATTGATACCAATCTATCATGACTCCCTTCCTCTAAAGGTACCCCTACTTGGATGAAGATTAAGAAATAATGATAATGGCCTCATGAGTCACACCTCCAATGTGCCTCTTGTTGGTTCCTGTCCCCAATGGAGTGAAAATGTTACATATTTAAGGCATTAAAATATATAATAAAATATTATTATGATACATAATATTAACTATCATTCAAATCCATGAAATAATAAAATAAGATACTAATAACCATACCACAATTCTTGAATAATGTAAAACAAATACAAGAATATCCAAATAAATACCAAAAGTTGTGATAATTACACAACAATAGCTCCAATGGTCTAAGGGATCAATGTCCCACACAATCCATGAAGTACTCTTGGATACATAAAAATAGTTTGTATACATGTGGGTTATCATAAAACTATACATAAAACAATACCAAAATTATATCATGTATATGTAAAATAAGCATAACAATGAACCAGTGGGAAAGCAACATAGCCAAAAAAACCTATACCGGTCAACTGACAAATCTCATCCTCAAAAAGGAACACTCACCAAAAAATTATTCCATTTATAGAAACATAATAATATTCATATCAATTAAAGGGGTACCCTAGAATACATTCCCACTAATTTCCACTCTCAAAACCTAATTCCAAATATCTTGGCCCTCCTATCTCTTTTGAACATCACATCAACCAAACCACCCCATGTGAAATTGGTAATCACACCACATATTTCTAAAATACAATTAAGTCACATAATCACATCAAATATCTCCCATAAACACTTGATAAATCATATCCCATAACATCTTGGTTATAGACTCATTTTCCATCACTTCTCATTACAACTAGAGTAGTATGGTATCATGAACATGAAGGAAATCAACATCATTACCTCCTCCCACCATGCATAACCCCCACCCTAAGTTATATCATAATATCATCAGAAAACCAACACCTTTTCACTTTTAACTTCTATCCATCACAACTTGTTTATATATAAATTTCCTAGAAGTGATATTGAGGATGATCTTGTATCCATCCATCCATCCATCCTCACCACCAGGATGTTGAAAAAAACCCACCCAAAACATTTTGTTTTCAACTTGAGGTTATTGAAATGGTTGGGGTGTATATATAAATCACAATTAATATATCAGGTATGTATATATATATATACATTCACGCATAATTCCTACCTATGGCCTTTTAACCGCATTACTAACCAACTAACATCATCACCACTCAATGTCACAACAACACCACTTTTTCTATCACAACTATATACATGAACCTTCACATCAATCCATAGGCCATAATAAAAATTTCACGTTCTTAATCATTCTAAAAATTTCATGATTTTACATTAAATCCAATTTTCATCATCAATACCATTTTCTCACATTAAACATTAACCATATTTTACAACCATTCCCTAATAATACATTCATTCATTTTCCAAATTAGCCATTTCATTATCATACATCATCAAAAAAGTGATTTATTCCACTAATACCTATGAAACTAGAAAAAAATAGCAAATATCCCTTTACCCTACTGACCATCCCCACATTTCAACCTTTCTACATTGTGACCACTTCTCAACTAAACTACCACTATGACAATTGTTCTCTTTATTACACACTAAAACATGATTTATTATATAAAACCTTCACTTGATACAACATAGAATATCGATAGGTCTAGTATATTTGGGGCATTGGATCATTACATAAAAACATAATACATGAAATGCAACATCTTTATTGAAAACATCCTTTACATTACCACTACATTCCCGTGTACTTAGCATTGGATGGGATAACCTGAGGACATGCATAAAAAAGGGTGATCTATAAAGCCCATCAAGGGAATAAACAAGAAATAACATGAGGAATAAAATAATTTTTAGAAAATAGGAATATCAATGGAGAACAAGAGAAATATGAACATAAAGGCATGGTAAATCATGATAATCATAACATGGAAATGTGGCAACAACACTTAACATGGAATTAGCATGAGCCATGGATCATTGCACATGGAACATGAGTAAACCCTCATCGAACATGAAGCATGAGTAAACCCTCTTTTCACTTCAATTAACATGAGTAAACACTCAATTCACATTACGTATCATGATACTATACTTTATCTAATGCATTGGATCACTATCAGGGCACACCCTTCTTAAACATTTCATTTCATTCATACGTGTGCCACATGGATCATATAACATGGAATCAGTCAACATCATAAGTTATTACACTATTAAGTAATGTGGAATAAAAACATGAAAGTACCATTCAATATTTATATGTTCATAAAGGTTAATACCCTTGATAGATATATGGGTATGGTATTCACTACACAATGATCTTGGCTTGGAAAAATGTGGTGCAATTTCAGCATCATAATGATGTGCCCTAAAGATTAATGAAGATGGATTATGAGAGATAAATGGGTGTATCATAATATTTACATGAAATTGATAGTAATGGGGTAATATACATACATTTCCCAACAAATGTATTGTAATTTAGATGCATAATACAATATAATTACTTGGATGTAAAAGAGGAGAGAGAAATCCCTCACAGAATTTTGGCATGGTAATAGGTGTACATGGGATGAATTAATGAGAGATAAAGGGGTATAAAATCACCAAAACATAAAGATCTATGTATGGGGGAGGTTCTGAATCATACCCTGCCATTTTTAATTGAATAAAAAGGTCATAAAAACCTAAAGAAAATTTTACAAAAATGAGAAAGGAAGAAATCCCTTAATTTGAATTGTGATCCCAAAGGCTTGAGAGAGGATTGAGAGAGGCTAATTTGTAGATTAAGTCACCTTGTGAGAATTATAGAGAGAGGAGGGATCAGTTGAGATGAACTCCAAAGGCTTTTAGTAAAGAGGAAGTTGGAGGTCGGGTGGGTTTATATAGGAAAGGAGAGGGAATTCTTTATTATTTAGGTTTGGGTCACCAAACATTAAACTAATCAATACCTCCAACCTACCCAGGGTTTTTTCCAATGGTTTATGACAATGGGTAGTAGAAAAAAATATTTTATAATTCAAATGGAATTTATTCTTAAAATAATATGGTGTCTTATGTGGAGGTGAGTCACACTCTCAAGGAAAACAATTTAAAAAGACAAAATGTTTTTAAGCCTTGAAGGGTCCACCAAAGCATTGTAAAATAAATCAAACAAAACAAAAATCACATTATTTTAATGGTAAAACATATATTAGAAGAAAATAATATTTATAGTATTTTATTACATCACTATTGGGTCATTATGATGTCATAAAACACAATATATATTTAAATGGTATTTAATGTTTACCCAGAAATTCAACTATCTCAAAAAATTATGAAAAATTAACCATTGGATAATTCGGATGTCATGATTCTAAAAATAGTGTTCATTTTATATAAATAATTTTATAAATATGTGAATTTTCACTTTTAAAATAAAAACCGACATTTATCGGAAATTCATGGGTTTTGACAAAAACAGCTTTCAAACCTTAATAAAAATTAAAATTGCATTCCTTAAAATTAGAATACCATTTATATTTAATAAAAATTAATTTAATAATATTTTATTAAAATATTGTTTAATTCAAAAATCCATTTTTTCATCAAAATATATTTCTTAGTTGAATATTAACTAAAAATTCTATTTGTGCTTTAAAAAATATTTACGAAGTAACAATAATAAAATTAATGTATATTAATTATTATATAAAAAAACAATACACATAATCATAGTGCTAAGGTCTTGTTACATAACACCTTATAACACCCTCATATGTCTGAAGGGTAAGGTGTGCAATGGTGACAGACTCTTAGGGTGCCTCATATAACATCGCTCGGGTGGTAATCTCTATTAACTTCCACATCTCTCGTAGTCAGTTCTGCTCAAGCTTAGCGTGTTCAAACTCATCTTGGGATTGGTCAAGAGTGAATCCCAATGATGCCACCTCCTTTCCGAGATCTGAAAACTGGGCTTCATATGGGGAAAGTCTACTAGATTAGTTCATCGCTTCCTTTGTCTAAGTAAATTGGATTTGCTAAAGCCCTATATTTATACTAATTAGTTTATCACTATTAAACGGCTATATTAGAAATGGTCACAATTATTAATGGTATTTTAATATAAAAAAACATAAAACCAATGTAGTTTAAATTTATATAAAAAATTTACATAATGAGACATTTAATCAGATCAAGAAGAATTTTCATTAATGAATGTTTGGGTTGTTACAATCTTCCCCCCTTAAGAAATTTCACCCCCAAAATTTCCTTTTCCCAGACTAAAATAGATGTGGGTAACTCTGCTTCATCATTTTCTCTGATTCCCACGTCACTTCTTCAAACATGTGGTTTCTCCATAACATCTTGTCGAGTGGCATTGTCTTATTTTGTAGAACTTTTTATCTACAAAATAAGATCTTCAATGTTTGCTCCTCATAAAAAATATCATCCTATAGTTGTACTACCTCTGAAGAGAGTACATGTGAAAGGTTAGGTATGTACTTTTTTAATAGGTATACATGAAAGAAATCATGTACTTTGGCCATGGTTGGTGTAAGTGCTAGTCGATAGGACACACCCCTAACACGATCAAGAATCTTGAAGGGGTCTATGTACCTAGGACATAACTTACTTTTCTTTACAAACCTCAAGACCTTATTCCATAGGGATATGTGAATAAATACCATGTCTCTATCTTTAAACTGAAGGTCTCATCGATGGTTTTATGCATAACTCTTCTATCTACTCTGTTCTTCCTTGATATGCTACTGAATGGTTTTCAACTTCTCCACCATTTAAACGACCATTTCTAGTCTTAGAATCTTATGCTCACTGACTTCATCCCAACACGTTGGTGTTCTTCACCTTTTCCCATATAGGGCTTCATATGGTTCCATTTGGATTATCAAGTAGAAACTATTATTATTGGATAATTCAACCAGAGGAAGATGTTGATACCATCCTCCTTTAAAGTCCATTGAGCATTCTCTCAACATATCCTCAAGTGTTTGGATAGTCTTCTCAGATTGGCCATCAGTTTGAAGATGATAAGTTGTACTGATGTTCAGCTTAGTATCCAAAGCATGTTGAAGTATCTTACAAAACATAGAGATGAATCTTGGATCTAGATCGAATATAATAGATATTAGTACTCCATGCAGCCTTACCAGTTCCTTGATATATATTTTTTCCAGTTGATCCAATGAGAAATCCTCTCGAATTGCAATGAAGTGTGAAGACCTTATAAGATGATCCACAATAACCTAGATTTCATTATTTCCTTTGGATGTCTTCGAAAGTACGGTGACAAAGTCCAGAGTGATGTTATCCCATTTCTATGCTGCTATGGGTAATGGTTGCATCATCCCCTTAGACTTATGCCTCTCAGACTTCATTTGCTGACACACCAGGAACATTGATGTAAATTCAGTGATATATTTATTCATATTATCCCACAAATTATGCACTCAGATATATCGATACAACATTCTGTTTCCTAGGTGAATATAGAAATTTGAACTATGTGAATCATCCAAAAGTTCTTTCTTCAGCTCTGGACTTGATGGAACACATAGCCTTTTCCCAAATCTCAAAATTCCTTCTTCATTAACATTAAACTCTGAGGATTTCAATTTTATAATAGCTTCCAATTTCTTCTGAATTCTAACATCATCCCTTTCAGCATCCTTTAACCTTTCCAAAAGAGATGTTTAAGAAATAATTTGTGAAAGGATTGATTGTGTTCCCTTCTTTATGATTATCATGTCCTTATTCATCAAATCTAAGAAGATTGGATCATTCTCAATTCTCATCAGTGATAGAATCGTTGGGTCCTTCCTACGTTGAACATCTTCCATCTTGTTCACTTTCCCAGGTTGGTAATGGATTGAGTAGTCATAGACTTTGATCAGCTCTAACCATCTTCGTTGGCTCATGTTCAACTCTTTCTATTTGAATATATACTTGAGGATTTTATGGTCCATATATATTTCACACATCCCCCCAAATAGATAATGCATCCAAAATTTTAAATAGAAGATCATCATAGCCAACTCCAGATCATATGTTGGATAATTCATCTCACAAAATTTCAATTTCCTTGAAGCATAGGCAATGAATTTTTCAATTTGAATCAACACACATCCTAGGCCCTTCTTCGAAGCATCACTAAATACCACAACAAGTTCTCCACTTGTGTGTAAAGTGAGAATGAGTGTAGTGATAAGCCTCATTTTTAACTCCTTGATGCTTTCTTTTCATTCATCACTCCATGAATACATTACTCCCTTCCGAGTTATCTTGGTAAGAGGGTTGGAAAATAGAGAGAAATTTCTTACAAATTGTCGATAATATCCAGCTAACACGAAGAACCTAAAGATATCTATTACCTATGTTGGCCTCTTTCATCCCTCAATTTCATCTATTTTGGAGGGATCCATAGATATCCCAATGCTTGTGATGATATGGACCAAGAATGAGAACTCCTACAACTATAACTCACACTTGATGTACTTTGCATAGAGCTTCTCCTTCTACAAGGTATCTAGTACTGTTATTATATTCTCCTCATGATTCTACTTTGTTTTGGATTATATTATAATATAATCTATAAATACTACCTCAAATTTGTCAAGGTAATCCCTAAAGACTCTATTCATTAAGTCCATGAAGATTGTTGGAGTATTAGTGAGTCTGAAAGGCATTACTGTGACCTAATAGTCCTTGTATCTTGTACAAAGAGCAGTATTGGGGATATATTCCTTCTTCACCCTTACATGATAATATCCCAACCCCAAATCAACCTTTGAGATGTATTGAGCTCCCCAAAACTGATCGAACAGGTCATAAATTCAGGGGAGAGGATACTTGTTCTTTATCATGTTTTTTAAGCTCACGATAATCGATGAAAAGGAGCATCGACCCATCCTTCTTCTTAACAAAGAGGACTAGTGCACCCCATGGTAAATCACTTGGGAGTATAAATCCTTTATTTGGATTCTACTATAGTTGTTTCTTGTACTCCTCAATCTCCACAACATCCATTCTATATATAGTCTTGGATATTGGTAATGCCCCAGGTATAAGATCAATTTAGAATTCAACATCTCTTCTAGGAAGAAGTCCTAGAAATTCCTCAGGAAACACTTCAGTGAATTACCTCACAAAAGGAATGTATTAAAGGATGGTTACATCCTTATACTCAATCATATAAGCTAGATATGCGTTCTCATAGGGCAGTAATATCCATGCTTGAGATGATGGAGCTAAAGAAGATTCATCTTCCTCCTTTCACTTGTATAGAATCAGAGGTCAATTCTCCAAATAGAGAGTGATTTCCCTATCACTGAAATTTATGTTGGATCTATATAAGGAAAGCCAATCCATTCCTAGAATTGCATCAAATTACACTAGAGGGAGTATTATGAGGTTCGATGGAAAGTTAAATCCACCGATTACGATAGGGTAGGAGTTATATTCATAAGATGCAAAGATTTCCCCATTTGTCGTACTCACTGACATCTTCACTTACATGATTTTCCATGGTGCTTGGATTGTTCTATTAAACTTTCAGGATATAAAAGAATGCGTAGAACCTAAACTATAACCCTACCTTTCACTTTTTGATTCTGGTTCTACCTTATCTAATATGGACACGGGATGAGTACATTAAACTATTAAACACATAAAGGGGAATAAAAGGACAAAAAATTCATGACTTAGAAATATATGTGTTTCCTTAACATATGAATACATAGGCTTCAACCTATGCTATTCATTGTCTAATTTAAAGCATATATTCTTAAGGGAATTTTTTAATTTCCTTAAGAAGGGTTCATACTAAGCTTATGAATTTACCAAAGAATATCCTTGGGGAGTGTCATAACCAAGAGTGCAGCAAGGCCCAATGTCATTTACCAGGATACCCTGGGTCCAGCCCAAAACTCCTTGTGGGAACCTCGTAATCAATACTCACCAAAACATTGGGATGTTTTTATACTTAGTCTTGTCACTAAGGATTTACTAGTGTTTTCTAATCCTAATCCCAAAAATAACTAAACATATCCTCTGATACCAACTATGACAACCCTGGTCTTTATTACACACTAAAACATGATTTATTACAGAAAACCTTCACTTGTTACAACATATAAGATCAATAGGTCTTGTGTATTTTGGCCTTAGGATCATTACATAACAACTTAAAACATGAAATATAACATCTTTATTGAAAACATCATTTACATGACCACTACATTTCCTCGTACTTAGCATTTCATGGGATAACCTGAGGACATGCATAAAAAAGGGTGAGCTATAAAGCCCAGTAAAGTAATAAACAAGGAATAACATGAGGAATAAAATACATGTTAGATAATAGGCATATCAATAGAGAACAAGAGAAACATTCAAAAAAATCATGATAAAGAATGATAATCATAACGTATAAATGTGTCACCAATAATTATCATGGAATTAGCTTGAGCCAAGGCTCATTGCACATGGAGCATGAGTAAACCCTTATTGCACATGAAGAATGAGTAAACCCTTGTTACACTTAAATTATCAGGATTAAACACTCATTTCACATTATTTTTCATTATACTACACTTTACCCAATGTATTGGAGTGCTATCAGGGTGCACCCTTCTTAAACATTTCATTTCAAGCATAAGTGGGCCACATTGATCATATTACATGGAATCAATAAAAATAATAAGTTAAATCCATGATTAAGTAATGTGAAAGAAATATATGAATGTAAAATTCAATATTTATCTGGTCATAAAGGTTAATACCCTTGATAGAGACATCGATTTGGTATTCACTACACAATGATCTTGGCTTGGAAAAATGCAGTGCAATTTTGGTAGCATAACGATGTGACATAAGGATTCATGAAAGTGGTTTAAGAGATATAAATGTGTGTCTCATCATATATACATTAAATGGACATTAAGGGGGTCATATAGATACTTTTCCCAACAAACGTAATGGAATTCAGATGCATAATACCAAATAATTACTTGGATGTAAAAGAGGAGAGATAAATCCATCAAGAAATTTTGGCATGGTAACATATGTACATGGGAATAATTAATGAGAGATAAAGGGGTATCCCAGAATCCAAACATAAATATGAAATTATGGGGGAGGTTCTAAATCATACCCCCAACATTTGTAATTGAAAACAAAAAGGCATAACAACCTAAAGAAAATTTGACAAAAATGAGAAAGTTAGAAATCCTTTACTTGGAAGTGTGATCCCAAAGGATTGAGAGAGGCTTGAGAGTGGATTCTTGGGAGATTGTGGAACCTTGAGAGGATTCTTGATGGATTAGGGTAGAGTTTTGACTAACTCCAAAGGCTTTGAGTGAAGAGTAAGTTGGAGCTCGTGTGAGTTTATATAGGGAAGGAGGGGGAATTCATTATTATTTAGGTTTGGGTCACCACACGTTAAACAAATAAATACCACAAACCAGCCCATGTTTTTTTCCAAATGGGAGTGGAAAACAATATTTTATAAGTCCAATGGCCTAACTTCTTAAAATAATAGGGTGGCTTATGTAGAGGTGAGTCACACTCTCAAGGAAAACAATTTAAATAGATGAAATGTTTTTAAGCTTTGAAGGGTCCACCATAGCTTTGTAAAATAAATAAAACAAACCCAAAATCACATTATTTTAATGTTAAAACAAATAGTGGAAGAAATTAATATTTATATTGTTTTATTACATTACTATTAGGTCATTATGATGTCATAAAACACATTATATATTTAAATGATTTTTTATTTTTACCCAAAAGTTCAACTGTCTCGGAAAATTGTAAAAAAAACTCACCAATGGATAATTTTGATGTCCTGATTCCAAAAATAATATTCATTTTATCTAAATAATTATAGAAATATGTGAATTTTTACTTTTAAAATAAAAACAGACATTTATAAAAAATTCGTGGGTTTTGACAAAAATAGCTTTCAAACATTAATAAAAATTACAATTTCATTCTAAAAAATTATACGCCCATTTATATTTAATAAAAAGTAATTTAATAAAATTTTATTAAAATATTATTTAATTCAAAATCCATTAATTCATTAAAATATATCTCTTAGTTGAATAATAACTAAAAATACTTTTTGCACTTTAAAAACTATTTACAAAGTAACAATAATAAAATGAATGCATATTCATTATTATATACATAAATAATGCACATAATCATAGTGTTAAGATATTTTTACATAAACCCTAATAACACCCGCATAAGACCTAATGGTAACGCGTACGATGGTGACAGAATCTTGTAGTGGCTTTAAAAACATCGCTCGGGTGATAATCTTTATTAACTTTCACTTCTCTCGTAGTCGGTTCTGCTCAAGCTAAACGTGTTCAAGTTCGGCTTGGGATTGGTCAATATCTAAGCCTAATGATGCCACCTCCTTTTAGAGCTCTGAAAAATGGGAAACGTATGGTGAAATTATACTGGATGAGGCCATCACTTCCTTTGTCTGTGTAAATTGGATTTGTTAAAGCCCTCTATTTATACTAATCAGGTGATCACTATTCAGTGGCTATATTAGAAACAATCACAATTCTAAATGGTATTTTAAAATCCAAAAACATAAAACCAATGAAGTTTACATTTATATAAAAAATTTATATAATGATACATTTAATCTGATCAATAGGAATTTTCATTACTGAAATTTTGGGTCGTTACAACCGCGTACCAACCACATTTCATCAAATTCCCCACATACCGACCACATGTCATCATAACTACCAAAACCAAAAAACACAACCCCAAATAAAAACCACACATCACATTTTTATAGAGTCACACATTATTTATTCAAACCCCATTTCATTAATTTATCAAATGGAATTCCATAAAAGTATATCCAATTATTCAATGGAATTATGACATAATCCAAAAATCACCTGAGGAAATCATTATAATAACTAGATATAAGTGATTATCAAAGATTCATTTTGGTGTCAACAAGTAACACAGAACAATGTTTCCATAATTACAATACTCATAGTGAAACAAATAACCCAACATCCATGATTTTTAACAAGGCATCAACTCTGTACAATTACAATATCAATAATATCAAAAACAACAAAACATGTGATTCCTTTCTGCTTCATTTTTCAATTTTTAGATAAACAATTAATTATATTCATTAATCCAATGCATAACATATTCCCAAAGGATAATGAATGCATGATACCATCTTAATGATACAAATATATGATAAATGAAGGATTCCATGCCTCAAATGTAGCTTTTTGATTCATTTTACAATCATTAAAAAGGGGATAGTCACCACTGAGAATGAAAATGATATAGATCAACCTTAACATACTATAACTCCACAACCCCATCATTTCCTTATGAAAACCATAACAAGAAACAAGTTAACTAAAAAACTCTCCCTAGATAAGAAACAATGATAAATAAATGTAGAAAAAATTATGAAAAGCACAAAACCTTAATGGATTAATATACCATGATAGGGGTTAAAATATTTTATTTATGTGTTTAAAATACTCTCTAGGATACACCTAGTTCACCCATGAAACAAGATAATTTTTGTAAAAGTGTTCTGATGTGAGGGGAGTTAATAATTTATACTCACCCTGAAAAATAGAAGACCATGGTGCAGCCCCTGGAACCACATGATAGAACTATTATAAACTGAAGGGACTGTGGTATAGTAATTCTCACCATGATGCTACCTGATAGTCAAAGTGGATTTGATATCTATGGTTATCTCTGTGCAAGAAATCAAAAAAATATAGAGGAATCCATAGTACATCCAGAATTTCTATACCCTGTAACCCAGAAACCTATAAGTGGGGCTATTCCTAATCCCATTTCAATGGAATAGTTACCCTCAAAGTTCCAAAACATCCAAAACTATGCCTTAAGTATATGCTCCACAACTGGGATCTATAGGTTGTAGTCATTCTGAAATTGGAAGAACCTCTAAATAACCTCCTCCTAGATTCACAATCCATAATGGACACAACCACCACCCCCTATGGTGAAACAATATCCTCCACATCATTGAAATATATCTAGTTGGATTTTCTTGCCAACTCCACCTTTCCCCTCTAAACTCTTCTATACTTCCCCTAAAAACCACCATCTTTAGAATTCCTACAATGTAATGGGTTATAAGGTATGAATTTTTACATCATATCCCTTTAGTTTTTCATGATCCATCTTTCACTAAGTAAAAACCCCTCTTTAGAATGAACTACATCACTATAGCTGTTTTTGAAGGCAATCATGACAATCCAAAAAAATTATAATTCATGGATGAGTGAGTGGGAATAAAGTTTTCAATATCCATCATTTGGATAAAAATATACTCTACTCATCCAATATCCAAAAAATTAGGGTTCACCATCCATTTATTAAAACAATATCACAACATGCTATGGTTATCTATTCATTAGGATTATCAAAACCCATCAGGCCTTATACAAGATAATCCAAGTTCACTACACTATGGAATGAAACTACCTGGTTGGATAAAGTTCTCAACATGTGTTTTCTTTGGAATAAATCTTTCACCTCTTATTTTTATGGTTATTTCTTTTAAATGTGTCTAAAATTTAATATAAATCACTTGAATATTAAATTCATAAATATTTAATCATATGAAATAATTTTTATATCATTTTTATTTCACTATGTATGCACATTTCAAGCAAACTAGTTTGGGAATCCCAATTCCATCTTCCAAATTGATGTGTTCACGCCACATAAATTTTTAACTCTATACAAATCACTAGATTTTATTACTACTCCAAAAATAGAAACTAAAAATATTCATTTATATCTAAATTTATATAATTTATAAAAAAATAAAATCATCATGTAATGGTTTAGAATTATTTCGGATTGATAGTTTTTATTTTTTTATTTTTGATGTTATAGATAAACAACCCAAAATTTCTAGAAATTCTTATAATACTCCAAGAAAGATGTATGATCGACCCAATAGAACTCTACATAGGGATATTTTACTCAATTTTGAATCCAAATAAAAACAATTCTATAACCAAATATGAATAAATTATTCCTAAGAAGTAAATTTAAGCTATTAATATTAATAACAAATCGAGGTCAAGGAAGATGAAAACAAAATATTATGTTGTCATACGAAGCCTATAATGAATTTTTAGAAAAATATATGATAATTAATTAATAATATAAATTATTCATACTCATTATTAAAGATTCTTATAAATATTAAACACGAACATTCTAATGTAATTAAAAAATAAATAAACTCTATTTATTTTAAGAAACATTTGATATAAATATGATCATTTTTTCTTGATATATGAATCAATGGATTCCTTTAAAATATAATAACTCTTATAATTAAAATTCATTAAATAAAAAATAATCAAATCTATAAAAATATTGAATTTTTAACATTTTTACATTTATCATATTTTATTACCGATAAGTTGAATAATACGTCATAAATTTCAATTGATATTTAAATGTTACTATCAATATCAATAATATTTGTATGGTATAATAAATAATGTTATTTTATTTATATTTTTGATAATTATTTGTGATATAATAAGGATCATTTCATATTTTAAGATATCGTTGACATTATAAATACATTACGATGTTTTATTTTTTCAAAACATGAGACTCAGTCATATTTCATGAAGTATTATATTATATTCTATGGAATAATTAAAATTTTTGTGTTTCACACATATCGAAACATTTGATATGGGTTAGTTATATGATATTATTAACCAAAATATATTAGATTCATTATAAATTATTTTATGATATGGAATCAAACAAAATAGGAAGAACATTCTCTCTGAAAGAAATGTAGACTAACTTGTTGAACTACTAAAGAACAAGGATCTAAAACCACTGATGGATTTTAAGTATTAATATCATGAATTATGGAATCTAAAGAATCACATAATACCCAATATTTCTTCAAAAATAATAAACATGATATAAAATTAAGAGTAGAAAATGTGTAAAAAATTTGTCACTATGTAATGTATCTTTTGATCTTTGAAACACACTTAGTGGAGATCGTGATTGTGTCATAAAAATTCCACCTCCCTCCAAGGGATCACACCATAGATTATATGTTTCTATAAAACCAAATAATTTCAATACATCAATGGGGTGTTGCTACATTTTTTGAAGAATATGATAATAAATCAATAAAAGCGATCATTTAATATAGAACAATAATCAATGGGTGAAACAAATAGGTTTGACCATTTTCCTTTTATATAATCTCTTTATATAATGAAGAGATTCAGTGTGTGAATTTCATCTCATTATATTACTACCAAATGGTTTTTAACATTTATTAAACCTTCCAATGAATTTACTTTTTATCAAAATCCACAGATGAAACAACCATTTTTATTCATGACTAAATAAACAATTTAGGAAGAGCATTACAAAGGTGTAAATGTGATATCATACATTATCTACCCATCAAACCATATGATATAATCATATCATAGTATAACGCCCTAAGTCTGATCTTCCAGACTCAGTGCTTGAAAGTGTTGTGTAAAAGTTTTTTAAAAAGAAACTTAACAATTACACAAAACTTTAATGTAATGAGGATATTTTCCTGGTCTAGGTTCTGGAGAAAAGATAAATGCTAAAAAACATCAGAGTTACAAAATAAACTAAAATGAAAAGAAATATAAAATCTTCTTCCGTGTGCGCTATAACAAATATGATCAACTATGGATTTCAAGGAAACTTGGGGAAAAACATTTTGAAAATGTAGGGTGAGAAAAAAAGATGCCCAGTAAGGGGTTTTGAAAACCTTTTATAAATTGATTTTCAAAATATCATTTCCATACTACATTTTAAATATCCATTTTTAAATACATCTGTAAAACTACTTTTACAAAATAATATAATGCTTTTGAAAAATAATTATACTTTGAAAACACTTTTAAACTAATCTAGTGATTTGATTGAAAATATTAAGCAAGCTTCTAAAAAAACAATTGAGGACACTCGAAACTTTGAAGGCTATCTTGGGACTATACACTTGAGGGATGTATTCACTATCCAATTCCCTATCGTATTTACAAAGTTCGAGTACCGGTTTTTATAAAACATTTTTTGTATAAGCTTCCCTTATATACATAAAATTTTTACTAGTGTTTTTTTTTTGAAAATATATTCATAATCATGTTCAAAACAAATTAATACCAATCTTTACTAAAAATTATATATTTGATGTTCTATGGTCAAATCTCATGATACATTACTTTGCATAAACACATGGAAGTTAATTCAACATCCACGCACTGGAAATTTCAAAGAAATATTTATTAAATTTATTTTATGCATCATGGCATAAATTGATCACAATAGGGAAAATACAGTTCTATCTTCTTAAAATAAATCAATAATAATGGATAATTATGTGTGCACACAAAAATTATTAAAGCATCATTTCTTATATAAAATCATCCTTTTATATCCACTTACATTTCAAGGAACATGAATTTAAGAAGTACATAGAAATATACGTAATCTTTGGACTAAAATTAGAAACCAATGATCTTGAATGTTAAATAAATTATTTTTATATATATCGGTTTGATTATCATATACACATGTATTTCACACCCATAATTAGATACTTGTATGGTTTAACCAAAGTGTGAAAAATAACACTTCAGTATAAATATATATACATATATTTATATATATCCTTAATAAACATGATAATTTATATATGTTCATATAAATATATCATGCATGAACCAAGCACAAATGTATTCAATTTGTGTGTTCAAAGTATAGATTTGGATTTCATAGAATTATAACACATGGAATGAAAATATTTAAACAATTAGAAACCAAAAATATAGGGATTATAATTTTAAAGGAGAAAACTCTCTTACTCAAAAATAGAACTTATAAATTTGAATTAAATAATTAAAATTCCCATACTGAAATAATAATCTGAATTGTAATGAAATTATAGATAAATCCATATACACGAAACTAAATAATTTTTGAATACCTTAGATGAAAAATGGAGAAAAACTCCATTGAAATCAACTTTGAAATGTGAAGAAATAAGATAGGAAATAAATAATTATTTCACAAATATAATGTGGGTAGAAAATAATTTAACAGAATAGATATAACAAATACCTTACGGAAATACGAGTTCAATATAACCAAAATCTTGAAAATAAATATTTCCCCCTTACCAGTTTTTGCAGAGTATTCTTATACTTTGGTATACTCCTTGGACTCTAATTTCTTACTCTCCCATGTAGGATTTCCACTTAATAGGATGTTTTAGAAAACAAAGTAATATATAAGACCTCTCTTATAAAACAACTTCTCCAAACTCTTACTCACAGAGCAACCAAAAATAATGGAGGCATGCTGCTTTATATAGCGGTAATAATACTTCAAATATAATTCAAATTATCTTGAAATTCAACAGTGGTATCATGGATCCTATTCAGAAACAAACAAGAAACAAATATTTATGCATTTTCGAACGATTAGAGTAAAAGATTGGATTTGTTTTTTTCCTCAAATGTATATTTTCACCGCACAACAAACTGATTTGAAAATGACTTGTAAAAAAATTGAACAGGCCATCATTAAACTAAAAGAATCTAAAATATTAAAATTTGAAGAAAACAAAATTTAAGATTAATGTACTTGGATAAATAGGTACATAAATTGGACCAGACCTTGATGAGGAACATTGAAAGTTGATGGAAATTGACAAAAGATATATAGAAAAGCTTGAAAAAAATCCAGAATCATGACAAAATATATTGTATAAATTAAATACGACATCATTGATAGCAGATGCAAGTGGATGAATTCAACTGATTGGAAACTGGTAAGACAATTTTCAAAAGATTAGGATAACAAAAAACTAATTAAATAATACCTACAAGAAAATTCAAACAAAACAGTGGTTGTTTTCGCTAATAATATTTTTCGGATCCTCAACACATCTCAACTACAATAGCAAAATGAAAAATATCACAATCGGAAGGTTGTTTTTCATTATATCTCTCACAAAACACTTAAAGCATGCAAAACAGAACATACTGAAGCTCTCCAACGGTCTGGAATCGTTCCAGCATCAATGCTCACTCTGAAACCATCAACTCGAGCTCGCGACTCATCATCTGTCATTGAAGACACCAAAGGCATGCTTCAATCTGCGTCGACCTCAACCCCCAAAGAAGAAATGGCACTCGACCTCACCCAGAGATTCTCCACCCGCACTCGATGACAAGCCTAATGAAACCCTCAGCCCCGATCTGTTTCGCGTAGAGACTCTTCCGCAACCCTAAATCGATTTTACCTTTATCATTTCATTTTTTTAATTTAATTAAAACAACTATATTAATATATATATATATCATTTCGTTATATATATACATAAATAAATATCTATATTCACTTTTTAAAATTTCAATGTTTTTAATATAATTGATTATTTAACCCATAATTAACATAATTTAAAAACATAAATTTTATAGTTTTTTATATTTAAAAAATATATATAATATTATATATTAACATTATTAATTATTTTAATTTCAAAATTATTTATTTTTTTTAATGTAATATTATTATTGACGTAAAAATTGACATTATGAATCATAAAATTGTAATATATATGTTTATAAAATAACATCCAAATAAATTGGTCTTAGATAAGTTCATCTGTTTTTTTAAAACATTATATTTACTTACGTATCTCAAATTCATCATTCTAATTTAATTTATTTTATAAAAATTTGTTATATAACATTCTAAAATTAATTTTCAATTATAAAATTA
Source organism: Viscum album (assembly GCA_963277665.1). Classification (NCBI taxonomy): domain Eukaryota; kingdom Viridiplantae; phylum Streptophyta; class Magnoliopsida; order Santalales; family Viscaceae; genus Viscum; species Viscum album. The sequence continues at coordinate 1,947,477,224 of OY728119.1, forward strand.
ATTCATAAATGTATACAATATTGAAAATAATATTATTTTTCCTTTAAAAAAATATGTTATGTTTAATATTAAATTTGATTATATTTAAATTAATATATCTGAAAATATCTTGTCAAGATACTACATTTTATAAAATTATAATTAATTTAGATTATTTCAATAATTATTTAAAAAATGACATGTTAAAAAATAAAGTAAACAAATATTATTTTAATTAAATGAAATCTCATTTTTTTTAAAAATATAATATAAAATTATTTATTTAAAAATTAAAAATAATTAATTAATTAAAATATTTGTGTTTTTACATTCTCCCCCCCCCCCTAGATGAATTTCCCCCTCACAATTCTTTTGATGGACTTACGAAGATTCTGAATTTCCATCTTCAGAATTAAAGAAAAACTAAGTGGACTTAACTAACTAAAGAAAATTCTAAAGTGTAGATTTGTTTTTCCTCGATATACAACATCTAATCTCCAATGTTTTCTAGCCCATACCTTTGATACCAATTATAATTCCCCGAGCCCGCTCTTCTAGACTCAGTTCTTGAAAGTGGTGTGTAAAAAAAATTAAAAGTAACTTAACAATTACACAACACTTTAATGAAAAGAGGTTCTTTTACCAGTCTAGGTTCTGGAGAAAAGACACATGCTAAAAAACATCAGAGTTAAAAAATAAATTAAAATGAAAAGAAATATCAACTCTGCTTCCGCACACGCTACAAAAAATACGATCAACTCTGGATTTTAAGGCAACCTATGGAAAAACATTTTGAAAATGTAGGGTCAGCACAAAAGATGCCCAGTAAGGGGTTTTGAAAACCATTGATAAATTGATTTTAAAAATATCATTTCCATAATACATTAGAAAAATCCATTTGTAGAAAAACCCTTAAAAAATAATATAATGCTTTTGAAAAGTAATTATACTTTGAAAACACTTATAAACTAATCCAGTGATTCGATTGAAAATATTAAGCAAGATTCTAAAAAAAACAATTGCATACACTCGAAACTTTGAAGGCTATCTTGGGACTACCCAGTTGAGGGATGGATCCACTATCCAATTCCCTATCGTATTTACAAAGTTTGAGTACTGATTTTTATAAAACATTTTTTTATTAGCTTTCCTTATATACATATAATTTTCACTGGTGTTTTTGTTTCAAAAATATATTCATAATCATGTTCAAAGTAAATGAATAACAATATTTACTAAAAATTATATATTTGACGTTGTATGGTCAAATCTCATGATACATGACTTTTCATAAACACATGAAAGTTAAATCAACATCCACACACTGGAAATTTCAATGAAATATTTATTAAATTTATTTTATGCGTGAAGGTATAAATTGATCACAATAGTGAACATATAGTTCTATCTTCTTAAAATCAATCAATAATAATGGATAAATATATGTGTGCACAAAAATTATTAAAGCATCATTTCTTAAATAAAATCATCCTTTTATATGCACTTAAGTTTCAAGGAACATGAATTTAAGAAGTACATAGAAATATATTTAATCATAGAACTACAATTAGAAACCAATGATCTTGAAAGATAAATAAATTATTTATATATATATGTGGATATATGTTCGATTAGCATATACAAATGTTCTTTCACACCCACAATTAGATACTTGTATGGTTTAAACAAAGTCTAAAAAATAACACTTCAATATAAATATATATATATATACATATATTTTTATATATCCTGAATAAACATGATAATATATGAATGTTCATATAAATATATCATTCATAAACCAAGAACAAATGTATTCAATTTGTGTGTTCAAAGTATAGATTTGGATTTCATAGAATTATAACACATGGAATTAAAATATTTAAACCATTAGAAACCAAAAAAATAGGGATTATAATTTTAATGGAGAAAACTCTCCTACACAAAAATAGAACATACAAATTTGAATTAAATAATTAAAATTCCCTTACTAAAATAATAATCTGAATTGTAATGAAATTATACATACATCCTTATACACAAAACTAAATAATTTTTTAACACGTTAGATGAAAAATGGAGAAAAACTCCATTGAAATCAACATTGAAATGTTAAGAAATAATATATTAAATAAATAATTATTGCGCAAATATAATTTCGGTAGAAAATAATTTGACTGAATAGATATAACAAATACCTTACGGAAATAAGAGTTCAATATAACCAAAATCTTGAAAATAAATATTTCCCCCTTACGAGTTTTTGCAGAGTATTCTTCTACTTTGGTATACTCCTTGGAATCTAATTGCTCACTCTCCCATGGAGGATTTCCTCTTAATAGGATGTTTTATAAAACAATGTAATATATCATACCTCTCCTATAAAACATCTTCTCCAAACTCTTACTCACAGAGAAACCCAAAATAATGGAGGCATGCTGCTTTATATAGCAGTAATAATACTTCAAATATAATTCATATTATCTTGAAATTAAATGACGGTATTGTGGAGCCTATTCATACACAAACAGGAAACCAAACTTTATACATTGCCTAACAATTACATTAATAGATTGGATTTGTTTTTTTCCTCAAACGTAAATTTACACCGCATAACAAACTGATTTGAAAATGACTTGTAACAAAATCAAACGGACTAAAATTAAACCAAAATAATCTACACTATTTACATTTAAAGAAAAATCCAAATTTAAGATGAATGTAGTTGAATAAATAGGTACATAAATAGGACCATACATTGACGAGGAACATCGCAAGTGGATGGAAATTGACAAAAGATATACAAAAAAGCTGGAAAAAAATCTAGAATCGTGACAAAATCAGTTGTATAAATTAAATACGAAATCATTGATAACAGATGCAGGTGGTCGAATTCAACTGGTTGGAAATTGGTAAGACAATTTGAAAAAGATTAGGATAACAAGAAACTAATTAAATAATACCTACAAGAACATTCAGACAAAATTGTGGTCGTTTTCACTAATAATATTGTTCGGATCCTCCACGTATCTCAATTACAACCAAAAAATGAAAAATATCAAAATCGGAAGGTTTTTTTCCAATATATCTCTCACAAAACACTTAATACATTAAAAACGAAACTTAATGAAGCTCTCCAAAAATCTGGAATCACTCCGGCATCAATGTGCACTCCGAAACCCTCAACTCGAGCTCGCAACTCATTGTATGTCATTGAAAACACCAAAGGCATGCTTGGATCTGCGTCGACCTCAACCCCCGAAGAAGAAATGGTGCTCAACCTCAACTAGAGATTCTCTACCCATGCTCGATGATAAGCACGGTGAAAACCTCGACCTCGATATGTTTCGCGTAGAGACTCTTCCACAACCCTAAATCGATTTTCCCTTTATCATTTAATTTTTTTAATTTAATTGAAACAATTATATTAATATATATCTTTTCGTTAAATATATACATAAATAATGATCTATATTCATTTTTTTAATTTCAATGTTTTTAAAATAATTTATTATTTAACCCATAATTAACATAATTTAAAAACATAAATTTTAATTTTTTTTATATTTAAAACATATATATAATTTTATATGTTACATTATTAATTATTTTAATTTCAAAATGATTTATTGTTTTTAATGTAATATGAGTATTTATGTAAACATTAACATTATGAATCATAAAATTGTCATATATATGTTTATATAATATCTTCCAAATAAATTGGTCTTAGATAAGTTCGTATGTTTCTTTGAAACGTTAGATTTACTTACGTATCTCAAATGCATCATTCTAATTTAATTTCTTTCCTAAAAATTTGTTATATAACATTATAAAAGTAATTTACAATTATAAAATTAATTCATAAAGGTATACTACATTGAAAATAATATTATGTTTCCTTTAAACAAAATATGTTACATTTAATATTAACTTTGATTATCTTTAAAATAATATATCAGAAAATATCTTGTCAAGATACTATAGTTCATAAAAGTATAATTAATTTAGATTATTTCAATAATTATTTAAAAAGTGACATGATGAAAAATAAAGTAAAAAATTATTATTTTAATTAAATGATATCTCGTTGTTTTAAAAAAATATTTTACAACATTATTTAATTAAAAATTAAAATTCATTAATTAATTAAAATATCAGGGTTGTTACAATAGGATAGGATACATAAGTCTATATACATATATATTACCACCATACAATTCTAGGATATTGAAAAATATGATATCCCTTATTTTTAAATTTTCATATAAATATTATATTTAATAATTGGATTATATTCTTTAAATTATATAATACATTTTTGAATACATTGAACATTTAAAAGGTATCAAACTTTTTCTTCATAAGATGTAAAAACACTTATTAACTGATGTGATTAGTAAAATTTTCTAATAACGATTAATCACAAATTTATGGGTATTGTGGGATATTTTAATGCCCATGTGTTATAGAGGAAAATATAAAACCTATTATATGATCGAACAAGGGTGGAATAAATAAGATTAAATATCAAAACAATAAAACAAACATATCACACTATCCTTTCTTGTTATCATCACATAGAGTGAGTTTGATTGAGTTCCCTCCAAAGAAAATGATAGATTCCTACCTCTGATGGTATATATCAACCACTGGAATAACAAAAAACTTCAATGATACATCTTCCCAACATTATTATACTAGCAGCATCTTCATGAATTAAAATGGACAGAAGATAACTATAGATGGATTCATATATATATGAAAGATAATTAAATTTATAAATTAATTCCCTTGAATGTCTATATTACTGGCCACCATTATTAAATACAGTAGCCTCATAGATTTTAAATGTTTTATACATTATGAAATGGAAGAAACATTTATCACCAACATAATTTATTAATTCAATTATCAAACGTCGTTAATAGTAAATATTTTACCTACACTTCGTCACATTATTAATCCATATTCTTAAAAAAAACATTATAATTTACATGGCATAAATAATATAATGATATCATATATCAGAACACACATGATATATAATGTTTCTAGAATACCATGTAAAGAAACTGACATTGTTGTGGTGTCTTTAACCATGTAATGTTCCTATATTTACAGCACAATATTCATTTATATCCTACTTGTACAAAATACTAATAGATTATATACAAAACAATACAACTATTTTTTAATCCACGAAAACTATTTTTCACATGATTATCATAATCTCTCCCAATTTTTTGATAAACACTTTATACCAAAATTAATCCTCATTTAAGGACCTTATGTGTGATCCCAATGGCCATTGTAGTATAGATTGAAATTAAGAATTCCCTAATACATAATTGAAATCAAAGAGTGTCCTCTAGAAAAATATCATTTCTAATAATCCTATAAGGGTTTTTATCATGATCTTGATCAATCCCATGCATATATATATGTAAAAATATCAACCCCAAGATGTATACATATACATCATATTCATGGTTTTTTAATCAATTTGTCCAATACATTGACGAATAGATTGATATGGAACATGGAAACTTATTTTAGGTCATCTATTTCATTCAATATTCTCCTAAATAATTTAACAAATTTCAATTAATATATCCCATGACATTAATAAAAGATGTCGAGTACATAATATGTTGTTGAACTAATAATGGAAATGCATTTCATTAGCCTAATTCAATCATGGGTCGATATTTCATACATTTCATACAAGATGAAAAATCCCATATTGGTTAAACTCAATTGATGACATAATAAACCACATAAACAATAACCCCTAAATATATCATTGTCAAGGATTTCATAAGAAAAGTAACAAAGTATGAGGGGTGATATTTTCAGTATCTTTTCAACCTCAAGTTATATAGATTTATATTAAGAATACACCCCTAATTATATAAATTATTATATAACATTTAATGTGATATTATTTTGTATCCCATTTTAGATAATAAGTCTCTACTTATTAACTCATGAGTCTACTCAATATTTTATAAAAGTTTCTTCCCATAAAAATTATAACAATCGTCACAACCCCTAATACACTTTGATGATCATCTGTAAGGGATAACTAAATATCATTCATTGAGAGTATTGTATCATTACACTATTTATATAATAAATACAATATACTTGAATGATTGATAAATGGATACTTCCTTTATTATAAAATCATAAAACATTTTATAACCATTATATCTAATCTGTCAGGTATCCAATACCCATAGATTCAACATAAACCCAATTTTTTATGAATCAAAAACTTTTTAAAGGATCCTCTATAAATTCATCTATAACCAACCAATATATTTTTACATTATCACACTCAGTTATTTCATGAATGAGCTGGAATTTTCAAAGGATATTTTCAATCCTTTTGTGTGACCATGGTTCCTAGGCTTGAGATATGGATTGATTTTTTTCATAGTAAGCCTCAATTACTCCCTACATGAATGGAATCATCAAAAGTTAAGTAGTTAACTTCATTATCTAAAAAATTCCTTTAAAAAATCTTATTTATGTTTCTATAAAATGTTTCAGATTCCTGGTTCAATTTCAATAGTTAGTTGAATCATGGCCATAAGTCAACCAAGGGACATGGTAAACCATTAACTATTTCATTAGGATCACATATGATGATGATAAATGGGGAAAATATTTATAGGACTATATGTAATGGGCCTATATCCATGGTGAATGTGGTTCATGGTGGAATGTAGATAATATGGCCACTTACCCAAATGTTCAATTTATGCATAATGAATAGAAACATGTTATAGAAATGGTCTACATGGACAGTGGTGCTAAGGGATGTCTATAACCACAACCCACATAGATAATTTCCATAGTGTTACATATTTCCATCTTCCATGTGTAATATTTAATTTGGGGCACCTGTACCCATGGTACACATGGATCATAGATCTAGAGGTGACTTAATACCACTTATGCTCATTTTCAATTTTTATCATGGCTATAGGGTCTGCCTACAAAAAAATAATGCATTCAATATGGAAATAAAACCATGTATAATAATTATATTTATAAATATTTAATCACTAAATCATATATATATATATGTTTGTTTGTATGTGTGTATATTGATCTATAATGTGTTTTATATAATTGGTAAAACCTTTGAATAATTACTTGTAGGTTGTAGGATCAAACATGAATAGAATGAATTATAATAATTTAGAAGGGTTATGACCATTTTAAGTCACCATATTCATAGGTGAAGACCTTTTCCAACATAGATAACACCCACAAGTACTAAAACAATGCAGATAAACTATCGACATGGTTTTTTAAGAATATGAATGGGTTCTAAAAACATGGTCAAATACAACCAATGGACATAACCATAACCATAAATTTTAAATGGGATATGCTAATGAAAATAACATCCAAAGAAACTGAATATGTCATGACAGGGTATCACTACAGTTTTAGAGGAAATGGAAATAGTTTTGGACCATTGAAATGTCCTATTTTCTAACTATAGTAGTGATTTACTATGAATTTCATTTCAAGTAATCCGCGATATTTTATTTGGAAAATTTACTATAGATAACTCTACCATTATAAAAAAAATTAGATCTCATACAATCCTTTTCAATTTGGAAACTAGCATCAATGTAACCAACTATAATGAGCTCATCCTCACCTCTATAGAAAATAAACATTCACTTACTTATTTTTTATATAATGAATTATTCTTATTTACTGATCTAGTGAATATCTCTGTGATTGTATTATGGTAGTCACAGAAGAGCATTCACTCACACTAGGAGGGGTGGTGAATCAAGGGTGACCAACTTTTATTAATTTAGTTCAATTATATCATACACTTCATTTAAGATCATAGAACCTATATTATTGTTTATTATGTGTGGATATTTGAGATGTTCCTTAAATAGTTACTCCCCATTCAATATAGATAATGTTAAGGAAACAAAACATAAGTATTTTCATAAGGTCCATCCCCAAATTGGGAAAGCTACTTCTTACAACACTAGGTATTTCTAAGTCAAAGATTATCCACATTCTCATATGTTTTACATTAGGGAAACACATTACACATTAACTAAAGTGTATGGACCATATTAAATATAAAAACCACAATAATCAACATGTAGTTAATTTTTCTCCCTAAAATATCATTCAAACTCAGTACATGAATGGTGGAACTGTTTACTCTAGAACTAATGGTATTCAACGGTTCTCTAAAAATATCCTCATGGCTGAAACATTGAATGTATTCTAAAATTTTTTTGTACTCAACATACATTTAGACTTATACCTAATAATAGTAAATTAATTATGGATCCCTCGATATAGTATTTAAAAATGTGGTACTTCTCCATGTCGGTACATGATGTTAAATTGACACTCCTCCATATAGTCTTAGGATCCAAATATCTCCCTTTATATCTACAGAGCTAATATGTTTGGTGTTATTAAACATCAACCCTTCTAATATTCTAGTTGAAATATTTGGTTGGATACTCTATAACTTTTTAATATATAATAATATCAAATTCTCTCTCAATGCCTTATCATAATAGCTACTTCTCAAATCATGTTCCCTCTTTATATAACCAAACATATATTTATAAATAAATAAAACATGAAATAACTAATTAAAATCATTATAAATTAAACTATTAATTGAATTTCTACCATTATTTTCATCTGTCACCATAGAAGAAGTTAAACGGATTGCAATAATGAGAGGGTATGTCACCTTCCATTGTGACAAGCCTGTTCATGTAGAAGAAAGCCTAGTCAAACATCCACGCGAAATTGGAGAGCTGATTTCACAATGAAGATGCTGGGATGGGGCAGTTCCAAGTAGTTAGTCTAGGTTGTATGTAATGTTTGAAGCCTATGGGAAATTAATTCCTCTGGCCTACAGGCCATGTTATACATACGCCTGTGGGAATTGTACGGGTTCCTGCTCACCCCTTGAAAGGTGGATTATCAAAAATAAATAAACAATGCAGGACTTCGGGCTATTATATCCATTCAATGCATCCTCCACTAGGAACAACAAATCATTGATCCATAATATTTTCAAATTTTAGTGTCTTTAATCCTCAATGGTATGGACACAATACTTTTTACCTAAATTTTACAATTCTTCTAAAATCATAGGCTTCATATTCAATTCATCTAAAGGGGTGAACTCAATCTTCCTTCATCACCATGAAAGATTCTAGTAAGACTTATTTGGTTATTATTACACATTGATAAATTCTTCCATAATGGATAACTTATGATGTGCTATAAGATTTTAGGGAATATGTTTACTCCAGGTCTCCCCTAGAGAGATTCACCATCAATTCACCTTTTCATTATAATTAGTTTATTCAGAGATGGAATAATGTTTACTTTTCATATCATTTATGTAGATAAAATGGGATGTGAGACGTTTCCCTTCACTTTATCTCCATTTTTTCATTATGACTTAAAACATAAATTTCTGATAACTAAACCTTTTATGAATCCGATAAATCATCCAATTTACATTAATTTTCACTTTTTTGGATATTTGTTCTTTATATATACTAAAAAGGAACATTCCCACCATTTTTCATTCTCTAAAATTTTCCTTAATACTTCTATATATTTTTAAAAAAATAATAAAATCCATTGGAACATATTTATATATTTATATCCATTGATATTTTTATTTATCAGTAAAAAATTTATCTTCTGATGAATATTTCATCTTATTTAAAAACATCTCTAACAAAGGTAATATTTTAATGCATTTTCCATAAGTGTGTTAAATTTTATTAGACCTTCCACATGGTTACTTATCTTTTAGTGAGTCATCATTATGGAAAAACATCCAATGATACTGAATTTTTTTATCATATAAGTATTCTACCATTATACCATTATGTGTATTTGTTAGATTGGTTGACTTGGTTTCATTAAATTTTTTCTCTTAATCTAAATTCTCGTAGAAAATTTTTCAACTATCAATGATGTGACCCTTCCTCCCATAAAATATGGGTTCTTTTAGTGAAATATTCCATTTCATTCTTCTTGATAATTTTATGAATTGTAAATTTAGATTGGTTTCATTATATGGTGGACTTATAGTCCACCTGCTATATTTTATTCTATAGATATTGTGTCATTATTCTATTGGTGATAATTTAGTTCTGGTTAGTATAGATATATCAACACTCTTTACCTCTATAACCACTTTAATTTAACCATTCAATGAATTTTTCATGATTTTTTATATTTTTATATGTCAATATATATTTCTTCTTCTATGAACCAAACTTATAATATGCTAAAATCTTGTTAAAGTTTATTATGCTCCCCCTTTGTGTTGGTCTTCTCTTATTTCCCTACCTTGGTATATTATTCCAAAAATCGATATCTATGTGTCAAATATATTTCCAAAATACCCTAAGTATCAAAAAACTCATACTCCTATTTCATTGATCCTATTTCTAAATGGTGTCAGGTTCTTCCAATTCATGGATATAAGAATTCTACTTTAAGAACCTATTTTAGGGATACCATATTTTTCCATTATTACTTCCACTTTCATAAAAGATGTGGGATTCCAATAACACTTCATTTCATATCTTTGTTAAGAAATTAAATTGATAAATATATGATTCAAATTATCAGAATTAGTGACTAAATATTCATCATATTTTATGATACTCCTTTTCTTCATCCATTATTAATATAGAGCTTATTATGATGTTATATTACTTATATTATTTTATTGAGTCTTCTGTGAGGTCAATTTATCATGTAGAATTTTATCAGTGGATATTTTCTTAGAAACATGTGATTTTTCATTTTAAGTATATTATATATTTCTCAATTTCTCTACCAGCTCAAGGCATTGTAAATTTAATGTATTCTTTTGATATTAAAGACACCTATATTTTTATTCACAATTATCTAACAATTTTATAAACTTTTCCTCATGAAATATACTGAAATGTTTTTAATCATGATCGTTTATCTTTACAAATTTTTCTTTTATCCATATTAGATTTTTTTTACATAAACAATTTATTTTTGAGTATTCTAATGTGGATGGATATTTTCACTGAAAACTTATATTAACGCAACCTTTTCACACAAACTCCTCTATAAATATTCTTTGGTTAAAGTGAAATTTTCATCACAAAGTGTCTTCGATTGATCCTTACTCTTAGTGGATTTTGCAAAGGTGTTATTAATATATTCCATATAATGTTTTTATTCTTGAGTTTTATTTTCATTATGAAGTGATTATTCACGCACTTTTATCCTTATAGTTTAAAATTTTAATTGATATTTATTTTCATTAGTGATAGATTTAAATACATAGAAAAATAATGACAAACCATTCCAAAAATTTTCTTTTTATACAACAATATTTTCAATTCTTCCTAAAATAAGGAAAATATTTCATTTTAATATTATAAAAACATTTCACTTTCATTAACAAGTCATGTGATTAATTTTATATTCAAAACATCTTAACTAATGAATTACTTATCTCATTATGTTCTAATACCATAAATGAATGTTATTCATATAGTACCTTGATGAATACAAATACTTTAGAGAAAAATTAAAGAGGGATTTTATTTAAGTAATCATTGAATTTAGTGTAATGTTTCTCAATATATTCAAATTACCTAAACATTTATTATCTTTTTATTTAATATTCTAAAGTATTATCTTTGTTATATTTTTTATTTAAAAGTCCACTATTTTTATATTCTTATAGTAGTGGATCCTATTCCTCCAAATTATGAGAGTATAACTTTCATTTATTATAAGCTTCTTTTTTCATCCAGTTACTCAATGACTTTTCCAAAACAACTAGGTTTCATTCACTAGGAATAACTCTTTTTTTAAATTAAGTGTACATTTATTATCTATTAGTAATATCATATTTGTATCTTATAGATGTATTATTTCATAAAATTCCAAAATTCTATACTTCATGTAAATTAGATAAAAAATGAAATATATTGGTGTATCTAAGAAGAGGGAACATATTCATTGATACCACATAATAGTTGTATAATTCTATACAGTCACCCTTCGAAGGGGATGATCTAGGGGTGATAATTTTTTACCAATTTAGTTAAACTTAAACATCATATTATTTAATGTAAATCAAAATTATATTATTGGTACTAAGGTATGGATCATTGATATTTACACATAAAACATACTCCCTATTTAAATAAAGATAATTCAAAGGAAATAATTTATACATATTTCTACAAGTATCACCTATAGTGTAGTAAACCCACTCTTTTCTAAACCTAAGATGTTCGAGTCATGGATTATTTACTTTATCAAAATAGTTACAATGGGGAAATATATTTTCATTTAAACAAAGAAAATATGTCATACTAAACTCTAAAACAAAAATATTAAACATTTTATGAATATTTCTCACAAATAAATACATCTACCTATGTATATAAATGGTGAAATTATTTATATTGGAACCACCATTATTTAATGGTACTCTCAAAACTTCTACAGGTCATTACTTGATGTTTCTCTGACTCACCTCTTTTTGGCCTTATAAATATAATAAACATTCTCTGATTCCTAGTTATAGTATGTTCTAATCCTCTCAAACATTAACCCTTTTGATCTAGTTATGGATGTACTAGGTTTTATTCTCCCTCTCTTTTTTTCTTTTCAATTAAAAAAGTATCACTCTTAATATTTTATCATCATCATTACATCTTTAATTATGTTCCCAATTTATAAATCCTAGTTTTTTTTTGATAAATTCGGGAATGATGAAGGATTAAATTTTAAACTCCTACAGACAAAAATTCTTCATTCAACTACCTTCAATAATTTTAAAGATTTCAATATTTTACTTCATCAAACCTCCATATTCCTCGACATCAGCGTTATTCAAGTCATCCAAAGATCTCAGCATGAATTTAACTTCATCATTATTGCACTCTAAAATTCCAACTCAGTATTATCATAATGAATTTTAAATACTTGGAATTAGAATTTTCTCTACATATTTTAATGAATTTATATTCCATGTAGTCAATTAGTTACATTCAACCCTTATATTTATTCAATAAAAATTATTTCTATCTTCAGTACTTTAAACTTATTATAACATGATTCATGAGATTTTGGTGCTCTCTATCTACTATACCTTCAATATATTAAAGAATCGTCTTATAATTTCATATTTCAACTAACTCAACTATTGATCACTTTAAAACATGTAAATATTTAGCATCCAACTTCAAATTCTTTTAGTTTTCCATATATATATATTAAAACTCATCATTTTCTCCTTAAATTATTCAACATATGGATCAATAATTCAACGTTATGATAAATTTACTTTATACCTATTTCATCAAATAATACAATTATCTAAACTTAAGGTTCCTTATTTTTTGATGCAAACTCTTTCGGTTTCTTCATAGATGGTACACAATTCTTATCACCTTCCATAACATTCATCATTAACTTCTTTCAAAATTATTTGGATTAATTTAATCAATTTAACTTCTATGATTTAATGACAATTAATCTTCCAAGAATTTAAAATTGGGTCATAAATATACCAAACTATCAGTCTTTCAAACACTTCTTAAAATATTATACTCATACATTAAACTTACATTTTACTTGATATTATTGTGAAGAATAGTTTAGTAAAATTCATATGTTTATATGGTAATTCTGATATATTTAATAAATATATCTCCAAATATAAGTAGAAATAACTTATATGTATTCCTCTATAATTACAGTGACATGAGAATTATATATTCAAATTTTATATCCTGAATCTATGATGTTCTTAAGTATGGACTTATGCTACTATAATATCTCGGTCATCCATAGGAAACATTGCCTTAAATATTCTCATTGAATTTACCACAAACTATTGATAATTAAAACAATATATCAACATCATCATCATCCTTTAGTTACTTCATATTGGTATATAATTGTAATTATCCTATCATAATACTCATAAGGTTTATTATATATCATGGGATTAATGATCTATCAAATATCAACACATAAATAAATCATACCCATACTTTTCAAATATTTATAATCATCTTGAATGATCATAATATTTGGGTCATTTAATAGTAGTGAAGACTAATTATTAATGTTCAACATGTTTATACACTTTAACAATTCACTATTTTATGGGTTTTGATTCATTCTAAGAAACCTCTCGGATCTATATCTATAGATATTCATTCCTAGAATTAAGGATGTTTCACCCTTCTCTTTCATCTAGAATTACATTCCCAAACATGTATTAAAAAATGTAAATTTTGGACATCATTTATAAAGAGTGGTATTTTATACATATATAACACCATAAATACAACAACACTCGCACTATCCTTCTTGTATATGATACAACCATTTGGGTTCTTGATAAAAATAAACTCTTTGATTTCATTATCAACCTTGTTTCAAATATGATAATCTTACTTCAATCCTTAAATAGATTGTCGTAGCCTGAAAATCATAGTAAACACATTTGGATATTCTGAACCATTGGGTTATTTCATTTTCACAACCTTCACTAAATTATCATTAAGGAAAGAAATTTTGATATTCATTTTATATAAAATCCTGAATTGACCCATATAACCTCATCCACACCTAAAGTAGTTCAGAGTATCACTAGGCCTTCGGTTACTACCTGAATTGACTTGTCTTGCCTCAACCAGACCTACATCAAGTCCAACTGTCTCTTAGTCTTAAGTGCATCCCCCCAGAACACCCATGGTTTCCAATAAGTTTCTTGGGTATATATGAAATGATTGGAGGATCTATTAACCATATATGTCACACCCTCCCCATATTGATCATTACAAACATTTAATCATGAGGTGTTCAAAACTCCAAAATCTCAAACATATAGGAATAATAAAACACCATAGAAGAATACATATATAGAATAATATGATAATTGATAACATATTCCACAAAAATAAGAAACATTATTGTTTAATATAAATACATGTGAATAGTGATTGAAAAATTAGTTCATTATTGAGAAACAAAATACATTTCCCTAAAAAGATCATCATAGACTCCACTTACCCACCCCAAAAACTCCAAAAGTCATCGTGCAAACTGCATCTCCTCCTCTACCATAGCAAACAAACCATAGATATAAACCTTAAATTTATAAGAATTATTTAATTCTATTACATGTGTTATGATTAATAGAAACTATTATTCCATCAAAGTGGATGAATAGGGATTATGTATATGACTTAGATGGATTTTCCCAATGATCACATGCACCCTAACCATGAAAAAGAATCAATATAATATATTTTTTATAAAACATAACACGTTCCAAGAAATTTTTTAAAAACTCATTATACAATAATGATGAACCATAATAAAAAACATATTAATATATAATAAACAATACTATAGGGTATAATAACAAAAAATAAAGAAATCATAAATCCCATCATCAAATCACACACTAATCTAACAACAAAATTCAGAGGAATCATATTCCATGAGTAAACAAACATTTTTTAGAATAAACTACTCATGAGATGATAAACTACCCCCAAAACTCACCTACATAATTCCAAAAAGTTCCCCACAACCAATTGGGAGTTTCCACTACATCACAAGTCCATCATTGAAAATGTCCCCACACCCAAGTAAAAGTTTCCAAGAATATTAACTAATCCCAAAAATAATAAAACATAAAAATATAATATTAACAATTTCTAATTAACATAAAACAAAACCCAAAACTAAAAACTCAATTTCACCCATTACATAAAACCAAAATCAACACCCTTGGAAACCCAATTACACATTTAAAAAATTAAAAATCATTCAATACAATTGCCCACTTTTATAGTAAAATCACATGAACCAAGAGAACCAATACCTAAAATTTTCTCAAAATACACACACACCAAAAACCATTTTATTTTCACAATCGAAGAACAAAAAAAAACCCAAGTATTTTAAAATAAAAAATTTAGTAAACAAAATCCAAACCAAAGACATCGTATCTTTATACACTTTTTACATATTATAAGTTTCCTATCATAAATATAGTAGAAAAATAAGCATTACCATAAAAAAATACATTATAATTAAACTTATATAACATAAATACCTATTTTAAATATCCCATTCCCCACAAATATCACCACAAACCTGCTCGGTTAGGGTTTCCTCCATGAAAAATCTATAATAATATGATAGGATAGGATTTTGAGGTCTTTCCCTTAGATCAACAAACAAAAACCAAAATGATTCATTTTATAATTGACATATTGGGTTGAAATCTTATATTATTTCCCAAAAATATCAAAATGGCTTATAGAAAACGTGATAAGGTGAAAATTGTAGTTTCATTCCTAAAATTATGTAAATATTATGTTTCATTATTGATTTTATTGGTTGTACAGATCGATTTCATGGATTTGGAAAATATACAGTGAGCATGAAGAGCCCACTACCCCTAAATTTTCAAAAATTAATGGTCTTACAATATAGTATCTTGTTAGAGTGTAGTTATAATGAAAATTGTTATGTACTCTCTTTCCACTTGTATGGTCCCACTAAGAATTTCGCACAGTCGTGATGATAATAATACTATATTATAAGACCTATAAATCCACCAAAATCAACCAAATTTATCTAGAAACTACCCAAAATATGAAATAAATAAAATAAGATATATAAATACCTCAATAATTTCATTCAAATACTCCTCCAACATACTATTTTTCATCCTTGAGAAGTTATATAGTGTCTTTATTGGTGAATAACTCATGTCACTATCGATGCATCATTTAATCCCTCTCCCATGGATCCTCATGTTTTATAACATGTTGCATAATCACACGTACCAATAGGATAAAACAACATATAAATATTATATCTCAATTTTTTATAATATGAAAATTATTTGGATCAAAAGTTTTAAGTGGGTCTAACCCATTAAAACCCCAAGTATAAGTTTATGATCAAGAAGGTACATAAATAAAATACAAAAATATTTAAAACACATCATCCATGATATTATTTTAACATATATTTGATATATCTAATAAATAAAAAACATTAAATACTCATATCCTTATGCTTAAATTCCATGAGTTTAGAAACTCTCCATCATTGAACCCTAGAAAAAATCATGAAACAAAACTATTGAAAACATGCCCAAAATCCACTAGTAATAATCACTAATTGACTTTAATGACTCAACACTATATAATTGGGTTATAAATGTATGGAATCTTTTATAAAACATTATGTGTAATACTTTTTATTTATATGTAAAATATACTTTCTTATCTCTTGAAATGACATAATTTTATGGTCTCTTATAAAAGAATAGACAATTATAAATGTTTTGTATATAATGAATACCTTTAATATCCTTCATAAAAAACATTCTTGGGTTTCTATCCACCATATGATCCCTAAATATTTCTACTGTGCCTCAAAACCACTCATTAATTTATACAACAGCATGAATTATCCAAAATTGATACATAAATATCATTATAAATATTTAACCAAAACCAATGGTTCTCACATGAACAAGTAAAAATTAAATGAATAAATTACCCCAAAATTTCTCATAAAATTGTGTCATGATTCACACCAAACACCAACTAAATTGAATGGGGTACATGAATTTCTCACTGTAAATATTTAATTAATCAATTATCACCATAATTCTAATTTGGAATCCCAATTCTAATCCCCAAAAAATTTAAAACCATCACATATTTATTTTTCCCAACCTTTAGATCTATCCAAGGTCGATCATGACAATTAAAATATTCTTGTATAATAAAACCACCAAGGCACAAGTATTAGTTAAATAATTTGATATAATGTTACTTTATCCTGACCATCTTAACCTCTAATAATCTGAAGTACAAAACATACAAAATAGTTATATAGTAACACCTCGTGATATTTTTATGTATTCCCCTTTCGAATAAATTTAATGTGTTTGAAAACTTATAGTGAATTCCACACTGAAATAAATTGAATAATTATTTTAAAAAAAATAATTAAACCCATTATAATATATCTAGAAAAAATAATTGGTAAAATAAATTATTCTTTTATTTTTAAAATATTTTAATTCACATAGGAAATACAATTGATTTTAATGAAACTATTTTCATGAATTGTGAAATTTACTAATTTTAAGAAATTAATTGAATCAATTATGTTGATAAAATTCATTTAATTGATACTAAAAAATCAGTTTCTAAAATTTAGGAAATAATTTTGAAATTATGAAGTTTTCTATATCCATTATTCATGTATAAACAAAAATTCATTAATTAAAAAATATTATTTTTATTTTATACTATATATGTAACATTTAAATGATATATTTTAATATTTTTAATTTTTATTTAAATAAAATTATCTTTATTTATGGATTCATAATTTCAGAAAAAAAAATATTACGATGAATGTTTTGGATTTTTATGAAATGTTTTATTTTTTGATGATTTGTAAAAAAAGGCATTCAAAAATACTATAAATTTTAGGAAGTAATTAGGAAATAATTACGAAATAATAATTAATTAAACATATTTGAAAAATATTACTTATCCCAAAAAACATAAGGAGTATAATAATGAATACAAAACTAATATGTGTGATATATAAGTATGAGATTAACCATTCAAAAATGTAGATATATTATATTTTAAAAAAAACTATAATGGTTTGTTTCCTTTAAATATTTACTCAAGTGATCCACTTACTTTGGTATTATTTTTCAATTATAAAAAATATTATTTGTTTAATCATAAACTAGTAAATCTTTATGGTGATGAAAAAAAAATTGTAGATGATTTTTTATTCTTAAAAAACAAATTTTTCTAAAAATTGTTTCTTTATGTTGACAGTATATTTACTAAAAATAATTTTTCCCATATATAGATACTTAATAATTTAAATATTTTTAATATTTGGAATCTTAATATTCAAATTAATTAATAATTTCAATTTTTTTCATAAACATAAGTCATCATGGTAAACTCTTGTCACCAATGTAATGGTTTAAATGGTTAACAATGGGATAAATTAATAGATAAAGAAAAAATATATAAAAATACATATATAATTTATTTTATGAGTGGATTCTATAATAACCAATATTATATTCTAATTGATGGTAATTTGTTTCCACTTCATTGAAAATGTAATTTATTTTATTTAAATTCAAGAGTATTTAAAAAAGTGAAACCGCTCAAAACTAAAAAGGAAACCAACATTAATTTACATCAAAACACAAAATTAATTCATTATTTTGTTAAATACATGAATAAATATTTCACTAATAAACCCCTCTCAAAAATTTAACTATTCTTTCAAAGATATATTTTTAAACCACACACTTTTAATAGGTCCATTTATAGGAGATTCGTGCTCAAAATTTAAGTGATAACTTCTTTATGCTTTATATTATATATCATATTCATATGAATCTTTTTAAATCTTATTTTATATATTAAAAATACTGTTTTAAAATCATTATGAACTGGTAGAACTATTATTATTATTATTTAATAGAATATTCTTACTCATTTAGTCATTATAACAAACTCTTGTTTGGGTCAGTTTTACAAACTACATGATCGATGTTATAATTTTTTTCTCAGGGGTGATTAAGGAATGATATATAAAAGTAAGGTTTATAAAAATTAATCAATTTATGATATATTAATTATTTATTGGTTATATGAATATATTTATTCTATAGTAAAATCATTTATTTTTGTGGAATCGAAATTCATAAAAAACATGTTTTTTAAGCTTTCCATGAAAATCATATCCATATGTTCATGGATTTGACTATGCGATTATATAAATATATCATAAACATAGAAAATAATTCTAGAAAATTCATTAAAGGTTGAAATAGTGAATAAGTTTCAGGGACTAGAACCGTTGAATTTGAACATGTGTAGAAAAATAAATAGTCACTAAAAAATATAGAATTTAACAAATAATTATTACTATGTTGTAAAAAGAATTTATTTTTGAATAGTGTATATTAATAAAAACATAAATATTTGTATGATATTTATATATATAATAATTTTATATTTACTATAAATTATTTTAGAGTGTGTTTTCCTTAGAAGATGTCGGACGTAATGGTTTTTCTCATCTCAATTACCATTTATTGGGATATGTTTTAATTTCACTAAAAAAATATGTGTGTTATTTATATTTACCATTCATTTATTTTAAAAATAATAATTAAAATTATTGGGATTAATAAAACACTAAAAGTTTCACTATTTCATGAAATTATTATTTAAATTATACCAAAGTAGTGTGGTTTTTTCATCTCGATTTCACTTTATTGTGTCATGATTCATATTAATAATTTTCTTTAATATATATAGTTTATATATTTACTCTTGGAAAATATATATAATTAACATACTTATACACATGGTAGTTTAAATTAAATATCATTTTCTTTCTTTTAATATGTTTTTTATTTTAAAATTATTATGAGGTTTTCTTTAAAATCAATTTTTTAAAAATTTTGACGCCTTTTAGAGAAAACTATTTCCTCCATGTGTACATTTTTTATATTGTTTCATTTTTGTAATTTTATATACTCTAATTATTTATCATGGTCATTCTCAACTACATTTAAATTATTTTCAAATTTTTACATGGAATTGTTTTTTGAATTTTTTATATGGTTCACATTTTACATTCATATAAAAAGTGTGGAAAGAATATTTTTTTAACATTTACCGATTAAATGAATTTTCCTCCTATCATGATTATTATTTTTTATTAATATTACATTTAATATTCTCAATGTTTTAAAGAGTAAATTAAATTCTTATTGTTCTGTGAATTTTTTATTTAATATAGTTACCAAAATAAAAGGATATTTCATCAAGTTTTTTCAGGTATATTTATTTTGTTTTAATAATGTAGTTTTTCTATCTATGTCAACATTCATTAATTATTATTATGTTTCACTTTTTATATGATCTAATAAATAAATCCACTCTATTCCTATGATGATATATGATAATCTTTTATAATTTTTATTTTCAAATGTGTTTCATTACCATGGATTAATTATCGTATGATAGAAATATGAACATTTTTATGTTCTTATGGAACAAAAATATATAGTTTTAATTTTTTGATATGTGAAACTAAAATTATATATAACTAAAATTTGGTTGGTAAATCATCATATCTCATATTATAATATGTAAGGGATTGGGGAGTCAACCTAATCATCTAGGGTACTCTATCAATAATGTATTAAAAGGAATTATGGGAGGACACAATCCGTTATGGGTATATATCCACTATGTGATAATGGTCTTGGTTGTGATCCTTGATAAAGTAAATGATTTTCTAATATTATGTATGTTCCATAGTTTTATTCCATATTCTTATGTCTATTTTTTCTCTTATGGATGAAACCTTTTCCCCTATAACTCATCTAACATACTATTATGAATCTTATATTATTTTATGAAAATCATAATGCAATGAATCAGGATTTATGATTTATGAATTAGTGGTCATATTGTTTATAATATATGATCATATAACTTGATTATGTTTTCATACCATAATTCTCATCTTATTCTCAGTTAGGATCTTCAATTCTTATCTCCCATGTTTACACTTTCAAGAAATATGAGACTACCCCTTCTTATCTTCCTAATTTCACAAGTTATGAAGAAGTCTATAAAAGATTATATGTCTTGAAGGGTACCTTATTTAAACTATATTATTTAGATATGTTTAAGAATTGTTATTAAATAACTTGATTCTATATTAAATCTTCCAAAATAAAAACCCTTTAATTATTTGTATTAAAATTATTAGGATATGTATTGAGCATTCCTCTAAAATGATTTAACATTAATGTATGTTGTGATTGGGTCACCTTAGTTGGTATCAATGAATGGTTTTATTATTTTGGTGATTATGTTATCCAAAATAATTTGATAAAACCAAAATTAGTCAATGATAAACCAAAAGTGATAAAAGATAAACCTAGAATGTCATGGGTAGAAGAGGGTATCATAATTAAGGAAATCATAGGAATTATATTACTTGAAATATTATTTTCCACTATAATTATTAATTCATGATACTAACACTTACAACTTTTTTCTTATATAATGGTTGGAAATATGAGGAATCATATTAATAATTAATGTGATGGCTAATATAATGAAAACTCTCATGAGAATCTAAATAACATGGGTATTAGAATGTAAAATATTGTTGGTATTCTTAAATGACTCATTCGTGATATGAAAAATAAAAGGAATCATGTTGAACATCAAAACAAATCAAAGGAATAACTCACCATTGACTATTTCAAGTGTTAACATCCACCCTACTTTTTTTTGTATTCCCATACACTAACTATAGAGTAGTGCACTATTACAGTGGAAAATTTGTTCTTCATTCGACATTTCTTATTGAATAAAAATGTAGTGTTAATCATGAATCGATTAGAAAGTGATGGTGACAAATGGTTTAAACTTATCCACAATATGGGGAAAGACACTGAAACTGAATCTATAAAATGGGGCTAGATTATAAAGTTAAATTTAAATAAAAATATTTCTTGATCTCTTCAAACCATAATAAAGGGATAATTCCTAGAACTAAAAAAATCAACAAATAAGTCCTTCAGGCTATTTGGGTGAATTAAAATTTACATAGATTGAAAGTTATGCTTCTGGCTTTATCACTAACACCAAATAAAAAATTGATCATTTCTTTAATGGTTTAAAACCATGTCCCCAAAAGGAAATATCGATAAGAGACATCATTAGCTATAAATAAATCATTAGATGTGCTCTGGATGTATAAATAGTGATTGGTGACCCCCATTATTCTCATTGGTTTGGTTGTAAGAAGATAAAAAAGGAGTTTCAAGGGAACTCTAGTAACAATCCCCATGGAGGTGTGAAAATAATTCATCCTTCATCCCAAAAAATAAGGAAATTATAATATGGAACATTTATATAAGGGTATATTTAAATTATTTAAGTGGGGAAATGAAGGTCACATTGAAAATAAAAATCAACTAGAAATAAAGAGACCATCTATCAAAATTAATAAAGGTAAATCACAGCCAGATGCACCACCCACACTACAATTCTTCAATTGAAAGTATGAAGTACATTATTTTTACAAGTTCATGAATACATGGGTTAATGGTGATAATTTATTTTATAAACCACTTAATCCATGGGATTAAGAGAATATTTGTGAAATAAAAACCACTACAATTTGTCATGAATTAGAATTTTGTAAAGGTAAAATTACCACCCACTAAAAAAATACTAATTGCTTATTATATTATGAACCTAACCACTCATTTAAATATAGATAATTTAAAAATTGAATCACATAGTCACTTTAACAATTAGATATTGAATTATTAGTTTACACTACTAATGATATAATGATTGTATATCAAGTATATAACTCTTCTCTGATAGATGTTTTTGGTAATATTTTTCCTTTAAATATTATTATTCTCCATATAATTGAATTTTATGTAATTTTGGTAAAACATTTGATCTCTCAACATATAATATTTTTAAGGTAAGAAAGTCATATATCATATCCTGAATCAAACATTGATCATCTATCGGTGCAAGGATGACTATGAACTCCTAATGTAAATAACATCAATTTTATATGTCATAATATATTATCATGATACATTCTATCTCAAATGGTAGTTGAGATACTCAAATTTTTATATATTTCTATTATATGGGAGTATATTGATGTCTTTCATGAATAATTCTTTGTTCTTCACCTGAATCAAAATAATGGGTTTTCAAAAGAACTCATACATGGCGTTACACCTATGTAAAATAATTTTTATATAATGTAATTTATCAATTATTAGGAATTGAACATGAAAATAAAATGGAATCTAGATAAGGGATTACTATTCTATAATACTTTACTAAGGGGATCACCTTTTCTTTTTATTATGAATAAATATGGGTTGATGTTTCTCTATATTGATTACCATGAACATAATAATATCATTATTATTAATATGCATATTTTACCCCATATTAATAAATTTTTCAATAACTATTAGGGGATCCATAATTATAAATTATTTACCTTCCATATAGTTATCATAAATTAATGGTTAAAGGGGATGATATACCCAATACAACCTTTTATACAATGTACGGACACTATGAATTTATAATAATTTCATTTCGACTTAAAAATTATCTTATAATCCCTATAAATCTAATGAATAGAGACTATAGATATTACCTTGACCAATTTTTTATAGTATTTAAGGATGATATTCTTATATATTCCAGGATTATGGGGAGAATGATTCTCAATAAATGATTTTTTCAGATACCTTGAGGAAGGAGAAATAGTATGAAAAAATTAGAAAGTATGAATTACATCTACATAAAGTCTCATTAAGGGTTCATGTAATCATAAGTGAGGGTATATCTATGTATCATTACAATTTTAATTTTATTGAACAATGGGCTATAAAAACCATTGTGACCATGATTTGTAATTTTCTTAGATTGGATGGGTAGTAATGATTATTTGTGATAAATTTTTCTTGGATACCTAATCCACTAAACATTTTTGTCTCAAAAGGAGGTGATGTTTATATTTATAGAGTATTGTGAATAAATATTAAAGGATCTTAAAGAGAGTTCAATCATTGTAAATGTTCCCACACAACATTTTAGTGGATATGGATTTGTGACATATGGTGATGCATCAATTATAGTATCAATACATGTACTCATGACAAATGACATGGTGGTATCATATTCCACTCTCTAATATAATTTTCACGAGATGAATTACCTAAATCATGATTTGTAACAAACAACTACAATTTTTACCTTAAAAATATATATGAATTTTTTATAAGGTCAAATTTTTGATATATATATTCATAATAAAAAAATTTAAAATATTCACATGGAAGTATTTTAATATTTACTAAAGAAGATAGATGGAGTTGAGCAAGAATTGTGATTGTTGAATACATTTCCACCTTGTGAAGGTATACAAGTTGGTTGATTCTATGAGTTGAAAGGATCATTATACCTTATCTATGATGAGAATCGAAATATATTACATGATAATTTATTTTAAAATTTTATACCTTGAAATCCTAAGAAAATCATAGAAATAATATATTACTTAAATTTTCATTCAATCATACATCCATGGAAGATAAAAATTTAAACAACGAAGATTTGGAGATAAAAAATAATGTAAGAAACGTTATGGAATTAAACCTTAACAATGATGGACTGATAATGTTAGTGACCCAAATATGTGTTCCAAAAATATGATAATTGAAAAATGAACTATTAGAGAAAGTACAAAGAACACAATTATGTATCCGAAATGAAATCACAATGATGTATTGAGGTCTCAAAATTCAATTTTGGAAGTACAACATGAAAAGAGATATTTTGATCTATCTATCTTAATGAATGTTATGATAATATGTTATGGTTGAACATAATAAGTATAAGGGGATGATATAACTATTTTTAAAACTATTATTGAAATGATAAAACATCCTTGTGGATTTCATCATATAATTCTTTAGGATAACTAAAGGACATAATGTCATTTCAGTTGTAGTATATCAACATATGATGTCATGAATTTAATTACTATCAGACGAAATTTTTCACATTATAAAAATCGAAGGATATTAATTAGTGAAGCTTTATTACTACATGGAGTTCCATATTCAATTGTATTTGATATGAATCTAAGGTTTAACACAATATTCTAGAGAATTATTTAGAAATCAATTAATATAATGGTTAGTTTTGTAAATCTGTATCATACTATGATAGTTGGTAAATATGAGTGGTCCATTAAAACCCTAGATGATCTAATGAGATTATATTAAATAAATTTAAATTGAGTTTAGTTTCAACAATTTTTCATGGTAAAATGTTCATATAGAAACATTTTACATTCCTGTATTCAGACGGATCATAATAAGGCATTGTATGGGAAGAGGTGTGGAACGCTAATATGTTTCGTTGAAATTAATGGGAGTAAGCTATTGGGATTGGATCTTTATCATGAGGACTCAAGTAATATTTTCACCATTCAATGACATAATAAAACCATATAAAGTCATAATAAATATATACCAATAATATCCATTTTAATTTGGAGTTTCAATATGGGGTAAAGGAATTCCTTGAATGATATCACCATAATAAGGTTATAATATTTGAAAAAATATAATGTTAATCAATAGGTATATTATACCTTTTCAAATCCTTGATCATGTGGGAGTGGCGGGTTATTTTCTTACACTTCCACTAATCATCTCCCATGTACATAATGTTCTTTATAGATCACATCTATGGAAGTATATACATGACCATTCACATGTATTGGAAATAAGGGTCATATTGATGGATCTAGACCTTTCTTATTTGGAAAAAATGTATAAATCATGGATCATAGATATAAATAAAAATGAAACAATAACACTTTACTTGTTATCATTATTTTTATAAATAATAATTTCAAGGAAGAATTTTTTTAACTTAGGGATGTAATAAGGTATAACGATACTAATTTAATTTCAATAGAATAATTTAATTTCAATGGAGAAAATTATTTTAATGGGGGTAGAATGTAACACCCCATGATTTAAGTATGTATTTACATTTTTAGTAAATCGAAAATTTTGGATATCATTTTTTGTGAAAAACACAAAACTAAGGTGAATAATTATTTAAATCGTAAACAATGAAACACATTACTTGATATTTAGACAAAATATAATTAAGTAATTATTTTTTAGAACTAAAATATTCTAATTAACATAAGAAATAAAATTTATTTTAAAGAGACTCTTTTTATGAATTGTGACATTTAATAATTATAATAAATTATATTAATAAATAGAATTGATAAAATTAAACTAATGATTAATAAAATTATTATTAACATTTAATAAATAATTAATTAATTATGAAGAGTCTTATGTTCATTATTCAAGGATAAATAGAAATTTTTTGTTTATAAATATTTGTGTTATTATAGATTATATATGTTTCATTTAAAAGATACATTCATAAATTTTATAATTTTAATTTGAATAAATTAACTTTGTTTTTTGATATAGGATATCAAACTTATCTAACTGTAAATTTCAGGATATTTCTAAAAATATTGATTTGAATGATAATGGTGAAAAATATTTTTTTAGAAATACGATTAATTTTAAGTTTTTATTATGATATAATTATGAATTAAAAATATATCAATCCTTTTCCCAATTAAAAATTATTATTGTAGTAAATTAATTCAATTAAAATTAATATATTGGAATTAAAAATCTATGCATTAGTTTTTAAAAACAAAGTTACATTTTATGTGAATAAAAAAACTATTTTGTTACTTTTCTTTAAATTAGGTATTCACAACTACACATGAGCATCAACCTAGTTGGTGAGGACTCCTTAAGTGCATCCAAGAGACCCGGGATCAAATCCAAGTGGGGGATAATTTTCGGGTACTCTAGCAGTACTGTAGTAGTACTGTAGCAGTATTATAGCAGGAACTGTAGCAGGCACTGTAGCGGGAACTGTAGCATGCACTCTTTGGCACTGTAGCAGCCGGGAATATGCACCCATTTGGGCCTTCGGGCCACCGATTTGGTCCCCGAGTCCTTTAAGGCCTTTGGGCCACCTAGGCCTTCGAGTCAGTAAGGCCTTCGAGCCACCTCAAGGCCTTCAGGCCACCTTAAAGTGTAGATGAAAACCATACAACCTACAAGGAACAAGCTTCAGAAGGAGGACGAGCAATGAGATTTCATCAAATCAGAAGCTAAACAGATTGCAAGAATGGGAGGGTATGGCCCTGCCATTAGGACAAGCCTGTGCATGAACGGGAAATCCTAGCCGAACAGCCATGCGAAGGTGGAGAGCTGATTTCATGATAAAGATACTGGGGAGGAGTAGTTCCAAGTAGTTATTCTGGGTTGTATGTAATGTTTGAATCATGCGGGCAATGAGTTCCTCTAAGGCCTACGGGCCATGTAATGCTTACACCTACAGGCCTTGTAAGGGTTCCACCTCACCCCTTGAAAGGTGTATTATCAAAAATTAATAAAAAATGAAGGCCTTTGGGCCATTGGAGGAGGTATTCACAATGATAAATTGTGTTGTGGATTGATTTTCTAGTTAAAAAACACACCATTGTTTAATCATAAACCATTAAATTTCTTGGGAATCTACAATCTACATTATTTTTTTGTAAATTCATTATTATTTTTGTAGAGTATTATTTTAAAAAAATATTTTTCATATATAATATTCCCTTATGTTAAAATTTAATATCACCTTCTCAAAAAATAAAATCATTTAAATTTTTTTTATATTTGGAATCTTAATATTAAAATTATGTTATAATTTCCATTTCATTTTATGTTCCTTGTGGAGTGGTGATGACACCTAGGGGTGAATTAGGTGTTTACTACTGTTTACCAATTCCAAATTCTTCTTTTATTCATCACCCTCTTTAGATGAAAATAGTTGTTTTTTTTAGTGTAATTGCATTTATTAATGTTTTAACCAGAAAAAATAAACTCTATACATGAAAGTGAAATAATAAATAGGCACAATAAATTTTTATAAGGTTTCTTATGAAGTATTACTCTTTACCTTAATTGGTAATTACCCCAAATAATTTATTCCCCTCTATAATCAATGTGACTACATTGGGTTGAGTGTTTACCACACATACACTATTAGAGTATCACTTGATATAAATATAAATTAATAACTTATAAATTCCTTCTATGGATTTACACTATTTTCCAAGAGTCACACTATGATACCTTGTGATGCCCTATGTCACACGGGTTCTTTAGAGTCTCACTATATATATGGAAGTGGTTTCCTTAATGTTATTATTGGAAGGAGATTTGATGATCTACAAAGGATGCATTAGCATCAATAGTATAGATATCCTATGATTCAAAAAAAATCATATAATGTTATATTTTATTCAATAATAAAATATTACTCAGTCATTGGATAAAAATCAGCTTTACAGACATCAAAACCTATTCATCTTGCATCCTCACTCGATGAGATCTTCTTATCTTAAAAACCTTCTTCTCATTATTTAATTGAAGATAAAAATTAATAAATAATATAAAGCATTATATATTGGATTTTCCAGGTTTTCATCTTCTCAAACTTATGCAACAATGTTTGTCGTAAGAATATCTTCATCCTTTAGCTTTGAAAAAAATAAAAACTACAACTTTATAACAATCTCATATTCCCTATATTTTTTCCCAATAATGTTCTATGAAAGTATTTCACATAATAGTTTCTATTATTTTCCCAATTATATTTAAAACCAATTCAACTCTCCTTTATTTTCTTTTTAATCATCTGTCACTGAAAAAATCATCTTCAGTTTTTGGAAATAATTAATATATTCAACAAATTCACTGGCCTATGATTTACCTAATGGAATCATATTCTGTTAATATCATCTATTTCTTCATTTGGTTGGGATCATAAATGGTCTCCATTTTATCCTAAATATTTCATTTTCTTCTCAAATGTTTATCCCAATTATAATGATAGGAGTTTCCTTTCACTTCTCATTTATCTTGGCCAGTATTAATTGTTATAGATATTTCCATTAGCCTCAATATCATCATTTCATCTACATATTCTTCTTATTATAAATCTTATATCAACTAAAAACATTATTAGATAAAAAAGAAACAACATCATTTACTTATTCATCAATTTCTTCCACCCAAATATGCATATTAAGTAAAAAATGGTGTTGTGTAAAATATAAAACAAACAGATGTGACATAGAACTCAATCAATTACATATTGATAAAATTCAATAATAATGGTACATCCTTAGATATTAGATATATACAAAACTTTATCAAGTATCCCTTCTTCATTATCATCCAAATAGCCTCAGATCAAAATGATTTCATGTTTCATTGAATACTCTGGCTCCAAAGTAACATTTTTTAATATTCTTGAAAACCCAATAATTCATTTCATCAGTCAAGGAATGTATGAATATATTCTCCTAAAATATAATTTGATTCAAAATCATATCATGACTTAAATAAGATTCATGATGTTCTTTTCTTGGAATCACAATAAAATAATCATCATATTAAATCTCTTTAGAATTTACATATTCTGGAAACGTTTTTTCTTCATTTACCTTTTATCTCCCCTTTACATGGATAAATAAAATATTCACATTCTTCTAAAATCTTGTATCACAAACCATTAAATAAAAAAATGATGTTTCAATCCTTGGAGAACTTCATTCGTACCATCCAGAAATGATTTCTTCTTCATATTCTCAAAATATGTAATTCTTCAAATTTTCACCCCCAAAATGTATGAAAAAATCCATCATGTCAATCCTAGTGTTAAATTAACTTAAATAGATATTATGTATCAAGGGGTACATTATAGTAGCTTGAATTCATCTATGAGGTCTAAATTTGTTAATATGTATTTGGAAGTGTTGCATTCCACTATATGGAACTACATTTGGGTATATGGGTCTTGAATTAGAATACACAACAATATTTTTCTATGTAAATTTTTATTATGACACAGAAATACCTTACATTATAAATTTATCTACATCATTGTTTTCAAGAATATAGAGCTTCATTCAGCTACGAAGTTATGAATTTCTATATATAGTAGAATTTAAATATATGAAATCCCCTATGTGGGTAATTTTGATACATAGATAAGTTAAGATATGTGATTCTTAATATATGAAAATATATCTATACGTGGTGACTTTTTCTACAAGGATACATCAATGTTGGAAATTTCATAAGTTGGAATTCATATTCATGGATCCTGAAATTTCTATACTTATCAATTTATTAACTAGTGCTCATATACTTTATATCTGTCCAATATCATCTAATAAAAATATTTTATAATCATTTGGTAATTTATAAATGAATTTCATCACATAAAAATAATTCCCAACAACTCTAAATAAATTGAAAATTATTCTCATTAAGTTTATCAATATTGCACATAGAACTTTTCCATGTCATCCTTTTGTCAACCTTTATCTAAGTTTGTGTCAAAATAAATTAATATGAAATTCATAAAAATATTATCAAGTATGTATTTCATTTAATTACAAGGTTATTAAATATCCAAATATTTATCCTTTCATGCACTGATTTTAACTTCTCTTGAAATTATACATGGTATAAAACAATCATTCTAATATAAACTATTGAGACATTACTAGATCCCCTCCTTCAACACCTATCATATTCCACCTTGAATATCAACTATTTATATCATTTTATGTTTATGGGATTCTAATGTTAAATTATCAAGCCATGTATTAAAGTTAATATAACTCCTCATACTCCATTACCTAATATGTGGGTAGCAGATACAAGATCCAATTAATTAGTGGATACACACTGAATCACCCAACTTATTATTGATAACTATATACATGAACACTGAAAAAAACAAAATAATTAATTTAAATGGAACTTCTTAATATTTTTTTTAAAATTAAATTCCCATGGTAAAATTTAGGTAGCATGTAGAGACCCGAAGCTTATCGTACATGGACATTACATTACTTTTGCGGAATACTTAGTACATAACAAAAACACACACACAAGGATCGTAATAGTTTAGTGTCTTTGGAAACTCGGAATAAAATCTTCTAATCGTGGTGAAAGATATTCAACATCTCCCATAAAGATCTTCCTTTTTTTTTACCTAAAACCCTTCTTTATATCCTGGGGAAAAGAAAACATAAAAGGGTGGGCTCAAATGCTCAGTAAGGGAAAACAAAAGAAATATCAATCACATCATATAAATAAGCACATAACTTTTGTAAATCTTAACCTGCAAAAGAGATCATAATTTCATAACATGGGATAAATCATGGCAGTGAAATGTAATCACAATAATCATAACTTAAAACATGAAACTTTGTGGCATTCACACATAATCATAGAGAATCATTTATTGTTAGTCAAGACTCATTGCCAAGACTATCTTAGTGGACAAAGTCCCTTTCTGAATCGAGTAACCCTCGTCTCAGTCCTGTTTCACTGAACTGGTATAACCTACCATTCCAGCCCTGTCTATCTCATGAGATATAAAATCTTTACCCAATGCATTGGAGGTAGATATAGGTCCCACCCATCTTATAATGAATCCTTTCTTATGTGTGCCACATAATCATAAATCATACATCATCGCATAACCCATGTAATAAAAATGGGATTCTTAAACAACATGACATCATAAAACAATTCATATAAGATAAAGGAATTCATAAAAATATTTCCATCACAACATAATCAAATCCATGTAATAATAGGGATAAAAACAGAACCCTTTTATTATCTTAGATGGAAAATAATTTTGATAAAATACTTGAACTCCATTCTTGAGGAAAATATCCTTTCTTCTTCAAAAACATTTTTTCCTTTCATAACATGTCATACAACATTAAAATAAAAGAAGTTGATTAAAAATAAACTTGAAAACTTGTAAAGGAAGTTTCTTGGAAATAATGTTTTAAAAATCCATTCATGTCGTATAAGTTTAAAAAAACATTCTTCGTACTTTTGTCGGAAAAGTCAAAAAGTGCCTTGTACGAAAAACGACAAAAGATTCCTTTCATACATATTACTAAAAACTCACCGAAGGGTAAAAATGGATTTAAAAAAATTGTAGGTGGATGGAAATAATATTACATATTTATGAAACATGGATGTGGATGATAAAATACACCCCAGTAAATACTTACGAATAAACAAATCTCGGATAAAAATGAGATTGTGATATTTCCCTTACCTTATGTCCGACTTGCATTGTAAGTTTCTGAACCTCCTGTATAATGATTTAAATCATGTTATTGACTTATTCCAGAATCATATTCATTGTTATGATATCATATATGGTTCAGTTATGACATTATATTACCTGTTCTTTTGTAAATTCCATGTTAAAGAAACATTTTGTGTAAAATCGTTTCATTTATCGTAGGTGTTTTGACTTGTTGTTCTTGACATCATTATTACTTATATCATGATTTACTTACTTCCAGAATATAAAATATGATTTATATATCATATATATTCAGTATATATATATATATAATAGATAGATAAATAAAATGAAAAACACCGTTCATGGAGACGGTAGTCCGTACGTACGCATGAACGCTGTTTTACTTTCCTTATTGTCTTGAAATGGAAGTAAGTAGATCACATACATATATATATATACATAAATCAAGTAGCTTTATAATGTCATATATTTCATTATTATTTCTTATATATACTTTATAATCATTCTTAAATGGTTAACATGGAGAATGAATCTCATCGCGTCGTGGAGACGGTAGTCCGTACGTACGCACGAGCGATGATATCATTTCCATAAATATTGAACTGAATTGAAGTGGATTATACAATATATCAGAATCAATATGATGTTGTAATAACTATGTATAGTTATTCTTTACACCATTATACCCATCCATGTAAAGTGGTGGTGGAAAATAGATTATACCACGGCGTGGAGACGGTATTCCGTACGTACGCACGCGTGGTGATTTCTTTTTCCGTAGGATGGATAGATGGTGAAATAGGGTTGTTTCATACTTAAAATAACATATCAGTATATGAGTGATACTGATGTTATTACTTTGTTATGAAACAACTAAAGAAGAAAAAGTTGAAGAAGAAAGGAATTGAAAAGATCGGTAATGGATATTACCTCTTCTTTGGAACGCTTCTTTGAATCCTCCACTTAGGGAACTATGATTGGTCTTTGAAGAAGACCAGGACCTCTAGGATTATTCTAGGGAAGTGGAGAAGGGATTTTGTCAGAGGTTGGCCGAGCTTGAGTGCTCAAATTGGTGTGAGGAGGAAGGGGGAGGAGGTGTCCTTTTATAAGGGAGGAGAGGGGCACCTTAGGAATATCTCAAAATATTATTTTATATTAATGTCAAAATCGGTTTATAATGGTTCCAAATGGACTTATTTCGAAGATAAAGTGGGGATGGGTCGAAATCTTATCATCCAATAGGATTTAGACAAGGTTAGGGTATTATTTTAACCTTATCAATTAGATTTAACTCTAAGTTAAATAATTTAACTTTTACCGTGTCTTTTTGTTTTCTTTCGCTATATGGTTAATACACTTACTATAACATGCCAAACGAACCCCAAATTGTATATTATTAATAAATATATCCTTATCTAAGTCATTTGGCCGAACCTTAGATTTTTAGGAATTAAATAACAATTAATAATATAATATTTGATTTAAAAACTATTTTGTGTCAATTTTGACACTATTTGGTATATGATTTTTTTTAAAGTCATAACAGAATTATATGTTCGAACCAAGTTGATTAAATCAACACTAATACATCATAGTAACCTAGAAAATTAGTTTAATTCATAAAAAGTCTTAAATTACATTCATTTGAGCATTTATAACATCAATTATGTTAATATTTCCTTAAAAGGGTAATTACTGCATCATCGTTGTGTCAAAAATAAATTAATTTATTTAAAGTCTAAAAATTATAAATAAAATATCATTATGTAGGAAATCTTTTTAGCTTTACAATGAATATTTATAGTCGAATTTATCTTATGTATAACCCCATATTAAATTTTTTTAGTAAATACACTTTGATTTTAACTCTTTTAACTCTTCTTTGAATTAAATAATAATAAATGTCCTAATCTAATCCAAGTGGGCCTAAATGGTCATATTATATTCATAAGGTTGTTTTTGGCCGAATTACACTTATCCAATAGAATTAGGACATGTGTTAGGGTAATAGTAATATCATATTTACCCTTAGTTACCCTATTTACTATTAACCGTGGTAAAAAAAAGTAAAAAGTTACTATTCACCAAAAATTATTTTCATCTCATTGAACCACATTTTAGTCCTTGATATTAACCGTGTCTGTCGGATTTTCTAAATTCCATTCACAGAAGTGGTAAAATTAAGTTTTATGCAAAATTCAGTTTTTAACCTACCACTTAGTAGTTTCACTATTCATCAAAAATTGATGTTTTTCAGAACAATGCCAAAATTTCATCCTAAGCTATATTTCATATTCCGAATTCAAAAATGAAGTCTATTTTACCATATTCATAACATAGATGTTGCATTAATTAATTTTATAATTAAATCCCGCTGTTAAAACAAATAGCGTGTTTTTAAGAAACAATATCTATCAAAAGATTGACACTTGTTTATGTCTGGTTTAAATGTGAAATTACATCCAATGACCAACATTGTATTAAATTGTAAAAATATATTCTAAATATATTTTAAAACCACTCAAATTAATGTTTTATCACTATTAATTATTTCGATTAAAAAAATGTTGTTTTTAATTATAATGTAGTAATTTTCACTATTCATCAGAATATGAAAGTTATCTGAAAAGTACCAAAATTTCACCTTAGGCTAAATTCGATACTCCGAATCCAAAAATGAAGTTCATTTTGAAAAATAAGATTTACAGAATTTCAAAAAGTGGTTATTACTATTCATAACGACTAGTTTTAATAATATTTTAATAGAATATCGTTGTTTAGTGAAACTCGGTATTGCGTACTACACACGCTATCGAGGAAGGTTGCGATTGTGTGTAATGCAAGGCAAGTCAAAGATGCGTGTTGTGCAAGCTCCTTTTTGTGTTGCGTACAACACAAGACATTAGTGAAATTAAAAAAAATATTTTTCATAAAATCTTGGGCTGTTACATTCTACCCCCCTTAAAATGAATTTCGCCCTCGAAATTCGTCGGGGTTATAAATGTTTTACTATTCAAAAGTTTCTTTAATAGAAACCCACATCGTAAAAAGGAATACCAAAACTTGGCTTTAAAAACTAAAGTATGAAATGTAACGATTACCCAAATAAACCAATCACTGGGTTTCCACATAGGTGAAAATATGGATATGGAAGAAAAATCTAACTATCATGTTCTGATGGAGAGTGGTAGAGAACATGGCTATGGAAAAGCCAGTAATCACAAATCCATAGATTTGTGATGATATAAGGTACCATCTGATTCATCAGGTATAAGATCACTAGGAAAACATTTTTGGTTTTCAAGATCATTTCCCTAAAGTTGAAAATTTGCTTAGAATAAATACTCACTTTATTTTGGTACAATCTCACTGTTGTTCGTGCCTTGAACAATTTCTACTTCATCTCTTAAATAAATGAAGTTGAATTTGTTATTCGTGAAGTGTTAGCAGATTATGTGATAGAACGACGGGTCATTCCATCTGTCTCAAACAAAAGGTTAGCAAAAATTATATGCATAAGTCGATCTATAGTGAGATTAATCATATATGGTTCCTAAAATGGACTTATACTTCATATATCATACTGCTTAATATAATAAAACTAGTTTCTACTAAACAGGGACTTCCTGTAGGCCAGTGGTAGGCGATAAAGGCCAGTCGCACTTCGGTTGTGGGTTCGATTCCCATAGCCTTGTCCGATGCGATGGGCTGTCGCCCATCCTGCAGGTTGTCCTTTTTCTAAAACTACATTACTATAACATCCTATCAATAATATCAAAAAAGAACTTCTTTAGGCTTATCCATAATACTGCAGTCCACTCTCATAATATAGTGAAAACAATTACCGGAGATTTAATACCATCGTTGATCCCCATAAGATATGTCTTGTTGGTCACATTCTAAACATTCAAAGTCCTTAATCATGTATTCTCTTGAATACCTTAGAGAAAACATGAATGAAGTTTAAAGTTAACACTTTCCACATACCAAAATCCTCAAAATTCTATATACTCAAACCATGATATCACTTAGTCCTTATATCAATCATGAGCTCATGAATACTGTTAAACATTTCGTTTTCTCGTTTTCTCTTCATTATGCGCATATCATCTTATTTCAAAAAATATCTCAATCACTTTGAATACCACATTAGACCAATACATAAATATTCCAATTCTTTATGATAAAACATTATTTTGGAATCCCATTACATAAACACTTAATCACTCCACCACATCGTTGTCATATTCAACATCGCCAATAGTGATCGCATGTGACTTCCCTTTGTCCTTTGCCTTCAGTGGTTGTTCATGTTGATCATCACTAACCCTTGGATTAGGGCATTTATTGGTATAATGTCCCATCTCCTTGCACTTGAAGCATTGAAGTGTTGGTGGTGAGTTCTCTACAGTGTTTCCTTTATTCACATCATTAGAAACCCTTTTTCCATTACTTCGACACTCAGCTGCTCGATGACCTTCTTTTCCACACTTAAAACATTTTCTAGTCCCTTTAAGACAATCTCCACCATGCTTCTTTCCACACTTTGTGCATAAGGAAACATTCATCTTCTTTTCACCATTATTCTGAGATTTCTCCTTGAACTCCATCTTTCGTTTCTTGTCAAAACCATGAGATGGATATGTAACACCAACTTCCATTTCTACCATGATAGCACAACGCACAATTTCTTCATAGCTACTGAAGTCTCTTATAGCTAATGCCCTTCGAAGACTTGGTTTTAAGCCACTGAAAAATCGATCAACTTTACTTTCAGGTTGGATGATAATACCAGAAGCGTACCTTGCAAGTCTTGTAAAATTTGCTTCATAGGTACCAACAGATTCATCATCCCTTTGCTTCAGTTCAAGAAACTCTTTCTCCATCTTTGTTCAGAGAATACGAGGGAAGTACTTATTGAAAAATAAGTTCTTGAACTCGTCCCATTCCATAGACTCAATTTCATCCCTTTGCCTCGTATTCTTAATAAGATTCCACCATTGATCAGCATCTCCTTCCAAATGATACACTGCTAGGTTGACTTTATCATGTTCAGAACATTGAAGAACTGAAAATATCTTTTCAGTAGTACTAATCCATTGTTCAGCAACTAATGGATCAGTAGACCCACTGAAAGAAGGTGGACGCTGCCTCATGAAGGATTCAACAGAATGTTGCTCCTTCCTTTTCTCGTTTGGAAGTCCTGCATGATTCATAGCTTGAGAAAGTTGTGTGAGCATGGCTACAATATTTTTCATTCCAGCTCCCATATCGTTTGGTTGCTCAGGGGGACAATCATTGCATTGCCCATCACATTTCGCATTAACACGGTTCCTTCGGGTTCCAGCCATCGTCTAAAACCCCAAAAGAATAGTATGAGAGGAAAAAATCATGCTAGGGAAAACAACATAATAAAGGGGTAGTACCCTCAATATTTAACATCTTAGGTTAAATTAGAAGATCGTTAGCGCAATTCTAGGACTATAACCTATACATATACTTAACCTTAGAGACATCCCTAGACATACCTTAGAAATATCTCTAGGGATCTGACTAACGTTTTCGCATCCTAGTTTCCAAAGGTTGACTAAACCTTTCCTCTGATACCAACTGTA
The DNA here is from genome assembly GCA_963277665.1 of Viscum album. Taxonomy (NCBI): domain Eukaryota; kingdom Viridiplantae; phylum Streptophyta; class Magnoliopsida; order Santalales; family Viscaceae; genus Viscum; species Viscum album. The sequence goes on from OY728119.1 coordinate 1,947,515,814, forward strand.
GAGACCCGAAGCTTATCGTACATGGACATTACATTACTTTTGCGGAATACTTAGTACATAACAAAAACACACACACAAGGATCGTAATAGTTTAGTGTCTTTGGAAACTCGGAATAAAATCTTCTAATCGTGGTGAAAGATATTCAACATCTCCCATAAAGATCTTCCTTTTTTTTACCTAAAACCCTTCCTTATATCCTGGGGAAAAGAAAACATAAAAGGGTGAGATCAAATGCTCAGTAAGGGAAAACAAAAGAAATATCAATCACATCATATACATAAGCACATAACTTTTGGAAATCTTAACCTGCAAAAGAGATCATAATTTCATAACATGGGATAAATCATGGCAGTGATATGTAATCACAATAATCATAACTTAAAACATGAAACTTTGTGGCATTCCCACATAATCATAGAGAATCATTTCTTGTTAGTCAAGACTCATTGCCAAGACTATCTTAGTGGACAAAGTCCCTTTCTGAATCGAGTAACCCTCGTTTCAGTCCTGTTTCACTGAACCGGTATAACCTACCGTTCCAGCCCTGTCTATCTCATGAGATATAAAATCTTTACCCAATGCATTGGAGGGAGATAGAGGTCCCACCCATCTTATAACGAATCCTTTCTTATGTGTGCCACATAATCATAAATCATACATCATCGCATAACCCATGTAATAAAAATGGGATTCTTAAACAACATGACATCATAAAACAATTCATATAAGATAAATGAATTCATAAAAATATTTCCATCACAACATAATCAAATCCATGTAATAATAGGGATAAAAACAGAACCCTTTTATTATCGTAGATGGAAAATAATTTTGATAAAATACTTGAACTCAATTCTTGATGAAAATATCCTTTCTTCTTCAAAAACACTTTTTCCTTTCATAACATGTCATACAACATTAAAATAAAAGAGGTTGATTAAAAATAAACTTGAAAACTTGTAAAGGAAGTTTCTTGGAAATAATGTTTTAAAAATTCATTCATGTCGTATAAGTTAAAAAAAACATTCTTCGTACTTTTTTCAGAAAAGTCAAAAAGTACCTTGTACGAAAAACGACAAAAGATTCCTTTCATACATATTACTAAAAACTCACCGAAGGGTAAAAATGGATTTAAAAAAAATTGTAGGTGGATGGAAATAATATTAAATATTTATGAAACATGGATGTGGATGATAAAATACACCCCAGTAAATACTTACGAATAAACAAATCTCGGATAAAAATGAGATTGTGATATTTCCCTTACCTTATGTCTGACTTGCTTTGTAAGTGTCCGAACCTCCTGTATAATGATTTAAATAATGTTATTGACTTATTCCAGAATCATATTCATTGTTATGATATCATATATGGTTCACTTATGACATTATATTACTCGTGCTTTTGTAAATTCCATGTTAAAGAAGCATTTTGGGTAAAATCGTTTCATTTATCGTAGGTGTTTTGACTTGTTGTTCTTGACATAATTATTACTTATATCATGATTTACTTACTTCCAGAATATAAAATATGATTTATATATCATATATATTCAGTATATATATATATATATAATAGATAGATAAATAAAATGAAAAACACCGTTCATGGAGACGGTAGTCCGTACGTACGCGTGAACGCTGTTTTACTTTCCTTATTGTCTTGAAATGGAAGTAAGTAGATGACATACATATATATATATATACATAAATCCAGTAGCTTTATAATGTCATATATTTCATTATTATTTCTTATATATACTTTATAATCATTCTTAAATGGTTAACATGGAGAATGAATCTCATCGCGTCGTGGAGACGGTAGTCCGTACGTACGCACGAGCGATGATATCATTTCCATAAATATTGAACTGAATTGAAGTGGATTATACAATATATCAGAATCAATATGATGTTGTAATAACTATGTATAGTTATTCTTTACACCATTATACCCATCCATGTAAGGTGGTGGTGGAAAATAGATTATACCACGGCGTGGAGACGGTATTCCGTACGTACGCACGCGTGGTGATTTATTTTTCCGTAGGATGGATAGATGGTGAAATAGGGTTGTTTCATACATAAAATAACATATCAGTATATTAGTGATACTGATGTTATTACTTTGTTATGAAACAACTAAAGAAGAAAAAGTTGAAGAAGAAAGAAATTGAAAAGATCGGTAATGGATATTACCTCTTCTTTGGAACGCTTCTTTGAATCCTCCACTTAGGGAACTATGATTGGTCTTTGAAGAATACCAGGACCTCTAGGATTATTATAGGGAAGTGTAGAAGGTATTTTGGCAGAGGTTGGCCGAGCTTGAGTGCTCAAATTGGTGTGAGGAGGAAGGGGGAGGAGGTGTCCTTTTATAAGGGAGGAGAGGGGCACCTTAGGAATATCTCAAAATATTATTTTATATTAATGTCAAAATAGGTTAATAATGGTTCCAAATGGTCTTATTTCGAAGCTAAAGTGGGGATGGGTCGAAATATTATCATCAAATAAGATTTAGACAAGTTTAGGGTATTATTTTAACCTTATCAATTAGATTTAACTCTAAGTTAAATAATTTAACTTTTACCGTGTCTTTTTGTTTTCTTTCGCTATATGGTTAATACACTTACTATAACATGCCAAACGAACCCCAAATTGTATATTATTAATAAATATATCCATATATAAGTTATTTGGCCGAACCTTAGATTTTTAGGAATAAAATAACAATTGATAATATAATATTTGATTTAAAAACTATTTTGTGTCAATTTTGACACTATTTTATATATGATTTTTTTTGAAAGTCATAACAGAATTATATGTTCGAACCAAGTTGATTAAATCAACACTAATACATCATAGTAACCTAGAAAATTAGTTTAATTCATAAAAAGTCTTAAATTACATTCATTTGAGCATTTATAACATCAATTATGTTAATATTTCCTTAAAAGGGTAATTACTGCATCATCGTTGTGTCAAAAATAAATTAATTTATTTAAAGTCTAAAAATTATAAATAAAATATCATTATCTAGGAAATCGTTTTAGCTTTCTAATGAATATTTATAGTCGAATTTAGTTATGTATAACCCCATATTAAAAATGTTTTAGTAAATAAACGTTGATTTTAACTCTTTTAACTCTTCTTTGAATTAAATAATAATAAATGTCCTAATCTAATCCAAGTGGGCCTAAATGGTCATATTATATTTATAAGGTTGTTTTTGGCCGAATTACACTTATCCAATAGAATTAGGACATGTGTTAGGGTAATAGTAATATCATATTTACCCTTAGTTACCCTATTTACTATTAACCGTGGTAAAAAAAGTAAAACGTTACTATTCACCAAAAATTATTTTCATCTCATTGAACCACATTTTAGTCCTTGATATTAACCGTGTCTGTCGGATTTTCGAAATTCCATTCACAGAAGTGGTAAAATTAAGTTTTATGCAAAATTCAGTTTTTAACCTACCACTTAGTAGTTTCACTATTCATCAAAAATTGATGTTTTTCAGAACAATGCCAAAATTTCATCCTAAGCTATATTTCATATTCCGAATTCAAAAATGAAGTCTATTTTACCATATTCATAACATAGATGTTGCATTAATTAATTTTATAATTAAATCCCGCTGTTAAAACAAATAGCGTGTTTTTAAGAAACAATATCTATCAAAAGATTGACACTTGTTTATGTCTGGTTTAAATGTGAAATTACATCCAATGACCAACATTGTATTAAATTGTAAAAATATATTCTAAATATATTTTAAAACCACTCAAATTAATGTTTTATCACTATTAATTATTTCGATTAAAAAAAAGTTGTTTTTAATTATAATGTAGTAATTTTCACTATTCATCAGAATATGAAAGTTATCTGAAAAGCACCAAAATTTAACCTTAGGCTAAATTCGATACTCCGAATCCAAAAACGAAGTTCATTTTGAAAAATAAGATTTACAGAATTTCAAAAAGTGGTTATTACTATTCATAACGACTAGTTTTAATAATATTTTAATAGAATATCGTTGTTTAGTGAAACTCGGTATTGCGTACTACACACGCTATCGAGGAAGGTTGCGATTGTGTGTAATGCAAGGAAAGTCAAAGATGCGTGTTGTGAAAGCTCCTTTTTGTGTTGCATATAACACAAGACATTAGTGAAATTAAAAAAAATATTTTTCATAAAATCTTGGGCTGTTACATAGCATGGTAGGGGATTAAAATGTTATTAAAGGGTTAACCTTTATAAGAATTTCAAAGATATCCCAAAATATTTCTTTCTAATTATATATTTGAGTGTATTCCTGACTAACATATCCAATCATTGAAATGTGGCTAATTTGGGTCAAATTCCCATTGAAAATGAAATTATTTTATTTAAATTTAAGAGTATATACAAATGTTCCACCCCTATCGAATATAAAAGGAACCTTCCAATTTCCATATCAAACGACAAAAATATCTTAAAGTTATCATTTATACCATAAAAAATATCCATCATAATTATATTTTACTTTTGGTAACCAACGGTTCCAAGAATTCATAATCCTCTCACTTCCGAGAGGTCCATCAAGAGGAGAGTCAATAACTCAACAAAATCAATATCGTTTTTTTGATTATTCATCTATATATTCTTTATCAAACTCTTATAAAATTATATTTATCACTTTATTAACATGTTTTTGAAATAATTAAGCTTATTTAAAAGTGATATTATCATTATCAAATTTCATTTTATTACACATTCATTCATTATAACATGCAATTGTTTTGATTGGTTTTATTATCAACATAAATGATGTTATAATGTCTATGTTATGAAAGATTGAGAAATACTATATTTTACAAATATTATGTAAATTTAATAAATATAATATTTTTTATAAATTCAATAAGGGTTATTTGTATATTTTTATTCCCTATGAAGTGAATACTTTTAATGGAATTGGAATTTAAAAAAATCGATTTCCAAGAAACTTGTTACCATAAGTTCTATGAAATGACCATTAGAAATTATAATTATATAAAAAATTAATATAAAACTTTATTAAAATTATTGATATGATTAAACAATGAAAAATTTTAAATTAGAAAAACTGTAGAATTATAACATCTATGGAAAATTGAATAGTTAACATAAAAATTTTGATTTTAACAATGAATAATTTTTAAGTGGGTAATGAGAAACTATAAGATAGTGGTATATTGTAACATAAATATTAATATAGTTTTCATATAAATTAATAATAAAACTAAATATATTATACATAATGTTATATCATGTGTGATGAAGAGGAATTTTGATGTTTGGGTTTTCCTCAACTAAATTTCCCATCATTAATATATATTATATATTCACAAATTTATATATTTTATGTGGTGTATATACTTAACATGAATTTAAATTATGAATAATTTATTTCCATTTAAGAGTATTAAATTATCTATATATGGTCATATATTTTATGAGATTTTGATTCTAAGTATACATGTGTGTCAATGGCTTTTCATCTCAATTTCACTTCATTGAGATAAGTTTCATATAATGTACATTTTTTCATTTTTTAAGGTATATATACTGATTTTTGGCATGTTATATCATGAATATATTTAAAATTTGGGTATTTTATCTTTCTTATTATTTTATTTCTATCATTTGGGAGTTGATTTAAAAATATCATAGGGTTTATTCTTTAAAATCATTTTCAAAAGTTTTGAATTATTTTAATGAACTCGTTTTCCTCAATGTACAAATCCTTTATAATTTTAAAATATTATTATTCAATATAGTCAAATGATTTACCAATTTAATTTTATTTATATGTTCCATTCTTTACAGTTATTTTAAAAGTAATCATTTTAATGTTTTCCATATGCATCACATTTGACTTTGTTTACAAAAGTGAGAAAATAATGTTTTGTAACATTTACCTATTGACGAAAATTTCCCACTCTTGTAAAAGTTTTTAATTATGAATCATAATTTTCATGTTTTTTTAGTTTTAAAATTTAAATTCAATTCCAATTTTTTAGTAATTTTTTATTTTTAATATATATGAAAATAAAAGTATATTCCTTCTTGTTTTTATGTATATTTCAAAGGATTTTATAAAGGATTATTCATCTATATGAATTTAATTTAATTATTATTATGATTGATAGGGGAAATGATCTTAAGAAACCATCCACATTCAATACCTATATGGAATATGATTATTTTTTAAGGATGTTTTTTAGAAACCCATATATTTCCATTGGTTAATTAATCTTAGATGGAAATATGAATATTTTTATTTTATTATATAACACTTATTATTTAATTTCTATTAAGATATGGGTATTCTCAAAATTAAATATTCCTCAAATGGATTTTTTTAATTTTTTATATCACATGATATAATACAAATGGAACTGGGGATTACTAAGGAACAATATCCAATATAGATTAAAGGGAATGGGGAGTGAACTGAAACCATAGTGGGACTTAGTCTACTATGGGATGATAGTATTAGAAATGATCCATGAAAAAAGTAAATTAATTCCTATTATTATAAATGTGCTAGAATTTATATTTTATTCTTACTCATGGGTTATTATCTCATGGATCACAATTATTAACTTAAATCTCATTCGGATGCACTCTTATAACTCGTGTTTTATGATATGGTAAATCATTATTCCACATCTAATGAGTTATGATCTATGAAATTTTTGGTCTGATTTTTATATGTTATGGTCATGTTCCTTAAACTTTTTTTTCATACCCTTACACTCATATTAATCTCACTTATGATCTTTGATTGTTATCTACCACGTATACCCTTTCTGAGAATCTTATCTCACCCCTTCTTGTGTTTCTATTTACCTAAGTGATGATGAAGACTGTTAATTATGATATGTTTAGAAAGGTTCTTAGTTTAAATATTATGTTTTGGAGATGTTGAATAGTGGTTGTGATATAAGTTTATCATGTTTTTAATCGTCAATAAAAGTAATATTTTCGGTTTTTAGTTGTCTAATTATGAGATCTATTGAATATTCATCTAAAATGATGTCATATTCACATTCATTATTCTCAGGTTTCCACATAGACTATGCCTACTCATAAATTTATATGATATAGTTGTCTACACATCTATCTAAAAATATATAGAATCTACTTTTTATGATTTTTAGTAACATTATGACCAAATTGAGAATAATTTCATCCCATCTGGAAATTACATTAAAGAATTATTATAAAATTTAGGTCAATCCTTATCCACTCCATGTTTCCTATGTAACATGTAACATATTTTATTTATAATTCACAATATCCACCTTTATAGTAATCCCCAAAACCTCTAATTCGTTACTATTCAAAACATTATTTTACCACGGTGTGAATTACCCCCATTGGAATAAATAATTTACCCACAAAAATCCTGTTTTATTAACAGATGAAATATGAATTGGTAGTCATGATACATTGTGAATTATAATCTCTTAGTCATTGTTTAGATGTTTTAAAAACATTGATGGAATCCCACATAGGCAAAAAAAATTAATCAAGGAACTAAGTATCTGTTTCTTCATTCCAATGGTTTTTTGAAACAAAAATAGTATTCATAAAATGTAGTGATAATTCCATGATGTTTTCATACCATAGTGAAAAATAAAATATTAGGACCATAAGTGATCTCAACAACTAATCCGCTTTTCATCATGATTTTGTTTTATCAATATGTAATGAATGTTCACATCCCAGTGCTGAAACAAGAAATGAACAACCTTTATTTCCAATATAGCTCTGATTTTTCTCACAATCTAGTTTTTTATCATCCAAATAAGAATACTTACAAAATATATCCATGGTTATTCCCCAAATGGTGAGATGTACCAACATCCACAACTAGAAAATGTCACCCTCTCTGTGTTCTAATATGACCTAAGATCACCCCCATATAACCCAATAAATATATTACGTAGGCTTTGATTCATGGTTTATGAAAATATAAGTACTCTACATGAAATATATATAGAGGTACCAGCAATACAACATAAATATATACAAAACCATGTAGACATATCCTTGGTTGAGAGACTAAAATAGTTCCTTATGATAAAATCATGATTCCCTTCTACCAATCCATAACACCCCATTAGTAATTCCTTTGTTAATTTTTAGGAAAAAATCACTACTATTTAGATATAATTAAAATTCCTTGACATACACAGTAATCCATCCAGCCAACTTTTGTCCTAAAGCATTCATCATCAACCCCATTTTATTACCACCCAAATGGTGTGCTTTGAATCCACTCATGTCAGTCACATAATCGATAATATCAGTTTCTAAGGATTCCTTAAAGGCTTCAATGACTTTCCAACCCATCGTATATATCTCCAATCCTACATGACCATACCTTATAGAGTGATTCCCCATTGACCACACCATATATAACCACTACCATATAAATTATTTTCCATAAAAACAAAACCTATTGTCTCATTGAGTATTCATTTATTCATATATGAATTAATAAAATGTATTTAAAAAAATCAATGGTCATCCTATTCCCCTAACACAATATAAGTGTGATCATTTATAGGTTGTTACTAGAAATTTACAACATTACTCCACACCCAAATAAAAACTAGATATTTCCCAATAAATGGAAAAATATACTTTCCTAAAATACTTATCATAAAATTCCAACGAAAATTCCTAGAATGTAAAACCAAGTTTCATAATTCAATCCTAGAACACTATTTCAAGATCTGGATTTAGTTAATTTGTTCCCCTAGGAAACATATTACATTACAAAACCAACACTTATGTATTCCTCTTTAAGAGATTTCCCAAGTACCATTTTTTCTAATTCATACTATAATACACCATCATATGTTCATTTTGATTCTAAGAAATGAATTATTCCCGGTATTATCCCACCATTAAACTCAAATTGTGGTTTCATAAATAATATATGAATAACCCTATTCTTATATGTCAAAATAAATAAACCATGCACTGACCACATGTTAATTATGTTCCTCCCATCATAAAGATGTAGCACCTAACTTTAAATTTTCACATATAAAATATACCTAGTAGATTTAAAAACATAGTCACATGTTCTCAATGTTGGTTTCAGCTATGAGAATCCCTTTTTAGTTAATAAATATATATTATGGAAATACAGTCTTCTTGAACTAATCATGTAACCATATATATGATGGTTAAGAAGAACATGGTGTTCAAGAGCATCAATTTTATCTAATTCTATATAATGAAGTAAAAAATTAACACTCACATAAGAATAAATATGTTTATGTTTTATAAAAATAAGTAGATGGTTATCAAAATTTAAATAGTTTTTTTACTACAGAACTATATAAGAACAAAGGTATGTATTAATATATTCTTCTAATATACATGGGAAGGTTTTAATTAGGTTATGGTGCTTAGGTGGTGTCCATAATATAGTATAGGTACATCTACGAAGATTTAAAGTTAGTAGAACTAACTAAACTAGAATATATTTGTGATAATTGTCTATAAATATATTAGTTTTTGTCTTATATTTGATACATGAATTAGTCTCAATTATAATTTCGGTTGTTATACTTGGAAGTTCCATTTTAATTTATCATTTCATCACTTATTAAATATTTTTCTTATGATATAAATGTATTATGTTCTGAACAAAATAAATATATGTCATCCTTCATTTTTTTCTTCCATTTGTTTATGGTTACATTTTTTTATTTTTTGAGTGCATGGGTTTAAAAAGGTTTTTGGATAGTGTGATTTGGACTATATATTATCTTTATAGTTACCCATAGAATCATGTTTTTTAACCATATAGTGTTTTTGTTATATGTTTCAGGTATAGAGGGAGCATCTTGGTTTATTAATATGGTGGTTTTTAATTGTTTCAAATGGAATAACAAGTTGTTTTAGAGCATGGATCATATTTTTGAGGGGCTAATCAGACAGAAAATTTTATATAACATCATTTATATATCCTTTATCCTTTTTTATTTAGTGTAGGAATTATAACTTTATATATGGTATTGTGATAGGTAAAGGAATAGATTGAGAACTTATACAATTTGGACTATATATTCTATAAGATAATAATGGATGAGTACATGTTCTAAAAGGATCTCAATATTTCATTTATAGAGAATAATCCAAAATAAATGGACATGATAGAGTTGGATGGGCATGATGTGAATAAAGTAGGTATTTTCTGGATGATTATGGAAGATAAAGTGGCCTTGAACATCAATTTTGGGGAATACAACTACAGAATTAATTTTGAACAATCATAAAATATATTATAAAACTTCTAAAATGAGTATAGTGTTCATGTTATGGCGAATTTTTTATGTAAGTATGTCTGAAGGATTGTTGGTGGATTATTATATGAATAATTTCATTGTGATCAAAAGCCAACTAGATTCCATTAGTGTGATATTATCAGATACCATGTGGGGGATAATTCTTATATCATTACTTTTTGGAATAATGGAGGAAATGGTGACTTCTGTGAACAAATCCATCATTATAGATTCCAATGTGTTCAAATGTTTTCATGGTAGGATCCTAAATGAGATGATCTCTAAGAATGAGGTTTTATGTGATACTATAAGTTCACATATTATCAAATTCATAGGGTACTCCATATAAAGAAGTCATATTCTTATATAGGAATCAAAAATTGATATAATTTATACAATGATGAATGGTATTGGTGACTCTACATATTGGTACTACTGAAAAATGATACATTTGTGGAATTACTTCTTAGAGGATTAAGTTAGCTCCAAAAAATCTTTAATCTTTTTTATTTTCAAAGTACACATATGAAAGTTAGGGAGACACATCGATCTAAAGTTTCTTGGGATTTATGAAGTCTTGGAATATGGATTCTAGATCATCATTTAATTAATCTTTTAAAAATAGGATTAATTTAAAACTATATGTTCATAATCCTTGTAATAGTTCACTTTTTGGGTGCATAGGTGTTTGAGTTTTTTGGAAAATGGGATGTGATAATTAATAACAAGAACAAATTTCCACTAATGTTATATAGTTTTTTTCATATCCTAGTTTTAATAATGAACTTAATTTATATTGTTCCTATTTAGGATTTTATATTTTTTAATATCATTTCTAATGATGTGTGGAAATTTATAAAATGATACATGGTTTTGGAATTAGGTTTTAATGAAAGGACATTGTATCTAATCAGGATCCCAAAAGGTATCATCAATTCTAAAGAAAAAAATATTTTGGAATAGAATTTTTTTTGGAATGACAATCCTGGTCACATTATTGAGAATGGTTTATAGACCTTAGTAGCTATAGGATTACTAAATCTGGATCACATGGAGCATGAAATATGCATGGTTTGAATTAATGGAAATTGGAGTGAGTTATCATCTAATATATATTGAAATTATATGATTAATTGAATGATTTATCTAGTTTATACCAATATATAGGGACCATCACCAGTTCAATCTCACAGGGGTTCACAATACTATGGTAACTTCATCGATGATTCCAAAAAATAATTTTTCGGTGAGTTTTCATAAAAAAAGTTCGATTTCTTTGGAATTTTATTTGGATGGATGTATATTATTAAAGCTAAAATTACATTAAATATGAAATGTATTTGGTATAATAATGGATGAAATTCTGATGTAAATTATTCCCTACCATGTATTTGGATGAATAAAATATGTACGAAGTCTCATTTTCCTAGAATGTATGATAATCATTGCACAAAATCAAACATTTATTAGTATTTGAATGAGAGATAAAAAATAATGTGGTTATGATCTAAATTCTTGAAGGATTCTTAGGATGAATTTGTAATGTGTGTGTCTGGTCTTGTTAGTCATAGTCCTTATAAACAGATGGGGTAGTACCTTCAGGAAGAATTGTCGTCTAAAAGAAAATTTGGATTTACTTATTAGGAAGATTTTGGTCGTATCTCAAATTCCCATGTCTATTAAATTGATATGGATAAAAATGAACATCCTATTTAGTGAGGATATATTATATAAATATTAGAACAAGTTTGGAGATAGTGAACCAATACAGTGATTTGAGGGTGGAAAAGGAACATCCTCTTAAAAGTTTCATGACAGAATATTTTTTTATCTTGAGAAAATATAATAATTTTTATTTTTAAAATGTGTTTTAAATAGTATTGTTGTCATAGTTATTCTCAATGTTGATGGAATTATCTAAGTTATACCTTGGATATAAAATAAGGAAGAGTTCAATTATAAATTATGTGAATGTTTCCAGATAGAGGATCTTGGTTCAAGAAAATATATGTTTTTTATTTGGATCAAAAGATAATTATGTTAGAGAAAAATACACTTTTCATGGTTGGAGTACAAATGAAAAGTTTTGGTGAGATTATAAATGAGTGAATTAAATCCTATGGTAACTCCCCTTATAGAACACTTCAAACATCCAACGGAGAATGCTTTGAAAATATATGATTATTCTAAGTATATTTTAATTGTTTCATATAAATCAATTATGGGAAGTATGTGACAAAACATTTTTTATGAGGCCTTATATATCTCAAGTTTTGGGTTTGGATAGAAGTTTTATGAAGAATATATAAAATTACCACAGAGAGACTGTTAAGTAGAACTTCTGGTATCTCAAAAAAATAATGGATCACACACTATGTTTTGGAATAGAAGATCCCTTACACAGACATATAAATGCATAATTTAGTGGAGATAAGAGACCGTGTAATAGAACCACTAGGATTTTGTTTATATTCAAATGAATTATCATGATATTCATGTGTAAGTTTCAATATATAGTTACAATATCATCCACAGAAGTGGACTAGATTGAAATTACAAAAACAAGTAAGTGGTTGGTGTGGTTTAATTCTATACTATAGGAGATCAAAATGATGTGATAAATTAATGGGTTGTTCATTAGAAATATAAATGAAAATCACTTTGATAGGATCCTCATATTTCACTCCCAATCTAATCGCAATCAATGTAAGTACCACTCCATCCAGAAGAATTTGTACGATGGAGTGATAGGACCATGGAAGGTTAAATGGAATCGGAAACAAGATAATATATTGAAACAAAATTATTATAAAACCAACGATTTAGTGTTTAATCCTATAAAATAATTCACAAGTTGGATATTTTTATGCTTGGATGTGAGAACGTAGGTTCTAGTTATGTAATATACCTTACAAAAGGATAGACTTTTTGAACTAAACTTAAAAATAAATTAAAGATGGTGCAGATGAATCAGATTTTGAGAGTAGTAGAGGTATATGATTATGTATGATGATGTGTGGAAGAAACACTGGTGTAGGAATAACTTTATTAATGTTGCGTAAGAATAAACTAATGGTTATTAAAATATATTTTTCTCATCACAGATCAATATAAGAATAAAGTGACATATTCTTAGATTCATCCATTGTTCACCAAAAGGATCGATTAAGTTTGTTTCACTTGAGTGGTGGACATGATTGTTACAAAAATGGGTTTCCTAGACACAACATTAGAAGTATATTTTTATTACCACACCACAAATACATATAGTTATATATTATTTTTTCCATCTATAATAAAATTGATACTTCTATTTCCCCTATATACATTGTAATTTCATTAACTTATTTTTCATATCAAATAGTCATAGAATCTATCAACTATAATTTTAACATCAATATAATATGATTGTAATCATAATTAAATATCATATGGTCTAGATATAGAATACTGACATGACATAGATGATAAATAACTATCAGATTTTTGGGGATCGTAAGCATTTCAGCTTCTTCTAATTATGTTCACATATGATGATCTCAAGTATAAGAGATCACGGTGATCGACCCACCAATAAAAATACAACATGATTTGGGTTCCATTGGGGTTTCCTATGAAGAATATTCTATAATGGTCTCTTAACTTGAGATTATTTTGAATGAGTATCATTTGATCTTGTATTTTGATGAAAAATGGAAATCATGTTATTTATGTTTTGGTGAGATATCTTGCATTGGATTACTCATTAGTGGTATGAAATTGATTGAATCATCAAGATAGTTTTTATCACTTCTAAAATGTAAGATATATCCTGATTTTAGTTTTCTATGATGATAGTTCCATTACTAAATCCATTTCAATGGTAGGAAAAGGAAGTTACATCCATTAATGTCATGAGTGTATGTTGAGATAAAGAGTGAAACATCTCTTATAATATATTAACACATAAATAGCATATATTTAATGGAGTGTGTTCATATGAGTTTTTCATTTTTATAATAAATTCTATATAACCAAAGTGGAAATATGTGTTGATGGATATGGATCACGGTCTATGGGTATGTGTCACAATACTTCAGAAAAGTTCTAAGAGGGTCACACAAAAGGCATATTCAGTATATTTCCCAATTCAAATTAATTTTGATTTGAAAAATTATGGGGTAGAATTATAGGGGTGGGTAATTTCCAATATTAGATGATCTCAAAGAAATAAATAAATTATCTATTTTTCTAGTTTATCATTATTGGAACAGAAATTATTTTCTACATGTGTTCAAAAGTTTTAGTGAATAAAAGGAATAACATTTTGGGAATGAATATCTTAATTAATGTTTCATTATACATTTTTGGGAGTGATGAGTCAAGTTAATGGATCATATTTTACCATGTAACATAATTATGTTATTATAAGTATGTGATAAAATATTTTTAATATTTTCAAATGTTAACTATGACATATGTATTGAATAAGTTTTTATTTAAATGGTTTTATATAGAGAAGGTAAAAAGTGAAATTTCCATAAATGAAACCACCCTATTTAATTAAATCAAATAGACTATTCATAGTGACTGTTCACTACATTTTTTTATGATCATATCCCTCTATACTCTTGATTCATAGAGAGATGTAAGAGTAACCAGTGCACCCTTATCCCAGATTTACTCTCGACAAGAAGGAATATTCTACATGTGACAGTTATAAAATAAAAGGAGTAATTAATTTTCCAATACATCACCCCAAAACTGATGATCAATGCTTCTAAATATATATAATGTAGATATTGAATATATAATAGGTTCCATATTTGGTTCCTTAATTTGATGATATCAATAAGACATAAAAAATACAATTTGATCGACATTGAATGAGGTAATGTTTGATATTGATTTATGGTTTTTATTTTGTTCATAAATAAACAAATCACACAGGATTATCATGTTATAAAAGTTTATAACTATGATTGAGATGATGTTAAAACATTAATGGAAGTATAGGAATTTAAATATATCATTTTTTAAACTTTATATACATGCCCTATACCAAAAAGTGGCATCATAGCATGAATATGATTAATTAACCCTATTTAAAATTAATTTTTTGGGGATTCGAGTAGACTAAATCAAAATGGAAACAGTGCCATGAACAATACTAGGATCTAATTTTTAATAGATGAGTTATTCCCATTTGAATATTGAAATCACATATTCCATGATTTTAAAATAATAACATGTTTTTTGTGTGTTTTTGTCTGTAATAGTGGTAGGGGAAGTGATTATGTGGTTCGGTGGTGGATCATTTAGCCAGAATAGTTTAGGGGAGGATGTCCCTAGTTGATGTCATATTATTAAAAAACCAAAAATACTACTTATTAAAATTGAGAAACAAAAAATAAAAATATGGTTTTAAAAATATATGATTGGTTGGGAGGATTTCTTTCCCATGTTTATACCCTACCCACCCCATTACTTAGTGGGTTTTGTTTTTTTATAGAACCTATCAGTGAATAGAATTAAAAAATATTTTCATTAAACTATTATGGTACTGCTTGGGGAGCCACATTCCACCTAACATGTGGGTCATTTTGACCTGAACTGATCCATTCTAGAACAAATAAGGACATGGAACCCTTGGTGGGTTTATTAAGGCCCCCGTGGGAATATGAAATTTTAAGGAAAATATTGAAAAATATATGGGATATTTAAAATAAAATTATAGTATTGTCTGACTTATATATTTTCAATTAGAATGTGGGTATTTTATTTTAATTCATATTTTAATATCTTGATTTGACTTATCATAAATGTAAATTCTATGGGGCCAAAATATTTTTTGGTGACTACTCATGAGTCAGACCATCCAATGTATATATGGTATTTTTAATTAATTAATTATTTATTTATTTACATAAATGTGTGTGATATTGTTTCTAATTATTACTAAATGATGGAAGGTAAATCATATCTCCCTCTCATTATATGTATAATTTCATATGTTTCTATGATTTATTTTGTTCATGTAGATCCCACATTCTTGAGGCCCCTAAAATGAATTTAAGTATTTATATATAATGATGAGGTCAAATGAAGATGCAGTTCAGGATGAGATTTGGTGAAACACAAGACAAGATTCAAATGCATTGGAGGTGTTGGGAAATGTGAATTGATTCATGTGTAACTCAGTGAGCTACCCCTAGGGTCTCTGGTTACCAATAATCCACCCAATAGATAAACCAGTAGTAATAACGCATGATGTGTCACTTTATTTATTTATTTATTTATTTATTTATGGTTTATTATTATTATTAATTTGTATTTATATATGATTTTATTGATTGTTAAAAATACATGCACAAATAAAATGAACTGCTGAGAATTTTTTTTCTATTTCAGGAATCAGTGAGTTGAGTGTGTGGTCATATAAAAAATTATTATTAAATAGAAATAGATATCATTTTACAAGAAAACTATAAAAACACTCCACAAAAAATTATGTTATTAACTTCGTTAATCACATGAATTTGAACAAAGTTGTATGTATAAGGTTCCATTTAACCCTAGTTGTGGGTTCCTCTTAATACTGGGTAGTTATAAGAAATGTGAAAGGTCAACCTAAAAAACGTTGGTAGAGAATATGTATTCATATCTATCTAGTTGTGACATTATAGGAAATTAATTGATTAAATCAAATTTTTTCAATATAGGATATGAGACTCCAGTCAACAGATAATGGAGCTATAGGTTAATGTTTTTTTCATCCAAAATTATTCCTTGAAACTCACAGCTTAATTTAATATCGAATTCTTTGACTATGAGTAGAGGTTTTAAGGATCCTTGACACTAAAATAATAAAGTTACTAAGTATTCTCAATCTATAATTTGATAGCTACTAGTATTTAATAAAATAGTTGGGTAATTTTAAAAATTAATAAATCTATAATATATAATAATATATAATCAAGATAAATGTACTAATGTACTAAAATTTTATTTTAATAAGAAATTGAAATCAATAAAAAAAATTCACTATGATAAATACATGGATAACAAACAATTCATAAATGGAATAAATTTCCAATACTGGTACTCGTCGTTATGTATAGTACTATAATATGAAGTGAAATGGGGTGTGTTAAATCCCTACTACCTATTCTTACATATCAGGTATCAAGTGATGGTGAAAAGGAATCATATAGAATACTATTGGATGGATACTTTCTTGTTTACATTGTAATTCTATCATCATTATCCAATGATTTTATAAAGATACATTAGTACAAAGATTGTTATAACATGTTGTCACTTTTTTGAGATGTTGGTGACAAGAAATTGAATCATGGAATGAATGATATTATGATTACACTAAGAACATCTAAAATGAATGATAAATCATGATATTTGAATACAACCCATTGTTCAATCCTTATCACCTAGTTATTCTAGGATCAATTTGGACTATAAAACAAGCAGTATAAAAAAACAACTTCAATATTATCAAGATAAGGTTCACCATGTTGATAAGAAATTAATGAGATTTTAATTTTCAGTTTTTATGGTGAACAAATTTAAATACACGGTTGAAAACCCATTGATTATTTCTATATAAATAGTTATTTTAAAACTTATTTCTATGATACAAAAGTTAAATATGGATCACATTGAACATGAAAATATTTTTCTCTTGTGTAAATATAGGTCATGGGACGTGAAAGAGTAATGAATTAAACTTGATGAAAGAAGAGGCTTTAAATTCAAATATATTATTCATTAAAAATGATAT
The DNA here is from genome assembly GCA_963277665.1 of Viscum album. Lineage (NCBI taxonomy): Eukaryota > Viridiplantae > Streptophyta > Magnoliopsida > Santalales > Viscaceae > Viscum > Viscum album. The sequence goes on from OY728119.1 coordinate 1,947,533,934, forward strand.
TTTTATTTACTTATTGGTTGTTATATATTATATGAGTATCAAACATTTGTGTCCAGATAAAGAAACCATGTATGTTTTGAAACATTAAAAGAAATAAAATGAATTATTTAATTATCTAGGGAAGGGTGATTCCTATGTTAGCTATGATAAGATCACCACTTCTATTATTTCAACTTTATTGATTATAGTTGAACTATAATTTAGTGTTGAGTATTACAAAAAAAATTATCTCATATGTACATTTTACATAAAAACACATTACTTAATTTATTATTAAATGATTTACTTATAGTTTTATACTCACTTTATAGTTTCTTAATACTTGTATCATGGTTGGTGAATTATTAATATAAAATTTAAGACTCAATAATACTGAGTTGTTTAATGATTATTAATTTTCAAAAAAAACAAATATGTCATTAATGTACTCATTATATTTTATATTCTAGATGTAGAAAAAAACATAAGTATTATTAAAAAAATTAATTATCTTGTTTTTCCTAAAGAAACCTTTTGAGATAAAGGTGACCCACAAATATTCCAAATAAATTTTGGCTTCACCATGGGAATTATTTTAAGGAGAATATAGAGTTACTTTTATATACATTAGGATATTCCATTATGATATTTATGTATTTGAAAAGTGATGTAAGAAATATTTATGGTTAGTAGATATGTGTTGTTTTGGGGTCATGAGCTGAAGAATATCTTAATAAATCATTAATAAATCTTGAAAATATAAAGTTGATTTATTCATAATCTCAAATTTAAATATACACATCAAAGTTTTTATTTTGTTAAAAGGACTATCAGTGAGGATACTTACATGAATTCATTGATCATTAAAATATAGAGTAGATTTATTCCTAAAATCACATTTTAGTATACCCATCATAGCTATGTTGTTAGTATATGGAGGATCAATTATGAGACTTATAATTCATGAAAATTATTTCATTATCTTTTTGATACATTATATTCAAATAAAAATAATAAACTTTTATTTTTTTCAAAAATAATGATGTATAGATATCATATGAGTTTTTTCATGAGATAAATCCATTGTATCACAGAACATCTGTTTATATGAAAATATTTTTGTAAGGCTATATCAATAAACAAACATGCCTCATGGAAAACTAAAATTTTATGTCTAGATGTTATCTTAAATAAAATATTATACATTTAAAAAATCCCTAAGATATGGAAGATATAGTAATTTTTTATACTATATTTCAGCATGAGAGTGCACACCACTATTAGGGATAGTGGGGGAAATATTAAATTAGATAAAATAAATGATAGATATTTAAAAATATATATAAAAAGAACTAGTACCACAAGACCTTGTGAAAATGGTAATATTTAAGATACACGTACTACATAGGAATAATAAATCCAAAGTGAGATGGTTTTGTGATCACCAAGTCATTTTTATATATAATTTATTGAGAATAATAAATCTTTATCCTCAAAGGATGTTGTAAATTTTATTTAAATAAAATGGAAAGGGATTATAAATTCAATAAAAATGTATTTCATGTACCAAAATCACATCACTATTTTTTTTTGTTTCTCTAATCAATGTAAATACATGGGTGTTTATTGAAGATTAACTATTCATGGGTTGTATAAGAGTGATACCAATAATGCATGATTATTTATACTAAGTTATCATTATTAAATCTATTATAATTATACTAGTTATAGAGACTTTTAATGGCCATTATATTGGATATAAGATGTAAAAACTACCTTCATTGAATGAACAATTATGGAAAATGTTTGTAGGACACAAAAAAGGGTTGGATACACTATAAAATTCCAGTAAGAAATTCAATTTTTACACACCCATTTTCTTAGTTATGGAAGCATTGTGATCAGAGTATATTAATTAGGATTGACATTTTTCCTTGTTTTTATTAGAGGTTAGAGGGAGATCCATAGATTTCTATGTTGTATATATTGATTAAATAAGGAAAATAGTTATTATTATTATTGTTAGTTCAGACTAAATTAAAAGAAAAAATCAATGATTGAATTAGAGAAGAAAACCAAGTTATATGAAACAAAATCTATTGAGGTATTGAAAATAACTAGTTAGATCAATTAAAGAGATACTTTCTTCATAATGTCATATAGAATAACTCCCTCTTAGAAAAAATGAATTAGATATTAGAGGATAATATAATGTTGATTATAACTCCATATAATTTGGTGATGGATAAATAACATATTAATTTCCAAGTAATTAATATAATATTACCAACATAATTATTATTGTATACCAATATAATTTAAATCCATGGAAATATCATAAGAAGAAGTTAGAGTTATCTAATAATACTTGTTGATGTAAAAGGGGTATGGACTAAGTATTTGGAAAGAATAGAATTCTAGTTATCAATGAGATATATAACTAGTATTAATATTGATCATTTTGATTTATAATTAAAATTAGGAAAATTTAATGAGTAAGAGTAGGTCATTAAATCTAGTGGTTTTCAAACCTATAAATACTAAGTATCTTACATATTTTAATGATTCTATATAAGTACTATAAAATAGGTTAAAAATAAAATAATGATAATCGTACAAAATTTATGAGCTAGGATTTCATGATTATGATATATGAAAAATGGGGGCATATGTAGGGATATCATATCTTAATATGTTTTAATCAATGAGGTGACACCTCATATTACAGAGTAGCTGTACATAAAAACATGATAGGCCTAGTGAGTAAATCCATATCTCATTAGAATCCTGATCATATCATGTAAGTGGTAAAATGATAATAGATTGTATGCCAAATCTTGTGAAAGTGTCATTGTTTAATAATGGGTTTCTTAGACCCAACATGTGAAATAAGTTTTAATTACCATATCATGTATAAATAGGGTTATAAATTATGTTTTATTAGCATGATATGTTTTTTACTTTTACATCCATTGCACCCAAAACAAGATACCTCACCATGACATAAATATCATGGTATTTTTTTATCACTAATATAAAGGATCTAATAGTATACTTTGATAATGATCTCAAGTCAAGATACCAATACATGATCTCATAAATTGTAATTACTAATGGCACATCAACGTTGCGAATTTACTATTGGTGGTATAGTTCTCATGATCTCTTCAACTTCAGATCACAATGTGTGAATGTCATGAGAATAAAATTTTATGATTATAATCCCCAAACATACCATTATTAGACAACAAATACATCCCATAAATACGTTTAAGCTAGACCATGGGATATTTATTTAAGATTAAATTCGTAGTAACTCATGTTTAACATTATATTTTTCAACTATTATAACATATTGATAAGAAAAATGATCTGATGAAAGTACCATTTGGAATTGATTTAATGATCGAGATAGTTTTTTCACTTTAGTAAATAAAGAGAAATCTCAAGCCTTATTGACCAGGATGGTAGTACATTTATTAAATACATATACATGGTAAATGAATCTCAGTCTGTCCAAAAATTTCATGAAATAATAAAATAGGATATGATGATGACACAATATGTTTATACTATTTATGGGATATCATGATACCAAGAGACTATATTACATAGCATGTGTTTGTATAATAGTTTTTTAATTGTGACTAAAACTTATCTCTTTAGGGGACATGATGTGTTGCAAGATACCATTTTTCATCTGGGGGTATGTCTCACTAATATTGGGATAAGGGTATCGTAGTTTACACACACAAAATATTTAATATTAGGGAAATTCTAGTGAATTATAGTCTAGGATATGGCTGGCCACACATAGAGGGTTAAAGAATGTTTAAGTTTTAATGATCCCTAAGAAATATATAAATTCACTGTTACTTAGGTTTAGAATAGTAGAAACTATATTTATATTATTATTGTATTCATAAGATTAAATGAATATGAGAAATAATATTTTATGTATGAATATTTTATTCAAGGTATGTTAAATATTTGTTGGAGTGATGAGTTAAGTTAATGTCTCTTATTTTATTCTATAACAAAATTTAGATGATACAAGTATTTCATAATATATTTAAGATGTTTGTAACACATTTACTTAGTCATACATAGTGAATATGGTTTTATTTAATGTTTTTCATTTATATAAGGGCCAAGTTATAATTTTTATAAATAAAACCAACATATTTAATGAAATTAAATCCACTATTCAAGGTGATTATTCGCTACAGGATTTCAAAATTATATCTTTCTAAACAGTATACTATTAGAGAGGGAGAGGTGTAACCAGATCATGTTAATCTATGTTTCTATATTGGATCAAAGAAATAGTGTACCTATAATTTTAAAACTATTGATGGAATCATCTATTCTCTATATTTTCCCCAAAATATTGACAATCAATGCATATACAAGCATATAGATCATGTATGGACAATCTAGAGGGTTCTGGATTCATTTCAATGAATAACTTGTCTCTAATTTATAATGAAATGTGTCTATTATATAAGGTGAATGCGGTGTGGTTTTGATTTTTATTTATAGTTTTTGATTTTTATTTTTTATGTGTAATTAAATCAACAAATATACATGGGTTATAACAGGTCGATGCAATTTTTTAGGTAAAGTTATGATGCTGATTATAGAATAAAGTTTTTAATTTCTCTAACTATTAAACTTTGTTTTTATTCCCTCTATCAAAAATTAACACTTTGAGGGATGTCCCTAAATATTGTCCGTTTATATAACTAATTCAACTACATTATAGTTCTTTAACACATGTATAAATAGTTGAGTTGTGGTTATTTGTTTATAACATGAATTAGTCACAATTAGTTTTTCTTATCTTGATCATTACAGTTCTATTGTAATCTATTGTATCATATTCTATTAAATTTAAAATGTAATATTGTTAATTTATATACCACATAATTCCTTATATTCCTTTTTTGTGTTCTTCACTTCTATTTTATGATCATTCTATTTATATTATGTGATGTGAGTTCTAAGTTTTAAAAATACATATGGTTGGGGTTATTGGTATTCTTAGTTCAAGATACACCTCTCTATGTCATTTTGAATTTATACAATTTGGTGTATTTTTGTTTTGTTTTATGTTTAGAAGGAACTTCTAGGTTTAATTAGAAGGTGGTTCCTAATTTCTACATCTAGAAACATGGCATTATAATCACAAAAAAACTTCTAACCACTGCAATCATTTCTAATAGAATCCATGTATTTTGGGTATAGACACATATCATATTCCACTTTAAACAACCCTAATAAAATGTTTGTGCAACACCACTAAACAAACAACTCATAACTTCCCCATGTCTTATATCATCATAATTAGTCTTGCATATCATTTCTAAATATTATACCACACTATCATGTTTCAAAAAATAACATCTATATTGAATAAAAATCATCTTACTAATATTCTTACCCAAAGACCATCTACTAGGATTAAACCAAATTCATTAATAAATACAATTGTATCCATAATCTTATAGGCCATATATTCTCAATGAGTTTCTCACACAAACTCAAAATGGGCCTTCTTGGAAACATCATTCTCCCAGGCCCTGGGAGAACCCAAAAACCATAGAGTCAAAAAATCATCAATTGTTTTAAAAACCCTATCAAAAACTTGTCCCACATTGCCTAATATTTCAAAAAATAAAAAAATCACTATATATCATACCAAAGTATCCACCCAAAGTGACATAATCATTAATTCCATTTACTCAAAATGCACACTTCAAGTAACCACCACCACATACCATCCTACGACCCCTCAAAGATTGTTTCATACAATATAACACAAGCTAAAATTTCCAATACACACTTTATCAAGTCATCCCTTACTAAAGGGACTATATAGTAGCACAAATACTTAATTTGGTGAGAATAATCACAATTAAAATAACCAAGATTCTAAAGAAGAAATAAATTTTGAAATGATTTTTAAAAACCAATCTTACCAAACAACTCATTTCAAACATAAAAAATTTCAAAAACCCCATTTTGAAATACATTTTGAAATCAAAATCTATCATTTTCTAAAAACCATGAAACCATGATGCATTTCCTATCCCTGAATACATGATGTATGAGACTAAATGTTTTCTATGATCCCAGATAACTAACCCTAGGGATTCCCACTAAATTACAAGTGATTCACCAACTAATTTAATGACCCACACATCTTAGTAACTCATTGTTCACTAAAAAGGTTAGATATATGTCTTTAAAAATTTTTCAATGTTTATGAACTCATCCAATATCTATTTGAACCACCCAAAAAACAAAATCCGACATCATTTTTAACAGATCGAAACAAATTTTCTCCCCACTACCTCACTCGAATCAATTCTAAGGGACATTTAGCCTTAAATTTCATCCCTCAGATCACCCAATAGTGGCCATAAATATTAAGGTTATAGATTGTATCATTGGGGGATGTTTTCTAATTATATCCCATACAATCCACATGCTGGACATTTTCTAAATTTTGACATGAGGTTTTTATAACATGAAATTTAAAAATCTACAAGAATAGGAAAACATAGCAGAGGGTTGTGTAACACCCCAGGTAAATAAAGAATATAACATTTTTATATTTATCCATTTTTGTGAATAAAATATTAATATTACTTTAAAGGGGATGCTATGCTTGATGGCGTACCCAATACGCAACAACAAGTTTCTTGGAAATCTTACGTTGCAATCTAATAATAAAATAATGTTATTTTAAATAGTAGTTAACGCCTAGCCGTTTTAATGGAGGGAATGAATAGAACTAACTACAAAATTATTATATATGTTAGAGGATTAAAAATGCGAATGTATCCAATTTTAATCGTAGACATTCTAATATTCTTTAAAATGTTGATTAGCCGCCTTTTGAAGGCGAACCACTTTAAAATCCACTTTTTTAAAATTTTATGTGTTATATTTGACAAAATAAAATTCTTCTTTATAATCAGGACATCAAAGTTTACTTTGTGTAAATTTTTGGTATTTTTTCGAAAAAGTTCAATTTTTAATGAATAGTGAAAAATGTTGTATTCTAATTCAAAACCACTTTTAAATCTATTCTATTTATATGATTATATTATATTTTGAATTGGTTTTAAAGTTAAATTAGAATATATTTTTACCATTTAATCCAATAGTGGTCGTTGGAATTAATTTCACTTTGAAATTGGACTTAAACCAGTGTCAATCTTTTGATACTTATTGTTTCATAAAAACACGCTATTTGCTCTGACAGTGGGAATTAATTATTAAATTAATTAATGAAACTAATATGTTTTGAATTTTTTAAAATAGACATCATTTTTGAATTCAGAATATCAAATATATCTTAGGGTGAAGTTTTGGTATTTTTCTGAAAAACTTCATTTTTTGATGAATAGTGAAACCACTAAGTGGTACTTATAAAAACTGATTTTCCGTTTAAATGAAATTTTACAACCTCTGTGTTTTGAATTTCAAAAATCTGACATACATGGTTGTCATTAATAAGTAAAATGTGGTTCAATGGGATTAAAATAATTTTTTTGGTGAATAGTAACTTTTATGTTTTTAATCGCGATTAGAGGTAATTAGTGTAGTTTATGGTAAGAATAATGTTTTAATAAAATGAAATGACCTAGACACATGTCCTAACCTCATTGGATGTGTCATGGCCGAACCATAAAATCCATGGGTCAACTTGGGGACCCCATGGAGCCACTTTGGTTGGAAAATGACATAAATACCTTTTTATTTAATGTTAAAGTAAAAATGACACAAACATGAGATGTTTTACTAAAACAATTTTTACATGGGGTTATACAAGTCAAATTTTTTACTATAATTATTAATTAGAAAGATAAAAATATTTACTACATCATGATATTTTTTTTATAATTTTTAGACATTAAATATATTAAATTATTTATGACATTATGATGATGCAACGATTACCTCATTAATAAAGGATTTAAATAAAATGAATATATAATGTAAAATCTATGACCTACAAATGTACAAAACCTATTGTATGGGTATATTTCGAACCCTTATCACCTTATCCTTTAATTATATCAATATGGGACTTTTTAAATCCGAAACTCATTTTAAAATAAAGGAACATTTATTTACTTTCCAAGGGTGCCCCTCCTCTCCTCTTATAAAAGGCCCCCACCTCTACCTCCTTACCCACACTTCCAAAGACATTGGCTCGGCCAAGCCCTGCCCATTTTGTCTCTCCACATCCCTCTCTAACCTCTTGAAGCCTAACTTTTGGCATAAGTCTTCCCAAGGAAGCCTTTGAGCTCAAACCAAAGGGAGTTACCCGATTTTAAGGTAATGTCTTCACTTGTGTCCTTTTGTTTTATTTTTCTCCTCCAACCCCCTAAACTCTTTTTATTCATTTATTTTGTAACATCTCCAGTATATTAAATATACTATGATGTTGGTATAAGAATTATTCTAGCTACACTTACACACAACTTCGTCTAATGGTTAAAGAACATACTGTTTCTGTGGTTGGCGATTTTCTGCCTCACGAAACGATGATTGTTCAATATTATTTTAACACCATTAAAGGTGGCCATTATGATGTCACTGTATTTTATATATGATATATATGGTATTTATTTTTACTATATGATTCTGTTTTTTATATTTGAATCATACCTCTATTCTTTTCATGTTGTGTAAATGCGATAATTTCATATGAGGAAGTGTGGACTACCACCCCCTCAAGTGATGTGACTCGTACATGCAATACATAGAATGTATAAAGACTGAAATTAATGAACATATGTGACCTATATAACATATATATTATACTGTAATTATAATATATATATATCATTTATTTTTAATTCCATTATTATGAAAAAAATGATACTAGCGTTCATGCGTACGTACGACCTACCGTCTCCAGGAACGGTGCTTTTAGTTTTTATCTCCAAATGATATGGAATAGTATAAAATAAATATGTACTGGATATATATGATATTTTAATCATTAATACTATTCTGTAAATTATTTACTTATAACTACATGGGCAATCATTTTTCAAACAACTTCATTTTTGACTCATGTACCAAACATCGGCAAAAACATCTGATATGAACTAACATTACTAAACAATTATTATAACATTATAATATGTGATATGAACTGAATAATAATCTATAAAGGAGGTACTTAGGAAATTATAAATTGACCAAAGTGTATTATTTAGGAATATAAAGAAACGAAAAAGATAAGTCAGACTTGAGGTAAGGGATCCTACTCCTCTCTTTCTTTTCAAGTACACTCTTTTATGTCATTCCTTTTAAATCTCATCTTTCTTGTTATTGGGATGTTATTTTATATTACTCTTACTTTAATTTTTATGTTCATATGATGAGAGACCGTATTCTCTCTTGTCAATCCATTTTGGATGTTTTGAGTGGCGATGTTAGGCTGCCGAATTTTCGTAAGAGATCTATCCTCTCTCTTTCTTTTTAAGTACTCTCCTTTATGTCACTTCTTTTAAGCTCCTCTCTGTTATGTTAGGGGATGTTATTTTATATTCCACTTTCTGTAAACATTATGTTAATATGATTAGAGACCCTATTTGATCTCATCAATCCATTTTTTGGATGTTTTACGTGGCGATGTTAGGCTGCCGAGTTTTCGTAAGGGATTTTTCATCTCACTTTTATTCCCGTGAGATTTATGCTACATTTGCCACAATTTCCTTTGAGTGGTTTATGTACTGCCCATTATTTTTCTCATTGTGTAATATACTTTCATTTATGATTATTTATATCAATGTTTTATTCTTCTTCTTTCATGGGGTGCATGTCTCGAAAGATACCCATGTCGGTAAGGGAACCTTTCACCCTCCTCTTTTTAAAAGACTTCTTTTGTTATGTCTTTTAATTCACATAATATTATGTTGGGATGTCTTCTTCTATATCCTTATTGATTTAAATTTTATGTCCATGTGATGAGATACCCTTTTTATCTCTCATCAACTCATTTTCTGAATTTTGTAGTGATGTCGTTAGGCTGTCAAATTTTTTCAAGGGAACTTCTTCACCCAAATTTGATTCTATGGGATAAACTTTTACTCCTTGAATATGTTGTTCTATGAATATGTCTGAATAACCTCTGATTGTTTTACACTTAATATTCACTTATATTTGGTGTATTAGATTGTAACACATAATTATGTAATTGATTTATCCTTAAACCAAGGATACCGTCTTTGTAAGGGACTTCGTCTCAATCTCCATTCATTGAGGCATATTTTGTTTTATACACAACCTTCTTTTATACGGTGTATAAACCCCTTTTACATTAACATTTATCCAAAAAGGAATCTTTTTTATACGTAGCGTTTTACTAAACGACAAAAGGGAATGTTTTTGTCGTACGTATGCGGCGACAACGACTTCTCCACCGCTGTGACCATTATTTGAGTTATGGCTTCCTCTACAAGCCATACCTTCTTTTTAAAAGAAAAATAAATACCAGGTTTTACTTTTATTTTATTTTGGTATTGAAAATGGTTTTCATAAGGTTTTTTATATCAATGTGTTTTATTGATATCTTGTGATTGAAATGTGAAAATGTTATGTTTATTTTTTGCATGTATTATCTGGTACGATTATGTTATGGTTCTTGGGCATTGTTATGAAGACGGATGGTTCCGTGACAGACTAAGGGTAGGTGAGCCCGATATAGATCTCTAATGAATTGGTTAATGCGAAGGAGTGAAACATTATGGTTTCTCCGAAGAGATTTAGGGAATATACTATGGTGGGTATTCCAAACGTAACCAAGAGGGTTACTCCCTACGTAAGAATGTTATGAATGCCTCAAGTTACCTTTATGTCTTATTATTTCTATGATTTATTCTTGATTTGATGAGTTATTTTAAAGTGCTTATGTTTTATGAGTAAAGTATGATTTCATTGATTCTTATGTGTACATGTACTCAAGTTTCCTTTCCATATTTTTATATCCCTTACTGAGATTTTTATGCTCATCCCAAGTTTTTTTTTGAAATTTTTTTCACAGGTCACAGGAAAGGTACATGATATGATGATAGTGTCAAGGAAGTGTCAATAAATAATCCAGTTTTATTTTAAATACTTTTCTGTTGATGTGAAAAAATGAATACTATCTTTATGTAACCGCTTTGTTTAAATGTGGAATGTAATGCAAGTTTTATGATCTAATTCTCTAAAACTCTAAACCTGAAAAGATCTTCAATGTGTAATCTTATATTCACTCAAGATTAAGTAAGGTTTAAGGCTGGGGCCTTATAGTTGGTATCAAAGGTCGGTTTAGACAACTTTAGGGATTATGAGTTTTTGTTAGACACATGATTAGTCCCTATATCTATTATTTCAGTTAAATCATTGTTTTATAACTTTTTTAAGGTCAAGTAAAGTCGGTTACGAATGGAAGGAGAAGGATCTCAAACGACATTCTTATCTCTTCCTGATGACATGCTTGCAATAATTATTGCAGAGTCATGTTCGGATGATTGTGAAACTTTTTCTAGCATACAACTCACTTGCAAGCAGTTGTTTGAGATTTCAAACACCTCCACTATACCTCGTTATCATCGTGGATCATGGGTTGTTTTTTGAAAAATACTATTTTCACAATATTCTCATATTTTCAAGAAAGGTAAATATTATCAAGGTATTTTTAAATATTTGACCATATCACAAGAATTTGAATCATATTATGATTTTAAAAATGTTGCTGAGGAAGGAAACCCTTGCGCAACCTATTTATATTTTCTTTTAAAATATAGTCTCTCAGCACATAATTATGGTATTTTAAAAGGACCAATAATAGAAATTTTCAACTCAAATTCTGTCTGACTATTTTATAGAAATCATGTTTTATTATATTTTTTGGAATTATATTTCATACATGATTATTTTATAAAACTGTTTATCTATGAACACCCATATAACCCATGTTGTACAAGGTGTATTTGTATGGAGGAAGAAAATGATTTTGAAAGATCTCTAAATCATTATTGTAATGCATGGGACTTCTACCTACATGATCAAGATGATGATGAAACCGAGTGGACGCCATGATCAAGGTATGGTGTTATTCATTTTGGGAATCGTTTTATTTTATCTTATGGTGGTGAAATAAGACTTCAAGAATTAAGATGTTGAGATCATAATGAATTTGGATGAAAATGAGAGGTATAAAGAAACTATTGAGGTTAAAACATATTAGAGTTATTTTTTGAGTTTTATAAAAAGGACAACACGCAGACCGTGTGACAACCCGTCGCGTCGGACAAAGCTGCCGGAATCGAACCCACAACCAAAGTGTGACTGGTATTTATCGCCTACCACTGGACTATGTGAAGTCCCTGGTTAGTTTGACTGATTCTTTTTAGTTAGATTATTTTATGAATTAAGAGTAAGTTGATTTTGGTTTATCTATGGAAATTTATTAACCTATCATGGAGGATATGTGATTAGGTTAATTACTTTTCAATACCAGACATTAAGAGAAACTAATGTTGTTTGGAGATAAATGTTACGATTTAACTTGGAAGACTATGTGACTAAATCCTTCAAATATTTGGGTTTCAATCCTAGTTTGGTTTACTTTGAAGAATTTTATAGACAAATTATTTATCGAATGGTCCTCGTTGAACTTTGGGTTTTTTTGGACAAATTTTGGAGATTAAGAATAGATTTTATTTTTATAAAGGGTTATCCTTTTCTAGATTATCTGATCTTTTACTAACCTTTTTTTTTGTTTTGGTTAAAGTGTAAAGACATGGGAAGTATATAGTTCTCTTTTTTGGACTAGGTGATTCTCTAGAAGTTGATTATAGTACTCTTAATGTGAACAAGTCTTCATAAATACTCGTCTTTTGGAGAAAATATGAGTTTGTGTAAGGAATCTAATAAAAGTTGAAAGTCATCATGATAAGTGATTATGTTTCCTTATGAATAAATTCCTCAATAAAAAGTAACTTAAAACAAAAATGTTCTCTATTAACTTTTCTGACTGGGGAATCGAATACTGTTTAACCCATCACAAGTTTGTGATTTTCTTATGGTTAACTTTCTCCTAGACATGTTTTCTATGACTCCCCATTAGAACATGACCCTATGTTTTCTCCTCCATTTCCATGCTTTCCTACATGGAATCCTAGTATGGGTTAACTCGGGTGACCTCTATACTTATCTTTCTTTATTTTAAAGTGATTGTTTTATTGACTCTTGTTCCGGTGTGGGATTTTCAATAAAGTTTCCAAGCCCAATTTTAAAATTTCGAGGATGAAATTCCCAAAAGGGGGGAAGGATGTAACAGCCCAGGTAAATAAAGAATATGTCATTTTTATATTTATCCATATTTGTGAATAAAATATTGATATTACTTTAAAGGGGATTCTATGCTCGATGGCGTACCCAATACAAAACAACGAGTTTCTTGGGAATCTTACGTTGCACTCTAATAATAAAATAATATTATTTTAAATAGTAGTTAAAGCCTAGCCGTTGTAATGGCGGGAATGAACGGAACTAACTACAAAATGATTATATATGTTAGAGGATTAAAATGCGAATGAATCCATTTTTAAGCGTAGACATTCTAATATTCTTTAAAAGGTCGATTAACCGCCTTTTGAAGGAGAACCACTTTTAAATCCACTTTTTGACAAATTTATGTGTTATATTTGACAAAATAAAATTCTTCTTTAGAATCGGGACATCAAAATTTAATTGTGTAAATTTTTGGTATTTTTCCGAAAAAGTTCAATTTTTAATGAATAGTGAAAAATGTTGTATTTTAATTCAAAACCTCTTTTTAATCTATTTTATTTATATTATTAGATTATATTTTGAATTGGTTTTAAAGTGAAATTACAATATATTTTTACCATTTAATCCAATAGTGGTCGTTGTAATTAATTTCACTTTAAAATTGGACTTAAACCAGTATCAATCTTTTGATACTTATTGTTTCTAAAAACACGCTATTTGCTTTAACAGTGGGAATTAATTATTAAATTAATTAATGCAACTAATATGTTTTAAGTTTGAAAAATAGACATAATTTTTGAATTCAGAATATCAAATATAGCTTAGGGTGAAGTTTTGGTATTTTTCTGAAAAACTTCAATTTTTAATGAATAGTGAAACCACTAAGTGGTACTTATAAAAACTGATTTTCCGTTTAAATGAAATTTTACCACCTATGTGTTTTGAATTTCAAAAATCCGACATACAAGGTTTTCATTAAGAAGTAAAATTTGGTTCAATGGGATGAAAATAATTTTTTGGTGAATAGTAACTTTTATGTTTTAAATCGCGATTAGAGGTAATTAGTGTAGTTTAAGGTAAGAATAATGTTTTAATAAAATGAAATGCCCTAGAAACATGTCCTAACCTCATTGGATGTGTCATGGCCGACCATGAAAATCCATGGGTCAACTTGGGGATCCCATGGGGCCACTTTGGTTGGAAAATGACATAAATACCTTTTTATTTAATGTTAAAGAAAAAATGACACAAACATGAGATGTTTTACTAACACAATTTTTACATGGGGTTATACAAGTCAGATTTTTTACTATAAATATTCATTATAAATCTAAAAAGATTTCCTACATCGTGATAGTTTTTTTATAATTTTTAGACATTAGATATATTAAATTATTTATGACATCATGATGATGCAGCGATTACCTCATTAATAAAGGATTTAAATAAAATGAAACGTTAATGTAAACTCTATGACCTAAACATGTCCAAAACCTATTGGCTGGAAATATTTCGAACCATTATCACCTTAGCCTTGAATTATATAAATTTGGGACCTTTTAAATCCGAAACTCATTTTAAAATAAAGGAACATTTCTTTACTTTCCAAGGGTGCCCCTCCTCTCCTCTTATAAAAGGCCCCCATCTCTACCACCTTACCCACACTTCCAAAGCCTTTGGCTCGGCCAACCCCTGCCCATTGTGTCTCTCCACATCCCTCTCTAACTCTTTGAAGCCTCACTTTGGGCAGAAGTCTTCCCAAGGAATCCTTTGTGCTCAAACCAAAGGGAGTTACCCGATTTTAAGGTAATGTCTTCACTTGTTTCCTTTTGTTTTATTTTTCTCCTCCAACCCCCTAAACTCTTTTTATTAATTTATTTTGTAACAACTCCAGTATCTTCACTATACTAGGTTGTTTTTATAAGAATTATTCGAGCTACACTTACACACACCTTCGTCTAATGGTTAAAAAACATACTGTTTCTGTGGTTGGCGATTTTCTGCCTCACGAAACGATGATTGTTCAATATTCTTTTAACACCTTTAAAGATGGCCATTATGATGTCACTGTATTTTATATATGATATATATGGTATTTATGTTTACTATATGCTTCCGTATTTTATATTTAAAGAATACCTTTATTCTTTTCATGTTGTGTAAATGCGATAATTTCATATGAGGAAGTGTGGACTACCGCCCCCTCAAGTGATGTGACTCGTACATGAAATACATTGAATGTATAAAGAATGAAATTAATGAACATATGTGACCTATATAACATATATATTATACTGGAATTATAATATATATATATATATATCATTTATTTTTAATTCCATTAATATGACAAAAAAATGAAAGTAGCGTTCATGCGTACGTACGGCCTACCGTCTCCATGAACGGAGCTTTTAGTTTTTATCTCCAAATGATATGTAATAGTATAAAATTAATATGTAATGGATATATATGATATTTTAATCATTAATACTATTCTGGAAATTATTTACTTATAACTACATGGGAAATCATTTTTCAAACAAGTTCATTTTTGACTCATGTACCAAACATCGGCAAAAACATCTGATATGAACTAACATTACTAAACAATTATTATAACATTATAACATGTGATATGAACTGAATAATAATCTATAAAGTAGGTCCTTAGGAAATTATAAATTTACCAATGTTTATTATTCAGGAATATAAAGAAATGAACAAGACCAGTCGGACTTGAGGTAAGGGATCCTACTCCTCTCTTTCTTTTTAAGTACACTCTTTTATGTCATTCCTTTTAAAGGTCATATTTGTTGTTATTGGGATGTTCTTTTATATTAATATTACTGTAATTTTTATGTTCATATTATGAGAGACCCTATTCTCTCTCATCAATCCATTTTGGATGTTTTGAGTGGCGCCGTTCGGCTGCCGAATTTTCGTAAGAGATCTATCCTCTCTCTTTCTTTTTAAGTATTCTCCTTTATGTCACTTCTTTTAAGCTCCACTTTTTTATGTTGGGGATGTTATTTTATATTCCTATTTCTGTAACCTTTATGTTAATATTATGATATACCCTATTTTATCTCATCAATCCATTTTTTTAAGTTTTAAGTGGCGTCGTTAGGCTGCCGAGTTTTGGTAAGGGATTTTTCCTCTCACTTTTATTCCCGTGAGATTTATGCTACATTTGCCACAATTTCCTTTGAGTGGTTTATGTACTTCCCATTATTTTACTCATTGTGTAATATACTTTCATTTATGAGTATTTACATCAATGTTGTATTGTCCTTCTTTCACGGGGTGCATGTCTCGAAAGATACCCATGTCGGTAAGGGAACCTTTCACCCTCTTCTTTTTAAAAGACTTCTTTTGTTATGTCTTTTAATTAATATACTATTATGTTGGGATATGTTCTTCTATATCCTTATTGATTTAAATTTTATGTCCATGTGGTGAGATACCCTTTTTATCTCTCATCAACTCATTTTCTGAATTTTGTAGTGACGCCATTAGGCGGTCAAATTTTTGCAAGGGAACTTCTAAACCCAAATTTGATTCTTTGGGTTAAACTTGTACTCCTTGAATATGTCATTATATGAATATATGTGAATAAAATCTGATTGTTTTACACTTAATATCCACTTATATTTTGTGTATTCGTTTGTCACACATAATTATGTAATTGATTTATCCTTAAACCAAGGATACCGTCTTTGTAAGGGACTTCGTCTCAATCTCCATTCATTGAGGCATATTTTGTTTTATACACAACCTTATTTTATACGGTGTATAAACCCCTTTGAATTTTACATTTATCCAAAAAGGAATCTTTTTTATATGAATCATTTTACTAAATGAAAAAAGGGAATGTTTTTGTCGTACGTATGCGGCGACAATGACTTCTCCACCGCCGTGACCATTATTTGAGTTTCGGCTTCCTCTACAAGCCATACCTTCTTTTTAAAAGAAAAATAAATACCATGTTTTACTTTTCTTTTATTTTGGTATTGAAAATGGTTTTCATAAGGTTTTTTATATCAATGTGTTTTATTGATATCTTGTGATTGAAATGTGGAAATGTTATGTTTCCTTTATGCATGTATTATCTGGTACGATTATGTTATGGTTCTTGGGCATTGTTATGAAGATGGGTGGTTCCGTGATAAACTAAGGGCGGGTGAGCCCGATATAGCTCTCCAATGCATTGGGTAACATGAAGGAGTGAAACGTTAAGTTTTCTCCGAAGATATTTAGGAAATATACTATGGTGGGTATTCCACACATAACCTAGAGGGTTACTCCCTACGTAAGAATGTTATGAATGCCACAAGTTACCTTAATGTCTTATGATTTCTATGATTTATTCATGATTTGATGAGGTATGTTAAAGTGCTTATGTTTTATGAGTAAAGTATGATTTCATTGATTCTTATCTGTACATGTACTCATGTTTCCTTTCCATATTCTTATATCCCTTACTAAGCTTTTTATGCTCATCCCAAGTTTTTTTTTTTTGAAATGTTTTTCACAGGTCAAGGGAAAGGTACATGATATGATTATAGTGTCAAGGAAGTGTCAGGAAATAATCCATGTTTTATTTTAAATATTTTTCCGTTGATGGGAAAAAATGAATACTATCTTTATGTAACCGCTTTGTTTAAATGTGGAATGTAATGCAAGTTTTATGATCTAATTCTCTAAAACTCTAAACCTGAAAAGATCCTCAATGTGTAATATTGTATTAACTCAAGATTAAGTAAGGTTTAAGGCTGGGGCCTTATATATTTTATATCAAGTATCACATTATGGAATAAAAACATTTTAAAAAAATAATATTTTTATAAGTAAAATAGAAATTTATGTAGAATTCATCTTAAAATTAATCATAGATCATACCATAAATTACCATTCCCAAAAAATAACATAACCAAGTCCACACAATCTCCTCAAAACACCATGATTCATCCTCCCAATCAAAATTCATCCTCCACTATATCTCTGAAGCCATAGATTCAAAAATTCAATAGAAAATATGGACACATTTCTGTTACCTTTGTAATGTTACATACAAACAACATGTCTAATAAAGTGGGTAAATTTGGGTGGGTATAAGACTGAGTAGGATTTCCCTAGTTCTCCCCATTCTCCCCAACCATGTGAAAACTACCATGTTGATGTATTTTTTATTAAAAATTAACCAGCCCATTAAATATTATAAGAACTCATTAAATGTGTCATCAATCATCAAAACTAATATACAAGTCAATAATTATCAATATTTTTGGGTGTCCCAACCAAATAAAAAAGTATAATAATAAATCCCAATAGTAACTCATTCACCAAAACCAATAACCAAACCCTAGTGAAACCTAATCCACGAGTAACCAACCAATTTTTGGTATCATGTACTCAAAAGAGGAATTACTTCACCCAAAACAATAATTTTTATTACTAAAAAAGTCACCATACCCATGTATAAGTTTCAATAACAACACCTTGACATTACTAGTAATGTCCCCACATCCAAGTTGGAGTTTCAAGACATGACCTAAAAATTAAATTTTTTATTTCAAAATCACTTTTAAGGAAAAGTGGGGAACCGAACATGTTCAACATCCAGAATCAATGAGAGCAGTAAAAAATCTCAAAATCATTGAAAACAAGGCTAAGATTATTGGATTCACTTACCCGTTATAGCTCCCACTAAAGTGTCTTAACCTTTTTATGTGGATCCTTCTTGATTAAATCTTAAAAATGGTCAATCATTTTGTCCCAAGTCTAGATGTACACCTTTGCATCTGTCCACCCTTCATTGAATCCTCATACCAAAATTCAACCATGTTGGCCCTACTAGCGAAAGAACCTCCCCTTGTCTGGGGATCCACATTATGTCCTTATCCAATACCTATATGAACATCCCCTTAAACAAAAAACAACCACCAATAAATTCTCAACAATTTTCAATCAATATAAACCATAACCAATCATAAGTAACTCAATTCCCCCAATAACACCAAAACTGAATCAAGAATACTCGAGAACCAATTCTACAATTAAATATTTAAAACAATTAAATACCATAAACCTATTTTTTGGAAGACAACCATGATCTTGGAGAATGAAAACTTCATGTTACTCAAAAATTTGTAAATGAAAATTTATTTTATTTTTACGATATACAGACATAAAAAACAAGAATTTTAATAGTGTAAAAGTGAATAAATAAAAACCTAAAAAATACATATGATATCTATGTACTTGGAGTATATGATAAGCCACATACCTCAAATCCATTGAAAAGAAGAATCCATTCTATGAAATATAAGATCCAATATTTACTAAGGGCCCTAAATTACATAGAACCAAAACTACCCTTGTTAAAAAATTATTTCCATCCTATGTCACAAAAACCCAACCCAGTTTGGGTTTTGACTAAGATAAATCAATAAAAATATTTGGTGGAGAGTTTGGAGGTTCATGCCTTAGACTTACACATCATAACCACAATGAATCAAGGGGTATGATATCGATAGGTAAGAAATAACTATGTATCTTGAAAAAATATCCTAGTGATGAGAGATCAAAGTGTGACAGGAATAATAAGACAAAAATTCACAAAATTCGATAAAATTGAAATTTTATTTGAGTTTTTATGTGGTTTAATTTCCCAACTATTAGATAAAATGAGATGAATTATTAGGAATAAACTCAACCCTAATAGGGGCGTCTGTTAATGTTTTTGAAAATTAATAAAATTTATAATTTTTATCTATTAATCCTTTTTTTACCTTTGATGTTTATCAAGGTGAATGGTTATCTTTTCCTCTCCTCTTACCTTTTTTTATGGATTAATATTATATAGAAAACTAAAAAACAATGTGGATATACATTTATAATGTTCACCTATCAATGTGAGTAGACTAGTAATTGGAGTTATCTAGATTCATCAATGATCAAATGAACAACTAGATTCATCATCTGAGCATTACATTAAGGTCTTGTGATGGTTTATGATTCTACATCCCTCACAGCTAATTTTTTATAATCCCATACAATCATTAATATTGAACCATTAAAATGATATCATATTGGAAACAACCAAATATTATATAACTAATTAAAACCAAATATGCTACTGATATCTTTCCTGGGTATTTTTCACTTCTCTTACTTGAATAGTATCATGCAAGAAATTCTTTTTAACACCAACAGGTGATGAATTTTATTTCTTATTTTTTATACATAGTAGTGTACACGGCCAAATTATTCGTATTCCTTATGGGAACCATAAGTCTTATTATTGTTATTTTATCACATAATTTTAGGACTATTCTCTTCCCTCTTTATAAACTATAATGCATAGAACCATTATTCTATGAACTTCATGACCAACTCACATTATTCTTACTCTTCTTATTCATTACTCCTCTTCTTACAGTTTATTATTCAATTACATTCCAACACAAATTTTGCCGAATAATTCTTTTATACTTCACTTTAAAAAATATAACATCTTCAGGAATATAGAAATTTTATGTATTATTATATAATCATGAATATTATTCCAGTTTTATAAATTATTAGATATCTATCTCACAAAACAAATTATTTATTGTCCTATATAATATATATATAGTTAAATGTAACAAAATCAATTTTTTCAAGATCATAATAAATAGAACTACATGTAAACACGATTTGAATTACCATTATTTTTTATAATTCACATTCTATGAAATTCTTAATTCATATATTTGACAAGATCTACAATTATTGGTATCTATACAAATAATCAGAGAAACATGTTAATTCAAGGAAAATAAAAAACATGCAAACATACCGATAAACTACATGATTGTGATTAACTTCTCCTCCTTCTTCATTATCTTCCACAAATATTTCTATACCTACACATCCCCCCATGACAATTAACATGAATTTTTAATGAATATAATTATATATTCAGGATTTAATTATTTTCTTGAAAACTCCATTTATGATGTAAATCACCCCACAAGATCATATTCTTCTTTATAATAGCTTGGATCATGATATAAAAACATGATATTTTTTCACTAAATCTTTTTATACATAGAATCGACTGGGTTATCTCATTTATTCACTATTTAAACTAATTCATGTATTGTGATACATATATCATTATATTTCAAAACATTGGAAGCCTAGCTTATCCAATATAATCATATTTAGTGTCATGGGACTTCATAATTCTTATGAACATCTCATCTTTGAAGTTATATAAAGTAATTCATTTATTATATAATTAATATTATCACAAATTTATATGATCACTAATATAAATAGTTTAATATTTCCAACCAAATATTTCATATAGTGAAATTTATTTCATACCACAGATTCCTCATTGATGTGTATATCTCTATTTTACACATAAAAAATGGACATTTAATTACTTCCTCAATCAATCAATATAAAAAATTATATGTTGTCCTTAATGGATTTTGAAAATAGACCCTGACATGAGCCTTTCTATTTTAGATTCCTATTAATTCACCACAACTAGTGATACTACATAAAAAATATATCTATTTAACACTAGTAAATATTTAAATTAACATTCCCACTGAACATTTCCTACATCATGGTAATCCTTATTTTTCGTTCAAATTTATCTTCCTCTTCTTTATTCCACCATGTATACATCCCTAACATTTCCCTATGTTAACAATTGAGACTCTATCAACTCAAAAAACCATGCAAAATACTCATTTATGAATGATCTCTCCATTTTCATGTAGTGAAAACCCCCTTAGGTCACCATGTTATACACTCTAGGGCCTAAATAATCTTCACTATTTCACATAAGTGGAACTTAAAAACAGAATATATTTAAAAATGTGGGTTTCTGATCCAGGTATACCAATTTCTATTTCTTGAAAAAAAATACACACATTGGATCCTAATGTCACAATACTTTTATGATTAAATTGTACACATGTTTTGGTTTTCAAACATCGAAATGCTCTGGCTTCATGGGTAATTTGGACTTGAGTTGGATCATTTTTTTTAAACTCTGCTTATTTTCACTTAAAAAATAAAATAATTCCAATTACTAATAAACTATATCTTGTCCTTTATTATTCTATTCATAAATATTTTTAATATTCAATATTCATCCAACACATATAGATTTAACTTCAAATATTAAAACATGTTTCCCTCCAATAGTAAATACGTATATAAATCCTAAAAAGGCAAAAACTTCTTCTCATGTCATATAAATAATGACAAGTATCACCACACACTAATCTTACATGAATTTATTCAATACATATGGTCTTTATAGTGGCCCTAACATTTAATAAAAAATATACTACATCTTAGAAGTGGTATATTAATTACCTATCAATATCATCCATGAAAAAATAGTAAAGGTGTAGTTTCTTTGTAAACATGTAAAAATAACCAAATGGTGCATAAAATGCCTAAAACTTTCTCATTTAGTTATTTTCAAATTGATTCCTTATTATATATATCATACAAAAACCTATAAATAAAACCTAGGGAATGGAAACATAATAAAAGGTGAGTCTGAATTCTAAGTAAAGTTAAAAACAAGATATATTAATAAGAATAAGTCTATGTGAACATTAGATTAATAATATTAAATAATACCCATCAATTCATAGATCATAATAATGAAGAATATAATAAATTTTCATATATCTAATTACATAATAAAAAAGTGTTTTGAATCATCAACAATAATCAATGATCTATTAAAACATATCATAATCATATGAAAAATGATTTTGAAGACATATAAGTTTATAAAACCATTTCATTAGTCAAGTTTCACTACAAATACCATAATTATGGTTTGTTTTTAGTCCCAAATCCATCATTTTATTAGTTAATGTCCACTCATTGGTCTATCTAATGGGACAAATTCACTTACTTAATTGTGTTAACTCCCTATTTTGTCCATCTTATATCATGATATGTCCTTACTTGCCAAATGCATTATAGGGTTATAATGGACCCACCTAACATTAGTTTATTATGTATCCAATATTCCTCAGTTTATAATGGAACCACCCATAACATAAGGAAACTTATACATATGTGTGCCACTGGATCATTAAACATTCCTCATATCATCAAATCTTTACTCGTGGAGAGATACAGGTTTCGTAATCATTTTTTATTCATAAACGTAAACTATACTAATAATTTATAATGATGGTGATGTTATATTATGTCCTTCATAAATCACATGAAATATAAAATGATGTTTTTATAGTTAAATACACCTTTGAAATATCAGTAGTTTATTTCATAAGAAAAATACTATTTTTTTTTGAAATCACATTTTTAGAATCTGAAAAATTAAAAAATAAAAATGAAATAAATATATTTTAAAAGACGAAAGGAAAAATATAAATATTTCTTAAAGGAAAACATTATTCATGGTGGCATGGTAATCTATTCATTCGGTGTATGATAAAACAAATATTCCTTCCACAATATCAGTAAATATTAATTAGTACCAAGTATGGAAAATTTAAAAAAAAAATCTATTTTAAACCTTGTTAATTAAATTCCAACATAGTAAAAAAATAATTTAAATAATATTTTTTTATTATTACAAATATTCTGGAAAACATTTTAAATAAAAATACGTACATAGAAGAAAATATTCCTAGCCAATGGAAAAACAAGGTCTATATTCCATAAAAAATAATTTTGGTCACTTTATTAAATAAATAAAGAAAAATTAAATGAAAAAAAATAAACAAAAAATAACCAAAGAATAATAAAGGAATAATTTTTTTAAAAGATATTTTATAAAATTTCATCATCAAAAAATTTAAGCAAAATAAATCCTGAAAAAAAAATAGATTATAACATAAATCACATATGAAAGTAAAAATACATGAAATAAAACTCATTAGATTATTTAAAATCATAAGGATATGAAAATACCATTAATTAAATCATGATATTTTCCAAAATACATTTTTTTATACTATATACAACACACAGTTAAAAAATTGGTTCATAACATTAAATAATGTCTCAATGAAGAGAAATTGAGATGAAACCATTAAAACATTTATTATATTTTTCATCAAAGTCCATTTAAATAATGAAAATGATATGTATCTTAAAAAATAATTTAATTAATATTTAAAAACAAATTAATGATAAATTAACAGAATTAAAAAAGGAAATGATGGTTTACAATATCAAACATGTCTCGTGAATTTGAAAATTTGAGAAAGAAACCCTTACCACAGGTTCTCCATGATTTTTAAGCACTCGAAAATCATTTATAATAAATTTAAATTTCTTATAATTTTTAAAATAACTATATTAATACATATAATATCATTTATGACCAACTTTCAACATTTCAACACCCATTTATTAATAATACTCTAGTAAATCATTTATTGTTTGTGTCAATATCTTCGTTTTTTACATATATTTTAGTTCTGACATTATATTCATTGCATTTTGATCATGTTTCATCAATGTAAAAATTATAAATCATGATACAAATTTTATATAAACTCATTTTAGACATATTTATAAAAATTCATATTAAATGGTGATCTAAAAAGAATTAACTCACCTCGTAAAGATAGTAATATATATATACACAAGATGGATGCTTGCAATATTAAATGGATGGTACAAAAGAAAGTTAATTGATAATTACAATTTATGGTTTCATTATTTTTTCATGAATATCATATATTTTCAATTAAACTATCCTTTTTACCATCCTTTTAAAGAGTTATTGATAAAATAATCACATTGTTTCATTTAGGAGGTACACATACGTATGTAAGAGCAATTTTATCATTTAATAATGGAACATTATGTGAGAAGAAGATAAGAAATTATATTTCTATAAAAATTATTATGTTATAAATTTCATATATTGTCATTAAACCAATAATTACAACCACCCAAGAAATGTGGTGATTGAAAATGGATTGTATCACTTCATGCAGGTGAGAGTCCACTTGTATGAAAAAGTAAAACTATTATTTCTTATTTTATAGAGAAGTGGTGGAAAATTATTGTTACATAATCAAAATAAAATCTCATTTTATTTATGACATTGACTTATTTTTTTATGTGACAAAAGGTTTATATAAGGTTTAAAAAGAAATAAAATTAAAATATCTTAGAAGAGATTTATACCTAATTTCTTATAAGGTGAGATGTAATATAAGAAATTATATTTATACAAGGATAATTATTTGATAAATATCATACATATTATTTAAATCCATAATTATAACCTCCCAAGAAACGTGGTGATTGAAAATGAATTGTATCCCTGCGTGGAGGTGGCAGTCCGCATGCATGCACGACCGACAATTTTATTTCCAATTATTTGGATAAGGGGTGGTAATTTTTGATACACAATAATTATAAAAACCCACTTTATTTATTACATTGTATTCATAGTTTTCTTGTAGAGAAAAAAGGTTTATACAAGGTTTAAAAAGAAATAAAATTAAAATATCTTAGATGAGATTTATTACTCTTCTTTAAGATTCCCCCTTTATCTTACACATTAGGTATTCAAGGATTGGACATCATAGAATAATAGAATATATAATATTAATGGAAGTATTATATGAAGGGTTTTAGTATGTTTTTTATAGGTTAGAACGCTCTAACGGTGTGAATAAGGAAGGGGGAGAGGTTCCCTTTTAAAATTTATGGTAGGGACACACATAGAATTTATTAAAAGGTTTGATTATATATGTTTGAAATATATTCAAAAAATTAGAATTAAATAGGTTTTGGAGGAAATTCGTCCCTTATCTCTCGGTTTAACCATTGGAAACCCCATATTATCCTTAATCATGGTAAATAAATCTTATGGTTTTTACTATACACAATAAAAAATAAAGTTATAACTATTAGATTATATTAATTATTAAAAAAATATATACAATCCGTTTTACCATATTCATTTTCTATAAATGGGAAAAAATAGTTTTAAATAAGCATACGACCAAAAAATAAAACCTATTTTAAACAAATGAATCATTATACCTCAAACAAATTGAATTACATTATTTTATGGTTCAAAACAGTGAATTTAATTTTAAAATATATTAATTAATATATAATATATAAATTTATTTAATACCTTTGATTAATATAGATTAATTTAATTTTTTAAGATAAAAAAACATCTTGCGTGCACAAAAACAGTTATTAGAAAAATATGGTTTTAACCCAAAAATAAATTAATACCCAAATAAAGTATAATGATAATTATTAGGAAATTAATTAAATTATTTCTAATTAAATTATAGTAATTTTACTTTGAGATCACATTACAAAAAATAATTTTACTTCTACTTTAAATGAAATGAATGTTTTTAAAAAATCATTTTTTCACTATTCATAAAAAATAAGTCTTTTTAGAAAATTCATAAGAATTAAACCTCATATTATATTTACATGATGATTTATAAAATTATATTTATTTCATAAAATAAAATTTAAAAATGGTAGATATTAATTATAATGAACATGGGAAAATGGAATAAAAATCATTTTAAAAAAATATATTTTTGAAGCATAAAATGACTTCAATGAAAATATAGTACTTATTTGTTATTAATTAATCAATATATATGAATTATTTAAAACATGAACACATATGTTTCATAATTGTTTATCATTATTCGCATTCTTAATTTAAAATCTATGTTATTATATATTGCAGTTTGTTTTAATCTTTATGTTGCATGGCATGAAATCTACAAAGATTAGTATTCCATTAAACTAAATTTTTAAGGGGTTACATTCTACCCACATGAGTAAATTCTATCTTTATATTTATTATCTTTAAAATAAAAGTTTTAATATTTATAAATATCATTTATGAAAATCGATATCATATAAAATAATAACAAAACATCCTTTTAATTAAATAGTGATAAACAGAATGGTTACCTGATATAATACAAAATTGGGTACCCATATAATGAAAAAGTTAGTGAGAATTGAAAATATGTAAATATAGGGGAAGGATAATATCAAAATAATAATATATAGTAATAGATAATATGGTCATAAGAGAGTAAATGAAAACATAATCATAAATCAATTGTGCTTTAAAATGGAAATCATCTCCTCAGATATAGTTGTATGAAGGAAATAATTTCATTTTAAAGATCCATTTACTTTTGTTGAAAAATTATTTTACTATAGAGTGTAAGAAAATATACTTACATTATCTCATTCTATTTCAGAATCATAGTTTCATCCTTTGGTTGTTCTTCCATCAATTTCCACTTTTATCTCGTCTTTTACTTTATGAAATAAATATTTAAATTTAATTATTTCACCTAAAACATAAAAATATAATTTTAATGGATCATAAAATCTATAAAATAATGAAAATACATTACTTTTTTCTATATATATTTAGAAAAACCAAAATGGTTTGAAAATTTTAACCAATATCGATAAGTCCTCATATGATGAAATATTATATTAATCATAAAAACCTCAACAATAACACTCAAAGTTAACATTAAACCATTATATAAATAATTATCCTTATAAATCATCTATTATATGCTTAAATAAATTCAAAACCTGAGAAATTAGAAAAGTTCACTAAATTTCCAAAATTAAAATTACTTTTTATGGTGACCTATGATGTCAAGTGTTGATGGAAATTAGGAAGAATTTTAATTTTTTCATCCGGGAAGTGTTTTATGAGAAAAATAGTGATTTCTTATATTAGGTGATATCAAAGATTTTTTATAGGCATATTATTTCCCAGAATAAATTTTTCACACTATTATAAAAGGTTGTTTTGTAATTTTATTTTTTTAATTTCATAGAAAATTTATTATTTAATTAATTAAATGTTAATTTATTTATTACTGGTCATTTAATGATATAGTATAAATGGATCATTAGAATTATATTTCATCTTCATAGTTGAGTCCAAAATGGGGGGGGGGTCCTGGTCTAGGCATTAACTCATCATAGGAATTATGGCCTTCCTGGTTCCCCTTTTATTTTCATTTTCTATTTTTCATTATTTCCTTTGTCATTTTTTCTCATTGATTTTTTTTCATTTATCCATTTTAGTTATCTCTTATTAACTTTTGGGGCTCCTATTTCATGTGTTTAAGATAGGGATAAAGGTGGAAGGGGGATATATAAGAGGATGTTCCACCTCGGGAGCTTGTCCGGAGGAAGATTGAGCATTAATAGTTGTGTGGTGTATATCCATTATAATACTTTAATGGATTCCACCTAAAGATAGTATTTTCATTATGTTTTTTCAAAAATCCCCATAGTGTATTTTCATTTTGTTTTAATGTATTTTATGTGTTTTGGGGACCCATTGGGGTGATCTAGTATACTTTTCGGATAATTGTGTATTTCCTAGAGATTATAAGGTGTTCGAGTTTGGAAAACCCATTTCCTTTGAATATAGTTTAAAAAACACAAAACATTTGTACTTATATTAATTTTTTAAAGTAATTAGATGTTTCATGGAATGTGTTTTTGGGACATTCTATGTAGGTGATACTTAGGGTGTAGTTAGGGAATGGTCATACACCCCTTTTCGGGAAACATGGTTGGGTATCACATATGATCAGAGCCCATTTGAGGTACACAACTAATGGTTAGGTATTGTAGTTATCCAGACCCCATGTGGGATTACATTTCTAGGTACATGACTAGACATCCCATGTGGGTAACACACCATTTATGGGGGAAAAAACCTATACACATAGGAGAAATTCCATTCGATTGGGCTGTGGAAAATGGAATGTCATGACCTTTGAGGGTATACACCATTTTCTTGAAGTAAATTCATATACGTTACCATCCTTTGATTTTTTTATAAATATTTTCCATTTTGTAATAACTGGACTTATTAGTATTCTATTATGAGGATTTTTAAAATAGATCATGATATTTTTATTATTTCAATGTATAAAAGCCATCTCAATAGTGTTTTTGTTTGGGTGAGTGTTTGAAAGGGGAATTCGTCGAGGTTTTGATTCAGAATCATAGTAAAGGTGTAGTTTTGTGATGTGAGATCTAGGCGATGGTCATTAGATCAATGGTTTTCTTGGATTTGGGATTATATGTGTATTTTATCAAGGGTATTAAAGATGGATCCTAGAATGATAGATTCTGTGACATCTGTAAGAAGATATTGGATTATCCCTAGATATCAGGACTAGTTACATGAGGTAATAGAATTTCAATTTCAATTATCTTGTTTGAGTATTTTTGATATCAAATACTCTAGTCTAGGTTAATGTTGGGGGATAGAATCTATATCTGGGTTCCACTATTCTGTTGATGTGGGTATAGGGAACCCATTTGGTTCCCTTTATAGGCAATATAGTACACGGGATGGGTTATTTACTAGGGTTTCCAACTATGGTTTTTTACCAATGGCCTTTTCAATGAGTTATTTCTTATAATGAGGAATCCCTATAGGGTTTCCTACTTTTTAGGTGCCTACAATGACTATTTAGATTTATCATCTAGGTGTACTCATGATTTTAGATTAACATACAGGTGTATTTTTTATCAAGGATCTAACGAGAGTCATTGAGATCTGCTAGATGATTTTTTTTTCATATTGGTCATGGATTGAATTTTCAGATGAGATATCGAAATCCATCATTGGGTATACATCTCTTCTTGTATACTTTTATCCATTTAAGGATTATTTTATACAGGTGTCTAGAGATTTCACGTGATGTAGGGATGTCCTTAGTTGGATTTATCCCTTTTCTCTAGCACTGGGTACTATAGGAACCTCTATTTTTCTGAGCCAAGAGTTGATCAATGTTACTAGTTCATACTCTTGGATGATGGCTTCAATAGTTGCATTGACCCATGTTTTGGTGTAAATTTTATTATAAAAGTAAATTGTCAACAATAATCTATAAATCTCATTGATTCTGATGCTCAAAAATACCCTTGTTTATTTTATTAATAAATTTACATTACTTGTTTTTCAGGAATATATTTCTTGATAAAATTATCTTATTTATGGGTTATAATATTTGGGAAAGTATTGTGAACATGTTTTGAAAGTATTCTGTAAACATTATTCATACACTATATGTTAGAGTATAAGTGTAGTGTATGGTTTAGAAACCTTATATTTGAAATAACATGTATGGATCATGTAACCAATGTTGTTGAAAATGTATTGTTATTCAAGCCTATATTTTTCAGGAATCCAATGATTCATAAAAGATAATGTATCTATAAACAATCCAATATTTGTATGAAACACTATGTTTGAGTAAAAAATGTATGGTACATCAACCCCACTTTTGTAATCAACCATACGTTGTCAACCATACATTTGGAGTTTTTTCATCATGATAAAGAACCCTACATTTTACTATTCAATTATAGAGTTTTATGTAAATATATTTTTTATGATTTCTATAATGGTCTCAATGGAAGTAAATATCATTTCAAAGATATTTTATGAAAGATTTAAAGGCTTGTATTCAATAGAGTAAATCATTCCTACTTCTAAGGGGTGTTAAGACACTCTTCAATGATTTAAATTTAAATGATTGTGATCTATTAGGAGATATTCAAAGATCTCCTCAAATTAATAAAATATAAGTATTCTATATATATGGACAGAGTATTTTTTCTTATAAATAATATATATTATAGTGTTTTTTGAAAAATATTTTTGAATAAATAAGGAATGAAAAGAAACAAAAAATCTAGAAACTCTATTATTTATGAATAAGATATATTGTGCAGATATACAAAACCTCATGCTACTATTTATTTATTTCTTTTCTTTTTTAAGATATTTCACATCCAGGATCTCTTCAAAGATATAATCTTTTTAAGACATTCATCTTGGAATAATAATATATTTATTCTATTAGTTAAGGATGAAAATCTTGTCTTTAACTTATAAATTCAATAAAATCATACACTTTCAATTTATTGGATTTTTAGATACATGAACTCAGTCATGGAATAGTATTAGCTTCTCAGACTATGCTATGGAAAAATTGATTCCATATAAAAGATCAAAAATTATTTTTAAATACTTATTGTAAGAATGTGCCAACTGCCTACACTCAGTAGTGAGGGTCATATGATAACAGGACCTTACAAGTGAAAATCACCAATCTTATAGAGAGATAATTTGTTGAGTGGACTAGGAGATATTTTTACCCCAAACCACTCTAAAAAATGTTTTGTTCTTATTTAATTTTTATCTTCTTCTCAAATTACATAAATATAAGAATGTTTCATATCAATATGAATTGTTATGAAATCTAAAATTCAGAATCTTTCAAAATAATCTAAAACTCACAATTCACCGCCCTCTTGTGTATATTTTTATTATTCTGAACTCACAATTGGTATTAAAGGCAATGCTTTTTGACAAATTAGATAAATCTCTAGTAATATTTAATGTAAAATGTATATAAAAAAGAAAGATATCAATGGATAGTCCAAGAGAAAGTATGTATATAATATGTTCTTCTCACTTTAATGTTGATAACTATAGATATTAGAAAACATGTATGAACATCTATTAAAAATATATAGGATTTAAATTTTATATTAATATTATTACTTCTTATGAGATTCCCCAGAAACCTAAAACATGGGATGATCCAAAATAATCCAAGTATGAAATCATTTCAAAATAAATGAATGATATCATATGTAGACTTGGTCATAAATAATTTAATTGAGTATCTCAATTCCCTATAGCTTATGAAATGTTCCAAGAAATTGTTTTTTTATATTAAGTGGCTAAATTTTTTTGAAAATGAGGTACACTATTTAAAAAATAAATTTTGACACCTTCAGAATGTATGATGGTGAATTACTCACCCAAATGAATGGACAGTTTATAAAAATATTCAATGATGTTTCTTCTTTAGGAGATTCAATTTCTCAATCAAATCAAGAATTTAATATAATCATAGTAAAGCCCTCAAAATGGAATGTTATATCTGTATTTGTACAAAAATCATCACTAGTTAAATATTTGACTATGATATAATTAATTAGAACACTAATGATGTACAAAGAAGAAATGAAAGATGAAGCTAAATATCATATGATAGTAAAAAAGGAAAATATTTTCCTTAATGTTACATCATTGAATTAAGAAAATAAATTGAGGGAAGATGTTAAATTCTCAACATATTCAGACTTCTCAAATTATAAAATGGAACTCTCTCAGTTATCTACGAAATATATAAAATTATATAAAAAGAAGAGAGGATTAAAGAAATCCTTCAAGAAAGCTAGGAAATTATCCAAAGAATTAAGATGAAATGAATGCATACAAATGGGTAAATTTACACATGATTTCCACTCATTATAAGAAGAAAGAATAATGATAAAAAATAAAAAATATAACAAGAATAATTATGATAAAAAAAAGGAAAAAATATATGAAATCTACTTGGAGTGTGTCTGAAGACTCCAAGAGCTCTTCCAAATATGATTTAAAAAATATTCAAAAATAATGAAATTAAACATATGCTTTATGGATAAGGAAGAAGGTGAGGTAATACCCTGTTACTCTTATACTTCTAACTCTAATAGTTGTTCAAGTAGAAAATTAGCTACTTATTTTTCAATGCTTGATGAAAAATACGATTCTATATTAAAAATATTACTAAAAAATATTCACAGTGTTGTTTTAATAGAAAATTATGAAATTCTAAAACAATATCAATAACTAAAAAAATTTATTAAAATGACATACATAGAAAAGGCTAGATATAGGTATAATACCTTTGGAAACATTACAAAAAAATTATAGTTCGAGTTGGATCGGTTGGAGATCCAAATTCAATATCAATCAATAAATTGTTATATGTTCGTGGGATAAAGCATAATCCGATAAGTATTTCTTAACTCTGTGATGATTGTTTTATGTTGATTTTTCTAAAAACTATTACTTAGTTCACAAAGATAATCTCTATAAATTTAGATCACTTATAACTAAAAAGGCTTATACATTGGATCACAATTCCTTTTGTAACAAAAGTGGTTTTTTTAACAACTAATGAAAATGATCCTTGGATCTTGAATAGAACACTTTGACACTGTAATATATTTATTTTATATAAATTTTCTAATAAAAAGTTAGTTTCATATTTTCATTGTTTTAAATTTAATAATGATAGATTCTATGATGCATTTCAAATTGGAAAACAAAAAAAATCATATTTCAAATAAATTAAAAAAAATTCTACATCTAATCTACTAAAACTCATCCATATGTATTTTTTTGGACCATTAAGGGTAGGAAGATTGGATAGAAAATTTTAAATTTATGTATTATTTTAGGAGGTGTCAAGATTTAATTGTTTCTATTTTCTAAAATGTAAAAGTAAAGTATTCACTGTTATTAATTTTTTTTTAAAATCGAACAAAATGAAAAATATTTTAAAATAATTTCATTAAGAATTGATCATGGTGGAGAACTTTGAAACCAATACTTTAATTGTTTTTCACTAATTTGGGTATTAAACACACCTTCTCTACACCAAGAATAGCTCAACAAAATGGAAGTGTTGAAATAATTAACAAAAGTATACAATAAATGGAATGGACTATAATAAATGAATATAGCATACCTACCTATTTTTTGGTAGAATTTGTAAAAATAGCTTTCTATGTCATAAATATAGTTTTAATAATACCTATTATTAAAAATAAACTCTATGAACTCTGAAATAATAGGAAACCTAAATTAATTTAATTTATAATATTTGTATGCAATGTGTATATCTTGAATACCAACTAAAAACAAGGTAAATTCAATCCAAAGGATAATGAGGGAATATTTCAAGGATATTCTACTACTTTTAAAGCCTTTAAACTGTAAAATAAAAAGTCAGGGTTTGTTGAATAATCAGTTCATGTGAAGTTTGGTGAAAGTGACCCTTTTGATAAAAGGAAAGAATAAATATATGAAAGTGTTGGATCTTTTGACAACATGAGGCTTTATTCACCTATGAATAATTTAAAAAAATAAAGAAAATTCAGCCCAGTCTAGAAGAACCTAAATGTGCCTTTATAGAAATTCTAGATTATTATAGGATTATTCCATTGAAACTATTATAAGAAATCTATAAATAGGAGTAAATATCTATAAAATATATAAGAAATATAGATTAATTTTATACTCTTATATCACAATTAGAGCCTAAGACAATTGAAGAATCTTTAAATGATGAAATTTAGTTATTTTCTATGAAAGAAGAAATCAAACAATTCAGTAGAAATAATGTTTGGGAATTTGTTAACTGACCAATCAATGATCCAGTAATAGGAACCATATGGGTTTTTAGAAATAAACAAGATGATCAATGGATCATTTCTAAAAATAAAAATATATTATTAGAAAAAGGATACAACTAGGAAAATGGATAAACTATAATGAAACCTTTACATATGTCTCTAGATTATATGTCATTAGAATCTTCCAAGAATATGAATCTCATATGAATTTAAAATTATATCAAATGGATGCAAAATAAACCTTTTTAAATGGATATTTAATTGAGGAAGATAGTATTAAACAACCCCCAGGTTTTGAAAAACTCATCTACCATATTCAGTTTTTAAATAGACTGATGATTTTTATGGCCAAAAAAAACCACCCATAGCATCGTATTAAATATTAGGCACATTTTTATTAGAATGTTTATTTCTTGTAGGATTATAATAACCTATTAATTTTAATAAAACTATTTTCTCTAATATTTATTTAGTTAAAATTCATATAGATGATGTTATTTTCAAATCAACACGTTAAAATAAATGTAATAATTTCAAAAATGTTGTGCAAAAAAATTGAAATGAGTATGATTGGAGAATTAAATTTTTTTCAAGGATTACAAATTGATCGAAAATATTATAGAAAATATTTAAATCAATGAAAATGAATTATTTATTTATTGAAAAATTTTGGACTAGAAAATCTAAAGAATTATACAAATCCCATGTATACTAATGTAAAATAGATTTGAATGAAGACTTAAAACCAGTTGACAAAAAGTTATACAAAGGTATGATTGTTAGTTTTCTATATCCTTTTTCTAACAGACTAGACATAATGATTTATATATGACTATGTGTTATCTTTTAGTAAAACCCAAAATAATCCCATATTTTTATTGTTAAAACAATTTTTAAATATATAAAGGGAAATATTTTTCAATCTATACTTTACCAAAAAAACATCTAATTTTAATTTAATTTCATAATCAAAATCCAAATATAAAGGATATTGATTAGATAGAAAAATAACATTAGGAAACTATTAATTTTTATAAAAATATATTGTTTTATAGTCTAGTAATAAATAACATTCAGTTGTTCTCTCTACATTCGAGGTACAACATATATCTTCTTGAAGTTTTTTTGAAAAAATATTGTGGATGAAACACACGTTATCACCCTATGTACATAATTTTTATAATATCTCTTTTTTATGTGATAATACCAATATAATTAATATTTTCAAAAAACCTATAAGTAATTCAATAAAGAATATTGATATAAGGTATCATTTTCAAAGAGATAATGTTCATAAAAAGGATATATCTTTATTCTTTTTAAATACTAAATATCAACTTGCGAGTAGTATTATTAGACCACGTCCCACTCCAAGTTTTGGTTTTATTAAGGGGGATATAGGAATATTAAATTTTAAATAAATTTTTTTAGTTTATTTTTCTAATTTATGTATTGAGAGTTTTTATTTTAATCATTTATTTATTTATTTATTTATTTTAAAATTATTTTAATGAAAACATTAATTTGTTTCATTTTTGAAAAATAAATCAATTTCAAAGTAAAACTAACAATTATTGTGGTGATTAAATTGGCACAAGAAACTAAAATTGTGTCACCCAAAACATTCATACAACCCTTCATCACTATCTTTCTCTTACTTACCTTGACATTTTAAAACATTTTTCCTTCCAAATATTTTACCTTCCTTTGAAACCTTGGTTTCAAAAACATAATCCTTCATATTCATAGAAATTTCAAATTCCATGAGACTAGATGAAGGTGAACCAACTAACTTAAAATGTTTGTGTGTCCCATTCAGAATTATTCGTTAGGGAAAAGTTATTGACATTGACTAGATTTATCAGAAAAGTATCTTACTCAAGAAATAATTCACCTTTCTGGGTTTGGAATTCCTATTTAATTAATAAAATACAAAATTTATCATTTATCTATAACTAATGAATTTGTATAATGATTTTCAATTTAGTTTTGGGTAAATATTGGATATCATCACTTCATGGATAGAGATAAGGAATTTTCCTTTTCACTGATATAAATTTCAAATATCATAAAATGTAATAATGAAGGAGTGATTTATTTTGATCTTCCATAAAATTAAAATCAGGAATATAATTCAAAAGATATTATGTAATTTATCTTTATATCCACCTTAATTCTGAATATATTTTTTAGGGATATTAAGTTTAGCCATAAAGTTATGGTCAATTTCGTCTAGTTAGCAATCCTTCCAACAATTAAAAACATGTAAAATATTCTTTAACCAAGAAATTTTTGTCTTTTTATTTTTCATCAGTGATATCAAGATAAAATTTACCAGGTATATGCTTCAATATCTAAGTCACTATTTTCATTCAGGGGCATGGATTAATTTCAATAGTATGGTCAAATTATTTATCTTCTTCTCTCTAGAAGGAATAATATTCCCCGTATAAGTTTTTTGAAAGATTCTTTATAACAAAAAAATTCTTCATTCTGTTATGTTAATAATTTTTTGTTTCTTATGGAGTACAGTGATAGGGAAATTGTTTCCTATTGGTGTTAATAACCAAAAACAATTTGTACCTATTGCTCAGCGGCAGAAAGGGAATTCTAAATTAGCTACATCAACTTATATATGAAATTAGATGTTGTAGAGACCAGAGTATAATATTTTGGCTAACTAATAAAAAAAGACTTAGATATAATACATATGATCAAGATTATATAGAGACTGAAGAAGTATAAAATTAAGTTCATCTCACATATCCTAGTAATAGAGAAGAACCTATTGAGTAAAACCCAAAAATTGAATCTTCTGAAGATATTAAGGAACCTCCATTGTTTTTTTAAGTGAAAAAATCACTCATAAGGAACAAAACCGTAAAATTCATCCACAGGATGAACATATAGATCATGAAAAATAAAAAAAATTCAGTAAGCTACTGTGGAAAATTAGAAAATTCAAATTTTAGTAGTTGAAACCACTGAAATATTTCAGAATCAAATATTCTTCTCTAATTTACCATACATAGAAAAATAGATTCTATAACTAGAGAGAAGATATAATTTCTTGATAACATTTCTTTCCCTTCTAGTGAGAAGAGTATAGGAATGTCATTAGTTATAATGGAAGAATCCTAGCAATCACTGCACCAATAAAAAGATTCTTCTTATTCCCTGAATCATCGGATATAATATCCAGTAATAATGTTTAACAAAATATAGGAGGAAAACTAAAGTTTAAAACATGAGTTGGGATATTTAAGAAGAAGTTTTGAAGATTGTAATAATTTAGCTATTTCCTTATAAGAATTTGAAGTTTTTTAGTATCATCAGTTTAATAAAAGAGGAAATTTTGTTACCATGAGGGATTATAATGGTTTTCAATAAGAAATGTTAGATCATCTGGGAAAAATGAAATCATAATCAGTCTCAAATAATGATTTTTTGATTTTAATGGAATATTTGGGAAATAATTTTGAATTTTTGAGGAATAAATCTAGTCAATTAAGATCTTATCCCTCTTCCTCCCAAAAATCACCATACTTAATCAAAAAGTTTCAATAAATTACTTCTATTATTTATAATATTAATGATAGGATTCATTCACATGAGTATAATAGTTCACCAATTAATATGTTGTTAGATAATTGAAGATATCTTGTCAAGAAGTTGTCATCATATGAACCTAGAATCAAACAACTTCTCAATCAGTTATGTAATAATATTACCAAGATTATTCATACCATAGAAAATATTAATGAATTTTTGAAACTAAATATGATTGATAGTCTAAAAGTAGTTTAGGACTCTCAAGTTTTATCTGATGGTTGGATGAAATCCTTTCATAAAAAATAAAAGGACAGATGGAAGAATTGAAGGAATTTCTTCGGGCAGTTTGATCTTCACCCATGCAAGACACCTCTTCTATAATAACTCTTTAACCTTCATCCATCCCTTCTATTTAAACATTTCTTAGATATCATGTCACTTATAACCATAAAAAATTTTAATGAAAATTATTTTCTTTATTAATACCATTTATAATTATTTATGTTTTTCAACTACTAAAATAAAAGTATTCATTTTCTTATTAAGCAGACTATAACATCCATTTTTCATTTTGTGATACATTAAATTTGTTATAATCCATTTTCATATACATTATTTTTTATATCACAACATTTTGGAGAAAATTAGGTTAACACAACATTCTAGAATCTATTAAAAGTTTCTATTATCAATAAAATGAAATTAATTTTATTGTACTATGTAAAATTAATTTTCTACAAATATAATCTATATATCTTTATAAAGATATTGTTCCATTTTTTTATATTTCAAATATTTTCTATAAGTTGTGTTATGGGTTCTCTGATCATATAAAATAGGGAGACTTCTAGGAATGTATTGTCTCAATAATACTCTATAATTTTTATTTATTTTGATGTTTAAAAATATGCTTATATATTTTACTAATAAAATAACTTTATGTATTCTTATGGAATATATTTTTCTAAAGATTTTCTTATTCATAGGTTATAATATTTGTTAAAGTATTCTGAATGTGTTTTAAAAGTATTCTAGAAACATTGTTCAAACCCTATGTGTGTATGTATATGCTTACTGTATAGTTCAGAAACAATAGGTTTGAGATAACACGTATGGATCATTTACCCAACCCATTGAAAAAATTATTGTTTATTAAACCAACATTTGGATGAAATCCTACATTTGAGAAAAGGTAATGTATAGATAAACAAACCAACATTTTTCAGATCCCTAAGTTTGACCAAACCAATTTATGGTACATCAACCCTACTTTTTTAATCAAATATACATTTTCAACCATATGATTGAAGTTTTTTCATTACATGAATAAACCATATGTTTGACAATTCCATTAGATAATTTTATTTAAATATATATTCTATGAATTCCATAATAGTTTCAATGGAATTAAATTTCATATCAAACTGGTTTTATAACTTCCTCAAAGGCTCATATTCAATGGAGTTAATAATTCCTATATCTAAGGTACATTACGACTCTCTTGAATGATTTGTATTTAAATGATTTGGATCTATCATCTGGTATTCTTGGATGTTCTCCACCAAAAGAAAGATAATTATTCTATATGTATGGATAGAATATTTTTTCCTATATATAATATATATGAATTTATATTTATTTCAACATATTTTTTAATATAGAACTACCAAAAAAGAAATAAAATATCAAGAGAGACTATTATTTATGAAGAATCTACATTTTGGAGATATACAAAACCTCATGCTGCTATTTTTTTTCTTATTGAATATCTTTCTCAACCAAGATCTCTTCAAATATATTATCTCTTCAATACATTCATATTTTAAGAAGATGATCCATATTCTATTATTAACTATAGAAAATGTGATCAAGAACATGTCAATTCAATCAAATAAAACTCTTTTGTTTTATTTGATTTTCAGTTTGTTAGTTTCGTCTGTGGACGAGTATCTACTTCTTTGACTACACTGTGGAAACCTTAGTTCCCTATAAAATAACCAAAAGGCTTTGTAAATCCTTATTTAAAGAAGAATTTGTATGCCTGCACTCAATTGTGAAGGTCTTATGATAATAGGACCTTACTAGTTCAAATAACCAACCTCGTAGAGAGAGTCTTAGTGGAGTGGACTATGGTATCTTTCTTCCCTAAACTACTACAAAATTTTTTGTGTTCTTATTTACTATTTATCAATTTATTATATTACTTATAGAAAATAATTATTCATATCTTCCTAAAACTCAAAGAAATATAAAAAACATAATATTTCAAGATTACCAAAAAGACTCAATTCACCCCCCCCCCTCTTGTGTATCTTTTTATTATTCCAAACTAACACATTTCCCCAAATGTTTGAGGAAGATTATGCTCATGACTTAGTATGAAGAGGATACCCTTAGGATATATTGGCCTTGGAATTATCCCTGATTTTGAATCTTGTTATATCCTCCATTGTATAACTATGTATATATGATATTATTGAGTTAATGGGTGATATAGATGTGTACACCCCTCTTTTTAGGAGTTTCTCATTGGATAGAGGTTACCTATAATAGATGATAAGTTCTTTTAAATTTATGGATGGGACCTTTGGATAGTGTATCTATCAAGAACATGGATAGATGGTCCTATAGGGTAGTGTACAATATCATTCCCTCAATTGGATATAGATTTGTTCTACAAGACATTCGGTCCATGTTAAGTTATCTATGGTCTAGAATAGAGTCTTGTCGCCCATTTATATTGTTATATTAGAGATCTAGAGTCAATTAGTTTTGTGTTGTTTTTTATATGCATATGGTTATAACCTAGGGTCTAGCATTAATTCCATTGTGTTTAGAAATATAGGATCTCCTGTTTATATCTTGAATACGTGATTTATGTCATGTGGTACGATGATCCAGGTGATATTAATCATACGGCTTAGACCAGTGTTTTGGTTGAATTACCTCTGGAGTTAGGCTTGAACATGTGGTTGGTTGTTTTATATGTTTTTACCCCCTATAATTTTATGGATTTATTTACATTATTCCAGTGCCTATTATTTTTTGGGTTATTGGGAATATCTCATGTGCATGAACTTGTATATGATAGTAGATTACAGGCTTAGCATTGGGGGTGGCCTCCTGAGACTTATTTTTCACCCCCAGTACAAGAACCTATGTGTTCCTAGAGAACATATTTCCTCTTTTGGATGTATAAAATTTTCAAAGTTGATTGGGTGTAGGCATGGTGTTTCTTGATCAAGAGAGACCAATCATGTGGTATCGTAGGATTAAGATAGTGGAACTCAAGAGTCATAAAGATAAAGTATGTGGTTCATCTCAAATTTGGAAGTAAATGCTGATTTATTTATTTTTATTTTTTTATTTTTAATATATGGTTAGTTTAGTGGGAGATCTATGGTTCTTTGTTTCATATACATTGATTCTATATGACTGTATGACACATTTCAGTTATCATAGCATAATGCAGTTTCAATTTTTTCATTATGTTTGATTTGATTTTTCTCTATGTTTATATTTTTTAATTTGTTATTTTTTTAAACAGGATTGAGTTTATAGTCTATCCACTATATCTATTAGACCCTCATAGATAGTTTATAACCAATAGCATATGAGGAGACAAGATTAAGTCTTTATGGTGGGTCAGATCAAGTTACTTATTAGGTCAACCCATGTTAGTTTTCCATAAAATGAAATAATATATGTTTAGATTTATGATTTTGGGAGTTGGTAGACAGATTATTGGAAAATGTATCATAACATCTGATGGATATTAGAATAGTTTTTCATGAAAACCATTGTTGTTAGAAAGTATAAGTTTCTAAGGAATGGGATTACTGTTTTTTGTTTCTCTTTTTACAATTGTGTGATTTCTCATAGTGTTATTAACTGAGGTTGTATATTTATGTTTTATTATCCTTTTTGGATATTTTTTGGTGGGAAACAGTCGAGTGTTCATGAATCATTCTAGGCACCTAGGATTCACATGAAATATTTCTATTTGTTTATGATATTCTTGAAAATGGAGGTAAAGTTGTTTAAAGTATCTATAAGGACCTATATATTTTGATACATATAACTCTTTGGTAGTATTTTACACAACATAAACCAATTTATATATTTTCTACTAATGACTAGTCATGTGAATCCTATGATGAGATTCTCATCGGTGATGGAGTTACAGCCCCTTCATCGAGCAATCAATGGAGGCCCTTGTGGGTTTCTTTAGGTTTTGAATGAATTGTTGGTTGATCGATGAAGGAAAGTATACCTAAGATGAGGCCTAATTATATTTGAGATATTGTCTCCCATTAATCCTAATATTTTTTCCTTAAGAGGGATTTATTATTTCCATGTGTTGTTAGTCAGGTCATACAGTGGGAACTGTGTGCTTATTACCATTGATGGATTGGGTGGGTTTGGTTGTTCTTCCATTATGGTTCATTTTTGGTTTGGTTTTCTATGGTGGGGTTAGATATGAAGATTCATGGAGTTTGATAAGTGGAGTGTCAGGAGGTCTCCAAGTATCAAGTCTTTCTTGAGAGAGTTGGATTTATTGGGCACCTATCCCTATTCATTTTGGTTCTTTATTGGGTAATAAAATGATATTGTGGTTGGAGGCTTTTTTATTTTTATTTATTCTCAAGTATAGGGTGTTTGTCTAGTTAATCTTGGTATAAGAGAGATGCCTCAATTATGAATAGTATTTTTTGCGGTGGTATAGTTTGTTGGAACTTATCTTTTTGGGGAGCATGGTTAGTGGTTTTAGGATCGTTGTTCAAGATTTACTAAGACTTGTCCCCTGTGAGAGTGGGTTATATTATGCAGTAGGGAGTAGTTTAAATAAATCCATATCGTTTGAATCACAGTATAATGTTTTGGTGATCATGAATCTAATTTTATGTGGTTTAATGACTATGTATGTTTTTGTTCATGGTGAGCCTGGAATAAGTGTTGGTTGTTTCGGTTTTCATAATGGTGCTTATGTGTGGGTGGTATATCCATGTATATCCATTCAATTCTGGGATGATAGCATAAGTTTTTTGGTTTACCATTTTGGTAGTGAGGTGAAGATGAGGATACTCTTATGATGGGGAGCATCTAACCGGTCACTGAGTAATGTATCTTGTGTAGGGACTGATTTGTGGATATTGTAAGACCAATCATTGGATGGTTAATATAGACTTCGCTAGGTTAGTTCTTAGAGTGAGATCTTGGAAGCTATTTTTACACTAAGGAATCTCAGGGGAGAGAATCATTTATAGATGGGATTTTTGGACAAACAACATCATCACAAGTAAAATAAATTTTTTTGAAATTTGAGTGTTTTACTGAAGGAAGTGATTCTGAGGAAAATGGTAAATTATTCTAGTATATTATCTCATATAATTATTATGACCACTACATTAGTCTAGGAATAGGTTCTTTAATATAGGAAAATAGTTTGGTGTAAATTTGAGTCATTTGAATTTAGGAAGTATTTAATATTTAATTAATTGTATATAAATTTATTCATTTATGTTAATTTAATTATATATTTTCAATGGGGTTTTATATTGATAATTTTTTATCATTGTTGTGTTTCGAATGCCAGGATTTCCTACAATAGTCATAACCCCATCCGGTGTGTTGTACCCAGGATAGAGCTCCCTTTTCACATAGTCCAGATTTTTTGAATGTTTTAAATCCATTATTGGTTTTTGGGGACCCCATGAGGATTTATCTATAGACCATTTGGGATATTTGGGAGTTCTAGGGATAACATAATGGATTTACCTTTGAGAAATTCATTTAAATATAATTTAGTTTACATAAAACACATCAAATGTTCTTTATTGTTAGGAATGATAAGGGAGGAGTTATTACACAACAATATTTACTTCAATTTTACACTACTTTCTCAAGAACAATGCTAGAATTTTATAAGAATTTATAGTAATTACATAATTAATAAAAAACATAAATTAGTTACCATAATAAATAAAATTTATATATTAACAAAATAATATTTTATATTAATTCAATACTTCTTTCTCTGGGTATGTGAATTTATAAGATAAATTTAAATGCAATAGAGTGACATATTTTTTTATTTTCTTAAAATAATGTAAATATCATTTTTAGAGGAAAATTAAAAAAAATCCTTATAATCATGGTTAATAGGTATTTGTTATAATTTATCCCATAAAATGAAATAATGGAATTTTATATA
Organism: Viscum album; assembly: GCA_963277665.1. Taxonomy (NCBI): domain Eukaryota; kingdom Viridiplantae; phylum Streptophyta; class Magnoliopsida; order Santalales; family Viscaceae; genus Viscum; species Viscum album. The sequence continues at coordinate 1,947,578,326 of OY728119.1, forward strand.
TATATTTTAAATTCTTTGTAAAATTAAATTTAACCTTAATTACCTGATTCACCATTTACTGATGTGATAAATTTTAATGTGGTTACAATTCATTATGCCTAAAAATTAAAGGGAACTATTTACCAAATTTTAACATCATAATTAAACATATGGAATCCATTTTATAAAACTAAATTTCAATAATTTTTAATTATAAATTTAAGAATAAATGCACCAAATTTAATAAAAAAAGTGTTTTAGAAAAATGTGTTATATACCCCCAAATTAACTTATATTAAAAAAATGTAAAATTCTTATTCAAATGGAATTAATTAGATTATTATAAATAAAATAGATCTTATATAACATTAATAAAACATATAAAATAGTATGGTACTTTTAAATTAAATTATTTAATGAAAAGAAATGACATCTTTACAAACCTGGTTATTTTTCACTACTCACTGAAAAATAAATAATTTTAGAAAAATATTACTATTAAACAATTATTAATATTGAAATGATGATTTAAAAAATTATATAAATGTCACTTAATAATATTTAAATGGTTTTTCATGATTCATTTAAACTCATTTATTCATATAATGAATGTTATCAAAAAAATTAGATTTATTTAAAGAAAACATTTTCATAAAATCTCGAGGTTTTACATTCTACCACCTATAATAATTTGTTCATAAATATTTTATCAATCTAATATAAATTAATGATGATAATTTTACATTATCACATCCTTGGGTTCCCATGTATACTCCTCAAATATATAGTTTCACTACAAAATAGTGACCAGATGAGTGGTCTTGTTAGGTATCACTTTGTATCTTTGATCTAGAACCTCCATTAGTTTTTCCTCATAAGATATATCTTATTGTAGTGGTATTTCCTTTATTCTTATAAATTTTAAAGGATTAGGTATGAAATTACTTGGGAGAATTACATAGAACACATTTTTTAAATGAGATATATTTGAGGGTAGTAATAAGAGAAAAGCTAATGTCCTGATACAATCAAGAATTTAAATGGAACCAATAATTATATGGATCAAATTTCACTTCAATATAAATCTCATAAAATTCTTCCAAGGAACTATTCATTGGAATATATTATTTCCAAAATCAAAATCCAGATCTCGCTAATGATTTTCAGCATAAGGTTTTTATTAACTCTGAAATGAACTTACATTTTTTTTAATGGATCTAATATTCTCTACCATTTCCTCACCTATATCAGGTCCCAATAGATTTATCTATCAAACTTCATCATAACCTATTGGAGTTATTCATTTCCTTCTATATTATACATTATAAGGATCTATCGAAATGCTCGAGTGAGAGCCATTGTAGTTTGAAAACTCTTCGAAATGAATTTATGGATCCAAAACCCCTTGAAATTCATATAGAAATCTATCAACATGTATTCTAGAGTTTGAATGGTCCTCTTAGACTGACTATCAATCTAAGGATGATAATAAGTTTTTAAAGTCAAATCTCTATCTAGGACATTCTAAAGTATTCTCTATAGCATCAAGGTAAACCACATATCATCATCAAATATCATTGAGATTGGTTATTCATAAAATATCATAACTTCCATCATGTATAACCATGTAATCTAATAAAGAGATAAATACACTTTAATGGAAATACAATCCATTAATTTCTCAAATTGATTGAAAATAACTCATATATCAGTATTCCCATTAGATGTTTTCACAAGTATAACGATGAAATGCTTGGTTATTTTTTTATATTTCCATTATGGTATGGGTAATGGTTGTAAAATATCATGTAACTTCTATATCATAGCATTAACTTACTAAAACACAAGGCATCTGTATATATACAATGCACATTCCGTTTTTATATTATCCAACCAAAAAATAATATTTTTATCTCTACACATATACATACTTCTAGGATGAATAGAAAATCATTTGTTATGATATTTGTCCAATATCCCCATTTTAAAGTCTTGTTTGGATGGAACACATACTCATTTTATAATCCTTTTCATTCCACCATGATATTGTGATGAGGTCAGGAACAATCATCACATTTTTCTATAATTCTTGATCTTTGTTTTAACCTTCTTAATCCTCTCTTGGGTGGATGGTTGAAAATTCAACTAATAAAGACGAGATATATCCTCATTCACTTATATTTCAAGACACATATTTTCAAAATATATAAATATTTAATCATATTCAATCCTCATCCTGGAAAACTAGCATTTCCTTTCAAACTCAATGAATTATACACCTTGTTTTCCATCATATGTTGCAAATGTATTGAGTAGTCATAATAATTGATGAACTCCAACCATCTTATATAGTGTATATTAAACTATTTTAATGAAAATATATACTTCAATATTTTATAATACATTTATATATCACATATTTCTCTATAATGATAATTCATCTGTATCTATAATGAAAGATTTACTCCTACCAACTTCAAATCACGACTTGAGTAATTTTTTCATTAATTTTATATTGGTGATAGGCATAAGATATAACCATATAAATCTATATAAGGAAGAATCCCAATTTTTTATTTGATGCATCACTATATATCAAAAACAATTATAGAAAATATGGTAGTGTAAACATATGTCACGACCCGTCCTCGGGGCCCGTGCTGTGACTACCCCAAGCCCGCCTTCCATAGGCCAGGGGCTGACGACTAGCACCAAGGATTAATTCCCGATAAAAAGGGAAGGCATTGCCTTTATAAAGTAAACAATCACACAGAGTAAGCAAGAAGAAGTAAACACCAAGTAGAACTGGGTACAATAGTAAGTGTGGAAAATTAAGTGGGCCAGAATACAAACCCAAACTGAAAGTAAAGTACAATTGGAAAAGGAAGTACAGCAACTGAAAAGTAAAGCCGCAACGTCGAGCCATCCACTGGAAGTCCCACCTGAAGGGTGGGTACAGATGGCCTCCTCAGCTCCTTGGGTCCATCTGTCCGCTCCGAGTATGTACCGCCCAGTGGTCCACCTCCAAGTACCGACTTGCTCCACAAGCATACACCACGATCAGCGCTGTCTGTTGTCTGCATCCAACACAACGTAGTGCGGGTATAGCCCGTGGACGGGTGAGTATAAGCTACTCAGTAGGGACCTCGAGACCCCCGAAGGTCTCCCAGAATCTACAAAGGAAAGATACAATCACGAAGTAACATCCGACACTACTTAGGTATATGCCCATACATATACCTAAGTCATCAATTCTCGTTCGGTTCCAACATCTGATCCCAAGTACAACTCATTCCACACAGGAAAGCAAAACGTTATCCACACAGGATATCAAGTCAATCTTATCGAAGATAAGATTGAAAGTCAAGACACAGCTCACACAAGAATACTTCTTCGTAAGACGATAGAGATGATCAGATGTAGCCACTGATTCATCTAAGCTGTCAAACCCACACAGGAATGATAGGTACTAACCCACGCAATGACCCACACAGGATCGATAGGTACTAACCCCCGCAATGACCCACACAGGATCTGACCCACACAGGATCGGTATGCGTTGGCCCACACAGGACCGTTGAGCGTTGACCCACACAGGATCTGACCCACATAGGATTGGTAGCACTGATCCACACAGGATCGATGAGTGTTGTAGTCGTTGTTGTCGAACCCACGGAGGATTCCCATGCAGTCTTCATCGTTGTCGCAGTCGCAGCCAGCTCTAGGGTTCCTGCACATAGCAAGCTCATTTCAGGAGGGTCCACTCCACGAGCCGAGGGGCTGATACATCAACTGACCCGATGTCCGTATTTTATGTATCCCAAAGTTCTGTATCGTCAAAAGGAACTCAATGTGACAGACGGTGCGTCAATCGGACGCCCAGTCTGAGAGTTATTGGCTTTTTCGTTCCAGGGGCCCGGTTGGTTTTTAAGTCGAAATCAACCCGGTCGTACTCCAAATGCATCCAAACCTCGAGAGTAGTAAGCGAAAAGGTCCGTCTCACTAAGAGGAATCCAACAAAGTCTACGGTACGTCAATCGGACGTCCGGAGCTCACATTATATGTGTTTCTGCTACGAGGGCCCGGTTGGTTTCGTGTTCGAACCAACCTAGATGAACCCAAAGATCTCCTAAACCTTGAGTGTAATATACCAAAGGGGCTGTCTTGATCCAAGCATTGCATCACAACTGACGGTGTGTCGATCAAAGGTCTGTAGGCCAAGATACAGGTGTTTGAACGGAACTGTCTGGAAATAGGGGTTTCAGGCCCGGTCTGACCCGGACCGATACCCCCTGGGTCGGCCCGAACCGGTCCGACCTGACCCAGGTTCGTGTTCAGCCCATTAGGGCGTGGCCCGGCCACGTCGGTGTGGCCCGGCCGAAACGGCCCAGCGGAAGGGGGGGGTGCTGCCCCCCCCCCCCTGTTAGTGTAATCGCGGCCCCCATGTGGGGGGCTGCTCCTTCGGCCAGCCGGGGGTTACAACCCCCGCCCTTCTCGGTGACCAGCCGTCCTGGTCCGGTCCGGCCGGTTGCTACTGTGTCGGGACCGCCGCGGTCCCTCCCTCCTCCTCCGGCAGCCGGAAGCCGGCCACCGCTCCCTGCTCAGCCGTGGCCAAAGGCCACGGCCTTGGTCCAACCGGCGTCGCACCCCTCCGCCGGGGCCCCGCTCTAGCCGCAGCCTCTTAGAGGTTCTTAGGCGTGGCGCGACGGCGCCACGGCTTTGTTCAACTACAACGGCACGGCGTGACGGCGCCGCGCTTCTCCGCCCATTCTTTATTACTTCTGCGCGGTGCAACGGCACCGCGCTACCTTGCTCCTGCCACAACAAATTCAAGCATCATGGGGGGAGGAGATTCGGTCCTATTCGTGCGGTCCGACCTCCTCCCTTTATTGCGATAATAGGCTTTCCAATTTAAAAATGAAGAACGGCTATAGAAGTATTCATGAACAAAAACAAATAATCCCCTACCTCGATGAAATCGTTGAACAAAGGTTCATCGGGGAATTGAACGTCACGGAAGAAGTCGTCGCGGAAGGAGAGGGTCCTTGGCATCATGGTACACAGCGTCGCGTCGTCAATCTCCGAAGAAGGCATCTCTCACTATCTTCCTTCGTCAGAGGTCGACGTTCTTCGTCGGCGACGGTGAGTTCTTCGCGTTCTTCAAGGAGGAAGAACGTCCTTCGGAACTTAGATCCTTCCTCTCTAAATCCTCTCGCACCATGAACTAACCTCTCACGAAATAAGACTTTGTCTTATTTAATTAACACACAATCTAAAAATTCATTTGAAATTCAAAATGAATCCAAGAATTAATTAAATTGAATAACATACTAAATTAATTAATTAAGAGTTGACTTTCATTTAAAAGGGGTCTGGGTGGGTTACATAATTAATAGGGGTTGAGGAAGTTGAATAAGTGGGGCTCGTGTGGGACTCACCCCACCAATATCCTACCTAGTGGAGTAGGATATAGTGGGTCCCACTCCAACCACATAACTTAGGTTAAACTACTTTAAATAAAAATACAATTGGTTGCACCATTTTATTTTATTCTTCACTTAACCCAAAATTTTAATTACCACACCTGAGAAAACGCAACTCCTGAAAAGGTGTTCCTAAGCAATTACCGGTGCTGCAATTCCATTAGAGCCCTCAGAATTCGATTCCGAGAACCGGTCCAAAAGTTAGGAAAACCCGCTCGTTCGTTCACTGAACGTACCCGAGCTAAACTTCGGAAAATTATTTCGGACTCACCGGGCCTCGGAATCAGGTGTCGTCAGAAACTGCATTCTTGTAAAATCCCAAATAAAATTAAAAAAAATCCCTTGAATTTTATGAGTCTTTACATTACTCTCACCTCAGAGCTCTACATCCCCGTAAAGATACATCACAATCTAGGGAAACAAATGTGGGTACTGAGCATGCATCTGAGCCTTCTGCACCCAAGTGCTCTCTTGGAGGTTCTCGTGCTGCCATCTGATGCGCGGTATAGGAATCGACCACCCACATAAGACCCACTCCAGTCGATCCTCGATCTCCACCAAGACCTCCGCAAAAGTCGCCCCATCATCAATGATATGTGTTGGGTCGTGCACGTATCTCCTTAGCCGAGATACGTGGAAGACGTCATTCACCCGGTGCAACTGAGGTGGTAGAGCCAGGAGATAATCCTCCTCGCCAATCCTGCTAAGGACCTGGAATGGTCTGATGAAGCGCGGAGACAACTTGCCACCTCGGCCAAATCTCCATAAACCACGTCGAGGTGAGACCCTCAAGAATATGTGGTCACCATCCTCGAACTCTAGTGGCCTCCGCCTCCTGTCAGTATAAGACTTCTGCCGGCTCTGAGCTGTCTTCATCCACTCCTGGATGACCTGGACCTTCTCTGTCGTGGCCTGGACCATCTCCGGTCCCACAAGTGCTGACTCCCCAGGGTCTGTCCAGCACATAGGTGATCTGCAAGGTCAGCCGTATAATTCCTCGTATGGTGCCATCCCGATGGTGGAGTGGTAACTGTTGTTGTACGCAAACTCCACCAAGATTAGGTGGTCCTCCCAGCTGTGACCAAACCCTAGGACACATGCGCGGAGCATGTCCTTGAGAGTCTGAATGGTCCTCTCCGTCTGACCATCCGTCTGAGGGTGAAAGGTGGTGCTTAGACATAGTTGCATCCTGAATGCCTCCTGGAACCTATTCCAAAGCCGGGAAGTAAAGAGAGCATCTCGATCGGAGACGATAGAAGATAGCACACCATGAATGCGTACAATCTCATGAACGTAGAGGCATCCCAAGCTCACCACCAAGCCCTGCTCTCAGATTGGTAAGAAGTGGGTTGACTTGGTGATTCGTTCGACAATCCCCCAAATGGAGTCGTGACCTCTAGAAGTGCGTGGAAGTCTAGTCACGAAATTCATAGATATCCCATCCCACTTCCACTCTGGGACCTCCAAGGGATGTACCAAGCCTGTTGGTACCTGGTGCTCTGCCTTCACCTGCTGGCAGGTGAGGCATCGAGAAACGAACTCTACCACAGCCTTCTTTATACCCGGCCACCAGTGATGTCATCTGATGTACTTGTACATCTTCGCCACTCCTGGATGTACCGCTAAAGGGGAAGTGTGAAACTCCCTCAGTACCTCCTCCTGAAAAGAAACTAGTACCATGGTAAGTCCTTTGAAAAGGATTGCGTGCTCACCTCCCACAGAGAATCCATCAGGTGACTATCCTAAGGATATTTGTGCACGTCGTGTCTCACAGTCAATGTCCCCACGTTGTGGCTCTCTGACCCACTGCAGAAGTGGAGGAGTGACTGTGAGTGACTGTAGAAAGGCTGATACATCACTATCCATGAAGGATATCTGAAAAGTGGCTAGCTGCTCTGTCACCTCCCCAAGTAGCTGAAAGATAGGTGTAATGGAAAATCTCTGTCTCAGCTCCTAGAAGCCCTGCTGACATCTGTCTGACAACACGAAGGGTTTCCCCTTCTTCCTTAATGTTCTGCAAAGCTGCAAAGATTTATCCTTTGCCGAAAAGAGAAATCTGGTCTCATCCCTTGGATGAACCACGTTCCTTGCCTAATACTATCAATCCCATCATGATCAGTTGAATCCTGTCATGGATGACATCATAAGGCCTCGACGATGCTACCAAGAGATACAACTGTTACTCTCGCCTCCAAGGTTGAGTCACACTGTTGGCATCATTGTGTGGTCACTAGGTCTCCTCCAGTAAGAATCTTGTATGTGAGGTTCAAGTCAATAGTTTTTAACCAGAACCTCTTGGTATTAACATACAAAAGACAAGAAAGAAAACGTCACTATTGCAAGTTTCTTTTATTACTAAAACTCAAAGTACAAGGATGCAAAGCAGGACAAACAATGAAGCTAGAGGCATTATGGGCAAAGTCCTCCAACCCTGGAGCTAGTCCTGCACTTGTCCACCCACTTCCAGAGCTCCATGATCGTAAGTTTCAGCTACCTGAAGTTGTGCCCTCCCCTATGGTCGGGGTGGACCTCCTTTTGGTGGTGGTGGTAGAGCCTCAAAACTTCGTCCATCGCCTGCCGCTCGACCAGCTCCTCGGCCTCGTCCACCTACTCCCTGTGGACCACCACGGTCGAACCTCTGCCTCTACCTGGGTGGTTCCTCTTCCGTTTGCTGCTCCTTTGCACGGTGGGTCGGGCAGTCACTATCCAAGTGGCCCTGCCCGCCGCATGCATAGCATTGTCTGCCACTCGTATGACTGGCTCTGTTGCGTGTTCCCCGCACCTCCGAGCCATTATCCTGTGGTCGTCTGCCTGATGGCCTGGTCTGCTTGGACCTCTGCGACATCTGTCTACTACTAGCTGCAGAAGACTCTGTTACGTGCCTCCCTACGGTAGGTCTCGCTACTGGTGTAGGCTCACCAAGAAAGCTCTCTATGAGAAGGGCAGAATCCAGTACTCCTGCCTATGTTGGAATGCTGAGAGAGATCAGTGATGCCCTGATCTCATGCCTTAGTCCCTGCTCCAAGGTCCGAGCCTGGAAGAATGGGTCATGTACCATGTCCGTCGAATAGCGTGAGAGATTGGTAAATCTCGTCCAGTACTGGGCGACTGTCAAGCTGATCTGCCACAGCTGTAGTACCTCCTAGATGCGCACCACACGCAGGGTGGCTGGGACGAACTCTGAGTGGAAGAGGCTCTCAAAGTCTGTCCAGAGGAGTGATGCCTCATCCTGCACCTAGAGCATAATCTCCACCATCTTCCTACTGTCGCGTGTAGGAGGCTCGCTGTGAGGATCACCATGATGTCAGCCGGTGTCCCCACTAACATGAAAACTCGCACAACCGCCTCCATCCAATCCTCAGATGCCTGAGGGTCCTTCTCCCCATGGAACCTGGGCGGTTTCTGACACTGAAACTCGTGCAGTGCACCAATGCGACGTTCACTCTCAGCGGCTGGGGCTGGTAGCATCGGTGGATCCGCGAGTAGTGGTACTGTCGGTGCCTCCGCAGGAATAGGGCCCTGCACTGAGGCCTCGTTGCTCGGTGGGTTGTCGTCACGTACAAAACATGAAACCCTAGCTGGCTGCCGTTGTGGGGCCATCCTGAAAAGAAACAGGTGCGCCAAGGTTGATACAGTATACCTGGTGAGCTGACACAAAGTAATCAGAATCAAAACTTGATTCACACATGCAATCAGTGTCTTCGTGCACTAAGTCGGAAATCACAAGTTAGGGTCCTGGTGTACGGATACGTCGGTCGCCGCACCAACACTGGACTCCCTGGACTGATAACCACACTCAATACTCTTAACACTATTGATTCACATAAAAAAAGATTAGAGTCCTGAGTTCTGCAGTAGAACCGAACTCCTTTGATACCAATTTGTCACGACCCATCCTCAGGGCCCATGCCGTGACTTCCCCAAGCCCGCCTTCCATAGGCCAGGGGCTGGCGACTAGCACCAAGGTGTAATTCCCGATAAAAATGGAAGTCATTGCCTTTATAAAGTAAACAATCACACAGAGTAAGCAAGCAGAAGTAAACACTATGTAAAACTGGCTACAATAGTAAGTGAGGAAAAGTAAGTGGGCCAGAATACAAACCCAAACTGAAAGTAAAGTACAAATGGAAAAGGAAGTACAGCAACTGAAAATTAAAGCCACAACGTTGAGCCATCCACTGGAAGTCTTACCTGAAGGGTGGGTGCAGATGGCCTCCTTAGCTCCTCGGGTCCAGCTGTCCGCTCCTAGTACGTCCCGCACAGTGGTCCACCTCCAGGTACCGACTTGCTCCACAAGCCTCTACCACGATCAGTGTTGTCCTTTGTCTGCATCCAACACAACGTAGTGCGGTCATAGCCCGTGCAGGGGTGAGTATAAGCTACTCAAAAGGGACCATGAGACCCCTGAAGGTCTCCTAGAATCCACAAAGGATAATCCACAAAGGAAAGATACAATCACGAATAACATCAGACACTACTTAGGTATATGCCCATACATATACCTAAGTCATCAATTCCCATTCGGTTCCAACATCCAAGCCCAAGTACAACCCAGTCCACATAGGAAAGCACAACGTAATCCACATAGAATATCAAGTCAATCTTATCGAAGATAAGATTGAAATTCAAGACTCATCTCACACAGGAATACATCTTCGTAAGACGATAGAGATGATCAGATGTAGCCACTGATTCATCTAAGTTGTTGGACCCACACAGGATCAATAGGTACTAACCCCCACAATTACCCACACAGGATCGATAGGTACTAACCCCCACAATGACCCACACAGGATCGATAGATACTAACCCCCGCAATGACCAACACAGGATCAGACCCACATAGGATCCGTATGCGCTGGCCCACACAGGACCGATGAGCGCTGACCCACACAGGATCTGACCCACACAGGATCGGTAGCACTAATCCACACAGGATAGTTGAGTGATTTAGTCATCACTGTCGAACCCACGGAGGATTCCCAGGCAGTATTCATCGTTGTCGCAGTCGCAGCCAACTCTAAGGGTTCCCGTACACAGCAAGCTCGTTTCAGGAGGGTCCCATCCATGAGCCGAGGATATGATACATCAACTAACACGAAATCCGGAGTTTATGTATCCCAAATTTCTGAATTGTCAAAAGGAACTCAACATGACATACGACACGTCAATCAGACGCCCGGTCTAGGAGTTATTGGCTTTTTCGTTCTAGGGGCCCGGTTGGTTTTTAAGTCAAAACCAACCCGGCTATACTCCAACTACATGAAAACCTCGAGTGGAATAGTCCAAAAGGTCCGTCTCACTGAGAGGAATCCAACAAAGTCGATGGTACTTCAATCGGACGTCCGGAGCACAAGTTATAAGCGTTTCCGCTCCGAGGGCCCGGTTGGTTTCGTGTTCGAACCAATCCGGCCGATCCCAAAGTTCTCCAAAACCTTAAGTGTAATATACCAAAACGACCGTCTCGATCCAAGGATCGCATCGCAACTAACGGTGCATCGATCGGAGGTCCGTAGCCCAAGATACAGTCGTTTGAATGGAACTGTCCGGAAATAGGGGGTTTGGGCCCGGTCCGACCCGGCCCGATACCCCCTCGGTCGGCCAGAACCGGGCCGACTCGAACCGGGTCCGGGTCCGGCCCATTAAGGCGCGGCTCGGCCCAGGGGGTGCAGCCTGGCCCAGCCAGCGCGGCCCGGCTCAGCCTGGGCGCGGCCCGGCCTGGCCCACGTAGCCAGGCGGGTCGGCCGAAATGGCCGAGCGGAAGGGGCGGCGATGCCCCCTGTTGATGTAACTGTGGCCCCCGTGTGGGGGATGCTCCTTCGGCCAGCTGGGGGTTATGACCCCCGGCCTTCTCAGGGACCGGCCGGCCCGGTCCGGCTGCCCGGTTGCTGCTGCCGCGGTCCCGCCCTCCTGCTCTGGCGGCCGAAAGCCGGCCGCCGCACCCTGCTCCTTTGCGGCCCCGCTCCGGCCGCGGCCTTTTCGAGGTTCTCTGGCGCGGCGCGATGGCGTCGCGGCTTTGTTCAACTTCAACGGCGCAGCGCGATGGCGCCACGCTTCTCAGCCCATTCTTTATTATTTCCACGCGGTGAAACGGCACCGTGCTACCTTGCTCATGCCGCAACAAATTCAAGCATCAAGGGGGGAGGAGAGTCGGCCGTGTTCGTGCAGTCTGACCTCCTCCTGTTATTGCAATAACAGGCGGTCCAATTTGAAAACGAAGAACGGCGACGGAAGTATTCATGAACAAAGACAAATAATACCCTACCTCGATGAAATCGTTGAACGAAGGTTCATCACGGAATTGAACGTCGCGGAAGTAGAGGGTCGTTGGCATCACGGTACATGATGTCGCGTCGTTGATCTCCGAGGAAGGCGTCTCTCACCGTCATCCTTCATTAGAGGTCGGCGTTCTTCGTCGGTGACGGTGCGTTCTTCGCATTCTTCAAGGAAGAAGAATGTCCTTCGGAACTTAGAGCCTTCCTCTCTAAATCCTCTAGCATCATGAACTAACCTCTCACGAAATAAGACTTAGTCTTATTTAATTAACACACAAGCCAGAAATTCATTTTAAATTCAAAATGAATCCAATAATTAATTAAATTGAATAACCTACTCAATTAATTAATTAAGAGTTGACTTTCATTTAAAAGGGGTGTGGGTGGGTTACAAAATTGATAGGGGTTTAGGAAGTTGAATAGGTGGGGCTCATGTGGGCCCCACCCCACAAATATCCTACCTAGTGGAGTAGGATATAGTGGGTCCCACTCCAACCACTTAACTTAGGTTAAACTACTTTAAATAAAAATAAAATTGGTTGTACCATTTTATTTTATTCTTCACTTAACCAAAAAATTTAATTACCACACCCGAACAAACGCAACTCTAAAAAAGGTGTTCATAAGCAATTACTGGCATTGTGATTCCATCGGTGCCCTCGGAATTCGATTCAGAGCACCGATCCAAAAGTTAGGAAAAACCACTCGTTCGTTCAATGAATGTACCCGAGCTAAACTTTGGAAAATTATTCCGGGCTCACCGGGCCTCAGAATCAGGTGCCTTCAGAAACTACGTTCTTGTAAAATCCCAAAGAAAATTAAGAAAAACATTTCCTTGAATTTTACGGGTCTTTACAACATAGGTGTGTTGAAAAACTTTCCCTTCAGTTCTTTGAAATTCTACTCACATTTTTCAATCCAAAAAATATAGTCTCCCATCTAATTCAACATGGTGAGTGGATTATATAGTCATGATAAATATCAAAAAAATAATTTTAGTCTCCATACAACCTAAGAATACAATGGATCTCGATTATCATGGTTGATCTTGGACATTTCTCAATAACTTCGGTATTTGAACAATCTACTGATATACCTTAACATGAAATTACATGACCTCATAATGAGACATTTTATTTCCAGAATTCACTCTTGGAAAATTTTCATATAGATTATCCTTCCTCTTGTTTATCATCCATATCCTCAAATGTTCTCTATTCTCTTCCTTTCTCTTTTATTATATTAAAATATTGTCTACAAAGGATACCAAAATTATACCAATTTAATTTTGAAATACTCTATTCATTAATTCCATGAAGATAGCTAGAGAATTGGTAAGTTTAAAGGTCTTATAAATTAATTCATAATAACCATACTTCATATGGAAGATTATCTTGGGCATATCCTCCATGTTGAACCTTCTATAATGATAACCATAAAGAATATTAATATTGGAAATATATTTATCTGCTCATAATTGATCATATAGATCATTGATATGGTCTATAGGATACTCTTTTTAAATATTGATTTTGTTATGTTCATAATAATTAATGAAAATATCATTGAACCATAAATATTCCTAAAACAATATTCAGTGAACCCCATGGGGAATCATTGGACCAAATGAATAACTTATCTATATTTTATATTAGTTTATTATTCAATATATATAATTCAATCAGGGACATTATATATATATTCTTCTAAATATTTTTATCAAGAGTTAAGAGTTATATTGAAAATAAACTTCATGATTCTGGGTAAGTCTATGAAACTCTTTGGGAATGGCATCAATAAACTCTCATTCAATAATCATATCTTCAAAGTTGATTTTCAACCCAATAATCAAAGGTAAATATACCTCATTAATAGGTTTTAAAACCCATATTATGGAAGTAATTTCCATTGAGATTTTAGGTTTATCCTCATACTAATAGATTGATATAGGTTGACTAATAATATCAAATTTAGCATCACTTCCCCAAACATTTATATGGTCACTATACTATTAGAGGTGATCCATTCCAAATATTATAAAAAAATCAACTATATGAAGAATAAAAATATTTTCATGAGGAAAATTTCCTCAAAATTCTATTGGAGAGGAGTTATAGACATGAGATGTGATCATCATACCATTATGAGTTTTCACTACCAACTAAATATCTAATTTTTGATGTGGAAATGGTATACCATTAAGAAATTCATTAGATATAAAATTGTGGGTATAAACACAATCAAATAAACTATTTTCACTTTTAGAGTGGATGTTATGTATACCATTCACCACATATCTTGGAATATCCACTATGATTGTAGTAATTCCATATGCTAGAACTTATATACTTTCATTATTCTATAGAAAGATCCCTTTTTTCATGTGGAACTAGTTTAAAGTATTCATCATCTATTTATATTTGAATAACTAGATATCATTTGTTTCAATATTTTTATTACATTTATTATATATATGACCCTCATATCTTAACTTATAAAAAACCAACATACCCTTCAAGAATTTTATAGGCTGATTATTTCAAAAAAATGATGTAAATTTCATCATTCAATTTTTATTATCTGAAACATACCCTTTTTATTGGTGCTTGTCTATCCACTTCTTCATTTCATTTCCCTTGATGACATGGGATTTGTAAAATTATTTCACTATATTAATGGAACATTATATTATATCATTATATCACAAAAATATTTGAGAAACTAGTTCCCTTCAGAGACTCATATTAATCACATCCAATAAAAGGTAAATATTTCTTTATAGATTATTTATATAGTCCAAAAAATATCCTTCTATTGATGTAAAGTTATCCTAATAACTTACTAAACCTTCTTCCACATTTTTCATTAAAGTGATAAATTCCTCTAATTTCAAATTTCTACTTTTAGGGGAATTATTTCTCAAATAATATAACAATACAACTTCTTCTGTCCATGCTTTATATTTGATCAACCTCTTTAGTCTTCCTGATCAATAAACACAATTGATCGGAATCTTCCATCAACAAATACACTCCAAGAATAACATATTCACTTCAATTACTTCTCAATGCTTGGGATAACTTTTTGAGGGAGTTATACATTTTCATCAACCAATTGATTAAATGTTACACTACAATATAGATCTCAATGTCATGTGAAGTGGTATGACATAGGTGAATCACATTTTGGAACAATAGGTTTCTCCATAAGGTAATTTTTATTCATTATATATTTATTTAGTATCAATAATATAGTTTTGATCTTCTTATTTTCTACACCAGTTTTCTTAGTTAGCTCTTTAGGAAAATACCTACATTGATTATGGGTGTTGACTCCTTTTCATTCATTATTCTCCCCCACTATATAATAAAACACAATGATTTTGATCATAATCCGCATGAATATTTTTCCATAAAATAAAAATCCATCTAATGGTAAATATTCTCAAATACTATAAGGGGTAATCATAGTTCTCATGTTATCTATTTTCATTTAAAATATAGTTACAATAAATTCTATGAAACATGCCTCTAATTATAATGGTAACAACCCCAAATCTAGTAAAACCGAGTAAGTGTCTACTTTTATATAGTGTAATAAGTTATAAGGGATCACATCACCATGTATTGATCGGTTTATTAGTCATGAAGAACCAGATACATACATGATTCTCATATTACATTCTAAATATATAAAAAACATATCATTAGAAAAATTCCCAATACCTTGATATTATTGATTATTTCATTCCATGTATCCTATGGAATGGAAAAACATTTTGATTTAAATTTATTAGTAATGGTTTCATATAATTGAAGTTATCGTGACTAAATATAGTGACCTAAAATTCTCATATATGGATATTAAATCTTTTTCTATGAATATTAATTGCATTAAACAAACACGCGCCTGAGAAATGTAATAGTTTAGTTCCTTTGGGAACTTGGAAAATAATATTTTAATTCAGTGAAATATCTTCAATGTTTCTCATGATGATCTTCACATTCAGTACTCCTCATAGACATACCCTATATCAAACCATTCTTCATAACCTAGGGAAATGAAACATAAGAATGGGTGATATTAGATGCTCAATAAGGGTAAAAATAATAGATATAAATCTATGATCATATAAAGTCATAAGATTAGAATAAGGTTATTTGATAATTAACATAACTTACAATGTTCATAACTAACATGTCTGAGATCATAAACATGAGTCATGTCATAAATATTGGTAGTTTCTAAAACATGAATCATAAGGGAATCAAATTACAAGATCCAAGATAGAATAACATTGGCATAAAACATATATTTGTGGAATTCACATCAACATATAACATTTTGAACAAGTATTAATAGAAATAGGTTGGCCCATTTAGTTAAGGAAAATAAATCCTACCCTCTCATAAACAAATGGACATGCAACCAGGTCCACACATTACATTATGGATATGAAACAAAGGTCCAAGCATAACATTATGAACATGTAATCAAGTTTATTCCTAAATTCTTGAACATTTAATCAAGTTCACGCACAAAATTATGGATATGAAATATAGGTCTACGAATAACATTTTTAACATGTAATCATGTTGACACATTACATTGTGAACATGTTATCAGGTTCATGCATAACATTAAGAATGTGAATTAAAGGTCCACACGCCCATCATAAAGAAAAATTCCCTTATTGAGTCTAGTTCACTCTATAGTGACCCAGGATTAAAATATATTGATATTATATCAATTTTATGAATATTCATCACCTTAAAAATACATTATTCAAGATCATACTAGTTTATCTTCATTGGAAACTTGGAACAAAATCTTCTAACTCAGGGAATTATCATCAATGTTTACCAAAAAGAACATCCACTTTTTGTTTCAATAAATCAAAAATAATATTTTTTGTAAATATTAAAAGTATATTACATAATTAATGGATTTATTAAAGAAATAATATTTCAATACAATATTATAATTAAATAATTTTTATTAAATATAAATTATTATATGATTTTTATGATGTCAAATGTCTTTTTTAAAAGGGTTCAAAAATTATTATTATCAAAAAAACACAATATTTCTTAATAAATATCAATTATATTTTAATCATTAAAATTTAAAAATTTGTAAAATTATTTAGGAGAAATTAATATTATTTTTTGAATCAGAAATTTGAAATTATCCAATAGTGAATTTTTCATAATTTTCAGAGACAGTCAATTTTTTTGGTAAAAATTAAATACTGTATAAATATAATTTATGTGTTATGAAATCAAAATGAACCAAAAGTGATGTAATAAATAATATAAAAGTTTTAAAATACCAAATAAATTTTTTTACTTTAAAATAATGTTGTTTTTTATTGTATTAATTTTATGAAGTCATTATGAATCCTCCCAAACTTATTAAAAAAATTCAGGTTTTTAAATCATTTCATTTAGAGTGTGACTCACCTCCATATAAGAAATGAAGTTATTTTGTTAATTATTTCCCTTGTACATATTATATAATGATAATAAGTCTCATTTGGAATAATCCAAGGGAAAAACCATGGTATAGTTTTGTGCTTTTGTTTATTTTATTATGTAGAATCCAAAACCTATATAATAAAGAAATCCCCATCTTTTCCCATATAAAACCACCCAATATCCAATTTATAATTACTCAAACTCCTCATATAACATCCATAATTCAACCTCGACTCTCTATAGTCCTCCCTAGGTGCTTCCAAGCTCTCAAGAAGCCCCACTGAAGAATTTGGATTCACACACTCAAGGGATTTCTCTCTTCTTATTTTATTTTATAAACCTATTTTATGTTATGCCTCTCAATTTCATTTTTTTCAAGTTGTGTTATGTTATTAAATATCCCCCTTAATTTAAATTTTATTCCTAATATGTTGAGAGACCCCTTTCACCCACATTAAACCCTCCCTTGAACCTTTATGTAAACCTGTTACCATTATAAATTTAACTAAGGGATCCTCACCTTGTATTCTTTATTTATGTTTATTTATTATCTTATACCTTGAATTTAAATTTCCTAATGTTTTAAAATTTATTTATATGTCTCTATTACTTAATTTTTTTCAAATTATTGGAGAACTATTTCTCTCTCGCAAACCGATTTTATGAATTTTTAAGTGATGATGTTATGCTGCTGAAACTTCACCATGATTTTTCCATGCCAAAATAATTTTGTATTGAATACCATACCCATTTACTATAAAGGGTTTTCACCTTTATAAAAATATTCTTATATTAATCGGTACTTACTATTATTTATTCCACACTCCATTTTCTTGGTATAAACTTTGACGATAAATGATTGCATGTATTATGAACTATGTGGCACACATAAGCATGAGAATGAAATAAACATGACCAATGAACATGAATTATATAGAGCTACAATTCATTGAGAAATGTTTAGTCTCACAAGATATCATGTTGGGATAGGGAGTGAACCAGATTCCTTGGTGGTATATTTTTCACCACAATGTCTTAGAGTTTTATCCTTAACCAATGTTTATGATGTAGTGTTTTAAGTTGTTTCCACATTTCCCATATTATCACTATCATGAAATATCATACCTCAATGTTAATGTTTTTTATTACAACTCTTTTTATACCTTCTTGATATTATTATTCTCAAAAATGTATCACTTTAGTCCATTTTTATTCACTTATTTTGATTTATTTCTCACCCATTTTTTATGTTTATCCCCAGCTTATCCCATGAAGTTTTAATAGCCTTCTAATTTTAGAATCATGTAAAAGACTTTTTTTAATAATTTTTTTGTATCCCATGTTAGAGATGTCATTCTATGTACCTAATTCCAAAAAAACACTATACTTCATGATAATTTGGTTTTATTATGTGTGATTTTATGTAATAAATCATGAATTAATTTGTAATAAAGAAAAAGGATGTTATAGATGGTAATAAAAGAAAAAAATTAGTTATATTTGTTATTTGGATTAGAAAACTCTAGTGAAATACTTAGAGATAAGATGATGTATATTAAAACATTCCAAAATTTTGGTAGGTATATGTTATGTGGTTTATTAAGAAAATATATCCATGTATAGATACTATAATTGGGAATTTTTTTAGAAAAGATGTACCTTGGGATGATAGCTTTGATAAGGTGTGCTGGGACTGACTTGGTGTCACCTAGTACATGACAACAGGTCTTACTACACACCTTGCTTGACACTACCGAGGTATATGCATTAGTAAATTCATAATCTCTTTACGAACCATTATTAATGGAATAGAAAAAAATCCCCTAAGAATATGTGTTAATAAATACATCATGGATAGTATAGATTGAATCCTAGAAATTCATAAGTTAAAAAAATACATGTAATTTATAATTTATCCCTTTTAGTTCAGTGGATTTCACTTAATTTTTTTACTAGTTTTAAAAATTATATTTTTTCTTTTTATTATATCCAATGGAAATAAATTAGATGAACCTGGTAAACAATCAATTTAAGGGAAATGTAATGACTTCCCCCAATGAGATTCCCAATCGGATTAGAGCATAAACCAAAAACTTCATGACGATACTCTATCAGCTGACCCTGGTTTTTGAATAGAAACTTAGATCAGGTGGAGTGTCAATATCCCCTTAATCAATAACAAGTTATAATTGAGAGCTTTATGTGACAAATGCCTCTAACATTCAATGGATAATAAAATATCTTAATCATGGAATAATGGATCAACTCCATTGACAATATATTCTCCATCCTTCAATGTTCCAAACAAGAGAATGATCTACTAGTTTTTTATCATATGGAGGGAGAATTTGATTATTGGTTAACATTGAAAATGAATATGAAACCTGAGGAACAAATTGTAGCAATGGAGGGGAAGGAATTTCAAAAAATGTTTTTGGATAAATACATTATGTGCACTCTTCATCTTGAAATGGAAATGTATTTCATTACCCTCAGGAAAAAAGAAAACACATTTATTTGGGGATGTCAATAAAACATCACAATACTTTCATGATAGGCCTCTGGATTTTTCCTTACCCCAAAATGCAAGGTTGACTAGTTCTTTGGTGAGATAAAACCTACTCTACAAAAATCCATAGTGATCCAATACTTTTATATCTATGAGGAATTTTTTTTATGTTCCATAAAAGTTAAAATGGAGGTTTTCAAATATCAAGGTTATCCAGGGGATAAGAAGTGAAAAGTGGAGTTTAATTCATGTGGTCCAATAGAGAAATCAAATTGTTTCATGAAATTTCAATATCCCAGTTTTCAAAGTTGTGGAAGGATTTACCCTAGAAATTTCCTTAGGGGGTGAGGAAATGATTAAGTTGTGGGAAAAAATTACTCTTAGCTAATGACTTTCGATGATAGAAACCTACTAATTCGATGGAGGAAATTAATTCTCTAGTCAACCCTCAATGAATTGTTCATTGGTGAAACTATATATAATGAGGGAACTTTTCAAATCAATGCCTTAAGCCAAGGGGTTTAAAAGAAAACCAACAACCTCCAGGGTAGAAAGGGTGATCTTTTTCTATCACAACTACTGAGGTGGATCGTGACAATGAATTGGTGAAAGGTATGTCATTTATTCAATCAAGGATAGAAATCTTACTTTTTGATTCTGTTTCTACACATTCTTTCATATCACTAATGTTTATTATATCTATTCAAACACCATCATAAACCATTGAAGTGGAGATATCTGTGAAAATGCAAAATGGGTAAATTTTTGCATCCTCAGTATATAACTCCTCCCAGGTCACAATTTTTGGGTTGAACTTCCCAAAAAACATTTTCGTACTCCCTTTGGAGGAATTTGATGCAATTATGGGTATGTATTAGCTTTCTCTGTATATATACAACATAAATTTTCATGATAAGGAAATCACTCTTCATATTCCAAATCGACCCCGGATTATATACAACTGCAAGGAAAAGGATGTATCTTATTTAGAAATAAAATCCCATGCATGGATATTATTTCCTTATGTGAAAGATTTATCTAGCTCAAATGATTGAGTCTAATGAATGAACCATCCTCAAACACATGCCTATTGTGAGGGTATACATTGATGTGTTTCCTGATGAATTTTATGGTCTTCCTCTTAGACAAGAGGGTTAATTTTCAATTGAGATTATACCAGGGGTGTTACTATGATCTAAAACTCCATATATAATGGTTTTTATGGAACTTGAGTAGCCGAAGAAACAACTACCAGAGAATATAGATAAAGGGTTCAGATTCCCAAGTGATTCATCATTGGGTGCACTAGTCCTCTTCATCAATAAGAAGGATACTTCAATTTGCCTTTGGATTTATTAATGTGAGATCAACAAGAGAATGATAAAAAAAGTATCAAGTTCCATGAATTGATGACTTATTCTATCAACTACATGGAGAAAAATAATTCTCCAAGGTGGATATGTGGTCTGGATATTACCAAGTTAGGGTGAAGAAGGAGGATATCCCCAAAACTACTTTTCCTATTAGGTATGAGCATTATGAGGTCAAAGTAATGCCATTCAGAGGCACTAATTCTCAATAAATCTTTATGGAATTAATAAAAATATTATTTAGAGAATACCTAGAAAATTTTTTGGTAGTATTCATATATCATATTCTAATATACTCCAAAAAAAGGAGGAGAATGAGGATAATATAATTACTATACTAAAGACTATGCAATAAGATAATATTTATGCAAAGTACAAAAAATATGATTTATGGTTTTTTTCTGTCCCATTATTGTGAAATATCATCACAATCAATGGGGTAACTATGGACCCTTCAAAAATGGAAAAAATTGAAGGATGTCTAAAGCCAACATCTGTGACAGATATTCATAGATTACTTGGATTTATTAAGTATTCTCGTCGATTTTTGTGAAATTTATCATGAGTGTAAAACCCTCTAACCAAGAAAACTCAGAAGTGGTTAAAGTTTTCGTTAAAACATAATTGTGAAGAGAGATTCATGGAACTAAAAATGAGCCTTATCACTTAACATATTCTCACACTACCCTCAAGTGGATAATTTTTTTAGTGTTCATCAATTATTCAAAGAAGGTATTGGGTTGTGTGTTATTGTTGAATGAAAAATTCATAGCCTATGCTTCAAGGTAGTTGAATGTTCACAAATTGAACTACATTACAGATTATTTTGAGTTTGTAGTAGTGATTATTGATTTGAAAATATGTTCTCATTATCTGTTTGGGGATAAGTGTGAAATAAATATGTGTCACAAAAGTCTAAAATATATATTCACATAGAAATATCTGAATATGTGTGAAATAATATGGTTAGGGTTGATCAAGGACTATGAATTCTCAGTCCACTACTATCCTAGTAAAGCGAATATAGTGGAGGATTCTATAAGTTGAAATTATCAAGAAATTCTATCATTGATGGGAATTTAGGGGGATATAATCTTCTTAAATTTATAAAGGATGGATCAGGGAATCATAAAGGAAGGAACATAATCTATACTTTTACAAATGATTTCTAAACTATCCTTCGGGAGAGGTTAAAGGATGATCAAAAAAATTATATGGGAATTTAGAAGAATGTAAAAACTATATAGAATGGGAATTCTTATAAGATCAATGTTAATGAATAATAATTTGTGACATTTGGGTCATAAATATATATACCATCAAATCAGGTGTTAATGAAGGAATATTTGGAGGATGCACATAGTTATACTCCCTCCATTCACCTAGGAAGAACAAAGATGTATTTAGATCTCCAAGATAACTATTTTTGGGATAATATGATGAAGGAGAATACTGAATATAGATCAAATTCCCTAGTATGTCAACAAATGAAGGCTGAAAGGAATAATTCTAAGGGGATGGGGTAACCATTTCCCATACCAACATGGATATTGGAAAAATCACCATGGACTTTTCCACTAGTCTTTCAAATTGATCAATAGGTAATAATGCTATATTGGTTGCAATGGATCTTCTTACAATGACTGCACACTTAATTTTGATTTGATAGGATTTCTCACTGAATCAAATTGTACGGATATGAATCAGAGAAGTGGTGAGGATGGATGGAGTACCACCATTGATTGTATCCAATGGAGATTTGAGATTCACCTACACATTTTAGAAAAGTCCTCAACATTCTCTAAACTCCAAGTTGATCTTTATTATAGCCTATCATCCTCAAACTGATGACCAATGTCAGCTAACAATTCAAAAACTAGAATATATGTAGTGAGCATGTTCTATATACATTAAAGGAGAATGGGGAAAACATATACCTCTGGTCAAGTTCTCCAACAACAATATTTTCTAATAGATTATCCAAATGGATTAATATGAAGCCCTTTGTGGAATAATATGCAGAACACTAGGAAGTTGGGATGAAGTTAGTGAGTGTAAGTTGCTAAGACCTAAAATGGTCAAAGAAATGGTGGTTAAGGTGAAAACCATTAAACTTAACATCAAGGCATCCCAAAGTCAGTGAAAATTCTATGAAACAATCATCGACGAGACCTTCAGTAGAAGTTTGGATATGTTGTATGACTCTACATATCTCTATGGACAAAATTGATGAGATTTTTGGAAGAAGGGAAATCATAGTCCAAGATACATTGGCCCCTTTTAGATCTTTGATCATATCAAAGTATTTTATAATCAACTGGAATTTCTACCAAACATATCTCAAGTACATTATATATTCCATGTACCCTTATTGAGAAATTACATACCAAAACTTCATATCTACTCAATCCATAGGGATTATAATTATAAAATTACCTTTCCTATGAGAAGTAGAGATTGAATATATTAGAGCATAGATACAAATTTATATGAAATAAGAAAATTCACATTGTCTAAGTGTTGTGGATAAACTGAAATTTTGAGGAAGAAATATGGGAACCAAAGGAGTTAATGAAACAAAGTTACCATTATCTTTTTTACTATGGGAAATGATAATTTTGAGGGTGGATTTTTTAATGGCGGGAATATTGTAATGAAATAATTTTTTATAAATAAAATTATCTATTTGATTTATTTAAATTTCTTATAATGTAATATGGTTATAGAAAACACATTGTAACGACCCGAAATTTTGAATAAATCTTGTATCCTAATTTTGTGTGTTATTTTATACTCAACAAAACTGTATCATTTGATAACATTATTGTAATTAAAATGAGACTATTGGGTTTTGACTGTTATATGATCGTTGGCCAATATGACAACTGGAAACTAAACGTTTTGATTATTGTCTCTAAATAAAAGTGATTTTGGTTAATTAATATAGAAATAAGATTCTATGGCCTCACCTCGTAGTCTTGGACCGATCGAAGCCCGTCTAACAGAACTTGGAAAGGAGGTAGCACCACTGGGCTTTTCTCTAGACCAAACCCAAGCCAAACTTCATCATGTGAAGCTAGAATGGAATCGCCTTCGTGAGAAGTTCAAACTTGTAGAAATTACTACTCGTGCGATGTTGTCCGAGCCGCCCTCAGATTCCCTCACCTTAGCACACCTTACACTTAGGTCCTATGCTGGTGTAATTAGGGGCTATTTAAGGAGACTGTAACTGCCTTGTGTAATCCTTTGTTTTAAATAAAAAATATCGATTTCTTCTTATGATAAAGTTTATGAATTTTCAAATGACCGGATATATATAGTATGGATATTTTTGATGAATTTTAGAAAATGGATATTTTAAAAATGTTTATGTAAACCTTAAATAATAAAAAATGTGTAATGATTTTCAAAAAATGGTCTTCTAAAATTATGTTCAGTACAAAATTTAGAGTCTTATAAGATCAACTTGATTTTTGATGAATAGTAAATTTAGAATAGTGGTTTTTCGCTTAGGATTAGCAATGTGACCAAATGGATTGGAAATCTCACTTAAAGAAAGTTTTGATATAATTTATACACCCTGTTTAAGTAATGTGATTCAATAAAATGGGTAAATAACGGTTTCGTAAATTATTAGTCAAGTATTAGTTTTTTCGGGTGAATAGAGTTTTTTTAATTAAAAATTAAATTAAAAAGTATTTGAAAATTATTTTTATAAAATGGACTTTATTTTTGAACTCAGAGCATCTATATTATGTTATGGTAATTTTTGGGGATTTTTCTAAAAAAATGAATTTTCGGTGAATAGTGTATTTATTTAAAAATTAAATTAAAAATTTTTAGAAAATTATTTTTATAAAATGGAGTTCATTTTTGTAATCAGAGCATTGATATTTGGTTAAGGTGAAATTTTGGGATTTTTCTGAGAAAGATGAATTTTCAGTGAATAGTAAAAATGCAGTTTTAGGGTTTCGGTATGTTTAATGACGTCATAACTGTGTAATGATGATGTCATGAGATATTTTAAGGGTTTTATGACCAAAGGTGATGAATTATTGTGTGGGGTCCCTATGTTTCCTAACTCCATGGGAAATACCATGGGAGATCCCATGGTTTTGAGAAAACCACTTGTGAGGTGTCCCTTGGCCATTAATGCCTTGTCCCCTCACATTCCCTATAAATACCCACCCTTTACTCCTTTAGTTTTCACTCCAAACTCTAACCCAACGAATCTCTGGTCTCATTAACTCCCAAAGAGTCCTCCCAATGTGCCCCAAGCCCTCAAGGTCCCAACCTTTGAGTTTTAAGAGTTACGTTTTAAGGTAAGGGATCTGACCTCTCTCTTTCTTTTCAAGTAATCTCTTTTATGGAATTTATTTTATGCTCCATGTTCTTATATTGGAGGATGTTCTTTTATATTAATCATACATTCATTTTCATTTTCATATGATGAGAGACACCCTCTTTCTCTCGTCAATTCTTTTTAAGAATGTTTAAGTGGCGTCGTTAGGCTGCCGAATTTTTAAGGGATTCGTTCACCTTTCTTATTTTTCAAAGTTCTACTTTCATGTCAAGTCTTTCAAGTTAATTTTTATTATGATGGGGTATGATCACTATATCTATAATACTGAACTTTTATTTTCATATTATTAGAGATCCTATTTTATTTCATCAATTCATTTTTGTTGAAGTTTAAGTGGCGCCGTTAGGCTGCCGAATTTTTAAGGGATTCGTTCACCTTTCTCATTTTTCAAAGTTCTACTTTCATGTAAAGACTTTCAAGTTCCTTTTTTTATGATGGGGTATTATATCTATATCTATCATACTGAAATTTTATGTTCATATGATGATATACCCTATTTTATTTCTTCAATTCATTTTTGTTGATGTTTAAGTGGCGTCGTTAGGCTGCCAAATTTTTAAGGGATTCGTTCACCTTTGTCATTTTTCAAAGTTCTACTTTCATGTCAAGTCTTTCAAGTTCCTTTTTATTATGATGTGTTATGATCTATAAATATATCATACTTATCTTTTATTTTCATATTATGAGAGACCCTATTTGATTTCGTCAATTCATTTTTGTTGAAGTTTAAGTGGCGCCATTAGGCTGCCGAATTTTTAAGGGATTCATTCACCTTTCTCATTTTTCAAAGTTCTACTTTAATGTCAAGTATTTCAAGTTCCTTTTTATTATTTTGGGGTATGATTTATATATATATAATACTGAACTTTTATGTTCATATGATGAGAGACCCTATTTGATCTCGTCAAATCATTTTTTGTTGAAGTTTAAGTGACGACGTTAGGCTGCCGAATTTTCATAAGAGGAATCTTATTTTTGTCTTCCTTTCATGTTCTCCATTTCATAAGGTATGTCTTTAAAATTTCATTACCATGTTCTTAAATCCTTTATATTCTGTTACCCTACTTTTTTATGGATCATTTATGAGTGGGTGACCCATTTCCCCTCTCTTTTAAATGTTTTCTAAAACCCCGAAACATAACCGTTATGCTGCAGAATTTCCGTCTCAAAATGTCTCTCTCTTTTTCTAATGTTCTTTTATTTTATTAAGTGAATACTCAATGATTTCGCTTCTATAGGGGTATTCACATATATACCAAGTTATTCTATTTTAAATTCTTGGATTTACATACATGAGACCTTCTCTCCCATTCTGTGGGTTTAAAGTGACGTAAAGATCATGTCTTTAAAGCAGTTTTTAAACGTAATGATTATGAAATGAAACCCATTCCTTTTTTCTATATGGGTTGTTTATGAAATTATTGATGAGGATATATGTGGCTCACAGGATAATAAATACATTTCAAGTGTGCGCCCTGATAGCGCTCCAATGCATTGGGTAAATACTTAATCTCTAGAGATGACATTTTAGACTGATACCTTGGTGAATAACCTTGGTAATTTTTAATGACACCTTGAGGATGGACCCTGGTGAAATGAAATGATTGTAAATATTAAATGTTGTATCCACGTCTTCAAGTTATGAAAAGTTTTATTTTTATTATGATATTCTTTGGATTTATTTCTCATGCCTTAAAGTTCTTTTTCATGACATTGTTGATGTATCCCAAGTTCACATTTAAATGTTTTCCCTTGTTTCCCTTACTGGGCCTTCTTCTCACCCTTTCTTTTGATTTATGTCCCCATGTTATGAGATGCAGTAATGAACCTAGTATGAACATGATGAGAATCCTTTCAAGTGTTTAAGAAGAATGTTTTATGTTTTCATGTTTTAAGTTCCTGGTTTCCAAGACACTAAACATTAAAGATCCTCAGTTTTGTAAAATGTAATGAAAGTTTATGTGATAAAAAGGCGGGATGCTATAGTTGGTATCAAAGGATGGTTTATTTTTTTTGGAAATTAGGATATGAAAACATTAGGAATAACCCTATAGAAAAGTTTAAATATAGGAAATCTTCCTGGTATTTTGGTGAGTATTGAGTAAGGGGTTTCCAAGCAAATACATCCCTGACTGGATACGAGTAGGTAGAAGTGGCTCTGGCACAGATGTACATAGGGGTAAAACCCGAAAACAGCACTTTGAGCTAGACTCAAAAGGGAACTGGTACATGACAATGGGCCTTGCTGCACTCTTGGTTACGACACTCCCGGGGGATATTCTTTGGTAAATTCATAAGCTTAGTATGAACCATTATTAGAAAAACAAAGATAAAATAAAATAAAGACTCACATAAGAATATATGATCATGGATAACCTATATTAGAACCTTGGGGATCACAAGTTAGGGTATACTTTTCTTCTACAATTTATCCTTCTATGCTTGAAGTTCCTTTTCATGATTATTGACTAAGTATTTAAGCCCCTAATTGTACTTTATTTTCTTAGTTAATGGCGTTAAATGGAATAACATGTCCCAACAACCAGTGTGATAGGAAATGTGACGATTTCCATATTAATATGATGGAGATGATTAGGGGATTAAAAGATGATTATTATTTTGGAAGACGCTCACTATTTTGGGAACCCTATTTGATCGAGGTAAATAGATTACTATGGTATATTATTTGAGGAGTAAAGGTTGACTTATATTTTAAAGAATCTATGAATTTATGGTTGACTTAGAGTAATTTAAGTTACTTATGGAAATGATTAACCTATCTTGGGGAAAATATGTTTAGGTTAGATACTTTTGTTATAAGATGTTAGGAGTGGTTGATGTTGTTTGGAGATGAATGATGCAGTTTATTTTGGAAGACTATGATATCAAATCCTTCTTGTATTTGGGTTTAAATCTTAGTTTGGTTTATTTTGAGGAATTTTAAGGATAGTTATTTATGGAATGGTCTATGATGAACTTTGGGTAGTACCATGGAACTTTGAAGATTTAAAGGTAGTTTCCCTTCCTATGGGATTCTTTCTTTTTGAAGAGTTGTTTTATCTTACCCTTTCTATATTTTGGATAATGTATAAAGATAGAAGAAATTAATAGTTAATCTTTTGTGGATTACGTGACTCTCAATAAGATGATTCTTGTGTTTTAATGAGACCAAGTGTTTTTGAATGCTCATCGTTTGGAGAAAATATTAGTTTTGGTAGAAACTTATTAAAGGATGAAGCTCTACTTGATGGTAGGTATATTTCCTTATGTTTTTGTTCTATGTAGTAAATGAATTCCTCAAAATTATGAAAAGGAATGTAAAACAAAAACGGTGTTGGTTTATGTTTCCTACTAGGTAATCAAAGACCGTTTACACACATCATAAGTTTGGGATTTTCTCATGGTTAATTTTCTCCTAATCATGTTTTCTATCACTCTCTCTCAGAACTTGACCCTTTGTTTTTTCTTCCATATCCATGTTTTCCAACATGTAATCCTAGTATGGGTAAACTCGGGTGGCCTTTGTACTTCCTTTTCTTTCTTTTAAAGTAATAGTGTTACTGACTCTTTTTCTGATGTGGTACTTTCAATGAAATTTCAAAACCCGATTTTAAAAAAATTGCGAGGACACAATTTCTTAAGGGGGAAGATTGTAACGACCTGAAATTTTGAATAAATCTTGTTTCCTAATTTTGTGTGTTATTTTATACTAAACAAAACTGTTTCATTTGATAACATGAGTATAATTAAAATGAGACTGTTGGGTTTTGACTGTTATATGATCGTTGGCCAATATGACCACTGGAATCTAAACGTTTTGATTATTGTCTCTAAATACAAGTGATTTTGGTTAATTAATATAGAAATAAGATTTCATGGCCTCACCCAGTAGTCTTGGACCAATCGAAGCCCATCTAATAGAACTTGGTAAGGAGGTAACACCACTGGGCTTTGCTCTTGACCAAACCCAAGCCGAACTTCATCATGTGAAGCTAGAACGGAATCGCCTTCGCGAGAAGTTCAAACTGATAGAAATTACTACTCGTACGATGTTGGCTGAGCCACCCTCAGATTCCCTCACCTTAGCACACCTTACACTTAGGTCCTATGCTGGTGTAATAAGGAGCTATGTAAGGAGACCATAACTGCCTTGTGTAATCCTTTTTTTTAAATAAAAAAAATTTATTTCTTCTTATGATGAATTTTATGAATTTTCAATTGAACAGATATATATAGTATGCATATTTTTTATGAATATTAGAAAAAGGATATTTAAAAAATGTTTATGTAAACATCAAATAATAAAAAATGTGTAATGATTTTCAAAAAGTGGTCTTCTACAATTATGTTCAGTACGAAATTTAGAGTCTTATAAGATCAACTTGATTTTTGATGAATAGTAAATTAAGTATAGTGATTTTTTGCTTAGGATTATTAATGTGACCAAATTTATTAGTAATCTCACTTAAAGAAAGTTTTAATATAATTTAGACACCTTGTTTAAGTAATGTGATTCAATAAAATGGGTAAATAATGGTTTCATAAATTATTAGTCAAGTATTAGTTTTTTCGGGTGAATAGTGATTTCTAATTAAAAAATAAATTAAAAATAAATAGATAATTATTTTTAAAAAATGGACTTTATTTTTGAACTCATAGCATCGATATTATGTTATGGTAATTTTTGGGGATTTTTCTGACAAAATGAATTTTCAGAGAATAGTGTATTTATTTAAAAATTGAATTAAAACTATTTAGAAAATTACTTTTATAAAATGGAGTTCATTTTTGTAATTAGAGCATCGATATTTGGTTAAGGTGAAATTTTTGGATTTTTCTAAGAAAGATAAATTTTCAGTGAATAGTAAAAATGCAGTTTTAGGGTTTCGGTATGTTTAATGACATCATAACTATGTCATGATGATGTCATGAGATATTTTAAGGGTTGGACGACCAAAGGAGATGGATTATTGTATGGGGGCCCCATGTGGCCTAACTCCATGGGAAATACCATGGGAGAGCCCATGGTTTTGAGAAAACCACTTGTGAGGTGTCCCTTGGCCATTAATGCCTTGTCCCCTCACATTCCCTATAAATACCCACCCTTTCATCCTTTAGTTTTCACTCCCAACTCTCCCCCAAAGAAGATATGGTCTCATTACCTCCCAATAACGCCTCCCAAGGTGCCCCAAGCAATCAAGGTCCCAACCTTTGAGTTTTAAGAGTTACGTTTTAAGGTAAGGGATCCGACCTCTCTCTTTCTTTTCAAGTAATCTCTTTTATGGCATTTCTTTTAAGCTCCATGTTCTTATATTGGAGGATGTTCTTTTATATTCATCTTACTTCCCTTTTAATTTTCATATGATTAGAGACCCCCTCTTTCTCTCATCAATTCTTTTTAAGAATGTTTAAGTGGCGCCATTAGGCTGTCGAATTTTTAAGGGATTCGTTCACCTTTCTCATTTTTCAACGTTCTATTTTCATGTCAAGTCTTTAAAGTTCCTTTTTATTATGATGGGATATGATCACTATATCTATCATACTGAACTTTTATGTTCATATAATGAGAGACCCTATTTGATTTCGTCAATTCATTTTTGTTGAAGTTTAAGTGGCGCTGTTAGGCTGCCGAATTTTTAAGGGATTCGTTCACCTTTCTCATTTTTCAAAGTTCTACTTTCATGTCAAGTCTTTCAAGTTACTTTTTATTATGATGGGGTATGATCCTTATATATATCATACTGAAATTTTATGTTAATATGATTAGAGACCCTATTTGATTTCATGAATTCATTTTTTTGAAGTTTAAGTGGCGCCATTAGGCTACCGAATTTTTAAGGGATTCGTTCACCTTTCTCATTTTTCAAAGTTCTACTTTCATGTCAAGTCTTTAAAGTTCCTTTTTATTATGATGGGGTAGTATCTCTAAATCTATCATACTGATATTTTATGTTCATATTATGAGAGACCCTATTTTATTTCGTCAATTCATTTTTGTTCAAGTTTAAGTGGCGTCGTTAGGCTGTCAAATATTTAAGGGATTCGTTCACCTTTCTCATTTTTCAAAGTTCTACTTTCATGTCAAGTCTTTCAAGTTCCTTTTTATTATGTTGGGGTATGATCTCTATATCTATCATACTGAACTTTTATGTTCATATGATGAGAGATTCTATTTTATCTCATCAAATCATTTTTTGTTGATGTTTAAGTGACGCCGTTAAGCTGCCAAATTTTCATAAGAGAAATATTATTTTTGTCTTCCTTTCATGTTCTTAATTTCATATGGTATGTCTTTAAAATTTCATTACCATTTTCTTAAATACTTTATATTCTGTTCCCCTACTTTTTTATGGATTATTTATGAGTGGGTGACCCATGTCCCCGGTCTTTTCAATGTTTTCTAAAACCCCAAAACATAACCGTTATGCTGCAGAATTTCCGTCTCAAAATGTCTCTCTCTTTTTCTAAAGTTCTTTTATTTTATTAATTGAATTCTCAAATATTTCTCTTCTATAGGGGTATTGACATATATACCAATTTTTTCTATTTTAAATTCTGGGATTTACATACAAGAGACCTGCTCTCCCTTTTCGTGGGTTTAAAGTGATGTAAAGATCATGTCTTTAAAGCAGTTTTTAAACGTTATGATTATGAAATGAAACTCATTCCTTTTTTTTCTATATGGGGTTTTTATGAAATGATTGATGATGATATATGTGGCTCACATGATAATGAATACATTTCAAGGGTGCGCCCTGATAGTGCTCCAATGCATTGGGTAAAGACTTAATCTCTAGAGATGACCTTTTAGACTGATACCTTGGTGAATAAGCTTGGTAATTTTTAATGACACCATGGGGATGGACCTTGGTGAAATGAAATGATTTTCAATATTAAATGTTGTAGCCACATATTCAAGTTGTGAAAAATATTATTTTTATTATGATATGCCTCACGATTTCTTTCTCATGTCTTAATGTTCTTTTCATGACATTGTTGATGTATCCCAAGTTCACATGTTAAATGTTTCCCCTTGTTTCCCTTACTGGGCCCTCTGCTCACCATTTCATTTGATGTATGTCCCCAGGTTATGAGATGCAGTAATGAACCTAGGATGAACATGAGGAGAGTTCTTTCAAGTGTTTAAGAAGAATTTTTTATGTTTTCATGTTTTATGTTCCTGGTTTTCAAGACACTAAACCTTAAAGATCCTTGGTTTTGTAAAATGTAATGAAAGTTTATGTGATAAAAAGGTGGGATGCTATACACATGAACTTATTTTTTTATTATATCCAAATGGATTTAAAATACCTTTATGTATAATGACTGTTGATAATATATTTTTGAACAATGATCACATGATTAGTATATATATAGTGTTTTAACAAATCCAATTGACATAGACAATGGAAGTGATGACCTAAAACAGTTGGATTGTACCCTATTAATCCTATCTATCAAAAATTATGAGGTAGATAGCATCTCTGGACTTTTCTCTTAAACATTACAAAGTTGAGATCCAAAAAAAATAAGCATAGGTGAAAACATTTAAGGGTGAAGTTCAATCTCATTGAGATTAAAACCCAAAATATGTATGTAGAACCACCCCATAAAATTCTCATCATCACACAGCATAATCTTAAGGAATATTTGAGTGTATTAAAGGGATATGTATCAAGAATCTAGTGATATGGTTATGTACATTATTTTTTATAGAACAATTTATGTATTTTCATCCTATTATTGTAACATCATACTTGATTTTTATTTGGATACAATAAAACAAAAATAGTATTTATGGATAATATTCAAATTCAGTTAATGAATTACTGGATTTTTTAAATAAATAATAATTTTAAAAAATATTATTGTTCAATAATTTTTATTATGTATAAATTATTATTTAATTTTTATGAGGTCAAATCTAATTTTAAAAGGGTTCAAAAGTCATTACTGTCAAAAAACACAACATTTATTAATAAATATATATTTTATTTTAAAATTTAGTGTTAACATATTTATAAAATTATTTATATAAAACAAATACCATTTTTTGTAATTATAATTTCAAAATTATCCAACAGTGAATTTTTCATAATTTTTTAATATAGTCTAAATTTAGGGTAAAAATTAAACATCGTATAAATATACATTGTCTATTACAACATCATAATGAACCAAAAGTGATGAAATAAATAATATAAAATGTATAAATTACATAATATATTTTTTTAATTTAAAATAATGTGGTTTTATGTTTATTTTATTTATTCTATATATCCATTATGAATATTTCCAAACTTATAATATATTTGAACATTTTTAAATCATTTGATTAAGATTCTTATTTGCCTCCAAATAATAACGGTAATTATTTTAACAATTTAGGACATTTTATATATAAAATAATTATAACCACTTATATTTTTTGAAAACCATGGTAAAAAACTATGGTATGGTTTGTGGTTCTGGTTATTTTATTGCGTAGACTAAAAAACCAAAATAATAATGAAATCTTCATCTATTCCTATATAAAACCACAAAAGTTACAATTTTTCATCACTAAAAATCATTTTATAACATCCATACTCTTCAATAAACTCTCTATAGTCCTCTCTATTTTCCTCCAAACTCTCAATAAGACCCTTTTAAGCATTTCGAGTCACACACTCATGTAAGGTATTTCTCTTTTCTCATGTCAATTCATGCACCTCTTTTATGTTATGTCTCTAAATTTCAATTTTTTAATTTTGGGGTATGTTATTCCATATCCCCCTTAATGTAAATTTTATTTATATATGATGAAATAACCCTTTAGCTCTTATTAATATGTCCTATGTACCTTTATGGACACCCATTACCATACTAGAATTTACTAAGGGATCCTCACCTTTTCTTCTTTATTAATGTTTCTTTATTATATTATACCTTCTATTTATAATCATGAATGTTGGGACAAGTATTTACATGTCCCTATTACTTGACATTTTATTTTATAATTATTATTTACCCCATTATCTCTCATTAACCAATTTTATGAATTTTTAAGGGACGCTTTTATGCTGCCGAAATTCCACCGTGATTTTTCCATTCCAAAAAAAATGTATAGTGAATACTATACCCATTTCCTATCAAAGGTTTTAACATCTTTAAAAATATACCTATTTTAATTGCTACGTAAATTTATATATTCCAAACTCCATGTTCATGTTGTAAAATGTGATGATAAAAGATTCCATGTATGATGATCAATGTGGAACACTTAATCTTGAGAATGAAATGAATACGATGAGTGCACCCAAAATTATATAGTTCCCACATTCATTGGGTAATGTTTGGCCTCATGAGAATTATTTATGGGAGAGAGAGTTAACATGATTAATTTATGGAACTTTTTCCACCATAATGTCTTGGTAGTTTAACCTTGACCTATATTTATGATGTAGTGTTTTAAGTTATTGTCATATTTCTCATGTTATGATTATCCCATTATATTAGTACTGAATATGCATGAATTTGATTTATAATTTTTTATTCCCCATTGATATGACTATTGTCTAACATGTATCAATTTATTCCATGTTTATTCCCTTAATTGGATTTATATATCACTATTTTCCTATGTTTTCCCCTAGGTTATCCCATGCAGTTTTAAAAGCCTTGGAATTTTAAAAGAATGTTAAGAAAGTTTTCAATAATGTTGTTGTATCCCATATTCAAGATGTTATTCTATATACCTAATTCCAAAATACACAGTCCTTCTTGATGTTTCGTGGTGTATTATGTGTACTTTTACGTAATAAATCATGAGTTAATGTGTAATAGAGAACATGGTTATTATACTATCACCCTTTATTATTCCTTGATCAATTTTCACTTCATATATTATTCTAAGAAATATATGTGAATTTTTTTATTCCTGAATTTTTAAAAGACCATGTGGAACAATGATAAATCATTCCATCTATCTCTAGATACCATAACAACAATATGTTTACTAAAAATTCTATAACATACATAAATACATATTTGGAGAGATAATAATTAAATCTCTTAAACCAAATCCAATATTTTATGTAAACCATTCCATAAATGGTTGAACTTATAACCCTTCTAAAAAAATAAAATCCAAAACATTATAAATAAATAAATTGAATCATCTTAACATTTATCCCCCATATTTCACAAAGTAGCTCTTTGTTGTCAAATTCTAAGCATGTGAATACACTCATCGTATATTCACTTGAAATATGGTAATAACCTGAATTTACATAAATCCTTTTTGAAAATATCCATGCTTAAATATTTAAAATATTACAATATATGTTCCTTAAATCCAATTAGTTTTAAAATTCATCCATGATAACATAAACAACTTTCTCGACAAATAATTTATCAATTTTGATGTCATAAATACTATACAATTTACATTATCTATATCTTCACTTCTTTATCCATATAAAATATCATCATATCATCCTTATAAAAATGTTAAGGTTTACCTTCCCTTATTGTAACCATTCTATTAAATAAAAATTCTTAATGAAAAATTTCTATAAATAATGATTAATTCATCTTTCATATAAAATATTCTATAAACTTCAATCATCCAACTTTATTCTAAAATAGCTATATAGGATTCATAATATTATTCCTTAATACATGTTTCACTGAATAATAGATACGAATCATGTCTTAAGGATCCTCAACCTCAATCTAATCATTCCTCTTACATTTAATTTGAGTAATATCGGAATAAAATCCTATACCTTTAACATGTCGTCTGTGGTCTCTTAATATTTAGTAGTATATCCAACAATCACACCAACATATAGATTCCCTTCATGAGATTTCCACATAGAAAATTGATTTGTATCATTCTAATATTTTCCATCTCTTAAACATTCAATGTTAATTTGGTTCTTTCTTATTCTCCCATAGGCTAAAACAAGAAAATATAGTGTGAGGAACACTTATCGTGATGGAAAACCACATAATAAAGAAAATTCACTTATACGATGTCTAAATAATTACATAGAAATTTTAATCGATGACACCATAGGTTTATCCTAGGTTATTAATAGTCGTATTCAATTCAAATCATTCATGATAGTTCATAAAGAGTTTGTGAACTTATAAATAATATCCCTTAAGAGTGTCGAACTAGGTGTGTAGAAAGGCCCATTTTCATACACCATTTCCCGATTGAATACAAATAAATATAGATTTTTAGGGTTACCCCTATGTATATCTATTCCAGATCCACATCCATTTTAGTATCCATAAATGTGTGTATTTCTAGGAAACCACTCACTCTATCCTTTTCTAAAATTCTATAACATTTTCGAAAACATTAACCCATCCTTATACATATTTTTAGAGACATACCTAGGTATATATTTTGAAATATACCAAGATATCTCTCTAAAGTTTTCAAATCATATATTCCAAAGGATGACTAAAACTTTCCTTGGATACCAACTATAAATACCCAAGCTTAACATAAATGGGTATTACATCTTTTTTAATGAATATTCTGTATATTAAAAAAATATGTGCCATAGTACCATAATAGTTTAGTGTATTTGTAAAATGGGAACAAAATATTCTTACTTGATTAAATATATTCAATTTTTTCATAAAGATCTTCCCAATTTATTAATTTTACATAAAACCTTTCTTTATAACCTAGGGAAAGAAGAGATAAGAAAGGTCTGAGCTTAGATGCTCAGTAAGGGTAAACAAAAGAGATACATAATATTAACATTAGAACATGGGTATGAGAATATGATAATAACATTATAATATCACACCCAACATATAAAACAACATATACATGAGTAATGAAACAAATATGGTCATTTCCTAAAACATGAATCTTAATGGTGGTTAATTATCATAAATCAATCATGAACTATAATCACAAGTCATATAACTATGTAACCATTGTAAACATAGAAAATCATTTTGTGTGTCAAGGAAAACTACTAAGACCATCAACATAGTGGATCATGACACACCAATTTCCCATAGTGTATCAGGATGCACCTATGTCTGATTATGGATTAGGGTGCACCTATTTACCATTATGGATTAGGACCCACCTATTTCCCATTTTTTACTAGGACTCACATGTTTCACATTATTGATCCATCCCATCCACCTGGTTCCCACAATTATCTCATGAAACAAAAATATTTACCCAATGAATTAAAAGGAGATATAGGTCACACCCATCTCAAAATAAAATCATACTTACATGTTCCATTAAACATTCATCTTATCATGACCCATAAGCAGAGATTTATTTCAGGAATATAATATCTTAAACCAGGAAATGAATTGGGTACCATAAACATTTATTAATATAATAACCTATATAAAATGGATAGGTTTCATAATCATTTCATCCTAGAATAACCCATGAAATTACGTAGGTTTTAAAAGCATTTACCATTGTATAACATGTTAAAGATAAACGAGTTTCATAAACATTAAGACATAAAAACATAAACCATTCAATGAAATAATTTTAATTGTGTCCTTAGATCATTATTTATTAAATCATAACTACATCCAATTATTTTATCTTATTTGGAGAATAATTTTTAAAGATCACTTGGAACATCACTTTTTTAAGAATATAACATTTTCAAAATAATTTTCTTTGGAACTACTTTGATAACATAACATGAAAATTAGTTTAAAATATTTCTTATGTAAAATATATTCTATTCTTTCAATAGAAACTATTTAAAACATTAAGAATTTTGAAAATCATTTTCTTTGAAAATGGATTTTGAAAACTAATAAAGTAATCTTAAAAACATCTTGAAAACCTTTTTATCTAAAAATATATAAAAGAATCCTGAAAATCATTTGGAAAAAAAAAATTCCATGAAAACATATAAATGAAGTTTCAAATAATTCTAAAAACAATTTCCCATGAATAATTATAAAATAACATTTATATTCATTTTGAAAACCGTTTTCCTTTAAAAATTATAAAAGAATCTTGAAAATAATTTTAAAAACGTTTTTAATTGATAAAATATAAAAGAAGCTTGAAAATAATTTTGAAAACCATTTTAATTTAAAATAATTTTAAAACATATAATGGAAGCTATAAAACATTTAAAAATAAGCATAATTCTTTTTGGAAAAAACTTTTTAAAAAACATGGTTTTGAATGGACTCAGATATATGTTCAAAGAGATAGATAAAGTCTTATTTTACTAAAAACAATTTCTTAATTATCATAACTACCATAGAGTGTAAAACTTTTACCAATAAATGAATATTTATTGAATAACCATAGTATAATAATCTTCATGAGTCTTCTAGAGACATTCATCATAATATTTCATCAATGGAAACATAATAATAAACAATATCAATAAACTATGAGATTATAGTATTAAATTGTTACCAAATTTTTATGTTTAAATCATGATCACCATATGAGAATAATATGAAATTAATATTATCATATCCTGAAGGGTAAAAATTCATGATATAGTAGGTCAAATTCAATCAATACACCTCATAGAAAAATTTAGTTGTGTAACACGGTATGTGTTGTAAAGAAAACAAATTGAGACAAAACTACTTTAATGATTTTGTAACATTTGAAACATAAACTCTGTGAAAGATAGAACCAATAATGGATAGTTAAATACCCATAAATATAATTATAACTATCATATAATACATTCATGATAATTTTATACAACACATAAATTGAATGATTGGGGAACACATCATCTATCTAACAAATAATAAAAAGTGAGATGAGAAAACCCTTACTTTATGTCTTGAAATTCTTTGTACACATTCAAACATCCTGTATAATAAATATAATTTTATTATAAATCTACCATAGAAACATATTCTTATATATGATACCTTATATGATTCACCTATGGCTTTATATTATCGGTTAATTAAAATTCCGTGTTAAGAAAACTCTTTGTGTAATAAAAACTTTGATTATCATACGTGTTTTGACATGTTATTATTTATAATATTACGTATATAATGATATAATTAATTACAAAAAGTAATAAAAAAATTTATATATCATATATATTCATTATATAAATATTTATAATGATCTATAAATGATAGATATATGAAATGGAATACACCGTTCATGGGGACAATATGTCGTACAAATTCATGAATGTTGTTTCTGTTTTCTTTTCATATTGAAATAAAACTAAATTAAATATATATATATAATCATCAAATTAGAATTATTATTTCATATATTTAATATAATTCTACTTCACACATCCTTAATACATTATGTGTAATGTTTGAATGAATCATATTTACTTTGAGGAGACATCAGTCCACACTTCCACAAACAAAGACATACCATTTGGAATGGTATGATTCTACCTGATAGAGTGTATCCATTCGACTAGATCTATCATGGATG
This sequence comes from Viscum album, assembly GCA_963277665.1. Taxonomy (NCBI): domain Eukaryota; kingdom Viridiplantae; phylum Streptophyta; class Magnoliopsida; order Santalales; family Viscaceae; genus Viscum; species Viscum album. The sequence goes on from OY728119.1 coordinate 1,947,618,225, forward strand.
GGGAGTTCTTGATCATGTACTCCTAGTTTATGTGTTACACCCTGAGCCTTCTGTGAGAATCATGATACTGGTTATATGGATGTACCTTATGCTTCTTAGTGGCTGAGATGAGTATATCTGGATTTTCTTGGTATATGTATGGGAATATATGCAAGTATATATTATTGTGAATTATGTTGTGGTTGGTCTCTTGTGATTTGACTTTTTGGTTTCGGGGTCCCCTACTGATTATTGTTTTACTCACCCCTACATGGGCTTTTCATGCATGTGTCGTGTCTTGTGCAAATGATCGATGCTTCGACGGTGTCCAGGTAGGACCAGGACCTAGTAGTGCTTAGTGAGATCATACAGATGTGGTGTACTTATATAGATTCAGGTAGATAAATTTCACCTACCCTCTAGGTAGGATTCCTGGTGGATGAGATTTAGGGACTTTTAGTTTTACTTTTGTATTTTTTTTCTTTTGGTGGGCTTCTATACTGGCTTGGGTTGCCACCCCTGTACTTTACGTTCCATTATACTCTGGTGGTGTTTTACTTAGTGGATTGAATGCATGTTTTATTTGTATTTACCTTCTAGTACCATTGGATAGAAGTTATTTTCATGTGTATAGGTACTCAGGAAAATGCCTCCCACTTATGGAATAATTCCTTCGGCGCTACTCACCAGCCACAGGCCTTTAGGAGGTGGGCTTGGGGTAATCACGACATAGGATTAGGAGGATAATGAATGAATTTATGTTTTATATTGAAATTAAATAACAATAAATACATTATAAATATAATATATATCATATAAAAACTTATTTTTCATTATAATTTGCATACATGAGAGATGGTAATGGAAAAAAATAATGTCGTTTTGTGAGGCGGTCATTCACCGTACACATAAACTGTATGTTTGTTACCCATTTTATGGTAGTGTGTGTAAGTGTAGGCAGAACCCATATAATAAAAAAATCTCATTATATTTATTATAATGATGTTATTATATAAGTATGGAACAATTATAAACAAAATGGTTGGAGGAACAAATGATACATAAATCCAAATTGAAGAATCTCACCAATTTTTTGGGTAACTCCATTTGGTTTTCACTAAATGGATTCCTTGAGTTGACTTAATATAATGCCCCGACCCCAGTTACCCAGAGTCGGTGCATTATTACAAAACATTGGAACGATCACAATAGATCAATTCTTGAAAGACCGATTATTTTAGTAGCCTTGGAATAACTAGATACATTCATCAGTCTTACATTGCATCATAAAATGAAAACTACAACAACATAGTCTCCATAGTCCACACTCATATCCCCTCATACTATCCCTATAGGTCATTCATAATTTACTTCTTCACCACCTGGGAAAAATAAAACATATAAAGGGTTGAGCTCAGATGCCCATTAAGGATAACAATATAGTGGAAACTTTCATAAATAAGCATAAACATTTAAGGAAATGTATAACTAAAAAAGCCTTTTAAATTTGAACTTTAGTATAATATTTCTGAAATAAAATGAAATAATGCCATTTACTTATTAACATGGATATTCTACTAGTCGAATAATCACATGAAATATCCATAACAACTTTCATAATGATGGAATGTATAATTCCAGACTATCATAACCACATATTCAAGGCCTTGTGCTAAGACTACAAATAAGATTTTGTCAAGACCTTGTTCCAAGACACTAGTTTGTCTCATGAGACCTACCGAAGCATCGATGAGTTATAGCGGGCTCCACCCATAACTTATTAAGTCCAATGCATTCCTCATATGAATAGGTTTAAACATAACATAAAAATTATTATTAAAACTAGCATAAGAAATGTCAATACTTTCTCTATAAACCATGAATGGTATAAAAATAACACATCCATTGTCAAACATATCACAAAACCTTCAATACAATATGGAAGTTTTGTATCATAATAAATCAACTTCAAATAAGCTTAAATTCCATGAAATCAAAACTATTTGAGAGAAATATCTCATTTTTTAAATCATTTAAAAGTAAAATATTTATTAAATAAAACATTTACTTTTAAAATATTCTTATAATCTTGTAAGGGAAGCTTTGACAATTTTACAACGGTGGAAAATAGCGGCACACACTATATAAGTTAAAAATACATTCTTACCTTAACTCTATCGAAAAGGTTAAAAAGGTCCTTGTTTGGAAAACAACGGAAAGATTCATTTATAAACATCTTATAAAAGGTTAACAAGGGTATAAATGACTTTAACCCATAATCTATAAAACAGTAATAATGATTTATAAATACATTTTTAAGAAACATGGATGTGGATGATAAAGATATCCCATTCGATAATTACATATAAACAACCTCGGATAATAAAGAGATTGTGAAATTAACCCTTACTTTGTACTTTTCCTCCGTTGAGACTAGGTTAACCTCCTATATAATGGTGAAATAATTTTTATCAAATTATAAAAGAATCATATACATTAATATGATATCATATATTATCTTTTAACATTTCTTTGTTAATAATATCTTAGTATTATCGTCGTTTGGGGTGTTAACTGACTCGTTTTCTTTTATATGTTTTGTTATATTAGCCATGTTTTTTATGGATAGGTTGTATCTTATTCATATCCAGAATGATATCAACTCCTTAAAAATTATTTTTAATCATCAAATTAGAGTTAGACTTGAATGGATACGATGGGGAATGAATCTCATCGCGTTCGTGGAGACGGTAGTATGTTTGTAAGCACAAGCAACAATATCATTGTTTTGATAATAAAATAATATATAATTGGATGGAATATAATATATACAGAATAATTATAATGTTATATTTATTATTTACTTCAATTAAACATCATTATAATACCCATCCAAATAATAATGTTTTGAATAACAATTGCACCACGACGTGGAGACGGTAATCCATACGTACGCACGTATGGTGACATGTAATTCAAAGGCTGGATAGAATACTGAATATGGTTGTACCATATTTATAATAACATCACAATATATATAATATACTGGAGTTATTATTTTATAATTGAAATAATAGATAAAGAATAAGTGGAAGAAGAAAGGAACCTGAATGAGGGTGGTGAAAACATTACCTCTTCTTCGGGTTCTTCCTTTGGACTTGATCAAAAGGGACCTTTAAGTTGGATTTCTGACTAAAGGAATGCCTCTATGATGAAGTTAGGACTATTGAGAGGGTATTTGGGTAGAGTTTGTCCGAACCAAATGTCTTTGAAGGTATGAATTTGAGAGAAGGGGGTGCCCTTTTATAAGAGGGGTGAGAGGCACCTTTAGAAAAGATAGAAATATTATTTTATAATAAATTCATATTCGATTTATAATGTAAAAAAGTAGATTATTTAAAGTTTAAGGTCGGGATAGGTTGAAAACAACTCAACCAATAGGTTTTATATAGGTTTGGGTCACTATATTATCCTTATCTTTTAGTTTTAACTCTTAGTTAATTAGTTTGACATTTACCATGTCTTTTCATATTTTTATATAATATTGTTAATAAACTTATTATATACTTCTAAGTGACCCCAAAGTGTTCCATTAATGATACACCTATAATTATATAAGTCCTTTGGCCGAACCATATATTTTTAGGAATACAATATCAATTAATAATTTAATATTTGTTTTAAAAAGTCTTTTATGTCGATTTTGACACTATTTGGTATTTTGTTTTTTCTAAATTCATAAAAGCATTATTACTTCAAAAACAATTCATCTAACCAACCCTAATATGTCATATTAACCTATAAAATTAGTTTAATTCATAAAAAAGTCTCAAATTACATTTATATGGATATTTATAAAATCAATTATTTTAATATTTCATTAATTAGGCAATTACCGCATCACCATTGTGACATAAATAAATTAAATTATTTAACGCCTAACAATTATAAATAAAATACCATTATGTAGGAAATATTTTTAGCTTTATAATTAATATTTATAATCAAATTTATCTTATGTATAACCCTATATTAAAAATGTTTTAGTTATTAAACATTGATTTTAACTCTTTTAAATCTTCTTTGAATTAAATAATAATAAATGTCCTAATCTAATACAAGTGGACCAAAGAGGTTCATATTTTATTCCTAAGGATTTTTTTGGTCTAATTATACTTATCCAATAGAATTAGGACATGTTTTAGGGTAATAATAATATCATTTTTACCCTTAATTGCAATATTTACTTTTAACAGCGGTAAATAAAAGTAAAAATTTATTATTCACCAAAAATTATTTTTATCTTATTTAACCACATTTTACTCCTTGATATTAACCGTGTCTCTCAGATTTTCAAAATTCCACTCAAAAAAACGGTAAAATTAAGTTTTATGTGAATTGTCAAATTCTCCTAGGAGATGGGTAAAAGAAGGTGAAATGTTCAATAAAATTTTTATATATCTAAAATTATTATAAACTGACTCCAATGAATTACATTGAACTTATATAGGTACTATGTATGTATTTTGACCTAAAATAAATTTAAATAAAATAAATAATTATTTAAAAAAAATTGGTTTTTTAAACTATAACTCAGTGTTTTCACTATTCATCAATAATTGAAATTTTTCAGAAAAATACCAAAAATTCTCCCTAGTCTAATTTTGATATTCCGAATCCAAAAATGAAGTCCATTTTGAAAGGTAAAATTTATAAAATTTCAAAAAGTGTGAATTACTATTCATAACAGCTACTTTGATTGGTTGTGGTGTGTTAGAACTCAAAGTTGTGTACAACACATGCTACTGTATTATTCAAAGAGAAGCATACCGTGGAAGCTTGGAGTGTTACATTCTCCCCTCCTTCAAATAATTTCATCCTTGAAATTTCTAGAATATTACTGCATAAAAAGACTCGGGTGGTTCTTAATCATAAGTTCCTTGGGTTTCCATGTTGACTCTTCCATCTTATGGTTTCTCCATAGAACTTTTACCAGACGAGTCGTCCAGTTTCTCAGCACTTGTTCTCTTATATCAAGAATCCTGATGGGCTCTTCGCAATAAGACAGATCGGGTTCTAGTTCTACTTCCTCATAAGTGAGTACATGCATTGGGTGAGGCATGTATTTTCTCAATAGTGATACGTGGAACGCATCGTGAAATTTGGAGAGACATGGAGGCATTTCCAAATGATAAGCTACATCCCCAATTCGTTCTAGAATTTCGAAAGGTTCTATGTACCTGGGACTCAATTTACCCTTCTTACCAAAACATATAACTCCTTTCCATGGAGATACCTTCAAGAAAACATGATATCTTACCTGAAATTCCAAATCCTTCCTTCATTTGTCAGCATATCTCTTCTACCTACTTTGAGCTTCTTTGATGTGTCTTTGGATTACCTTCACCTTTTCCATCATTTCCTCCACCAGTTCTGGGCCTATGAGTTTTCTTTCACCAACATCATCCCAACAGGTTGGTGTGCGACATCTCTTTCCGTATAATGCTTCATACGGTGCCATCCTAATACTTGAATATAAGCTGTTGTTATAGCTAAATTCTACCATAGGTAAATATTGATCCTACATACCCTGAATGTCGAGTGATCAAGATCTCAACATGTCTTCTAAGGTTTGAATAGTCCATTCTGGTTGTCCATTAGTTGGGGGGTGGTAGGCAGTGCTCAAACGAAGTTCAGTATCCAGGGCATTCTGAATACTTTTCCAGAATCTTGAAGTAAAATGGGGATCATGATCAGAAACCATCGATAGGGGTACTCCATGATGTCTCACAACTTCATTAATATATAGTCTTACTAGACATTCAAGTTGTAGATCTTCTCTTATAGCCATAAAGTGTGCTGACTGGGTAAGACAATAAACAATGACCCATATTGCATCGTTCCTTCTAGGAGTCTTTGGTAGTCCCATTGAAAATTCCATCGTAATATTATCCCATTTCCACTCTGGTATGGGAAGTGGTTGCATGACCCCTCCTGGTTGTTGCCTTCTAGCTTTCACTGGTTGAAAAACCATACATCTTGACACAAAATCAGCAATCTCCATCTTCATGTTGTCCCATCGAAAATGTTCCTTAAAATATATATACATTTTTGTGATCCTAGGGTGTATAGATAAATTGGAACTATGAGCATCTTCCAACAATTCCCTTTTTAGATCAGGTATATCGGGAACACAAAGTCTCTTCCCAAATTTCAAAATTCCATCTTCATACACAAAGTCACTCAATCTCTCATCATTCACAGCTTTAATCTTATTTTTAAACTCTTCATCATTGATCTGAGAACTCTTTATCCTTCTTATTAAAGATAGTTTGGCAACCATTTGAAAAAGTATTGATGTTTCACCTGTCATGGTGATTCCCATCTCCATCATTACTAGATCCATGAAAATTGGATCCCTTTCAACTCTCATTTTGTTCAAAACTCCATGATCCTTTCTACTCAAAGTGTTTTCACCTAATTTGAATTCCCCGGGTGGTAGTGTATCGTTCAACCATAATCCTTGATTAGTTCAAGCCATCGCCTTTTCCTCATGTTGAGTTCTTTCTGTGAGAAAATATATTTCAAAATTTTGTGATCAGTATAAATCTAACATTTTTCACCATAGAGATAGTGTCTCCAAATCTTCAAAGAAAATATTACAGTAACTAACTCAAGATAATGAGTAGGATAGTTTTGATCATGAATTTTCAGCTGTCATGATGCATAGGCAATAAATCTATCATTTTTCATAAGGACACAACCAAGTCCTTTCTTTGATACATCACTATAAATAACAAACCCATCATTCCCTGATGGTAGAGTCAATAAAGGATCATTGAATAATATTATCTTCAATTCTTCAAAAAAATCTTCACACTCTTTTATCCAAACAAATTTTACCCCTTTTCGTGTGAGCTTCATTAATGGGTTAGCCAATCGGGAAAAATTCTGGACTAAACACCGATAATAACCTCCGAAACCAATAAAACTGCTTACCTCAGTTATACTCGTCGGTGCTGGCCATTCTTGGATTTCCTTGGTCTTAGAAGGATCAATGGAAATTCCATCCTTGGAGACAATATGACCAAGAAAATAAATCTCCTGAAGCCAGAATTCACACTTTCTAAACTTTCCATATAATTCATGTCTTCTAAGAGTATTCATGATAATGCACAAGTGATTTTCATGATCTTCGTAGCTTTTTGAATATACCAAGATATCATCAATAAATACCACCACAATATCATCGAGATATTCCTTAAAAACTTTGTTCATTAGATCCATGAAAACAGAGGGTGCATTAGTCAGCCAAAAAGGCATTATTGTAAACTCGTAATGCTCGTACCTGGTTCAAAATGTTGTCTTTGGAATGTCTTCCTTCTTCACACATAATTTATGGTATCCAAATCGAAGGTCAATCTTTGAAAATTATTGAGCTCCATGAAGTTGGTCAAATAAATCATCAATGCGAGGTAGGGGATACTTTTTCTTTATTGTTATAGCATTGATTTCTCTGTAGTCAATACATAACCTCATAGATCCATATTTCTTCTTAAAAAAAAGGACAGGGGATCCCCATGGAGAAACACTAGGGAGGAAAAAATCCATTTTTACTCAATTCCTCTAGTTGTTTCTTTAGTTCAACTAATTCCACATTGGTCAGTCTATAAGTGGTCTTCGATATAGGCCTTGAACCAAGAATTAAATCAATGGAAAACTCAATTTCTTGTTCTAGAGGATGTACAGGTAAATATTCCAGAAACACATCTACATATTCTTTCACAATAGGTACATCCTATATTTTAACATTCCATTCCTCACCCACAATTATTTCAATCTCTTCCTCCCAGATAATTGAATTTAGTTGAGCTACTGGGGGTGGATCTAGAAAAGAATTAGGTGGTGATGATTCTGCTCTAAAGATAAGGTATTCTTTATCATCATCCTCAAAAATAGTAACCTCTTTATTATTACAATAAATCTTCACATCATGGTCTGAAATCCAATCTATACCGAGGATTATATCAAATTAAATCATGGGTATAATGATTAGATCAGCAGATAAAGAACATTTATGTGATCTATTGGGAACTGATTCACAAAACTTTGTTGCAATGATACTTCCCCTAGGAGTTTTTACTGACAACTCCCTAGTTAAATAAAATTGGAAATATCTAATTTTCCTATCAAAATGGGAAGATATGAAATATTGAAATGATCTAGAATCAAATAAAGCAGTTTCTAAACTTGAGGAAACCATTAAATTACCTACCACCATGTCTTTCGGAGCTTCTAACTCAGCAGTAGTGATAGCATAATCTTGGCCTTGATCCCATGGCCTTTTCTAAGGTAAGTTCCCCTAATTCTTAGGTCATTCATTTTCATAATGTCCCATATCCAAATAATTGTAGCATTGAACATCGGTAGCTTCTTTCTTCCTCTTGCAATCATGATCTTGGTGGCCTTTTTCACCGCACTTGTAACAGACTCCCATTCTCATTAAGAAAGTACTGGGGTGTTTCTTCCCGCATTTATAGCATGATGGATATTCAACTTTTCCCTTGTTCCCCTTATCTGCATTCCCAGAGTGATCATCCGATCTCTTCTTCTTTTGATTTTCTTTATAGTCCTAAGACTTAGAGAATTCTTTTTCTGTCTTGATAGCACATGAGAAAATATCTTCGTACGATGAGAAGGATTGTGAGACTAATGCTCAACAGAGAAACGGTTTTCACCCATCAAAAAATGGTCAATCTTACATCTTGGGTTACGTATATAATCTGCAGCATGCCTCGATAACCTTGTAAATTTATCCTCATACTTTGCGACATTCTCATCCTCCTTTTGTTTCATACTCAGAAATTGCCTTTCCATATCTGCTCGATAGTCACGAGGAAAATATTTTTATAAGAAAATCTCTTTAAACTCCCTCCATTCCATATTGGATACTTCATCATCTTCCTTTGTGTTTTGAATCAATGACCACCATTGATCAACATCTCTAGTGAGGCGGTAAACTACCATGATAACTTTTTCCCTTTCACTACTCCCCAAAGCATGGAATATTTTCTCTAAGGAATTTATCCATTGCTCAGCTACTAATGGATTTTTACTCCCATTGAATGTTCGTGGTTGTTGCCTCATGAAACGATCTAACATTGATCCTCCGCGCTGTGGATCAGGGTGCACCATACAGGTAAGGTTATTATTCATAACCTGAGTGAGTTGTCCCAGTATGGTGATAAGCTGATCAGCACCAATTGTATCACCAGCTCCATTATAATTATCTTGAGTAGGAGGGAAATCCCTAAATGGAGTTTGTGCATTGATATGGTTTCCATTACTTACACTAGGCACCATTTCTAAACAATGGAATAAACTTGATTAGTTTATGAATCGAAATACATAATTCCAAACTTGTAAAACACTTAACATAAATTGAACAGTTTATGGATATAATCCATAATAATAAAAAATGTTTTCCTTAAGGAAGTATATACTCATAAAACCTTCATAATGGTTTGTAATGAAAATGAAAAATATCCCAATCATATCCCCCAGGAGTGTCATAACCAAGAGTGCAACAAGGCACGTTGTCGTGCACCAATTCATGTTCGAGTCTAGCTCAAAGCAGTGTTTTCGAGTTTTACCACTAGGTACATCTCTGCCAGAGCTGCCTCTACCTATTTGTATCCAGACTGGGATGTATTGCTTAGAATACTCACAAAATCTATACAATACCAAAATTCTAGTAAGTTCTTATATACCAAACCTCAAAGTCCATATTAGGTCTATGTGCTCTAATCAGAGTTTATCTAAATCTAGCTTCCAAGGTTTGTACTAAACATCCTCTAATACCAACTATAACGCCCCAACCCCAATTACCCAGAGTTGATGCATTGTTACGAAACATTGGAATGATCACAAACGATCAAGTCTTGAAAGACAGATTAGTTTAGTAGCCTTGGAATCACTAGATACATTCGTCAGTCTTACTTTACTTATTAAAATGAAAACTACAACAACATAGTCTACATATTCCAAACTTATATCCCCTCATATTATCCCTTTAGTTCATTCAAAAATTACTTCTTCACATCCTGTGAAAAATAAAACATAGAAAGGGGTGACCTCAGATGCCCAGTAAGGATAACAATATAGTGAAAACTTTCATAAATAAGCATAAACATTTAAGGCAGTGTATAACTAAAACAAAAGCCTTATAAACTTGAAATACAACATAATATTGAAGAAATAAAATGAAATAATTCCATTTACTTATTCACATTGATATTCTACTAGTCGAATAATCACATGTAATATCAATAACCACATTTATAATGATGGAATGCATAATTCCAGACTATCATAACCACACAGTCATGGCCTTGTGCCAAGACTACAAATAATATTTTTTAAAGGCCTTATGCCAAGACACTAGTTTATCTCCTGAGACCAACAGATTCAACGAGGAGCTATAGAGGGCTCTACTCGTCACTTATTAAGTCCAATGCATTCCTCATATGAACAGGTTTAAACATAACATAAACATTCTTATTAAAACTAGCATAAGAAATGTCAATACTTTCTCCATAAACCATGAATGGTATTAAAATAACACATCCACAATAAAAAATATCACAAAACCTTCAATACAATATGGCAGTTTTGTATCATTATAAATCAACTTCAAATAAGCTTAAAATCCATGAAATCAAAACTATTTGAGAGAAATATCTATTTTTTTAAATCATTTAAAAGTCACATAATTATAAAAGAAAACATTTAATTTGAAAATATTATTATAATCTTTTAAGGGAAGATTCTACAACTTTATAATGGCAGAAAATAGCTACACATGCTGTATAAGTCAAAAATACATTCTTACCTTAATTCTGTCGAAAAAGTTAAAAAGGACCTTGTTTAAAAAACGTCAAAAATATTCCTTTATAAACATCTTATAAAAAGTCAACAAGGGTATAAATGAATTTAACCCAAAGTCTATAAAATAGTAAGAATTATTTCTAAATACAATTTTAAGAATCATAGATGTGGATGATAAAGAGATCCCAGTAGATAATTACGTATAAACAACCTCGGATAATAAAAAGATTGTGAAATTAACCCTTACATTGTACTTTTCCTTGGTCGAGGGTAGGTAAAACTCCTGTATGGTGAAATAATTGTTATTAAATTATAAAATAATCATATACATTAATATGATATCATATATTCTCTTTTAACATTTCTTTGTTAATAATATCTTAGTATTATCGTCGTTTCGGGTGTTAACTTACTCGTTTTCTTTTTTTTTTTTGTTACATAAGCCATATTTGTTATAGATAGGTTGTATATTATTCATATACAGAATTATACAGAATTAAATCAACTCCTTAAACATTATTATTAATCATCAAATGAGAATTATACTTTAATGGATACGAGGGGGAATAAATCTCATCGCGTTCGTGGAGATAGTAGTTCGTACGTACGCAGGAGCGACAATATCATTGTTTTGATAATAAAATAATATATAATTGGTTGGAATATCATATATACGGAGTCATTATAATGTTATATTTATTATTGACTTCAATTACACATCATTATCATACTCATCCAAAAAATAATGTTTTGAATAACAATTACACCACGACGTGGAGACGGTAAGCTGTACGTACACATGTATGGTGACATGTCATTCAAAGGATGGATAGAATACTGAATATGGTTGTAACATATTTATAATAAAATCAATGTATATAGAAGATACTGGAGTTATTATTTTAGAATGGAAATAACAAATAAAGAAGAAGTGGAAGTAGAATGGAACTTGAAAGAGGGTGGTGAAAAAAATTGCCTCTTCTTCGGGTTCTTCCTTTTGATTTGCTAAAAATGGCTCCTTAAGTTGCCTTTCTGACTAAAGTAATGCCTCTAGGATGAATATAGGACTGTTTATAGGGTATTTGGGAAGAGTTTGGCCGAACCAAAAGGATTTTAAGGTATGAATTTGATATAAGGGTGAGTGCCCTTTTATAAGAGGGGTGAGGGGCACCTTTGGAAAAGCTAGAAATATTATTTTATAATAAATTCATATTCGATTTCTAATGGCTCCAAGGTGGATTATTTAACTTTTATGGTGGGGATAGGTAGAAAACAACTCAACCAATAGGTTTTACATAGGTTTGGGTCTCTATATTAACCTTATCATTTAGTTTTAACTCTTAGTTAATTAGTTTTACATTTACCATGTCTCTTTATATTTTTATATTATATAGTTAATAAACATACTATATACATTCAAGAGACCCCCAAGTGGTCCATTAATGATACACCTATTATTATATAAGTCCTTTGGCCAAAACTTAGATTTATAGTAATAGAATATCAATTAATAATATAATTTTTTTAAAAAAACTCTTTTATGTCAATTTTGACACTATTTGGTATTTTGTTTTTTCTAAATTTATAACAGCATTATTACTTCAAAAAAATTTATCTAACCCACCCTAATATGTCATATTAACCTATAAAATTATTTTAATTCATAAAAAGTCTCAAATTACATTTATTGTGATATTTATAATATCAATTATTTTAATAGTTCATTAATTAGGTAATTACTGCATCACCATTGTGTCATTAATAAATTAAATTATTTAATGTCTAACAATTATAAATAAAATACCATTATGTAGGAAATTATTTTATAAATCTTATTAATATTTATAATCTAATTTATCTTATGTATAACCCTATATTAAAAAAATTAGTTATTAAACTTTGATTTTATGTATTTTAACTCTTCATTTAATTAAATAATAATAAATGTCCTAATCTAATACAAGTGGACCAAAGAGGTTCATATTTTATTCCTAAGGTTGTTTTTGGTCGAATTATACTTATACAATATAATTAGGACATGTGTTATGGTAATAATAATATCATTTTTACCCTTAATTACTCTATTTACTTTTAACCGTGATATATAAAAGTAAAAAGTTACTATTCACCAAAAATTATTTTTATCTTATTGAACCAAATTTTACTCCTTGATATTAACCGTGTCTCTCGGATTTTTGAAATTCCACTCAAAGAAGCGGTAAAATTATGTTTTATGTGAATTTAAAAATTCTCCTAGGAGATGGGTAAAAGACGATGAAAAGTTTAATAAAATTTTTATATATCTAAAATTATTATAAATTGACTCCAGTGAATTACATTGAACATATATAGGTATTATGTATATATTTTGACCTAAAATAAATTTAAATAAAATAAATAATTATTTAAATAAAAATTTGGTTTTAAACTATAACTCGGTGTCATTCACTATTATCAAAAATTGAAAGTTTTCAGTTAAATACCAAAAATTCACCCTAGGCTAATTTTGATATTCTAAATCCAAAAAGGAAGTCCATTTTGAATGATAAAATTTATAAAATGTCAAAAAGTGGGTATTACTATTCATAACTGCTAGATTGATTGGTTGTGGTGTGTTAGAACTCAATGTTGCATACAACACATGCTACTGTATTATTCAAAGAGAAGCGTACTATGGAAGCTTAGGGTGTTACACTTATGACAAAGGATATGATTATATGTTTAGGGTAGATATAATTGCAGACTATTTGGGTGGATTTTGGATGATTTAAAGTGGCTTGAGAGGTTTGAGGAAGGGGAAGTGTGGATTCTTTTTTATAATGGAGGGGAGTTGTTATCTTGCAAATACAAAAAGTTATACACTATTTTGTGGTCTCCATAACCTCATGGAATTAAAAAATGGTGAAAATGGAATAAATGGTAATTATGGTCGATAACTACCTCCAACACATAAAAATAAGTGCATTTTTATAATTTTTTTCCTTAACATTTAATTTTCCCCAATTTTATCATTTTGGTTTTTTAAAAAGTAACTCATTCTATAACCTAAGTAATTGAACAATAATGACTAAATTAATGTTATATTTATTATAAAATAAAAACCCAATTAATTTTAAATATTATATATAAATTAAAAAAAATAAATCTGATGTGTTTTGGAAATTAATTTTAAATAAACGCATCTTACACGCAAAAACACTGATTTAACATGATTTGTGCTAACAATATTTTAACTATCTATGGGTTAATATGTTAGTTATAAAAAATCAATTAGTACATGAATATATAATATTTGATATTTATTATCTCTTAAAATTATTTTGAAAGATGATTAGATTTTTAAAAATCTTGAATCATTTAATAAAATATTATTTATTATAAAATAACATTAATGTCAATTTTGACATTACATGTTTAATTTTAATTTAAGAGTAGAAAGAAATTGTTGGAATTAAAATATATTAATGTCACATCTATTTTACATGATAAATTTAGGTAAAAATAATCTTACATAATAATTCATTAAATTTACATTACTTTTAATGATTTTAGCATCATTTAACATATTTAATTATTAACTACATAATCCATGAATTAGCATTTCAAAAGTGTTTAATGTAACTAATTCATCACTAAAAATTATATTAAAATTTTAATGATAAAAAATAATTTAAATTTAAAAATAATTTGGATGACTGAAAATATGTTTCTTCTTCCATACCTTAAATCCTTAAAAATGTTAAGGGTAATGAATGTTCAATTTTTGTCTTTTTTTCATAATTAACTTATTTTATGGGTCACATCCACGAACATGTGTCCCACTAAATCATAAAATTTTAACCAAGATGGTATATTTTTTAACTGTTGGAATCTAATTTATTTTTCACAAGTGTATAGGTAATTTTGGACCTTAATTTTAAGGTTTAGTCCCCTATTAAGCTTAATTTTACCTTAATCATTTTATTTATTTTTAATTAATTTTATTAATATTTTTGGTCAAAACTAAGTTTATCATATTATACAATAAATAATATAATTATTACAACCATTTATTTCTTTTCTTTCAAATTCACTTCAACTAATTAGAATATTTATGTTTTTTACCAATCCTATAGACATGGCAAGAAAGTGGGTTTTTAAAGTGAAAATACTCAAAAGTTTAGTAACTCAATATATCTAAATTAAATTAAAAAATGATTCCAATGATATATATTCGAATAATAGATATATATTTCATCTATTTTTTAATTTGAAACAAATTTAAAATATAATTCAACATTGTTAACTATTTAAATTTAAAAGATGTTTTGAACTAAAATGCAAAATTTCTCAATATTCATCAAAAAAAATAAACATTCCTAGAAAAATACCATAAATTCAGCCTAAGAAAATTTTACCTTTATGAATAAAAATAATTTTTTTTGAAAAATAAAATTTATAGAAGTGTCAAATGTTATTTTAAAAATAGGTGCTCCATCAAAATGTGGTAAAAATCAGTCTTCCATGTAAAGCAAGTTAACTCAGAGTTGTGTTCTGTGTAATTTTATCAAGGTGTTTCATAGAATTTAATCCAAACTTAGTTTTTTCATATAAACAATATCTATTCAGTGTTTCATGAAATGAAAAATAAAAAAAATATTAAATTAATTCAAAAAATAATAATTCACCAAATCTCAGGGTGTTACACACTCACTATTCTAGTCGAGTCTATCTCATGAGATATAAATCTTTACATAATTCATTTGAGGGAGATATATGTCCCAACCATCTTTTATTATAGAATAACCACCATCCTTCATTATAACATAAAAACCATCACATAATAAAAATCATATATATGTGTGCCACAATATCAAAAAAAACATTCATCATATCATAACAGATGGAATAAAAATGGTTTCATAAGCATATCATCATATCATAACCCATATAAAATATCCAGGTTCTATAATCATTTCATCATCTCATCATATCATAACCCATGAATATAGTGTTTTTTATAAGAATTATATCACGGTAAAATCTTTGGAAGATAAATCTAATTCATAAACATATTTTCATAATGAACCATTCATAGAACGAATAATACTATTATCTTTGGTTTATATCACAAGTAAAGGATAGATAACAAAAAATAGTGTCATCTGAGATAGAAATTAATTTTGAAAGATCATATAAATAATTTCTTTAAGAAAATAATTTTTCATTTATAATAATTTATTTAATAAATAAACAATTTTAGAAATACTTTTCTTTAAAAATAAAATTTAAACATTATAAAGGGAACTTTTAAAACTCATGAAAAATATTTCTTGAAGAAAATACCCTTTCCTCTTTGAAAAAAACTCTTTTTAAAACATAAAACAGATTCAAAATCAATTTCAATATAAAATAATTTAGTTAAAATATAAATATTTCCACGTATTAGGAAAATTATTTTTCATGAAAATAAATTTGAAAACTTTTAATGAAATCATTAAATAAATTAATAGTAGTTACATTGGGAAATATTATTCATCTTTCCTTGTTAAAAATAAATATTCCTTTCATATTTTTTATATTTTCCAGATAGAAATTATTTTGGAAAAAAATGAATTTTCCTTTCAAATAATTTTTTAATTATAGAAACATTGGTAAAAATTATTTTCAAAAAAATAAGAGTATAATTGTAAAAAAAAAATTAAAATAGTTTTAGAAAACATGGTTTTGAAAGAAAACGGATTTCCAAAAGAAGAGATAAATAATATCAAGTTTTATTAAAACCATTATCTCAGTTATCATAAATACCAAAAAGATTAAAATGGTAAAATACTTGAATATAATTAATTAAAATATGAGAATAAAATTCATGAGTTTATTGGAATATGGATCATAATATTTTATCATCATAAACATAATCATAAACAATCCAGATAAATGATGAAATTGTTACAAAAAATCACCCATGCATTGATATCATTTAATAGTAAACCCCAAGAATGAATAAAATAAAATGTAATTTAAAATATAATTATGATAATAAGTTCATTATATTAAATGTCAAAATGTATGTATATATACCTCATTAAATAATATAGGTTTGTAAAATAATATAAATTTCAAAGAATGGAAATAGAGACAAAAAACTCTTTCTGCTTGGAAACATTTTAACCATAAACATCATTAATTATAGATACAAAATGGATATTTAAATCACAATAATTATCATTATAATACTCATAAAATACATTAATGTGTAGTATATACAGTTTATTAAAAAATTGGTGTTGAATATGGCATGTGTCTCATAGTTGTAAAAAGTGAGACTGAAATCCAGTACATTTAGTCTTGAATTCTATCACACGCATTCAGACCTACAGTATAATAAATATAATTTTATTATATATATATTAAAGATCCATATTTATTTATTTAATACCATATATTATTTTTCTTATGACCTTTTATTACCCATTTACTGTGAATTTCATGTTAAAGTCACATTTCAGGTAATAACTGCTTTGTTTTTCATATAAGTTTTGACTAGTTATTTTTCCCTCTTGATTTGGTCATGGATTGATCATATGAAGATGGTAAACCGTGATAAAAATATTATATATATTCAGTATATATTTATTTATAGTAATCTAAAAAACTCATTTACATGAATTGAAATACACCATTCATGGAGACGATAGGTTGTATATTTGTATTAAAACTATTTAAATTTTATTGTATGATTAAAAGAAATAAAAGTAAATTATATATATAAATATATATTATAGAATCATTTTAATTTCTTATATATCACATATTTTCCATGAACTCTCCATTAATACCTTCCATGTAAAGCATGAATGAACCACATTACTTCGTGAGGTGGTAGTCCTTCATACACAAGAGTGACGTAATCGTATTCCCAAAAAAAGAGAGTATAAAGGTATGGAAGATATAATAAACTCCAAAATAAAAATAAAAGATAATATCATAAATATAATATTTAAACTATAAATATATCATCATTTCTAATCGTTAGACTTCTTAATAGAAAAATGAATGACATCGGTTCTTGAGACGGTAGTCCTCTGTACACTCAAACAATGATTTTGTAACCTATTTGATAGAAGTGTTGATAGTTTTAGTTTATGAACATAAAATAAAAAAATATAATTATTTTTAATATTCTTATGTTATTATATAATCATGTAATAATAAAAAATTAAGTGGGTGGAAGAAGAAATAAAAAAACACGCTCATTGATGAGCATTATCTCCTTTTCGGGTATCCTCCTTAGCTTTGAAATAAAAGCCTTCCTATGATAGATTTATTCCAAAAATAAGGTTTATAGTATGATGTTATGGAATTTGGGAATTTATTTTCAATATTCTTGTATGAACTAAATAGATTTTAAGGTTTGAATTAGAGAGGAGATATATTTCTCTTTTAAAGGTTAGATGGAGTGGCATTTTTTGTAAATACCCAAATGTTTTCACTATTGGGAGGTCTCCCTTACCTCGAGTGCCTCAAAAATTGAATAATAATTTAGTTAATGGTAAATTAGGTTTAAAATTACCTCTGAAACATAAATAGAAATGCATTTTTTCATATTATTCCTTAGTCTATGTTTACTCAATTTTACCCTTTTAGTTTTTAACAAAGTAAATTGTATCTTTTTATCTACCTAGGTAATTTATCTTTAAATAATAAAATTTAAATTAGTTTTAATATATAATTTATATTCACATATTATAAATATAAAATCCAATTTTCTAAATAAAAATACAATGTGTGCATAAAAATAAATTTTATACGAATGCATGTAATGTGCAAAACACTATTTCAACCTTAATTGTGGTAATTAATCTCAACTATTTTGATGAGTCATTATGGTAAAAAAAATAATATGAAAGTATTATATAATATATATTATTATTATTCCAAATATGGGATAAAAATTTCCAAATTATCAGCATTTATGTGGCATAATTTAATTTAAAATTAACCCTAATGACACGATAAGAAGTAGTGTTCTTAAAGTGAAAATGTTAAAAGGTTTACAATTTTTTTACCAATTTCAAAATAAATTTGATTAAAATTACATAATTTGTATTAATATATGAATAATTTAACTAATTATAATTTAAAACAAATTTAAAATATAATTTATTGTGGAAAATAATTTCAGCAAAAAGATAGTTTTCAATTAAAATTCTATATTTTCACTATTCATTAAAAAAATGAAAATTTTAAGAAAAAAAACAAAAAATATCCCTAGGATAGGTATGAAATTATGAATTAAAAAATTAATATCATTTTATAAAAATAATTTAATAAAATGTTAAACATTTATTTCTAAAATAATTTTTCCAAAAAAACGTGACCAAACTGTATTTTGAAAAAATACATTTTTTAGTGTAAACATTAATTAAAACTTATATATTGTATATAAAACACATAACATGAATATTAAATAGTTCATGTAATATATAATCTATATAAATTTCATTAAAATAATTCACCAAAAATATTTTATTAATTTTATTGAGGTAGAACACATTTGTTTTCACAAAAAAATAGTTTTTTGAAAAGGATTCCCTTTATTATCAAAAAGTTTTTATTTTTATTTATAATTAATTAGTCACCAAAGAATTAACTATATATAAATGTTTAAAACATATTTTAATAATTTATTTTATCTTATTCATACCCTCTATTTCAATGGCTAGGTGATTACTATCCTGTTAAATAATAATATTTTAATTGTATGACATGCTTCATTTCAACTCTGGGTTTCATGTAATGCACGATAAACTCATTGTTGTGTATGAAATATAAAAAACATTTTATTTCATGTAATGAATGATAATATAAATGTGAATTGATTATGCATGATGAAATTAGTGTTTCTTTTCACACAAAATTTATAAATTATTAAATTTATTTGAATAAAATAATTTCACAAAATCTTATGGTATTACATTTTACCCCTATTTAACTTAATTTCCCCCTCTAAATTTATCTCAGTCATCAGAGGTTTAACAATTGAATATTTATTCATAGAAACTGATATCATACACATTAATAATACAATATCCCTTAAAAATACAAATTTGGAAACATAAATGTTATGTAATGTAACTCATAACATGGTTTACACAAAGGAGAACATTGATGGGTTGTGATTGTTTTTGCATGGAATATAATAAATTGGTTGATCCATAAAATGATAACAACCACAAAAACATAAAACAAATAGGCATGAAAATATCATTTATATCATAAAAATGAAGATAATTGGACAATATTTTATTCAAAGATTCATATCCAAATGAATGCGAATTTTTATTAGAAGTTATAATAACTTGATTTCATTCCATTTCATCGGCACTACCTCATCAATCATATGGGCCTTAATTAATTTAAAATTTATCCCATACTCCATTAAATAACGGTGAATTTTATTTCCTTGATGTACTAATGGATTATAATATCCATAAATATCATTGTAATTTATTCTTTATATTTGTAGTTACAACCATAACAAAATGGTTAGAACAATTTATCCAATATAGATAAGTCTTTATATGGTCAAGTAATACATTAATATATAATGCCCCATCCAATGGTCAACTTAAATCATTACTTAAATGGTTAACCTTATAACCCTTCCAAAAGATTAAAATCCATAACATTATAAATAAGTTCATTCAATATCCAAGATGAACTTATCATGAAGTCTCATATACCATAAAGTGTCTCTTGATTATCACATATCAAACATGTGAATACCTTCATCATGTATTGTCTTGAAATAAGTAAATTACCTAAATTACCTTAAAACCATATTGAAAAAATTCACAATTCTTCATTCCTTAAATAAAATATTAATTATTATATTTATTACATAAATCCAATAATGTTGTAGGCTCCATCAATGATATCATAAACTACTTTTTCATGAAATCATTAATTAGTTTCAAGGTAATTAGTGATATCTAATTTTATTTTTCATATCCAACATACCTTTATCCCAATAACATTACATCAATATCTAGAACATATTAATGGTTAGCATCCCTTAATCAAAATATCACCTATTCATTAAACAACTTTTTTATTTCATCAGTACCATTTAATATATTATTGAAAATACTTAATGAAAACATTAACAAATAATACTTATATATATTCAGATAACATAATTCTTGAATTTGAATACATAAGAACTTTGATTATCCACATCATCCTTAATATACTAACTAGTATTCCTCATCTTATTCCCAATTACCTCTTTCCTTTTATATTTCATTCACCAACTCTTCATCATCATAAGTGTAACCATTACTTGTACAACCTTGTTGATTCTCTTCATTAGAATTTCCCGAGAAAATTTATTTTCATAATTCCCTTATGTTACACATTGAAATAATTAATTCATTGATATTAACTTAGTAAGAAAAATATTCCCATCCATTTACATAACTAAAATTTTCATTTTTCCTCCTAAATTTATTTCTCAGTTTCTTTTTTCTCCACAAATAAAACATATTATAATTACTTTTATACATTCCCTAGAGTTCTTCTTCAAAAATTCTCAAAATATGGGTAACTATATCTTCTTTCCTCTATGGTATCTACTACTAAAA
This sequence comes from Viscum album, assembly GCA_963277665.1. Classification (NCBI taxonomy): domain Eukaryota; kingdom Viridiplantae; phylum Streptophyta; class Magnoliopsida; order Santalales; family Viscaceae; genus Viscum; species Viscum album. Next base: position 1,947,639,716 of record OY728119.1, read on the forward strand.
CTCTCAAATAAAAATATCCTTCTCTTCTTTTGTGATTCCGTGAGTTAGTTAAGGTTCACATTGTTAATCGTGTTTTGTGATAACTAACTAAGAATAATAACATTATTATTCACTATAATTATCATTACATTTAGATTTTAACTAGAAAATATTCTACCATATTTGACGTTAACACAATTCCTTCTGGTTTACACCATTTACTAAAACCAAAAATCATAGTGTGAGCATTTCTAATCATAATGGGAAACTAAATAATCAGGAAAATCACTTATAACATATCTAAATCATTACTCCTTATTTTTAAATATATAAAAACTTATTTTTATCATAGGCCATTAATATTCATCTTCAATTTAAAACCTTCATGATGGTTTATAAATAGTTTTGTAATTTACAAAGTATGTCCTCTAGGAGTGTCAAACTTGGTGTACAAAAAGGCTTGTTTTCATACACCAAGTGATGATCATGTCTAGCTCATTTCACCCTCTTCAGAGTAATCACATCTAGGAACCTCAGTGGAAGAGACACATCCAATTACAATATACATACAATGATATAATTTCTTGTAAACAATTTAGTATATCACTTACCAATACATCAGAACATTTCCCTATAATTTAACTCATCCTTAGAATTATCCTTATATAATTTCCTAGATATATCATTATAAATATCCATAGGGATCTCACTAAAGATATATCATCATATATTATAAAGGTAAACTAAACCTCTCTTGTGATACAAGCTATAGTGACTTAGGCCTCTCATATATGGATATTAAATCTTTTTATATGAATATTGATTACAATCAACAAACACATGCCTAAGAAAAGTAATATTTTAGTTCCATTGTAATCATGGAAGATGATATTATAATTTGGTGAAAGAACTTCAATTTTTCCACAATTATCTACCCATATTGTACTCCTTATACTCATATCCAATATAAAACTTTTCTTCATACCCTGAGGAATGCATGAATGGCCCGAAGGCCTTATTTTTTTATTTTTTTATGGATAATCCCCCTTTTAAGGGTTGAAGGGGAACCTGTATATCCTGAGGAATGGAAACACAATATTGGTGAGATAAGATGCTCAGTATGGGTAACCATAAGATATATAACTCTATGATCATATGAAATAATAATATAACAATAAGGGAATGTTATAATGAACATAACATACAAAGATCATACCCAGCTTGTATGAGATCATAAACATGAGTCTTGTAATAAAGAATCAAATTTCATAAGACATGAATAATAATAGAATAAAAAACATGATCCATGAGAGCATAATATTTCCAAAAAACATTGAGGTGTGGAAAATAAATCCGCTTATAACATTTTAACCATGAGTAAATGGAATCATGTTCACTCATTAATTTAAGTAGATAAAATAAATACCTTTAATAAACTTATAGACATGCAACCAGGTCCATGCATAACATTATGTACATGAAATACTAGTCCATTATTAATGTTGTGAACATGTAATCAGGTTCACGCATAACATTGTGAACAATTAATATAGATCAGTCATGACATTAGGGATATGAAATATATGTCCATGCATAACATTGTGAACATGTAACAAGGTTCACGCGTAACACTGTGAACATGTAATCAGGTTCACTCATAACATTATGAACATGAATGAAAGGTCAACACATAATATCATACTAGAGAAGGATTACTCCCAAGACCATTATAGTGTAAAAAGTTCAATTTTGAACTGGGTTCAGTACCCATTCTAGTAATTTATATCTCAGGAGATATAAATATTTACCCAATGCATTAGAGGGAGATATAGTTCCTACCCATCTTTGGTTATAACATAACCACCATCCCTGGTTATAACGTAAGCACTGTAACAAAATTAAAATCATAAAAATGTGCTCCAAATGATAAAAAACAAGCATCATATTAAAACTCACAGAATGTAATGGGTTTCATAAACATTTCATCATTCTATAATCCATGTAAAATTGATAGGTTCCATAATCATTTCATCATTTCATCAAAGAATAACCCATGAAATAGAAGCAGGTATAATAAGAATTACTTAAAGATAAAACCTGTAGAAGATAAATTGGTTTCATAAAAATATTTTCATAATGAAATATTCATAGAAATAATAATAATTCTTCCATAGTTAATATCCCCATTGAGTAATCAGTAACATCAATAAATGTCATCTTATGTGGAAATTTATTTTTGAAAGATCATTTAGATCATTTTAGGAGGAGGATAACTATTCTTTGAAAATAATTTATTTAAAACATAAAACATTATTAAAATAATTATCTTTGAAAATAACCTTGAAAGCATACAATGGATGATATTATAAATAATAAAAAACATTTCTTGGGTAAAATATTCATTCCTCATTGAAAGACGCTTTTTAAAACATAAAACGCATTTAAAATCATTTTTACTTTGAAATCATTTATTTATAATCTAAAAATTTCCCAAATATTAATGAAATAATTTTAATTGAAAAAAAAACTTGGAAAAAATGTAAATAGATATCAAAATATTTGATTGGTTATGACATGGGATAATACAGTTCTTATCATGCATGTTGAAAACAGATATTCAATTCACATTTTTTTGTAAAAGTAAAATAGGCATTATTTTTATAAACTAGATGAAGATTCTATTTGAAATATTTTTTGTAAAAAGTAAAAAATATGAAAAAAAAATTCATTAAAAATAATAGGATAATAATAAAAAAAAATTAATACATTCTTATAAAACATTGTTTTGGAAGAAAACTTATTTCTGGCTGAAGAGAGAAATAAAGTCGGGTTTTCTTAAAAAATCCAAATTATCATAAGTAAAAAGGAGGTAAAATTGATACTGTTACAAGAAAATGTCATAAACATTCATAGGATAATAAAATTAATTAGATCATAATATTTTATCATCTAAAACATAATCCTAAATAATCCTGGTAAACAATAAGATTGTAACATAAAATCATTACCACATTGATAAGATTGAATCATAAGACCCAAGAAGGAATAACATAATATGGAACTTAAAATATCATTAGGATAAAAAATTATTGATATTACATGTAAAAGGGTTTATATATACACCATATTAAATAATTTATGTGCATAAAATAATGTACATCTCAAAAAAACAAAATTGAGATAAATATCCCTTCCCACTTTGGCGATGTTTTAACTATAAACCCCACAAAATAGAGATAATAAAATGCATATATAAATAAAAAATATATATAATTATAATAAATGAAATTTATAGTTATTATATACATCACATAAAATAAATAGGTAGTGAATATGGAATAAGTCTCACAGAAGAAAAAAAGTGAGATAAAATTCTCTTTCCTTAAGTCTTGACAACTGTCGTCATCAATAAAAACTAATTTATAATAAATATAAGAATATTATACATATATTAAATAACCATATTTATATATTTTATATAATATATTATTTTATTGTGACCTTTTATTACCATTTTATTAACAATTCCATGTTAATGTCACATTTTTTGGCAATAACTTCTTTGTTTTTTTGTCTGTTTACACTTTTTATTTTTTATCCTCTTACTTTGATCATGGTTTTATTATCTTAAACATTTAAAACAAGATATAAATATTATATATATTTATTGTATATTTAATTATATTAATCTATAAATTTTATTGATACATAAATTAAATATATCATTCATGGAGACAATAGGTTTTACGTACACATAAATGTTATTTCCAATTTCATGTCGCCTTCAAATAATGAAACATAAATGATAAATATATACCTATATATAAATTACTTTGGAATAATTTTATTACATATATATCACATATTTCAATTAAAATCATCCTTTATATATTCTATGTAGAGCGTGAACAAATCACATCACTTTGTGTGGTGTTAGTCCCCCGTACACATGAATGGTGTTATCATATTCCAAAAAATGGAGAGTATGAATGTATGTGTGATATAATAAATTAAATAATCATAATAAAATAATAAATATATGAAATTCAATATATATACTATATATCAATCATTATTTCCAACCATGAGAGGTGGTAATGGAATGACGAACGACATCAGTTCTTGAGGTGGTAGTCCGTTGTACACACGGACAATGAATTCATACCCCATTTGATGGAAGTGGATATGGTTTTAGGTAATTTCATTGGAAAAACATCTAATTATATGTATTATAATTATTTTTTTTATATAAATATGATATAATAAAAATTAAATGGGATGGAGTAAGAAATAAAACAAAGAGAATTCGGTGATGGGATATGGTTCTGTTTGCAGCATGGCCTCACGGTTGCCTTCGTGGTTCTGATTTTTTTTCTTGATTTTTTGCCCCTTTGATTTTGATTTGTATGTAGTTGTGGATGGTTCGAGGGATTGAGGCAGAGGTGCGGATGAGATTCATCTATTCTTCAGGATTTAGGTTTTTTGGGATGCATTTGATGTGATTTGTTCGTGAGAAGCGTTGTTGAATTTGGGAATGGTTGAGGCTTTGGTGTGGGCGGTGTGTTTGGTTCTTTGGTTTTTTGTTGCAATGAAATGTGGATTTTGGATGGCAAGGAGGATAGTGGGTTTCCTCTGCTTTGGATATGCTGTATGGGAGGAAAGGTTTTGTTTTTGGTGGTACATGGCTTAAGTGATTATGCAACCATTTGTCTACAAGAATCTTCTCCTGATGAGGTTGAGGGAAATTAGTTCTCATTGATTCATGGCTTCTCGGAATCAAATGTTTAAGGGGGTATGGATTTTTCCATCTGTACCAAGACCGTGCTTTTGGCACGGGACAGCTAGTCGTGCTACGATGAGGCAATGGAAAATGGTTTTTAATGTATTTTGTTGCTGGGATGAGTCAATCTCTTATAGGGAGGGTTGTTCTTGATCTTTAGTTTTGGTCTGTTAGGACATGGTTTGATGTTTAAGTATTGATTTCATGGGTTTTCCCCCCTTCTTCCCTTAAAAGGGGGTTTTATCAAAATAAAAATTTGAAGGCCTTCAGGCCATTGGATGGATGGACACTCATTGGTGAATGTTACATCTTTTACGGGTATCCTCCATGGGTTTTCACTAATATCCTTCCTATGATGGCTTTATGAACAAAATAATGATTCTAGGATGAGGTGTGTAAATTTGGTAATTTATTTGGTTTTGTATTGTCTAAACTAAATAGGTTTTAAGGTGTGAATAATTGAGGAGAGTGAGTTTCCTTTTATAGTTGGGGAGTAGTGATTTTTTTTAAATATCCAAAACTATTCACTATTGGGATGTCTCTATTTCCAATGGATTTTAAAACATTGAATAATAATTTTGGTTAGAGATTATTTGGTCTATAAAAATATCAAAAACACAAATATAAATACATTTTTATCATTTATTCCTTAGTCATTAAGTAAACTCAATTTTACCCTTTTCGTTTTTAACACGGTAAGTTGTATCATCTTATTTACTTAGGTAATTTACCCATAAATAATAAAATTAAAATGGGTTTTATTAGATAATTTATATCTATTGATTCTAAATATTATATAAAATTTATTAAATAAAAACATGTTTGTGTAAAATTAATTTTAATACAAATTCATATAATGTGCAAAACCGTGTTTTAACCATAATCTCAGTAATGCATTTTAACTGTTTTAACTAATACTTATTTTAAAAAAATTAAGTTTAACATATTATAGGATATTAATTATGATGATTACAAATATTTAATCCATTTTTATTAATTTAAATCATATAATTATCATAATTTAGTTTAAATTTAATCCGGAAGATGTGATGAGAAAGCTGGTTTTTAATGTGAAAATGTTCAAAAGATTAAAATAATTATATCCAATTTGAATATAAAAATTATTAAAATTACCTAAATTGGATTATTAGTTTTATAATATAACTAATTATACGTTAAAACTAATTTATAATAAAATATTTCTTTGTAAATAATTTAGGATAAAATACGGTTTTCAATTAAAATTTAGTGTTTTCACTATTCATTAAAAAATGAACTTTTCATAAAAATACAAAAAAATCACCCAAGGATACTTTTTAAATTATAAATTAGAAAAGGTATTTTATTTTAATAAACTAATTACAAATAAAATCATTATTTAACTTTAAAATAAGTGCGCCAGAAAAAAGAAACAAAACATATTTTTAGAAAAATATAGTTTTTATGAAAACAATTATATTTATACATATCTATTGAATAGATAACACATAAGATAAATTTTAAATGGTTTATTAAACATATATAAAATATAAATTTCAATAAATTAATTCATAAAAAGTTTTTTTATTTTATTTAGGTACAACACATTTGTTTTCCTCAAAATAGTTTTTAGAGAAATATTTCCTTTATTTTAAAATTGTTTTTATTTACATTTCTAATTAAATTGTCACAAAAGTATTAATTATATATACATTTTTTAAAAACATATCTATAATTTAGTTAGTCTTATTCATACATGTGATTCCAAATGCTAGGTGATAATAATCATATTAAATATTAATATGTATATTGTATGAAAAAATACGTTTAAACTCGGTGGTGTATGTAATGAAAGCTAAACTCGATATTGTCTCAAATAAAATACAAATATAGTTTTGTGTGTAATGAAAACTAAACCTAGTGTTATTTGTAAAGAAATACAAAATAAATATTTCATGTCCTGTGATGAATTGAAAATATCAAATCTATTTGAAAAAAAATATATTCCAGAAAATCCTTTTGTGTATTAGTAAGTGAGGAAAAATAAAAATGCTAAGGAAGACAACTAAAAATACATTTCATTTAATCAATAACATGAGAAGAAAATTTCTATATGGATAATATCAATTCAATAATATCCTGGAAAATAATAACTAAATTCTTAATTAATGAAATGATTAATGTCGGATATCCTAATTTTATACATCACTTCTTATCATCAAGGACTTGTTCCAATATAGTTTAATCGATGGATAGTTTTACACCAAAAACTAATTTAATAAGTTTAACCAACTATTTTGTCCCAGGAGGCCTATAAATACATTTAGGGACTATATATAACTATTCCTCGCCAATAACTACATTTCTAATGCATTACACATATATTTAATGATCAATATAATCCACAAACCATATTCTTTATCAAAAAATATTAGTATTGAGTAAATAATATATAATATTGTGATTTTCCCATTCAATAAAACAACTTTCCTATAAAAACACCATATATATAAATGGAATATGGTTTATTCAATAATCATATCAATGATACAAAGAACATGATATTTAATAAAAATGTAATATCCCATGAAAATGAATAAAAGAAAGTGAATATTTCAAGAGAATGTTAATAAAAAAATTAATAAAAGAAAGAATATCACCATAAATTACTCAGAATTACAGGTTTTTTAATATAATAATGTTCTTTGGAGAAATAAATAAAATGATATAGAAAAATTAAAATAATATTTTATTACTTTTTTTCTTTGTAAAACCATTGAAATCATGTAGAATATTAAAAATAGTGTAATACGGTTATAGTGGAAGGAAAATATGTTATCATCATAAAAGCTAAAAAGAAACATACCTTTCAATTTTTATAAAGAAGTTAAAAAATAACCCTTTCAAAAAAAAATAATACTTCATTAAAACCATGTAAATAAATTAGGATAATATAAAATTTCCATGATATACCATTTGATGAAAAAAATGTTTACTTTTTTGTAAAAACAATTGAAAAAAATGGACATAGAAGGAAAATATACACGATCAAAAGATAAATATGATTTAAAATTATTTTAAACATTTATTTTGTTGATTCATGTTCCAAAAGTGGAATGTTTTCAAAAAATGAAAAAAAATTAATATCAAGAGGATAATAAAATTATTTGATTTTATAGAGGATATATTATATTATTCCTACAAAAAAATATAATAAATCATAAAATATGTGATTTTAAAATAAATTCTTACCTCTTTTGTGTCACTTAAAATATAACCCTTTGAATTTTTAAATATAAATTGAAATATTAATCATCGTGAATATATATATATTTGTATTAATTATATCTAATGGGGTGTATAGATATTATATTTAATTAAGAATGTTCATAATACCAAATATATCCCATTGGAGTGGAAATTGGGATGAAATCCCTTACATGAAGTTATATTTTTCTAATAAATGCATTAAACCAGCTGTATAATAAATAGAGATTTATTATACTCATATAAATTTCTATATGAATATCTATAATATAATATTAATTCCAATTATAACATCTTATCACCTATTTATTAACAATGTTTTTTTATTACGATTGTGTTGGGTGATAACTGCTTTGATTTTCATGTATGTTTTTATTAGCAAGTTATGGTCCTAGAAATATGATAATATTTATATCATATCCATAATTATTATAATGATTTAAAAATCATAAATATTCATTATATATATATAATCATCCCTAAGAAACATTTAAGAAAAATAAATCACGTCGCTTCATGGATATAGTAGGTCATATATACGCATGAGCGACAATATCATTTTTATAAAAAGTGGAAGGTTAAGTAAGTAGATGATATATTTTACTTATATAATTATAATTATGTCATAATTATCATATAAATTCATTAATTATATCATTTTGACATTATATGTGAGTTGGTGATGGAAATAAAATTATATCATTTCATGAGGTTGTAGCCCACCGTACATACGAGCGATGGTTTTGTTTCTCTATTAATGGAGAGATAAATGGATAAATATTATTCCATAAACATAACAATATGTCATTAGACTACTGAAACTATTGTTTATATATTTTAATTTTTTTAAATAATTTCATGATCTAAAAGAATAATTAAAATAAAATTTCTCAGTGAAGATGATTAATTCTTGTTTTAAATAGCACCTTCAAATCTCATATTAAGATACCTAGGGTTTGTATTTCGGGAAGACCAGAACATATATAACTAATATTAGGATTTTTATAAGTTTTTTTAGGGTTTTATCAATAATAGTGTCTTTATGTTTTGTATAGAAGAGATAATAGTTTAGTCCTTTTTATAGTGAATGAACGGACACACATGGAATTGATAAAAATATTTATATATAATAAAATAATTTTCATGTGAATTTAAAACATATAGATATAATATTTAAGATAATATAGGATATGATTTCAATTACTTTATACAAAAAAACTTTATATTTTTAATTTTTATCACTACTGGAAATACAGCCTTTCCCAACGGTTCTGAACCGTTGGGAAAGGCTGTAGAACCGTTGGTATATGTTATACCAATGGTTCTAAAAACCATAGGGAAGTAAGACATTGGGAAAGGTTTTCCCAATGGTTTACTGTGAACCATTGGGATAGGGTGGGGGAAGCCTAACCTATCCCAACGATTGAGCCAAACCGTTGGGATAGTTTTTCCCAACGTTTTGTCTTTAACCGTTGGGAAATCCCAAGGATTCCCCTCTTTCCCAATGGTTCAATGAACCGTTGGGAAAGGATTTTTACCAATGGTTCAGTGAACCGTTGGTAAAAAAGGAACCAATATTCTATGTTAATGGTTTTGAACCGTTGGCATAGCCTATGCTGTACAAATTTCACAGGAGCCTGCAATTTGCATAGTAGGTCTGCAATTTGCACACCAGGCCTCATTTTGTGCCCTCCCATTTTAAATCCAATTATTTTACCTGCAATAAACTAACAAATACATATAAAATTATTGTACCTACAATAACCAACTAACACATACATATAGAGAACAAATTCATACACATTTAACATATAATGCTGGAAATATACACATCCATAAATAAATTAGATTTCATAACGTAATTATAAACATAAATAATTCATTTATAATTCAATTTAAAATTTAGATGACAATTATATGTGGAATCCAGAAGTCAATTCATAATTTGATCGGTTTTCTGTATACCATATATTTTTACCAGAACTGATATCCATTTTAAACAAAATACATACACCTGGAGTGCTACCGGACACACCGCACCTCGGATTGAGGCGGGGTTGACTCGTACACATCACATATGACCCATGGATCGTTGTGCTAAAGTATCAACACAATCCGAATGCGTTTGGTCAGTTTTTCGTATGCCAGTTGATGTTTTTCAATTAAAATGATGTCCTTTTGAAACAAAAGGAAGACACTTTGAGTGGTTCCGGACACACCGCAGCTCAGATTGAGGCAGGGTTGATTTGTATACGTCACATATTACCCATGGATCGTTCTCCTAAAGTTTCAATGTAAACTGAATGTGTTTGGTCAGTTTTTAGTATGTACTTAAAATGTTGTCAATTTTAAACAAAAGAGAGCCACTTAGAGTGATTCTGGTCACACTGTGTCTCTGATTAAGGTGGGGTTGACTAGTACACATCACATATGACCCGTGGATCATTGTTCTAAAGTATCGACAGAATCCGAATGTGTTTGGTCAGTTTTCCGTATGTCAGTTGATGTTTTTCACTTAAAATGATGTCCTTTTAAAACAAAAGACAGACACTTTGAGTGGTGGTGGCCACACCACGCCTCGGATTGAGGCGGGGTTGACTCGTACATTTCACATATGACCCATGAATCTTTTTTCTAAAGTACCGACACAATCTGAATGTATTTGGTCGGTTTTCCGTATGCCAGTTGATGTTTTTCAATTAAAATGATGTCATTTTGAAACAAAAGGCAGACACTTTGAGTGGTGCCGGCCACACCGCATCTCAGATTGAGTTAGGGTTGATTCGCACACGTCACAGATGATCCATGAATCATTCTCCTAATGATTCAAGAGAAACTGAATGCGTTTGGTCAGTTTTCCGTATGTACTTAAAATGTTGTCCATTTTAAACAAAAGAGAGCCACTTAGAGTGATTCTGGCCACACCGTACCTCCGCTTAAGGCGGGGTTGACTTGTACAGGTCAAATATGACCCATGGATCGTTGTTCTAAAGTATATACACAATCTGAATGCGTTTGGTTGGTTTTCCATATGCCAGTTGATGTTTTTCACTTAAAATAACGTCCATTTTAAACAAAAGACAGACACTTTGAGTGGTGGTGGCCACATCGCACCTCGGATTGAGGCGGGGTTGACTCATACACATCACATATGACCCATGGATCATTGTGCTAAAGTATCGACACAATCTGAATGCATTTGGTCTGCTTTCCGTATGCCATTTGATGTTTTTAAATTAAAATGACGTCCTTTTGAAACAAAAGGCAGACACTTTGAGTGGTGTCGGCCACACCGTGTCTCAGATTGAGGCGGTGTTGATTCGTACATGTCAAATATGACCCATGAATTGTTCTCCTAAAGTTTCAACGGAAACCGAATGTGTTTGGTCAGTTTTCCGTATGTACTTAAAATGTTGTCCATTTTAAACAAAAGAGAGACACTTAGAGTGATTCCATCCACACCGTGCCTCAGATTAAGGCGTGGTTGACTTGTACACATCACATATGACCCATGTATCGTTTTTCTAAATTATCGACACAATAAGAATGCGGTTGGTCGCTTTTCCGTATGCCAGTTGATATTTTTCACTTAAAATGACGTCCTTTTGAAACAAAAGATAGACACTTTTAGTGGTGCCGGACACACTACGCCTCATATTGAGGCGGGGTTGACTCGTATAGGTCACATATGACCCATGGATCGTTGTGCTAAAGTATCGACATAATCTGAAAGCGTTTGGTCATTTTTCCGTATGCCAGTTGATGTTTTTCAATTAAAATGACGTCTTTTTCAAACAAATGGCAGACACTTTGAGTGGTGGCGGCCACACCACACCTCGGATTGAGGCGGGGTTGACTCGTACATGTCACATATGTCTCATGGATTGTTGTGCTAATTTTTCGACCCAATACGAATGCATTTGGTTGGTTTTTCGTATGCCAGTTGTTGTTTTTCAACTAAAATGACGTCCTTTTGAAACAAAAGGCAGACACTTTGAGTGGTACCGGCCACACCACATCTCAAATTGAGGTGGGGTTGATTCATACACATCACATATGACCCATGAATCGTTCTCCTAATGTTTAAACAGAAACCGAATGCGTTTGGTCAGTTTTCTATATGTACTTAAAATGTTGTCCATGTTAAACAAAAGAGAGACACTTAGAGTGATTCTGGCCACACCGTGCCTCCGATTAAGGTGGGGTTCACTCGTACACGTCACATATGACCCATGGATTGTTTTCTAAAGTATCAACACAATCCGAAAGCATTTGTTCAGTTTTCCGTATGGAAGTTTATGTTTTTCACTTAAAATGACATCCTTTTGAAACAAAAGACAGACACTTTGAGTGGTGGCGGCCACACCGCGCCTCGAATTGAGGCGGGGTTGACACGTACACGTCGCATATGACCCATGGATTATTTTTTTTAATGTATCGACATAATCCGAATGCATTTGGTCGGTTTTCCGTATTCCAGATGATGTTTTTCAATAAAAATGACGTCCTTTTGAAACAAAAGGAAGACACTTTGAGTTGTTCCGGCCACACCGCATCTCAGATTGAGGTGGGGTTGATTCTTACACGTCACATATAACCCCTGGATCATTGTTCTAATTTATCTACTCAATCTGAATGCGTTTCGTCAATTTTCCGTATTTCATTTGATGTTTTTCAATTAAAATGATGTCATTTTGAAACAAAAGGCAGACACTTTGAGTGGTTCCAGCCACACCACGTCTCAAATTGAGTCGGGGTTGATTCGTAAATGTCACATATGACCCATGAATCGTTATCCAAAAGTTTCAATGGAAACTGAATGCGTTTGGTCAGTTTTCCATATGTACTTAAAATGTTGTCCATTTTAAACAAAGGAGAGCCACTTAGAGTGATTCTGGCCACACCGTGCCTCCGATTAAGGCAGGGTTGACTCTTACACATCACATATGACCCATGGATCATTGTTATAAAGTATCGACACAATTTGAATGCGTTTGGTCGGTTTTCTGTATGGAAGTTGATGTTTTTCACTTAAAATGACATCCTTTTGAAACAAAAGATAGAAACTTTGAGTGGTGGCGGCCACACTGCGCCTCAGATTGAGGTAGGGTTGACATGTACACATCACATATGACCCATGGATCATTTTTCTAAAGTATCAACACAATCCGAATGCATTTGGTCGGTTTTCTGTATTCCATTTGATGTTTTTCAATTAAGATGACGTCCTTTTGAAACAAAAGGCAGAAACTTTGAGTGGTGCCAACCACACCGCGTCTCAGATTGAGGCGGGATTGATTCTTACATGTCACATATGACCCATGAATCAATCTCATAATGTTTCAACGCAAACCAAATGCGTTTGATCGGTTTCCGTATGTACTTAAAATGTTGTCCATTTTAAACAAAATAGAGCCATTTAGAGTGATTCTGTCCACACCGTGCCACAGATTAAGGCAGGGTTGACTCGTACACGTCACATAAGACCCATGGATCATTGGACTAAAGTATCAACACAATCCAAATGTGTTTTCTCTCTTTTCTGTATGCCAGTTGATATTTTTCACTTAAAATGACGTCATTTTGAAACAAAAGACAGACACTTTGAGTGGTGGCGGCCACACCGTGCCTCAGATTGAGGCGGGGTTAACTTGTACACATCACATATGACCCATGGATCATTTTTATAAAGTATCAACATAATCCGAATGCGTTTGGTTAGTTTTCCGTATGCCAGTTGTTGTTTTTCAATTAAAATGACGTTATTTTGAAACAAAAGGCAGACACTTTGAGTGGTGGCGGCCACACCGCGCCTCGGATTGAGTCGGGGTTGACTAGTACACGTCACATATGAACCATGGATCATTGTGCTAATTTATCGACACAATCTGAATGCTTTTGGTCAGTTTTCCATTTGCCAGTTGATGTTTTTCAATTAAACTGACATCATTTTGAAACAAAAGGCATACACTTTGAGTGGTTTCAGCCACACCGTGTCTCAAATTGAGGCGGTGTTTATTCTTACATGTTACATATGACCCATGAATCGTTCTCCTAAAGTTTCAATGGAAACCGAATGCGTTTGGTCAGTTTTCCATATGTACTTAAAATGTTGTCCATTTTAAACAAAATAGGGCCACTTAGAGTGATTTTGGCCACACCGTGCCTCCAATTAAGGAGTGGTTGACTCGTACGCATCACATATGACCCATAGATCGTTTTTCTAAAGTATTGACATAATCTGAATGCATTTGGTCAGTTTTCCTTATGGAAGTTGATGTTTTTCACTTAAAATGACGTCATTTTGAAACAAAAGACAGACACTTTGAGTGGTGGCGGCCACACCGCACCTCGGATTGAGTCGGCGTTGACTCGTACACGTCACATATGACCCATGGATCGTTGTTCTAATGTATCAACACAATACAAATGCATTTTGTCGGTTTTCCGTATGCTAGTTGATGTTTTTCAATTAAAATGACATCCTTTTGGAACAGAAGATAGACACTTTGAGTGGTGCCGGCCACACTGCGTCTCAAATTGAGGCGGGGTTGATTTGTACACGTCACATATGACCCATGAATCGTTCTCCTAAATTTTCAACAAAAACCGAATGTGTTTGGTCGGTTTTCCATATGTACTTAAAATGTTGTCCATTTTAAACAAAAGACAGACACTTTGAGTGGTGATGGCCACACCGCGCCTCAGATTAAGGTGGGGTTGACTCGTACACATCACATATGACCCATGGATCGTTGTGCTAAAGTATCGACACAATAAGAATGTGTTTGGTCAGTTTTCCGTATGCCAGTTGATGTTATTCAATTAAACTGAAGTCCTTTTGAAACAAAAGGCAGACACTTTGAGTGTTGTCGGCCACACTGCATCTCAGATTGAGGCAGATTTAATTCTTACATGTCCCATATGACCCATGAATCGTTCTCCTAAAGTTTCAACAGAAACCGAATGAGTTTGGTCAGTTTTCCATATGTACTTAAAATGTTGTCCATTTTAAGCAAAAGAGAGCCACTTAGAGTGATTTCGGCCACACCGTGCCTCAAATTAAGGTAGGGTTGACTCGTACACGTTAGATATGACCCATGGATCATTGTACTAAAGTATCGACACAATCCGAATGCGTTTGGTTGGTTTTTCGTGTGCCAGTTGATGTTTTTCACTTAAAATGACGTCCTTTTGAAACAAAAGGCAGACACTTTGAGTGGTTCCAGCCATACCACATCTCAGATTGAGGCGAGGTTGATTCGTACACGTCACATATGACCCATGAATCATTCTATAAAGTTTCAACAGAAACCCAATGTGTTTGGTTGGTTTTCCATGTGTACTTAGAATGTTGTCCATTTTAAACAAAAGAGAGCCACTTAGAGTGATTCTGACCACACCGTGCCTCTGATTAAAGAGAGGTTGACTCGTACACATCACATATGACCCAAGGATCGTTTTGCTAAAGTATAGACACAATCCAAATGCGTTTGGTCAGTTTTCCGTATGTCAGTTGATGTTTTTCGCTTAAAATGATGTCCTTTTGAAACAAAAGACATACACTTTGAGTGGTGGTGGCCACACCGTGCCTCGGATTGAGGCGGGGTTGACTCGTACACATCACATATGACCCATGGATTGTTGTGGTAATGTATCGACACAATCTGAATGTGTTTTGTTGGTTTTCCGTATGCCAGTTGATGTTTTTCAATTAAAATGACGTCCTTTTGAAACAAAAGGCAGACACTTTGAGTGGTGCTGGCCACACCACATCTCAGATTGAGGCGAGGTTGATTCGTACATGTCACATATGACCCATGAATCGTTCTCCTAAAGTTTCAATGGATACCGAATGCGTTTGGTTGGTTTTCCGTATGTACTTAAAATGTTGTCCATTTTAAGAAAAAGAGAGTCACTTAGAGTGATTTCGGCCACACCGTGCCTCGGATTAAGGTGGGGTTGACTCGTACACATCACATATGACCCATGGATCGTTGTGCTAAATTATCAACACAATCTGAATGCGTTTGGTCAGTTTTTCGTATGCCAGTTGATGTTTTTCACTTAAAATGGCATCCTTTTGAAACAAAAGACAGACACTTTGAGTGGTGGCGGCCACACCGCGCCTCGGATTGAGGCGAGGTTGACTCGTACACATCAAATATGACCCATGGATTGTTGTGCTAATGTATCGACACAATCCGAATGTGTTTGGTCAGTTTTCCGTATTCCAGTTGAGGGTTTTCAATTAAAATGACGTCCTTCTGAAATAAAAGGTAGACACTTTGAGTAGTGGTAGCCACACCACACCTCAGATTGAGGCGGGGTTGATTCGTACATGTCACATATAACTCATGCATCGTTCTCCTAAAGTTTCAACAGAAACCGAATGTGTTTGGTTGGTTTTCCGTATGTACTTAAAATGTTGTCCATTTTATGAGAATCCTCATGTGTCTATTAGTGGAATGGTATTTACTTAAAATCTTGTGGACATTTATATAAAATATTTTTATATCATTCTTAGTATGGATTAGATTTTAGTTTATCATGTTATGAAACATTTTGGAGCTAACAATGTCATGCTCAATGAATACATATCTTTTATAACATACCAAGAATCTATGATATTGATTAGATGTGTAAATGTGATTTACATTGATTGTCATGATGAAAATAAATAGAATATATATTATAGATTTTCTAGTATTAAATGAAATCAAGAAGGGTGGGGGGCTGTCCGACGGGGCTATCCGGGGGGTTGTCCGGTGGGTGTCTGGGGGGCTGTCTGGGGACCAAGGAGGAGGGTGGGGGGCTGTGCAGGGGGATGTCCGAGGGGTGTCCGGGGGGTTGTCTGGGGTCCAAGGAGGAGGGTTTGGGGGCTGTCTGGGGGGCTGTCTAGGGGGCTGTCCGGGAAGCTGTTCGGGGAGCTATCTAGGGGCTGTCCGGGGGTGTTCAAGGGGTTGACCAGGGTCCAAGGAAGAGGGTGGGGGCTGTCCGGGGGGCTGTCTAGGGGGCTGTCTGGGGGGTTATCCAGGGTCCAGGGAGGAGGGTGGGGGGCTGTCCGGGGGGCTATTCGGGGGGCTGTCTGGGGGCTGTCCGGGGGTGTTTGGGGGGTTGTCCGAGGTCCAAGGAAGAGGGTGGGGGGCTATCCGGGGGTTGTCTGGGGGCTGTCCGGGGGGCTGCCCGGGGTCCAGGAAGGAGGGTGGGGGCTATCTGGGGGCTGTTTGGGGGGCTATCTGGGGGGTGTTCAGGGGGGTTGTCCGGGGTCCAAGGAAGAGGGTGGGGGCTGTCCGAGGGGTTGTCTGGGGGGCTATCCGGCGGGGCTATCCGGGGTCCAGGGAGGAGGGTGGGGGGTTGTCCAGGGTCCAGGAAGAAGGGGGGTTCCCAAACACACAACCAATAAAAGACAACAACATCCATAAAAACAGATAATATATAAAAATAACTCAACTCCAATACTATAATAAGAGTCTAGATAAAACCAACAACTAGAATAGATTAAATATCAAATCTCAGTAATATCAGTCAAAAATGTAATGGATCAACTTGTCCCACATCACCGTCACCATCATCACCATCATCATCACCCTCGTCCTCATCCCCATCATCGTCCTCGCTCTCCTCTCCCTCTCCCTCCTCCTCGCCCTCCCCCTCCTCCTCTCCCTTGCCACCTGCCCCGCCCTCCTCCTCTCCCTCCTCTTCCGAATCAGACTCCTCGCCATCATCATCGTCAAGCTGGACATTGTCTTGAACACCACTAGAACTGCCACCCGGTGTACCATATATAGTACGTATCGATGACATATACTCATAAAATGCTGGGATAGTCTCTACTGGAAGTGTTGGACGTATAACTTCAATAAATTTCATAAACGCACTGTTTTCCCTAGCAGACTATTCTGCCATCTCTGTGGCCCTTTTCTCAGCCTATTCTGCATGTTCCCTAACTTTCTGCAGCTCAGTGTCACTATAGCTCGTACCTGAGGAGGGCCAATATCTCATTGGGGCTATCCTAGGTCGAAAGCGTACTCTGCCAGGATTCTCCTCTCCCAACACCTGATGTAAGTGATCTGTTGGCCCAAAATTCTCTGGTTCTTGGGCATCGAGGGCCTCTAAAGTAGCCTGTTACAAATATAAATATATCATTAAGTTACAAAATAGATATTAAAATATAAAATCAACATATTAAAACTTAAAATTTCCTGCTGAGTCGCTTTGTTGACGGCACTTCCATCCTTTTTTTGTCTACTCAAACAAAACAGTTTTGCTAGAGGCACACGTCCTTCAATATTTTGTATTTTCCTCTACAATGACATTGAAAACTAAAGTTATATGAAAACTTTAGCAAACTATTAAATAATTGAGGAAACAAAAGTTACTGTAAGTCATAAAGAAAACTTATAAATAATTGTCATACCTGCTTTCTCTCATGATCAGGCATCGTAGTGCGTCCTAGTGTGTGGAGGTATTTTTTGCATCAAGGTTCTTTTTATTTTTTCCAGATCATTCCTAAATAAAATTCGAAAATGAAACAGATAGTATTAATTCAAAACATGAAAGTTATTATTTAAATACCTCAAATGTTATTCATACCTTAAACTGGGTACTCGTCTAATGAGTAATCATCTGACGATACTGCTCTATAGGACAATCATCCACCACTGGTACCGCCTCTAACTCAGTGCCAACTCTCGAAACCCAGCCAATATACAACTCATGCTTTTAGGATCTCCAAATCTCACCTAAATACTTTAGACGTTCCGTTCGTGCACCCTCACCATTGAGAAAATTAAAATCTAAGCTGAAATAAAAAAATTAATTCATATAAATACAAAAATAATTCATGGCATTAAATAGAACAGATTTTTTACCCATATCTCTACCCAAGCTCTATCTTTGACCTCATGTGGAAAATGTCTCCACAACAGCGGGCTGATGGGAATGATGTCGGAGTATTTGGAAAGCATCGCCAAAAAACTTCGACATTGCTGCCATGTTTTCTCAACCATTTGGTTGTCTTCATTATAATCCACCATAACCTGTGTGCGGCGGTTCCACACCGAATGCATGCATGTACACCCCCGCAAATGCCTCATGTCAGTAGATGTATCTATCATGAAAGAAAAACAAATATTTTATCAAAACATGTTATAATGAAAATAAATATTTCTATAAAAATTTGTTAGGGTTCTATAAATATACTTGTGTCTGTCTGATCATTGAGCACTGATGGATCCACAAAAACTGATGGAACACCCTGTGGTGGAACAGGGGTCGAAGACGATGGAATATTGAATCTCGGAGAGATAGAAGTAGAGGGAAAAGAAGATGGGACAACAGTATGACCGGATGCTGACTGGGGAGTGTGAATCATCATGGGATGTGAAAATGATGGGCTAGAAGATGTAGAAGGTAGCGAAAACTAGGGAGGACGAAATATCACGTGTGTCCCTAACGACACACCGGGATCAGAATGTGGGAAGGATGACATGTCAGTGGGAGGGGCAGGGTCTAGTCGGGCACGCGTAGCTGATCGTCCACCTATGGTACGAACCCTCCTCGTACCACCAGCCTGAGTACTAGGAATAGTACTAGGCTCCTCGTCGATTAATTGTCGACGTATAGGTGGATCCTACAAAAATGTTTACAAAAAAATTAATCACATGAAATTATGTGTTCTTTAAATATATATATATATATTTGAAATAATGTACTCACTGTAGGAACTAATGGTGGAACGCCCATCTCCACTATCCGACGATTGTTCTCCATATTTTTTTTCCTTCGTCTCTCTTCAATTGGCTGCATTTCCGGCTTTTGAAAACAAATATGTAATTAATTAAAAAAAGGAAACTAATGTGTAAACAAAAAAATTAAATATATGAGGGAATAGGGGGATTCATTGATAATTTATCTATCACTTGTTTTAGAAGAGCTTGAATGAATTTAATAAATCATACAAGTTGTAATGTTCACCAAGTTAGAAATATTGTTTGACTAGGTTTGAATACAGTGCAATTCCAAATTAGAAAATTCAATTCAAATAAAACAGCAACCAATAAACATTGAAAATTCACATAACAGTCAAGTCAGCTAAAACATATTTGTGATCAATACTAAATCAATTTGAATATTACTAACGTTAACAACCCAACTCGAGGTAAACCAAAATAATTCAGAACATGGATGAATGATTCTATATATTTTCAACCAAAACTTCAGGTTCACAATCAACTCTGAAAATTGAACTATTGGAGTCATCAAAAGAAATAAATGGATTGGTTCCAATGGCAATAGGGACAGTGTCAATTCCATCATCACCATCATCAAAAATATGTCTTGGAATTACTTCAACTATGACACCAAATTCAGGTTGAAGTTGGTCTTTGACATAAAATTTTTTTGTATCCATTGATGCCAACACATATGGTTCTTTAGTAGCAAGAGTGTGAGTCATATTAATTACTTGAAATCCACAATCATCAATAAATGTTCCATGTCTCGTCATTGAATCAAACCAATGGAATTTCACCATTGTGACTCGTCCATGAGAGTAATAATCCAATATTATTATTTTCTCAACAACTCCATAATAGCCCACATTTTCAAATCGCAGTCTACTATCTGATTCACTGGCATAAAAATCTGTTGTGGTAGTAACCATAACACCATCATGTTCTGTTCTCATGTTCTTTTCTCGTTCAGTGAAAATAAATTTGTACCCATTGATAAGAATTGATTTACAGTCACGAACCACGGTATTAGGACCAAAATCCAAAGCTATTATTTCCTCAGAGACAAAGTCAGCAGAAAAACTCAATACCTACAATATAAATGACTGTTAAACTTAATTAAATATTTAAATAATTAATTTAAATAGTAATATTTTTACCTTCAATTTTAACCAAGCATAAAACTATTTTCTATGCAAAGTCTCTCTCTTTCTCAAAGATAAAAAATGATTTTTCCTATTTATCATTGTTGTATATTCTCTGTAGATAAAAAATATGAATAGTTTAATAGATATATAAGTAAGATATACATAATCAATTTAGTTATCTGATATAGTCATCGAAAAAATCACAGTTGAACAAAACTGTGCGATGTGCCATCTCCCACTCTTTATGGCTTAATTTTTTCAATGTATATGATCCAGGAATTCCTCCTGTTTGAGGAAGTGATGGAAAACTGGGTTCAATTTTCTCATACTATTCTTCTTCATTTCTCATTGTTCTGTTCAATCTTGTAGTAAGATCATACAAATACATCAAGCAAAAATCCATACATTCTTGAGCTAGGTAAACGTTCACGATAGAACCTTCAGGATGATTTCTGTTTCGGACATAAGACTTCAATGTGAACATAATTCTTTCAGTTGGATACATCCAACAAAAAGAAACAGGTCCTCCGAGAAGTATTTCATGGGGAATAAGGACAGTCAGATGCATTTTGCATGTGAAAATGATGGAGGAAATATTTTCTCCAACTCACACAAAATTAATGGGGAATTTGTCAACATTTTTTTGCAAGAAATGCTTGGAAAACTTCTTAGCACAAAGATCTCTAAAAAATGGAACAACTGAATAATAGACACCCTTACATTATAGGACAAAAGATTGCGGATTGCTATTGGAAGAAACTCATGCAGTAGAACATGATAATCATGAGTCTTCAAAGATTTTAGCTTCAACTCTCTTCTGTTGACCCATTTAGATATGTTGCTTGAATAGCCATCAGGAACTCTAATAGTCTCTAATACTTCCAGAAATTGTTTTTTTTTCGTAGGTGTCATCACATAAGAAGCACATGGAAGTTACCATTTATTTTCACTGATACGCACAGGATGCAATTCTGGTCTGATGCCCCAATCCACCAAGTCACACCGAGATCGTAAATCATCTTTTGTCTTCCCCTTGACATTTAGAAGAACTGAAAGCAACATTTATCATATATTCTTTTCAATATGCATTACGTCTAAGCAATGACGTAACAAATTGGTTGACCAATAAGGAAAATCCAAAAAGATACTCCTCTTCCTCCAATTGTAATAGGTTTCAGTGGAAACATTCTTTCTCTTTTGAGATTTCATTTGACCCTTCCCGAACAAAAAACTGAAATCTTTCAATTCATTAAGCACATCAGCTCTAGAAATACGCTGAGGTGGATCATCGTTCTCTATGGTATTATCAAATCTTCGACGATTCAATCTATATGGATGATCCTTTGGCAAGAATCGTCGATGTCCCAGAAAAATTAAACTACAATGATGTTTCAGTCTTCTAGATCATGTATTCTTCATACAAACTGGACATGATAGTTTTCCCTTCGTGCTCTATCCAGACATCATTACATAAGCTGGAAAATCATTGATCGTCCACATAAGCACGGCACGCAACTGAAATATGTCTTTCGAACATGCATCGTACGTATGCACACCCACATCCAAAAGAAGTTTCAACTCTTTTATTAAAGGTTGCATGTATACATCAATATCAAAGCCAGGATCATAAGGACTAGATATAAGTATACTCATGAAAGTGAAAGGTTTTTTCATACACAACCATGGGGGAAGATTAGAAATGTGTATAAAAACTGGCCATGTGTTGTGCGAAGTAAGCATCTTCCCAAACAGATTAAAATTGTCGCATAAAAGCCCCAGCCTCACATTACGCACGTCAGCTGCAAAATCAGGATGTCGAGCATCATATCTCTACCATGCAAATCCATCTGCAGGATGAACCAACTCATCATTAGTCTTCTTTCTCTCGGTATCATGCCATCTCATTTTTATTGATATGTCATCAGACATAAAAGGATTCTGGAGTCTGGGGATCAATGGAAAGTGCCACATTACTTTCTGTGGAATGAGGGATGGTGTTCCATCAGATTTTGACTTCCAGCGGGATGTGCCACATTTTATACAATCATTTCGTTCAGTGGTTTCCTCCCAGAATAAATTGCAATCTTTCGGGCAAGCATGAATTTTGTTTCTTGAAAATCCAAGTTCCTAAACTAACTTTTATGCCATATAGTGGTTTGAGAGAATATCTGCATCATCTGGAAGTAAATCCTTCAAGAGGGTAAGAATGTAATCGATTGCTGTATTAGAAATCCCATACATAGTTTTCCCATGAAACAATCGGATTAAAAATTCCATCTTTTTCATTTTATCGCATTGTCAATATACTGGAGTCGTGGCAGTATCATTCAATTTTTTCACCCTATCAATATCATCATTTTCACTAGATGCATCAGCTATCCTCATATCGAAGTCTTCTTGAGTCGAAATCCTTTCTTTTTCATGATGAAAAATAAATGGAAATCGATCATCTAACAAATTCTCCATTCCAGTCATTTCATTTCGATCATCACCAATTTGAGATTTCATTTTCTCCCCATTGTGATACCACACAATATATTTTGCTTGAAAACCATTTTTGGTTATGTGGTAGCTGACTTCTTCACAGCTCAACCAAGGTCTACCAACACAATTGGAGCATGGGTAGTGTATGCGACCACTATCTGAAGCATTGTGAAATGCAAAATCTAATAATCTCTCCAAATTGTTTTGAAAATCGCCTGAGATCTAATCGGTTTCATAGATCCAACTTCTTTCCATTCTGTAAAAATAATTTATATAAGTCATTTTTTCATAAACAATTCAATAGGATTGAAATTTAATAGAAAATACATTTAAGTAAATGATAAAGGTAGAAAATAATCAAGGTATCAACTACACATGTGAAAAAAACTTACTAATGTGTTATTGAAAAAATGTAAAACCAACAAGAACTTAATGTGTTATCACATCACAGCATGCCTCATCCCATAACCATATTAGTAGGGTATCATGAACATGAATAACATCAACCTTGTTCCATCCTCCTACCCTACATGACCCCAACCACATGCCACATCTTATTATAGCCTTATCACATCGCACCTCACCTGAAAACACTAGGGAAATCATAGTACATCTCACCTGAAGACACATGGACAATCACATCGCATATTGCCTAAAAACATATGGTCAATCACTTATAAAGGAAGAGTAGGGAAGACATGGTAGTTATCCAACCATATAACCAACATCCTAGATATTAGAAAAAATATCCCTAACTCAAAACCTCTGATCGTTGGTAAGTTTATCCAACTATGGTTGGGAATGTGTAGAAATAACATAAAATACATGATATATAGATAGAAAAAAATACCTAACCTATGGGTTCACATTAACTACATAATCACACACTTCACTACTACCATACAACACATAAACCATCACAACCACTTTCACCACTATATGCAACACACCACACCACCACCACACAAGACGCATAGCATTTCCCACTTTCATTTATAAGCCACTTCATTCACACTTACATTGTCCATTCATTAAATGTTAAATTAATTAAATCCATTTACCGCATATCCATTTCTATTACATCTCATTTATTCACTATCTTGTTTTTTTTGTTTTAACAGCATAATTTATTCCATAGATAACCAGGAAACTAATAAAACCACCACACAAAAATTCACCATCTCACAATAACCATGGTCTCCATGTTACATCGGCCAACCATCTCACCAAAACAACCACATATCACAACAAAAATATTTCACATCACAAACCACCACACAACCAAAACCACCTCACCACATCATACACCACAACCTCATCACACAACACCACCACACGGCACAACACCACCACACATCATCACTATCACACAACTTCACATGTCACATCCATGCCCACTAACCATCACATTACAACCCCACATATCACAAAGTTCAACTCGTCACCTCAATCACTATACAACAGCCTATAACATACAATGAAACACAACAAAAAACCTCTCATAGAAGCAACATTCCCCAACTTCCACAATTTATTCAAGGTCTTTTATTACATTACCCCTTTATTTAGAATGGACATTATAACATAGATGATATTTCATGGGAAACTAATTAATTAACAAAATATTCGATCATTTCCCTATTTTTCATGGTGAAATCACATCAAAATCCAAACTTAAAACTAAAATATTAGATCAATAACAATAAAAACAAGGTAGCATACGTGTATAAAGAATAAAATACCTGATTTGAGATGGTTTTTCACCTTTTTGGATGGGGGAGTTCGTGAGAGGAGTAGAGCACCAGATTGATTAGGGTTCTGTCGCGAATGAGAGAGAGCAGCGGCCCGACTGTATTTGGGGAAAACCTTTACCAACGGTTTTTAAAAGCCATTGGCAAAGGGTTGTTGAGGGTACCCTTTTCCAACGGTTCAATTGAACCATTGGAAAAGGGGTACCCTTTCCCAACGGTTTCATAAAACCGTTGGGAAAGGGTAACTTAAACACCCCTTTACCAACGGTTCACTAGAACTGTTGGCAAAGGGGTACCCTTTCCCAATGGTTCTAGTGAACCGTTGGGAAAGGGTTCCCTAAACAATCTTTACCAATGGTTTAACCAAACCATTGGTAAAGAACCGTTGGTAAAAACGACTTTTCCCGTAGTATATTTTAATACTTATCTTTTTGTTTAACCCCTTCGCTGACCAATTTTAACCTTAACCACAGTAACGACTATTTTAATCTTAAATGGTTATAATTTTAGTTATAAGGTAAAAAATTCTGATAAATTGTAAATTAATAATATTATAGACCAATTATAATACTAATTATCCACTTTCTATATTTTTATGATTTTTAAATAATTTAATAAATTATATTAAACATGAAATACTCTTAAATTCATTTTAAAAACTATTTGAAAATTTTGACTTTGATGACATAAAAAAATATAGAATTATAATATAATATTTTTACTATTAAGGATAAATATTAATTAAAAATATAATTCTTCTGGAGAAATAATAAATACCAAAAAAATTAGTTTTAATTTTTTTAAAATTAATTACATTAATTTTTTCACTGCTTACATAAGTATTATATCATCATCATATAGGGATTTAAGGGGATTATATAATTACTAAAAATTACCAATGAATTTATTTCAAAAAATTATTTTAATTATACAATAAATAACCATTAATATTGATTCAAAACATTTTTTATCCCTATGTGTATATATAAGAGAATTGTGAACGTAATAGAGTGACATTTTGTATTTTTCCTTAAAAAAATATTAATGTCAATAGCAAAGTAAAATTGCACCAAATTTCCATAAATTAAAAGATATTATCGTAATAATTTAATTCCTTTTATCCATATAAGTAAAGTAAATGGTTGTATTGAATTATAATTCCTTATCACATTATTTGTAACCTTAATTTCTTGATTTACCTTTTATCGAGGTGATAAATTTTACCATGGTTACTATTAATAATGCAAAAAAAATAAAATAGAACTATTTTTAAATTTGATATTCTTGATTCCAAATATAGAATTTTTTAATACAATTTGATTCCTATAATTTTTAAAAATTTATTTAAAAATAATTCCAAAAAATGAGATGAAAATTATTTTCCTAGAAAATCATTCTTTAGCCTAAAAATTGACTTATATGAAAATCATGTAAATTAATGATCCTAATGAGATTAATTAGATTATTATAACTCAAATGTATTTCATATAATTTTAATATGAAATTTTAAATATAATGGTACTTTTTTTTTATTTTATTTAATTAAAAGAAATGAAAGTTTTACAAATAAATTTATTTTTCCTTATTCACAAAAAAATAAATCTTTTTAGAAAATTCAAAAAAAATCAAATGAATCTAAATTTGAAATTATGATTTAAAATAAATTAAATTTCATGATATAATATTTAAATAGTATATCACAGTCCATATTAAATTGCTTATATATATATAATAAGTTATAAAATAAATTATATTTACATAAAAAGAAATATATCATAAAATATTAGGGTGTTGCAAAAAAAATATTTGTCAAACCATTTTAATTAAAAATATGGCCATAGAATAAAATATTCTTAACTTAAGGAAAAAATACAAGGTTTTTTTCTTTAAAATAATACATTTGGTCTTTTAAGTACTAAAAGAGATGGAAATTTATAGAAAAACATGAAATATAAAAAATAACTAAAGGATAATAAAATATATAATATTTTGGAGACATATAACCAAAATGAGATTATAACATTAAACACTTATGGTATTAATAATCATTGAATTAAATTAAATGAATTAATAAAAACATATGGATCTAAAAATCACAGTTATTAAATCATTTAGTATGAAAAAAAATATTCATAGTAAGTATATAAACTATAAGGATTATAAATTTTTTAAATGACATTAAAACATGTCTTAGTGAAGATAAATTGAAACGGACTCCTTTTAACTTTTTTATCTTTTTAATCAAATTTTATATAAATAAATAAAATTATATGGATCTTAAAACCCCATAAAATTTGAGATTATTTAAAAATAAATTCATTGATTCATAACCAAGAAACATAAAAGAAATCATGGTGCATAATATCAAATATGGGTCATGAATTTCAAAATGAGTCTAACAAAACCCTTACCATAATTATATCTTGCACCGTACACACACTATCCTGATTCATAAAAAATTAAATTAAATTTTATTATATTCTAAAACCATAATTATATATAGTATATCATATATTATCTTTTAATATCATTACACCACTTTTTTACTAAAAATTATCTATTAAATCTATCATTTTGTGTGTTAACTGCTTCATTTTTCATATATGTTTTATTTTGGAAGTTATGGTTCATGAATGTTTGTCATGGTTAATCCATATCCATAATTTTAGTAATTATATAAATATCATATATATTCATCTTATACATTTTTACATAAATTCATATTAATTAGTGATTATAAATGAATTGTATCACTTTATAAAGATGGTAATCTATATGTAAACATGAGTGATGATTCCAGCTTTCGATGGATGGAAAGAATGAAATGTAAATGATAATTAAAATTTTAAAAATAATGATTGTATCATGACTATCACATATTTTCATTAAATATATCCTTATTACCATCCAATTAAAGAAGAATTAAAAACCAAATAACATCGCTATGTGTAGGTGGTACTCCACATGTATACAAAAGCGACATTATCATTTACCAACAAATTATAATAATAAAATGTATAAATTAAATTATAATTAAACAATAAAAATTATGTTAATAATATCATACATAAACTTTAAATACATCATTATCGCAACAAATGAATTCTTTTGATTGAAAATGAATTGTATCACTACTTGGAGGCGGTAGTTCACATGTACGCATGAGAGATGTTTTTTTCTCATTTTATGGAGAAGGGGATGAAAATGGTTGTAAAATAATAATAATAAAATATCATTATATTTATGACACTATATTTATCTTTTTTTAATGGATAAAACAATTTTATAGAAGCTTTGGGAAGAAATAAAATTTAAGGATCTTAGATAAGATTTATACCTCTTCTTTGAGAGACCCGCTTTAGCATGCACCTTAAGCCTTAATATATTGGTATTAAGAGAATAAAATAATATATAGAATAATGGGAGGTTTATATGATGGTTGTTTATGAGGTACTGAAATATATAGAAGGCTTAAATGGTGTGAATAATAGAGGATAAGAGATTCCATTAAATGAGTTATTGGAGGGACATGTATGGAATATCTTCAAAGATTTCTATTATATAAGGTCTGCTTTGTTAGAAAGTAGCTTCAAATTGATAGGTATTAAAAGGATTGAAATTATAATGTTTAAATATCTTTAAAATATATTATTTATATAGTTTTATGAGGAAATCTTACCCTTTTCCCTTGGTTTAATCCCCCCCCCCCGATAAACCAACTTTAACCTGAATCATGTTAACAATAATTTACTATATTTTCCATTAAATATGAATAGAATTAATATTAACATATTATATTATATTAATTATAATTATTAGAAATATGGAATCCATCTTAACATATTCAATTTCAATGAATGGTGTAAATAAATTTTAAATAAGCGAGCTACCTCCAATGAAAACCAATGTTTTGGAAAATAAATCTTTATACATATAACATATTTTACTTACATTATTTTCCACTTAAAAACCTTAAACTGAATATCAAAATATTTTATTTGATATATAAAATAATATTTTCATTAAAAATATTAAAAGTATTGATTACTTTATATTTATTATGATAAAATCATATTTTGTGCATCAAAATAGTTTTCCGAAAAAATTATTTTTTAGACAAAAATAAAAATATACCAAAATGAATTATACTACTAATTCTGGTGTCATTTTTAGACAATTAATAATTAAAGGATATTTTTTTTAATTTGATATCCAATTAAAAACATAATAGGAATTTTCTTGAATATATACAATAGTTTTTCTAAAAATCAGTACTTTTTCATTCACTGAAAAAAGAATTTTTTAATAAAAAATCATAATAATTCCCCCATATATTATATTAACATGGTTATTTAAAAATTTATATTAATTAACTATAACAAAATATATATAAATTTTATAAATTCATATAAAATTATTCTATAAAATGTAATAAAAAATATTTTTGAAGAAACCATATTCCATTAACCATAAAATGAATTTAATGAGAAATGAGTACTAATTTGTAATGAACTAATTAGTACATTAGAATTATTTCAAACCTATGATCATATTTTTTTCATAATTTTTTTATTAAAATCCATAACTATAATCTAATTAATATCTTATAATATATCACAGTTCTCTTTAATTTTGGCATTACAAGTCAAGAAAGCTATTGGTCATAGTAATCCCTTAAACAAAATTTTAATGGTGTTAAAAAACTAATATAAAGTAAACATGTTATTAGGATCTCTTCACCCCAATAAACTTGTTTGGGTTCTCTTTTTAATCTTATTATCTCTTTCTTATTTCACATATTATATAACTAATTGACAGCATGCTTCATAGGTACTACAAGATAAATGAAAATATATAACACACAATCAATAAGTGGAAACAATAATATCACCCTTTGAGAAAGATAGTATCATTTTATACTTAGCCAATTTTCCATAAATCATTTCACTCTAAGACTAGATGAGATGTACATAGTGTATAAAATAAGAGGATTTGATATATATGAAGAAAATCCACTATAAAAATAATATAGTACCAATTGAAATGAAAAAAATAAGAAAATTATCTTCTACTAGAATCTCCTTGTCAATGAAACTCTTATCCATTACCTTCCAGAATATCTAGATTTACATGAATTAGTGTTTTAGTCAGTATACATGACCTTTTTTAATGACTACCTACCAATTATAAACTTCAAGTTATCATAATTTAGGTGTATATCATCAAAATATACATTTCAATATATTATATACAAGGAATTTACTAAATTGATCAATTCAAGTTGCTTTCTTGATTTCAAAATTTCCATATACTTTTTAATAAAGTTCCTATTTTATATAAGATCTTTAGAATTTGAATTTATAAATAAATATATTATGGTATCTTCTTTTTTTAGCTATTTAGTTTTGATAACATATATTTCATCTCTCAATCTCCCCCTAAGAATAGGCTTTACCTACAATTTTGTAATGTTCTCTAGTTTGAAGCTACTAAAATGTGTCGATATAGGGTTCGCTATATGTATTTAAGCATGTATCCCCATATGTAAAAGGATACCAACAATAAGTATGGGTCTATAATGATACGATGGGGATACTTTACCCTTATTTAACAAATTATAATATCGATAGAACAAAAAACAAGAAGATATATCCTTTTGATAAAAATATCCTAAATAGTTAAATAGACTAAACAAAAAAATTGAAATTAAAGTTCCCAAAATCTGATGCTCCATCTCATTAGGCCAAATAAATTATTATTCATAGGGCTTATTCCCTAATCCATTCATGTAGTCATAAATGTTGGTCATGTAATAATAATAGGCTGAGCATGGAGTGATTAGAACTTAGTATGACCCCACCCATAGTGTCTATAAATATATGCAATCAATTTAAGTTCATACATAAGTGAAAATAAATATTTTCGAGTATAATATAAGAACATAAAGTAAAAAAAATAACATCATTGGTCCTTAGGTTCCATAATGACACATGTGACTAACTATACATTTATCATCTAATGTCATATGTCTCTAAATAATAGGAATCAGGTAAATATACTCCTCTTAGATTATAAGTCATGCATAGGGAAATAGGATACTTTTTTATGATCCTTGTGTTCCAATGTCCCCTGATGTAGACTGATAATCCATCAAAATATGAGGAATCACAAAAATATTATAAAGGGGATATAGAAATAAGGATATTAAGAGTTGAGATTAAAAATGACAGTTTTTAGGTGTATTTCATGTTAAAAATTAACCTTTTGGATTTTATTTTAACCCTTCGCATGGTTTGGCCACTCTGGGTAGAAACTCATGTTTTAATCATATGATCCTCACTTTCTAAGATATAATACTTATCATGAATATAACACATAGTTATAAAAATATTTAAATACAATGAGAACTGGATCTATAACACCTTTTCATTTTTTATTTTTTACCTAGATAAACCCATATTATTTAAAAAATTGACCTTTCTTTACCCATATGCAATATTATCCACAAAGTTATCCCAAACCATGTTCTAATTGTACACCCCATGTTGTAACCTAAAATTTCATAACATTAGGACATAATACTCTTTATAACTCTCTTATATCCTTCCCAATATCTACAAAAACATCAATCGCATTTAAAATTAAAAAAACAAGTTAGGGTAAAAATTAAACTAAAATCCACCTCATCAAAAATAATGGGTTTTATAACCTCCCAAACATATAGGTGATTATCCCAAAGTTTCTCTCCAAAATTTCACCATAACACATCAGTGAAAAACTATATCCTTTGAGAATGTATATATGATTATTATTCCTTTGTATTATACTTATTACAATAATGATTCCACCACAATTTCACCAGAGGAACAATGTTTCCATGAAGGGTCTTCTCACTCTAATCCATTACACGTAAAAGATTCTCATAAAAGAAAATATCATACTCAATATCAATATCCTAGAAATAAATCACAAGGGGTGGATATGGATGGTTTTAATTGACTATGATAAATGGATAATTTTATGCATAGTATTGATGTGTTGTGGGAGAACTGATCTGTATATCACTAGACTGGTCCTCTAATCTATCCATAGTAGCCTCAAAAACCTGGGTGCTAATTTTCCTTACCCCAAAATCTAATGCATCCCCAACCCCAGAAACAATCATATGAACACCCGATCTATAATTCCCTTGTTTCGGAAGCCAGCCAGAGGTGCCCCGTACCTAGTTGGTCACCTGGCCTCAAGCGCATTTCCCCGAACACCAGAGGCTTCCGACTAGTAGTAAGGGCCTTAGGTTTGATAGTGGGGAAACTATGCCCTCATTGGGAGAGTAACACAGCAGAAGTAAAACTGATAACAATAGCATAAGCAGTAATAATACCATACAACAGTAAATATTGGAAGACTAGATGTAATAACAACTGAGCACATATAAAAATATATGATGCATGATACATATGTCTAGGAAAATAGCCAAACAAGTCACAATGCTATAATACAGTACTAAACAAAATTACAAAGAAAATAAAGCAAACAGCTCCACAGCATCACAAGCCTCAGCTTGGTCCCATACTCCCTAACTCCACAGCAATCAAGTACCTGGAGTATAAGGGCTCTTACCCTTATATAGACCTACAACAATATAATCTATTTAGGCCCAAAATCATGACCCAAATAGGGTGTGAGACAAATCCCAGTAGGCATCCACCCAAAGATTTGTGCCTAACAGTAAGTGAATATTTATGGCAAACAATAAGTAAAAGGAACCAGTAAACAAGGAGTTACTCAAAAGTAGACAGTCCTACACATTCATTTACAAACATTTACTTTTATGTATTTAATCAACCAAAAACAAAAATATAAGAAACCCTCTAGGTAGTTCTTATACCCTACCCGCTCTAGTTCAAAATAAAAAAAAATTATAACAAAGACTCTCTAAAGAAGCACTCGCCGTCAATTCCTCCAATTGTCTTTTATCAGTAAACTACAGATGCTCTGAGGTAGCACTAAACCTCAATTGCTCATGTGGTCTCATAACGTAACTATACACACTCTAAGGGAGCACTCAACTTTAATCCCCCTTATGGTCTCATAGAGTGATAATTATAACAGACACTCTGGGAAAGCCCTAAATGTCATTTTCCCCTATGGTCTCACTACCCCAGGTTCCCACAGCCCTGTGTAAATCAATCGTGCACAAATGATAATCAGAATCCAATGTAAACCTCAAGAACTACTTGGCTAAAAAAACTACAGCATATCATAGCTTGTTATATAATAAACACTCTATCCTAACAATACTACTCATGGAAATCAAGCAGAAGCCTAACAGGGAAGGATAGACCAAATGGTCAAAAACAAGCAAACATGGTCAAAACATCCATAGCTTGGAAAAGATAATCCTATTCTCGAACAGTTAACCTCTATCCAATCAAACAAATAATATCAGGGAAAAATTGCTAAAACCATAAACACACAATACCACAAACAAGGGTATTGGTCACTTTTGCACATATATCTCAAAGACTAACTACAGAAAGGCATAAATCACCTACCTTGGCATTGTACGATTGATATACGTGAACCTCAAGCCTAGAGTCTCCCTATAATGTTGTAGATCGACAAAAATGCTAAAAACGTTCAACTGATGATAACTAGTGAGAGGGGATAAATTAGGAGACGAGGTTCAGGAAGAAAAGATAACTCATCGATGTGATTCCAATACAATCGATGGTGGTCAATTCAAAGAAAATATGGCGATTCAGGGGCACAGAGAAGATCTGTGGCTATACGGACACTCCTAGATGAAATAGGTCGAAAAGAAATGTGTTCTATCTGTCAGACATGACCCCAGTCCATTTAATGAAAAAAACATATACGGCATGTATTTTAAAAGTACACGGCGTGTAATTGCCTTTTCTGGCCTCCTCTTTAGGCGGTATTTGGGTCACCACACACATCCATGTACTCGGCCGTTACACATCCAGCACATGGCTACCTGCGGTAACGAAGTTCATGGCATGTACTTATAAGTACACGACGTGTACCCCTTGAATTTCCAAAAACTCCTCTTTTTCTCATAAACAAACAAAAAATAAAAAACATACCTTAAATAAATATTCAGTTTCTAACAAACTTTCCTCCTTAAAGAAAATTTTTCCTTGAATTTCCCAAGAAAATCGGTGTAGAAGAAGAATCCTCGAACAGCTCCGGCCACTGTGATGGTACATCAGCCTCCCTCTCCCAAATATCATCATGTACTCAAAAGTACTTCCATAGCACTTGTACTGGAGGAACAGACTGGCCATAGAGAACCTTTTCACTTCGATCAAAAATCTAGATAGGATGCTCCTCGAACGAGGATTCCACCTCTAACTCGACCTCTTCGGGTTGAAAAACATGATATGGGTCTAAGAAGTAACTCTGCAACTAAGAAATAAGTAAAACTTCATGAATGGATCAGTACCTTTGAGGTAACTGCAACTGATAGGCAACCGACCTGACTATCTCCAAAACCACGAATGGTCTGACATACCTCGTTGAATGATTTCCCTATCTCCTAATCCTCTTGTGTCCCAAACTCGGCCTCACATGTAGAAAAACCCGATATCTGACCTCGAACTCCATAGGTCATCTCCGTCGATCAGAATAAGACTTTTGTCATGACTGTTCAGTAGCCATCTACTTATAAATCAACTCTATCTACTCTGTGGTCTCCTGGACAAGACGAGGTCCCAGCTTAGCTACCTCTCCTACCTCTATCCAGTATAAGGGTGATCGGTATGGACTACCATAAAAATCCTCATAAGGTACCATCTAAATAGTTTCTTAAAAACTATTATTATAGGCAAACTCCACAAGAGGTATGTGTTTCTCCCAAGAACCTCCAAAATACAGGATGCATTCTTGAATCATGTCCTCAAGCACCTGAATCATATGCCTGGACTGGACATCGGTCTAGGGATGGTATGTTGTACTCAAAAGTACCTATGTACCCAAAGCCCTCTAAAGTCTCTGGAAGACCAGAGAAGTAAAACAAGCATCTCTTTCTGAAACAATGGAGTGTGGAAATCCATGTACACATATAATCTCTTTCATGAAAACCTTCTCAGCTCATCAACACTGAAGGTCTCCCTAATCAGCAAGAAGTGAGCAACCTTCTTGAGTTTGTCAATGACAACCCATACTACATCATTACCTCAAGGTGACCTCGGTAACCCTTTCATGAAGTCCATCGCGATATCATTCCACTTCCACTCATGAATGGGTAGTAGATGCAAAAGCCCTGCTAGTCCCTGATGCTCCGCCTTCACCTGCTGACAGGTGGGATGCCTCATGAAGATACCAGAAACATCTCTCTTCATACCTGGCCATCAATACTGATGGTGCAGATCCCGATACATCTTGGTAACGCCAGGATGAACTACCCAAACTAATTAACTAAAGTCCCACATTAGCTACTCATGTATGTCTATTGTCACCCACATGCGCCCATGAAAACTCAAGATCTCATCCTTTCCTACTATCCTTCCTGGAATAGGGTCCTCTCCGGACACACTCTTTCATAGGACTAGGCCTTCTGAACTTGATAGCTGCCTCATGCACACTCGATCAAGTAGAGTAGAGTTAATAGCTATAGAATATAGAAACGTCTAACCCTACCTATCGTGCACCTCCAAATGCATCTCATAGAACAATGCCATAAGCTTCTACTCACTGCTGGCCTCCTAAACTGCATGTATCTGAGTTCTTTTTCTCAGTACATCAGCCACAACGTTTCCCTTCCCAGACGTGTAGGCAAGCTCAAAGTCAAAATAATGAAGGTAATCAACCCACCTTCAGTGTCTCAAATTTAGGTCACGCTAAGTGAAGATATACTTGAGACTTTTGTGGTCAGTGAAAACAACAAAATTCTCTCCCATAAGATAATGTCTCAAACAGCGTAAAGCATGAACAATTGCAGTCAGCTTGAGATCGTGTGTTGGGTAGTTCCACTCATGTGGCTTCAACTGCCGAGACCCGAACACAACGACCCCTTCTCCCTGCATAAGTACATATCCCATACCAATACCTGATGCATCATAGTACACAGTATAGCTCTTTCCCAACTCTGGAAATACTAGTATCGGTGCTGAAGTCAACCTCCCTTTCAACTCTTGAAAGGCTGACTCACAAGAATCTAACCACAAGTACTTTTCACCCTTCTTAGTCAGACCTGTCAGTGGTGATGCTTAGTGTGAGAAGTCTTGTATGAAATGTCAGTATTAACCATCCAGCCCTAGAAAACTCTACACCTCAAAGATGTTCTTCAGCTGCTTTTAGGAAACTACAACTCTCACTTTCTCTTGGTCTACTGATACTCTTGTCTCTGAGATAACATGACCCAAGAAGTGTATTTGGTCTATCCAAAAGTGGAATTTAGAGAGATTAGTATATAACTTATGCTCTCTCAGTGTACTTAAAATGATCTCAAGATGGGTAGCATGGTTGTGTCGAGTGTGAGGGTACACCAAGATATCATCCATGAAGACTACCACAAAAGAATCCATGTTTGGATGGAACACACAATTTATCTGTGCCATGAAGACTACAGGCACATTCATGAGACCGAACGGCATAACCACATACTCATATAGACCATACCTGCTCTGGAAGGCCTTAAAAGGTATATCAAATGGTCTAATGCACAACTGATGATAATTGGATCTCAGTTCAATCTTCAAGAACACTCGAGCTCCTCGAAGCTGATCAAAGAGGTTGTCAATACTCAGCAAGGGATATTGGTTCTTGACCATCAACTAGTTCAACTTCTGATAATTTACACAAATTATGAGGGTATCATATGCCTTCTTTACAAAAAATATGGGCGAACCCCAAGGAGAAGTATTGGGTCGGATGAAACCCGTTCTTGCAACTCCTCCAATGACTTCTTGAGCTCTTGCAATTCTGGTGTAGCCATTATATAAGGAGGAATGGACACCGGTTCCGCTCCTATAACAAGATCAATAGAAAATTCCACCCATCACTCTGAAGGAAAACCTGAAAAGTACTCTTGAAATATGTCCCTAAAACGATCCACAACTGGATGAAATTCATTCGATGAAGTTCCCTGGTCATCTAGATATAGACTAGAAAACTGGGATGTAAATCCTCCCAACCCATGATTCTTAGGTCCCAATATACTCAACTAGACATATCACTCACCCTTATGAATAAACAATCTGCCCTCTGGTGATGTGAAACTCACTCTACGGTGATAGAAG
Organism: Viscum album; assembly: GCA_963277665.1. Classification (NCBI taxonomy): domain Eukaryota; kingdom Viridiplantae; phylum Streptophyta; class Magnoliopsida; order Santalales; family Viscaceae; genus Viscum; species Viscum album. The sequence goes on from OY728119.1 coordinate 1,947,677,102, forward strand.
TCAACAATCTCTAGGAATAAAACTAACTAGTACATTCCACGAATGATTTTATATCCTATCATATCTAAGGTGTAGAGGTCCCATAAGAAGTGGCACCCACCAACCTCGAGAGGTCACTCCCTGCACTAACATACACTAGCCATTATTTTCCCCAACGAAATGTATAATGTCAATATATTAGAAAAAGAAAAGCTATAGAGCCCAAGGATCTACAGAATAGTAAAAGATATAAAAATATGGGAATCCCCTATATCGAAAAGAGAAGAATATAAAACTAAGGAAACTAGGATTGTACCTCAAACTGTAGAGGGGCCGGGATTCTGCTCTTGTTGGGTCTGCTCAACTACAAAAGTATGGCCAATATCGCGACCCTATGACCCTGCCTGACCACCCTGATCTGATCCACCCTACTATAACTGAATACCTGGTGACTGACTACCATGGTTAGGACCTCCACCTCAGCCTGAATGGTTGGAATAAATCTATTTCACTAACTGATGAGAAGCTGGTGGTGCCGCTCTTAAGAATGGAGTCATAGAAGAACCCATGTCACCAGTTGATAGTGAGAAGATCTGATAAAAGTGTTGAAGATGACCCATCTTTCCACATGATCATCACTCCACTGGGTCTCTTGGGCAATGTGGCCTTTTATGACCAACCTTCTTACACTGGTAGCATACCCCCTAGCTACCTGAAGGTGTATCTAGCCTACTCGGATCTCCATGTGTAGTCTCCTGTCGGCGCTTCCTACTATCAGCCAGAGAATAACCAAATCTGGATGCTGAACTGCCCTATCCCATAGCTCCATAATCCCTCGGGTTGGGCTTTTTTATTAGCATTTGGTTGACTATAGAAGTGATTGAAGTCAACCTTAAGATGTTCACCTGAGATCGTATATCCTACCTTAGACCATCCTCAATCTACTATGCAAGGAATAACTCATCTCCCCCTAGAAAGGGTGTAAAGTGATGAAGCTCTGCGAAGCTAGAATAATACTCCATGATTGAAAGAGTACCCTGCTCCAAATTCATGAAATCTTAGGCTTGATCAGCACTCAAGGTCTCTAGGTATAAGTAATCGTAGAATGAAAACTGAAACTCATCCCATGCCATAACCTACTAGAATCCCTCTCGTGATATCACTTCCCACCATCTCTTGGAAGAGTCTTAATGATTATAAGTAGGGAGCTTGACCCTACTCTCTAGAGGAGTCTCTAGATGCTCGATGATTTTCAGAATGGAATCTAGCCATGTATCTGTAGCCTGGGGTCCTCCATACTCTAAGAAAGTGGGAGGATGTTGCTGCGGAAGGACCCACGTCAATTCTGCCATCAACGGGGCAGGAGGTAGTGCTCCTCAAAAGGTCTGCATGAACCTCATGAAGACCTCTCGAAATTGTTCATCAGAACCTGTATCTGGGATAATGTTTGGTTCCAAGACTGGCATAATTGGAGGATATGCTGGTAGTCCTTGATCATCCATGTCTGGCATCTGATCGCTACCCTGAATCTAGAATACATCTGGAGTGCATCTCGGCGACATGACCCAGTATGGTCAAGTGGACACCTTAGATCAAGATTATCATGGACTGAAACTAGAAGTGTAATAAAGAACTAGGATAAAGAAAGTATTCAAGGTTTTTAAAACATGGATGCATGGCGTGTATAATTCCTACATGGCATGTTCCCCTTAAACCTTATCATGGGCGTGTACTTTCACCAACCCAGGTCGTGTAACACCCCATACACATGGCGTGTTATCCTAACGCACAGCGTGTACATGAATCTTCTACCCCTTCCTAAGTTATTCTATAGGTCAAATCCACATGGTTTTCCTAGAACAAGACTACATGGAATGTTAGTTCAAGACACATTATGTGCTAGACGAACTTCATCAACCCGTGTTTTTAGTTACACAGCCAGTTACACAGCTGACTCTACATGGCGTGTTTATGCCATACATGGCGTGTACTAAAATTATTTCACTGACCCGTGTTTTTCACTACACGGTCGGATATATGGGTTACACTACATGGCATGTTCAAGCTTGAAACGGTGTGTATAACTTAAGTTTTATCCATCCGTGTTGTTTGTCACACGGGTGGACACATGGTCTACACAACACGGTGTGTACAACTGGTACATGGCGTGTTCCCCCAAAGATTTCCCAACCCAATATATCTACCCCCACATTCAGTGACATGGTTAGAGAATAAATGGTGTATACATAAATTAAAAAGCCTTATACTCAAGAAAAATATTTCCTTCTTGAACAGAAGGACACATGGCGTGTATTTATAATTACACACTGTGTATTTTGGGTTTTTGCAGACTGTAAGCCTCAGATACTACTCTGGAACCCAAAAAACACTGAAGAAAACATTAAGGTGAAAATTTTTATCTGTGAGGGCCCATACTCTCTGAGAATCAAATGTTGGCATCTTATACATGTCATATATAAACATAACAGAGCAATGATCCACCAAATTCTAATCCATGAAGGCCCATAACACATTAAAAACCAAAGTTTGGAATTCATTCAAAAAAACCCTTACACAATCCAATACCCAATCAGAAAGAAGGTATTCTTTCAAGGAATCTATCACAATAGAATGCATATCTAACACAACATCTATCATAACAACATGAAATCAATAATTCACCCTAAATGGTATGGAAAGAATGCATGACATGTTATCTCAATCAAGTGCATATATGATGCATGATATGGAATACCCTCATCTCATTTGGTTTCTATAGAAATATAACCTCAATTATATAAATGATAGTATCACAAAACATGTGGATCACCCAACAGTGAAATCAAATCAACTATAATATTTGCAAAACTAGAAAAATTGAAGTAATGAAGTAAATTGGATTTTCCCTATACACGGGTTAGCTACTCTCAGGCACAGCTTATTACCAAGTACCTATTCCTTCTTATCCATGGATATAGGCTTAAAATAGTTAGTCAAGAAGAAAATAATCCTCTGATACCAATTTTTAACATCTTGGTTCCAGAAGCCACCCTGAGGCGCCCTATACCTAGTTGGTCACATGGCCTCAAGCGCATTTCCTCGAACGCTAGAGGCTGCCGACTAGAAGTGAGGGCCTTAGGTGTGATAGTGGGGAACTATGCCCCCATTGGCAGATTAACATAGTGGAAGTAAAACATATAACTATTGAAAAAGCAATAACAATAACATACAACAGTAAACAGTGGAAGGCTGAAAGTAATAACAACTGGGCACATGTAAATATATATGATGCATGATACATATGTCTAGGAAAATAGACAAACAAGTCGCAATTATTGAATATAATACTAAACCAAAGTACAAATAAAAGAAAGTAAACATCTCCACATAATTGTGAGCCTCAGCTTGGTCCTATGCTCCCAAGCTCCTCAGCAATAAAGTACCTGAAGTAAAAGGGCACTTTCCCTTATCTAGACCTACAATAATAAAAAAATTTGGGTCCCAAAAGCATGATCCAAATAAGGTGTGAGACAAATCCTAGTAGGAAACCACCCAAAGATCTATGCCTAACAATCAGTGAATATATATGGAAGGAAATAAGAAAAAATAAATAGTAAACAAGGAGGTAATCAAAAGTATACAGTTCTATAGTTTCATTTACAAAAATTTACTTTTAACAATTTAATCAACCAAAAACAAAAATACAAGCAACCCTATGGTTATTTCTCACAGCCTAATCCCTCTGGTCCACAATAAAAAAATTCTAACAAAGTCTCTCTGATAAATCACTCACAATCAATTCCACCTATAGTCATGTGTGAACAAAGACTCTCTGAGGAAGAACACATCATCAATTCCCCCTATAGTCTTTTATCGGTAAACTCCAGATGCTTTGAGGAAGTACTCAACATCAATTCCTCTTGTGGTCTGGTAATGTAACTATAGACACTCTGAGGGAGCACTCAAATTCAATCCCCCTTATGGTCTCACAGCGTGATAATTATAACAGACACTCTGGGAAATCCCTCAACATCAATTTTCCCTATGGTCTCACTACACCAGGTTCTCATAGCCCTGTGTAAAGAAATCATGCATAAACGATAATCATAAGTCAAAGTAAACCTCAAGAACTACTTGTCTAAACAAACTACAGCATATCATAGCATGTCAGATAATAACCACTCCAACCTAACAATGCTACTCATGAAAATCAAGCAGCAGCCTAACAGGCAAGGTTAGACCAAACGGTCAAAAACTAGAAGACATGGTCAAAACATCCATAGCTTGGAAAAGATAACCCTATTCTCAAATAGTTAACCTCTATCCAATCAAACAAGGAATTGTAGGAAAAATGGCTAAAACCATAAACACACAATACCCCGAACAAGGGTATTGGGCACTTTTTCACATATATCTCAAAGAATAACTACGGAAAGGAAAAAACCACCTAGCTTGGTGTTGTACAATTGATATATGTGAACCTCAGGCCTTGAGTCACCCTAGAATGTCATAGATCTAAAAAAACACTAAAAACATTCAACCAATGATAACTCATGAAAGAGGAGAAATCAGGATATTAGGTTCAAGAAGAAAGGTGAACTCACTAATGTGATTCCAATGCAATCGACGACAGTCGATTCGGATAACGGATAACAAGTTGGGGGTTCAAAGAAGATCTATGGTCGTACAGATTCTCCTGGATGAAATAGGTCGAGAAGAAGTGTGTTCTATCCGTCAGACATGACCTCGGTCCGTTTAATGAAAAAATAAATAAATTACACGCTGTTTATTTTAAAAGTGCATGATGTGTACTTGCATTTTCCAGCCTCCACTTTAGGCTATCTCCAAGTCACCACACATGGCCATGTACTCAGCCATTACACAGACATCACATGGCTACCCACAGCAACCAAGTACATAGCATTTACTTATAAGTACACGGCGTGTAGTCCTTGAATTTCCATAAACTTCTCTTTTTCTCAAAAACAACTAGAAAATATAAACATACCTGAAAAAAAAATTAGTTCTTACAATATCACCAACCCTGAACTTAGGTGTTCTACTTTGATTTTTCTTATAAGATCTATGTCTACACTAACCAGTAGCCAGCCACTTCAAGATCAACTGCACACAGTCTAATGTCTCTTGAACAAGTCTCATCTAAATAAATTTTTTCAATCCATACACTAACCAATTTAGAGGTAAGATTCATGGTCTACTATACAAATCCTTTTAAGGATATATCTGTATTGAAGAATCAAATGTTTTTTATATTTTAACTCTATCAAGGAAACAAAATTCACCCAAAATCCCAAAAATATAGAACACACACACTAAAAAATTCTTCTAAATTTTTATAGTATTTATGAACATTTCATCGGTTTTTTGATGGTAGGAAATGATAAAATGAACTAATGTACCCAATATGTCTGACATGCCTTCCAGAAGTGTGATATGAAATATGAATCCAGATTTTAAACAACATTCTAAGGGACCCTATGAATGTTCATTATATCCCAACCATAATATTACCTATATTATCTATTAAAAATTTCTCTTTTCTTAGAATGGTTATCCACCTTCATCTTCAAATACAATACCACCAAAACAGCATTACATACCTATGTAATTATTGAAAACCCCATCTAAAAAAACATTGTAACTTCATCCCATTACCATTTTGAATGTGTAACAACTTCAAAAAAATAAGTAGGATGCTAGTGCTATGCCTCCACCTATTGATAAGTGCATCACCGTGTAATAAGGCCTATAAAATCCTTTTCCATTCCTAGTCACTGGTATTGTTAGTTCATATCATGATAGATATTCATCAAGTGTTATTGGTAAAACTCATTTTGATGAATTTGATTCCTAGATCAAATCATCACACATGTCCATGGGATCCATGAAATGACCATGACCATTGATAATTTCATCATCATCTATGGTCTATTCTAGTTGAGGCTCCCCGTGATATATATTGTCCCACATGACAAAACATTTAGGACAACAAGTTATCTTATTTTAATTTTACTGAGTAATGAAGTATTAATAGAAAATTATATAAGGGTTTCTAAACCTTGGTAATCTTAAACAACTAAATGAATTTCAATGAAAATATCCATTAATTTCCATTCACAAAAATACTCCTGAACTACCTAAGACCAAATCTTCATGCTCGAATAAATTACAAAAACATTCCCCATTCCAAGGTTATATGCTATCACAAAGCCAATAGATTTCATATAAATGATCAAACTTTATTTTTGAAGATTTATTTCCTAGTATAAGGAGATATATTTTAGATTTTTTGCTCTATATACACCACAAACATATCCCCAAAAAAGTAGTACCTCCATCATCTCATGGAATGAACTACGGCTACCAGTTCTAGGTCATGGGTTGGGTAGTACCACTAATGAGGCCTCAAATTTCTGGAACTGTAGGTGAACACATGTTCTACCTTTATCAAAAACTATCCCAAGCCAATTTTATAGGCATCAAAAGGCATATTTTACTCCTTACCTAATTTGGGAAGGGTCAAGATCAGTGAGGTAGTCAGTCTTTCCATCAACTTCTGAAAATACTCCACATAGGTGTAAGACCAATTAAACATTACTCCTATTTTGTTCAAACTCATCATTATAAATTCCAATCAGGAAAAATCATGGAAAACACTTTGGTAATACCTAGGTAAAACCAAAATTATATTTATGTAAAAGTCATTTTTGTGCCACTCCTAAGAGAAAACTCTCTAGACCTTCTTAGGGATCGCTGATATAAAATAATTAGAATTAACATGGCCTAAAAAGTCTACCTCATCATTTAATAAGTGACACTATGTGATTTTGGTGTAGATTTGATGGTTCTGAATTGTTCCCAACATGATATTTAGCAAATACTCATTTTCATCCCTCGTCTTGGAGTACATGATAATAAAATCCCTGAAGACAAAAAAATTCCAAATACTTTTGAAATCCCAAATTAATAAAATATATAAATAAATTAATTTTGTTCATTAAAATGAACATCATCACCTGGTACTCATATAGACCATATGTGATCATAAAAGTACTACAGGGCACATCTGAAGGCCTCACTCTCAAATGGTGATACCTAAATGTTATATAAATATTTAAAATTCCTCTAGTACATCTCAAATAATTTAATGGTTAATAAATACATGGAAAAGGATATTAGTTTTTAACCTTCATCAAAATAAAATTATGGTATTCGACACATAACCAAAAAATGGTATCCATTTTCTTAGTGAGAAATAATGGAGATCCCTAATGATATGTGATCGAATGGATAAACCCATTATCCTATAAGATTTTTATTTTTAATTTCATATCATGAATCTTTATCAGATATATCTGATAATACAAAATTAAAATGTGTTGATCTCCTTGTAAAATACCAACATTGAAAAAAATATCACTCTCTTGAGGTAATCCTAATAATTAATTTGTTAAAATTTCTTGTAATTGATCTACCATAGGATAAATAATTTATCATTGTGTATCATCTTCATCCATTATAAAACAAGAAACTATATTCTTAATTTTTATCAGTTTTTTATGTTTATGTTCTACATCTCTCACCTATAACAAAATTATCAAACATAAATATATTATCAACCTTTAAGATATGTGAAAGACACTCTTTGATAGAAAAAGTTGATGTTAGTGGGTTATGTAACTAACCAATCCATATTAATAATAATGTTGATAAATATAATTTCTTACATGATGAAGTCCCATAAGATTTTATAACCTCTAATATCCAATGAACATTATCTACAATGATTAATTTCCACTCATTATACCCCCTACATTATTTCAATAAATAATAACCCATGTAAATACACAATATAAAACACTAGGATATACACAAACCAATACGATGTGAATGAATATAAGGCATATTTATCAATTAATTTTCATACTAAGATAGATGATACTAAGATCATACCATGAACTATATAGGGATTCACATCATAGGTTATAGTAGTAGGCTAAAATGGATAATTTTGGGCCGAACAGCTACCCTAATTTTCCACTTTACTCCCCTATATAGTATTACCCTACCATTGTGTTTATCCTTGTCTACAGACAATCCATCCTCCACTGGGACCTGAACGGCATGTTGAACCCAAATTACCCACCTTTCATGGTATAGTTGATCGTACTCCCAATCATTTCACCTAACATGACACTCCACTATTATAAGAACCTATAAAATTCCTAACAACCTCCATAGAAGTAGAATCCTATAAAATAACTGTTACTAAACATGTAATAGATGGAACTAGGGTCAGATATAGCCTTGTCTACCACTTTGGAAGCACACAATAAGTTTTTTCCCAAATGATGAGTGAGGTAATCCACTAATTTAACTACTCAAAACACTAGCCATGTGTGAATCTCTATAATATAACATCATGTTACCTATGGTCCGCTACTAAATCCCCTAGCAGAAGCTGGCTTCCCTGATCCCTCTCTATTATTCTAGTTTATTTCTGATATATGCACCTAATTCAAGACTACAAAAACTATATTGAGATGAATTATTTTAACTAGAAGTTGAGTATCATATCATTGATCATCCTCAAAATGCTTTTCCCTATATAACTCTTCACAATCTAACATATGATAAAAATGTTCAATCTCAATAAAGTGATTGGAATGGTCCATTATAGACATATCTCTCACAACAATATATATAAATTTCTAAGACCTATTATCTCTCATGGTCTTCATATAGAATTCATTAATGATATAGCTCTCAAAATATGTCTATACTAGTCCTAAATTTTGGTCCATCTAGAGGAGAATGCCTCATCATTACTTCAATTATCCTTGAATCATAAAAAAATCCAAGTTTTTTCTTTCATCCTAGGGTGTCCCCAAGTGATCAAAAATTGTGTTTATAGACTCAATCCAATAATCAAAAATATAGGAACACCCTACCTAGTAAAAATTATTAGGAAATGTAGCTAAAACTACCATTCCATCTCAAACATCATCGTTTTATGTCAGGGATCCTCTACCTTAATATCTTTCGCCAATATTATCAATAATTTTCAATACTTTTCATCCACCACCATCAATGGTACCACACGAGTTTCAGGAGAATCAACCACATGGTCACACTCAACTCCACCATTCCAATTTGTATGGGATGTCATCACATAGGAATGTTTACAAAAAAACATTCCTCATAACATGTAATGGTAGTGGTTTAAGATTTAACTGTTTAAGGAAAAGTGATAAAATGCATAGAACCCCTCAATTATCTAAATATATTTTCATAGGCATATCATAACTCAATAATTATTACAAACCCCAACCACCCAAATATAGTGTTATCATATAACATAAATTCCAACCCACAAACCTAGGATCCTAATCATTGAGATTTCTCCACTATAGATCAACCAAAATTTTCATAGAAAAGATAATTCAAATGATATGTTGATAACAAGTAAGAAAGTAATTTATAAATTTTAAATTTCATTAAATTTAGATATTATCATAGAATAAATTAACAAAAAATCCTTAAATTCCATTTTAACCATTTACACATTTGGTCAAGTAATATTTGTTTATTATTTAAACAAATGAATCATATCAAAATCGAAATAAACATCCAATGATAAACATGTAAATGAAATGTGAATTTTATATGCCTATTAGAATTCATGACACATGGCCTCTTTCTATTTTCGTTAAAAGAAAATAATCATAAATCCTAAATCAATAACTCATGTGCATCACTCAAGATCAAATAGTAGAATTTCAAGGAGAAAAACATGAACATCAATCCCATACATAGTAACAGGGACATCCCTCATACATGGGTTATATAATACTATGAATAAGTTTCATTTGATGTCTTGAAAACCCCTTATCTCTTGTTTACCTTACCCAAAATATCTAGACAAAATAATGAGCTCTAATACCTCTTTCTAACATTCCCTATTTCACATCAACTAAACTATGCTAGATCAAGGTTCACTATGTGAACTCAAGGGAACATCCCCATACACCAAAGGATTCCGACTAGTAATGATGGTCTATGATGGTATGTTGTGTCCCTTATAACCTCATTATAAGGGAACAATATTATCATAAATAATAACAACCAAATATAACCTTATGATTAAAATAATAAACTAGATAACTAGGAAAGTTTTAATATATGAATATAGCTAAAAAAATATAAAATTATTTATACATGTAAAATAGGAAACAAGAATTTTAAAACCCAAAAAATATTAGAATGAACATAATGACTCAAAATAAATGGTCATGCATTCCCATGCTCCATTCTAGTAGCCAAAATCATTTATCATCCATTAGGAACTTGCCCTTATCTATTCCTATTTTCTTGAAGTATAATCAGATACCAGTAGTGGTGTAAGAACTTTGTGATTGAAACTCAGAAATCCACCCCTAATGGTGTCTATAAATATATCAAATTCATGTAGGTTCATCAAAATGTGGAAAACAATTATGTACGAGTATAACTAGAGAAGAGAGAAATAAATAAGATAATTGGATATTAGGTTCCATGATTACACCCAATAAAAATATACCTAAATTGACCAGTGGAATGTGTCTCTAAATAATTAGAACCAAGGAAATATACCCATATCTGATTATATATCCCACCATAGGAAATATGCACATCCCAAAACATAATCATAGTAGTGGAAATATACTCATCCCAAAACTATAGTTGCAACCGAGGATATATATATCCCTCCAAGAATAATATTCACACTAATGGAAATATATTTATCTAGGAAAATAGTAACACATAGGGAAATATACTCATCCCAAAACAATAGTTTCACCCAGGTAAATATACTGATATCAGAACAATAGCTACACCCAAGAAGATATACCAATCTAGGAATAATTTTCAAACCCCTATATTGACTATCCAAAGAATAATTTATACATTCTTATCATAATTATTCAAAACCATTTCATAAACATAATTTATCATTTCTTATTTAAAATTTTATTTCAAGATAAAATGGTTGATTTTACCTCTCAAAAAAGGTTTTTAATTACTGATTCAACTCCCATACTTTATTAATCCTTCAAATTTTCTTTTAAAATTTCATTACCAACCATCGTCACATTGAAAACAAGGTATCATAAACCATTAAACATTATCCACTCGAAATTAAATCATGTAAATTCCAGTTTCATAACATACTTTATTTCATTTTGGGAAAAACCATTTCCAATTATTTCCCATAGGTTCCCTGTCATTTAGGGAACAAAAATGAAACATGGATCATTTTTATCAAATATTCCATGATCAATTTTAAATAAATTAATTATACTTTAAATTTATGGTAATTTTATGACATCATACAATTCACTCAGTTTGAGAATGATAAGACTTGTGTGAAAATATATAGAACACCTAGCTTGAATGCACTAGAAATGACAGATCAACTCACAAACTCATGGATCTGAGAAATCCTTTTCATTATTCCAACAAATAATAAGAATGATTAATCAAAACATGAATCAAATACAAGATTAAGTTGGGATAAACCTAGTCAATGATTAATCTTGTGAGAAAACAAGAAAAACATGAATAATATATAGAAACTATATTATTTCATTTGATATCTAAGGTCCAAAACACTTTTTTGTGAGATAGACCTCTAAAAGGTGAATAATCACTAATATCACCAAGAGGATAGATATAATTTTAGTCCCTAATATTAGGGAGGAAAAATAAGGTTTTAGGTGAGATTTATATTAGAAAATAAATTTTCATATTTCCCTAAATTCCATCACATTATTTGAACACACAGTTTAGTAAAACATGGTTCAATAATGTGATCCTCTTTTTCAAATATATACCACTTCATATGGTTAGGAAACATAGTTTTAAAAACTATTCAATAACTATGTGAAATGAATCTATAATATAGTTTCATGCTTTACATGGTTACCTAGTGAAACTCACACACCTTGAAAAATTGTGATCCTTCCTTTACCCCTATGAATGGTTATATAAATTCATAGAACTAACCATGAACCCCATGATATAACCACACATTTAATACTCACAACACCTCTAACTCATGAAAATTCTCTCGAATAATTCCCAATATTATTAACCATATCCATTAAAATTTTAAGAATTTAAATAATATTTTTTGGGAAGAAATTATATTAAAAAACGCATCATAAAAAAATAATAAGTCTACAGATTAATTGAGATGTAATAAAAATACAACACAAAAGAAATAAAAATAAGGTGCATCTTATTTCATCCCAATGTGAACATTACAGATGATAGGTCTTTATTAACCAAGTTTCTCTAATATTCTTGTTTTGTAATCTAATATTCAAATATTATTTTTCATAGGGAAGAATTTATATCATTAATTCTTCATTTTATTTGTGCTGGGATATTTTCCTCACATTATCTTTCATGGTTATTAGATCCATTATTCTTTTTAAGGCTTCCTGTTATGCTAGAAGAATGGTTAAACATGCTTTTGCATTGGGACTGGCTTCATTGTATCTTTCTCATTTATCTTCTATACCATTAGATTTGTTTTTTGTCTCCAAAATCTCATGAAATTAGACTTATTTATAGTTAATTATATCTCATCCTTTTTAGATAGCATTTGGTAATCTTTATTCCATCGTTATTTCTCTTTCAAAACCTTCTATCCAAATTACTAGGAAATATATAGGTATATTGGAACCTTATATGGATCCTCTACATGATGTATTATGAGTGATATTTTTTACATCAGTTATTTTGGATGTAGAACTCCTTTGATATTCTTTGATATACTTTGACATTTTCATTCATTATTATTTTGATCCACGGAAAACTCACCCATATTCTCAAGCTTCTTTGGAGAATTCTGATATGAAAATTTCTTCATCCTATTTCACACTAAGGCTGTCTCGCCATCATTGTTCATCAATTTATATGGTATTTTTTATAATTTAATTTATACGTATGTAAATAAAATCATGCACAATTACTATGTCCAAAAAAATTTCAAACATCAATTATATTTTCAGGAACTCCAAATCAATTTGATTTGGAGATATTTATCTTAATCTGTGAGTGTTTCTTCTTCTTAGGATTAATACTCCTTGAAATTAAAATTCCTTGTGATTATAAAAATAATGGATTTACCAACAATCTAATTAAAAATTAACAAACCTATTTCACCACTATAATTTTCCATAAAACCTTGATATACTTTTATCATTTGAATGTTATCAAGAATTTCAAAGTTTGATTAGATACTATTGTTTTTCCTTTACACCATCAATTAGGATCTTCTTGGGGAACCATATTCTAAATTCCTTCTTCTACATACCATATACATAGTGGTAAGAATATCTTAACTTCTCCACTTCCATATTTCCATAGATTTTATATTAAAACCCATACTATTTATAGAGACATATTTAAACCAAATATATGAATTTAAGTTACATGGAACATTCTTCCTTGAGTATCCTTGAGAATGATCATAAGATGATTTAATATCATATTTCCACATAAATGTGGTATAATGATAAAATAACTTTCTTCAGAAGATCATGTGTAAATAATAAATTTATCCATAAATTTATAAGTCTCAGCCTATACTAATTCAAAAAAATTCATTTTTTACTTCTAATTACTAAAATTTTAAATTCAGGCTATTTATTTAATATTTAATAAATTAAAGTTTATATTCAAAATCCTTCTTCATATTTTGAAAAAATTATTCATGCATCAAATAATTTTCTTTAATAAATTGATCAATTTCATGGATTCCTTTAGATTTAACATGAAATTATTAATATTTATCATTAGTAAAGTATCTTTAATATTCTTCCAATGCATAGATAGTTTCATCCTATTCAGTAGTGACCACATCCATTTCTTAGATTTCATAAATCTACTCTTCTTAAATTCTATAGAATCACTGCATAATTTTCACCTTCATAGATTCATTCACTTTAACCTTCTTAGAGATCTATTTTCAAAATAAAACTTTTACTTGCAATGACCTATCAATATTCTATGAATACTTTTCAAGTTGAATGTTTTCTTTATTATGGAAACCAAAAATTGAAATAAAATATTTGATAATAAAATTAATATATAAAATCCTTTCATTCTTTGAAAATTAAATATATTTACATATAATCCCTCCGATAATTATGGGCTCTTCTAAAAGAAATTTTGATAAAGAATTATTGCATACCAAAAATAACTTAATTTTCATGATCATCTCAAGGTAAAATAAATCCAAAACATGTTATTATATTATTTTTTATCAGAACTATGTTATTCATTTCATAGATGGACTAGTTTTTCTTGTTTTTTAGATAATAAGGGAATATTATACTATTTATTTTTCTTATTCATTTTCATGCTCAACATGATCCTGGTAGAAAAAAACAATTTATTAGAAATAGATAGAACATAACCAAGACTACTCCTCATGATATATTCTGAAGGTTAAACATAAATCTTAAAATGGTAATAACATTAAAAAAAGAGAATTTAATCTGAGTTAAACTAGGATCTGATACCAATTTAGGGTATTGACTAGGGATAAAATCAACACTAATAAGGGGGGTCAATTAGTGTGATTTAAAATTAATGAAATTTCAAATTTTTATCCATTTAACATGTTTAGCTCTATCAATTATTATGGTTAGTGGTTATCTCATTTTATTCTCTAATGGTTTTTATTCTATAAAACACATCAATAGCACACACACGAAAATGGGATACAAAATTTTATAGTTTACCTATCAATGTTATAAGACTAATAATTTGTCTGATATGTATTCCTCAATGATCACATGATCCACTATATTACACAACTGCACATATAATATAGTCTACTGATAGTTTATGAGTATGAATCCAGTAAAACTAAAATTAGTGAATCCCACACATAAGTTAATCTCACACCTATATAATGATAGTATATGGTTTATAACAAAAGTGTATATCACTAATTAGAACTCCAAATGTTGTTAATGTGCAACCCAGTTCTTCTTCCTCCTCTCTTGCCTACACAATAGCATGAAATAAATTCATCTTTATAGAAACAATTGATATTTAATCTTAATTTTTCTATATATTATATAATGTAAACAACTAAGTTCCTCTTATTAAAATAAAAAACTTGACGTATTCTTCATCTTATTTTCTTGAATTATTTAATGAATCGTAGCTTTACTCTATGAAAATTGTAATGGAGATCCCCCTTCATTTATAATCTTCTTAACTAACTCACCTTTTTCCTCTTATTATTCGTTATATATCTTATTCCCTTTCTTATTCTACTTTATTTTAACAAAAAATTACTATATCATTCCCTTATACTTCTATTTTACTAAAAATCATCTTCAATAATATAGAGGTGTTAAGTGTACTTTGATATTCAAGAATACTTTTCAGGTTTTTTATTGTATAATATATCTCTCTCAGAACAAAAATTCACTGATAGCCTATAAAATGTATATTTATATATTAATATTTATATTTTAGTGAAAAAAAATACATTTCTTATTTATTATCGTTAAATAATATGCATAAACACTTGATTTGACATACCATGAATTTTCATAATTCCAAATCCTCCTAAATTCTCACTTCATATCATTGACCACATTCACGAAAATATAAATTTATAAAATCCTTCATAGAAATAATGTTAATTCATGGAAATTTATAACTATATAAGAAAATATAGAGAAACCATTTCGAATGTGGTTGGAATCCAATCCTCATTATTTGTATTCAAAAAATAGCAACATTCTTCAACATCTCTCCAAAATAATTTTCTTGGATTTTTAACACATATAATTATATATTTATTCATTTTTTACAATTATGTAAAATTTATTAGTGGAATAAATATTCCCACAAGTAACTATTATTATGTATATCATCCAAAATAACAATATACATGTCATGATATATATTTCATTTAATCTCAACAGACTTGGAATCAGTTGGGTTATATCCTTCCTTCACTCATCAAACTACAGTATGAAATACTAAAATAAGATCATGTTTTTTATAATAATATAATTATTATCATCCACTTCATTATTAGATTTTATATTATAGGACATTGAATTTCATATGAACATCCCTACTTTGAATTTGTTTGAATAAAGTCATATGTTATGAAATTTTCATGCCTAAAAATGCATACAAACATGAATATAAACCTTGGGATGTTGTCTACCCAATATTTCAGATAGGGAAATTCCTTTCATACCATGGATTCCTCCTTAACACATATCTCCCTATTTCACAATTTGAAAAATATCCCCAACCATTACTTCTTTCATCGATTAATTCCTTCAGATGTTTATATCATCCAAAACAACCCTAGAAACTAGATCGTGACCTGATCCCTACAATTTTAGCTTCCCAAGTGGTCACTATGATTATCTCCATGGAATAGATAAGCTAGTTGTTTCACCTACGTAAATATTTTATTTGAAATACCAAATAATTTTTTACCATTATATTATAATCTCAATATACTCCTACTAATTCCATAAATATTCATCATCCCACATTAAAAAAAGATAATTCTATTTTATATAAGAGAATAAATAAACTAAAAATCCCTTGTTAAATTATTTTTCATAAATTCTCTCCCAATTTGTTTATGATGAAAATAACTTTAGGTCACCACAGTACGTACTTTATGGGATAATAAGGATTCACTACTTCATAGAGGTGGAAAATATAGATGAACATCCTTAAAAATATTATATTTAATCTTGATACGCCATTTTTACTTTCCATAAAATTGATCCCTATTTATGCCCAATATCATATGCTTTTAAAATAGATAATAGTGTTCATGTTTCGAGTGCCCCACATTGAAATTCCCTTGGAGATCGGGAAATATGTCCTACAATTAGAATATTTTTTCAAAACATATCTCATTTTCCTTTTCAAAAGATATTAATATCAAATACTCATATATTATCTCCAATAATTTCATCTTTTCTTCTTCACTTTTTTTAATTAGAAAACTTTATCCAACATATATGGATGGAACTTGATTTATTTAGACATAGTTTCCTTCAATAATTAATATACCTCTAAATAATTCAAAAGAAAGAACATATTATTTAGTAATGTAAATAAATAAATGTATCTTCACAGAATAGTATTGCAATATTTTCTTAATCCCTATTCACTTAATATAAAGTATAATTTTTTGAAGTCTCTTTTTCTCTACAAAAAATCTTAGGTTCTCTTTATAATCTTCCATGCACTTTATCTATTAACTTATTCAGAACCATATTTACACATGATTTATAAGCCCTTAAATCTTATTGACAATAATTTCAACACAAAAAAATGTTTGAAAATATAAGGTCCTACATAGATGGTATTTGGTGATAACGTAGTGACGATTAAAAGTGTTTTATCCCCTCCAATCTATTTCACAATACCACCGATAAATGTTTTATGGTTTCATGATCATTTTATGATAGTTCAAGGCCCATAAATCCACTAAATTGACCCGAATTCATCATTAAACATCATAAACATGATGATTTATTAAATAAGACACTTATACACCACAATAATGGTTTTATAGTACGTATATATCATAAACAAAATGAGATTATATAGAAATAAATATCTTAATGGAATTCATCATCATAACAAGAGAAGTTTACTTCACAATCAATAACAAGAATTTCTATATGATCATTAGGTACTTGAAAATAATTATAGGTAAAACTATACAATCTATATCTCTTCGGATCCTGATGAATCATACAATAACTTCAATTTTATTATGTAAAAAAATTTATTCTTATTCTATACACCTTTATATAATCATATCACTTACTATCTTAGGAAAATATCATTTTTATTGGTCCAATATATCTCCAAGTATAATTTTACTCTCATTTATTCTTTGATATATGTGATCCTACTCATGTGAAACACTATCTTGAGACACAAAAACATTGTAAAGAGAATAAAAATAATATCCCTTAGTTCTTAAGAATAACTAATAAATTGTAATTTCTCTAATTTAAGGTCAGTTTTTCAAATGAAAAAATGTATTATGCATGCTTTAGAAATCCAATTCATCATTAAATACAAATTGATATGTCTACCAGTCCATCTATAACTGTTTTTCTTTATAAGTTCCTTGGATGAAATTATGTTAAGTTTTAATTTTGTAGTTTCTATAGTATATCCCCAAAATGATATATGACATTTATACTAACTCATCATTGATTGAACTGTATCCAACTAAGTATGATTCCTCCTCTTAGATACACCATTCCACTATAGAATTTAAGGTTTTTTGAATTGTGAAATGATTCCACAGTCTCTTGGATTATTAATAAATTCCTAGATTAATTATTCACTACCCCAATATAAATAAATATTTTTATTATTCTTTCAAAGTTGATTTTTTACTTCACATTTTGGTCACATGCAACATTTAAATGGTTTTGAAATTTTTTCTCATAAGAAATATGTGACCATATAAAATGAAATAATCAGTAAAGGTTACAATGTACCAATACAAACAACTTAATTAAGTGATCATTCGACCATATACATCACTATGTATATGATCTAATAATCCACTAACCCTCACACCTTTTCCAATAAAAGGTTCTTTAGTAATTTTCCAAAATTAGCAAGATTAAAATATTCCAAATAAATCATAGTTAAATAAATCCAATAATTCATCTCTTGGGATTTTTGAGATGAATTTCTCATTTATATATCCATGGTGACAATGATAATGATTAGTTTTGGTGGAATTCATCTTGGATTTTTAACTTGAATGTTGTAGATAGGATTGTCCATATAAAATATATATAAAACAATCATTATATTCCAAATTCCCTAAAACATATTATTCATAATTATACATATAAAAACACTTTCACTAAAAACTGAATGAAAATACCATATTTTATAAACAAGAAATAAAAATAAATTTTATATATTACTAGAACTTAGTAACAATTTTAAAATTAGTAAAAGTATCCACTTAGTAGACTTAGATCAAATGTATCGATTTCCATTGATAAAAATCTTATCCCATTTCTAATATGTGTATATACTTCTATTTATATCAATTTTCTTTTATTTATTATCCTATTTTACCCGCAAAAACATGAAATTCACATCTGGTATCCAATATGCATGATTCGAAATAAGTGAAATCAGTTTCTCTAGTATTTATTTTTATATGCTCAAATACAACTCATTGAGAACACTTAATGACCTTATATACCAATATATTAATATATTATAGGTCATATATATATATATGATATATCAAAATGAAAATAATGATGTATAACCTATTCTAAGACAAATACATATTTTTCTGTTAATATCATGTTTAATATCTTTTCAATAAGAAAGTTTAATAAAAATACTCCCACTAAAATGATGACCTAATGACATCATTATTGTTAATGGTATAAGATCCAAATTTCACTATGTAATTAGTTGTATTTATTATTACTCTCTAAACATAGTTATCTATGTTATATATCATGTCATTCATATCTCATATGACTCTAGGATAGTTGTGTAGACAAATCTTCACAATAATCCATCATATGGATAAAATTTAACTCTATTCCATTTGTTCCCTACCTATTAGGATTCCATAGATAAATGTTAAGAAAACAACATTATGGTATTTTTTACCTAACTCTTTGGGTTATCTGTCTCCACCATGCCTTATAGAAGATAATCCTTGGTCAAAATACTTTGGTAATAACCTATCCGATTGGATGATCAAATTGTTGAATTTTATTTTCCTTGTAAGTAATCTCACACATCGTATTTATTGGGTTTTCATAATCTCACTATTTCCAAATACACTATTTGTGAAACATCCCTACATAACTCACTCTATCATAACTAGATAAGAGAACCATATAACATTATGCATTCCTCCACATGTGCCAGAGGCTAATAATAAGTAGTAAGGGTCAAATGTGATACTGTGTGGAGACTATACCCTATAGTATAATCAAACATTAATCATAGAAAATAAAACACATTACCAGTCAAAAAAATTTCTTATAGAATAAAATAAACGTCATAGCTAAACCATCCAAAAGAATAAAACACATCATATGATATAACAGATTGAACAATCCAAAATTTCATGTGTCAGGTAAGAAATAAAAATATATATTATGGTAATATCATATTAAACCTATATTAATAGTAAATAACATAAACCAAAACATGGTCATGACTCTTGACCTAGTAACATCTTTAGACTATGTTCAAGAAATCTAATTTAACCATCAAATATCTGGCCTCTTTCAAACTAGTACCTACGATCAAGGGGTTATTCTCAGGTACAAAAGTATTAGGTCCACCTAATCTAGGTGTGAGTCTAACTTATTAGGACATCATCAATAGTGTCCTTAACATAACTAGTAAATACAATTAATGTACAAGGTGACATACTCAGATATATTAAGTGAAACAACAAACAAATACTTTTCTTGAACATGGGTAATTCCTATTTAACCTAGGTGTTACCATAAAAGTTAGTCCTAGTATCTTTATGTCTCTAAACATGTCTCATAACCAAACCAATGTCCAGATAAGAACCCTATATGAATAATATAACATATCATCATAATTCCTCTAAGGAATAAATTTCCACATCATACACTGCTTTATCATCATTATTATGTGGATAAAAGGATTTTCTGGATACCACTATATCATTATCATCATGGGTTAAGTGGCCCACCCTGATGGATATATGTCATCATCCTCATGGTAATAATATTCTCGCCCAGATATTACAATATCATCATCACATTTGTTATAATGTATCATGAACCTATTATATAATTCCTAGGATGGTCTCTCAATCACCCAATAGATTCCCATCAGTGCATTCACAATAGGCTACAACAGAGTTATGACCCTCACAAAAATTGTTATTAGGGTAAAGATATGATTGTGACACCCACACTATACCCTAGTTCACATAAAGGCTGACACAACCCCGTGTGGTTTACATAATATCATTTTAAAACTCTCACATTGAATCCACTTACTCAAAGGTAATAACATCTCTTAAAATAGCTATTATCGCATCATAGCCTAATCAAAGACCTTGGAAATAATATAAGTAAATCATAAATGGGATGGTATAATGATTATTTCAATTCTAATTGTTAAGTTAGGTCATTCCTCTCACACCCAAACTATATATAATCTATTTCAAGGTATACTCTCTCGAATACACACATGTGGGGGGAGGAACCCTCTCTACAAACATTAATCTACTAACCAAATTTATATAAGGTAACTCAAGGTTCCATATGACCTACTCTTGGGCTAACCATTTCTAGTCCATCAAACTATCCTATATTGAGTGATCTAAGGGAACCTATACAAAGGTATACTATGTTTCATTTAGTAATTTTATAACCCTCTTGGTTCTCTATAACATAAAAAATATTTTTTATTAATCCCTTGACCATTGGTTACCAATGAATCAAGACTAGTGTTCAAGCATTTATAATGGCCCTAGATATTTCTACTCTACTTAAGGGTGTTTTGAAAAAAATGCATTTTTAATTCATTTTCAATATCAAAAAATTGGTGAGACCACATATCAAATTTTAAATATAAAAAATATTACCATAGTGAGATGTGTGGGGACCACCTTCCTCATTTAGAGTTATTCCATTTAAGATATTATTAACCAAAAATGATGGAAGATCTCAACCCAACATTATTCATCAATAAGATGTTATACTCTATCAATAATAATTAAATATATAAAAACACTTGTAATTAAATTACACATTAAACCAATAAAAATCATAATTAATCCTTATTCATAATCAAATAACTACTCACATGGTGATATCATGTTGTTAAACTAGGAGAAATGGGATACACACCACCCTCAATATCCATAGGAACCTTTAGAATAAATAATCCCTAATTCATTATTTCAAATGATCTATTAATTTAAACCAAAACAATTTAAATCCATAAATATTTAATGGTATTGATATACTTAAAGTGAAGCAACACAATACCTATTTTGTTCCACCTCTTGGGATCCCCTTTAATGAATTTGTGATAAACCCCAACATATTCGAATAATTCCTCCATGAAATGATAGGTCATTCTTCAAACCATATCCCAAAGACACCATCATTAGTGGATAATAAAGGGAAATAATAACCACGAATAGGGAAAAATCCTAAATTATATGATGTGTATAATCCCCTTCGATCATCATTCATCAAAGATATTTAAAGGTGAAGAAAAAGGGAAGTTGATCCCAAAATCCCCTATTTGTTCATCCTAAAAAGAAACAACCATTTTGGGGTATTAAATTAACATCAAATAATACAATCCTACACTTGGTTAAAAAACTATACATTAATCCCATTTCAGTGTAACACATATGACCCTCGACCCAATTCTTATACCACATGCCCCACACAGCATGGCCCTTTAGGTCACAACATGGCATAGCACCTCCTCACTAGAATTAAAAACCTAACTTCACTATCTATAGACATGTTGTAGTGTAACCCTAACCTTCAAAACATAATCAATGACTTAGAAAATCCTAATGATACTTCCTTCTAAGGAATATCCAAGGTAGATACCACCCGTAGTGGCGTGAGCCTCCCCCTTGAGAAACCCGCAAGGTGAATCCCCTATAGCTATGGAATAATCCTTCCATAGACAGATCATTTTAGAAATACATATCCCATACACAAAAATCAAATACATTAACACTTATGTATCCCCTAAAGGTACCCTTTTGTAACATCCCACACCATGAAACACCTTAGTTTTGGCATAAATAGTCACACCAGAGAGACCCCCATGGTTTAAACCCTAAACTTTGGTGTTTTCCTCACCAATCCAAAAAAAAATCATTTTTACACAATTACCCATCATGCAAGGTTGTCCCATGTTTTTTACAATCAATCCATACCACTTAATTATTTTTAAAGATTCAATTTACCCTTACTTATAAAAAATAATCCTAATTATCATAGATTAACCCTTATTTATCATAGAGTTACCCTCATGTATCTGAGGGTGACCCTTACATATCACAAGCCATGCAAAAATACCCATAGTTTAGAGCATGAACTACCACTTGTACCAAACATGTATTATTTCACATAAATCATGTAGTATGATCCTTAATTATTATGACACCATCCTCCTCCATCTTTAAGAAACTAAACTCACCTAAAACTCACCATGATGAAACATACACTAGTCGTGACTTTATATACATCATAGCATAGAAATTCATGTAAATATCAACCTGAACATCCTTTAAGGATCACTCGAGAACCCAAGTTACATCATCAGCCTCTGACAACATCAAAAAATACCTCTTAGAGAGGTTCCAACTCTCAGGATCCATATTTGAATCCCAACTATGAAGACGTCCCCTATAATATAACCAAAAATTCAAATTTCCCATTATCTTAACAACCCATAACTATGTGGGTCACTACAAAATATATGTCATAAATAACTATTTAATTATATGATATCATTATATCTCATGTAATCCATAAATGTATGCATTCTTAAAATGATTTAGTTTTTATATCCATATTCATTTAACTATATTAATATTATTAAACCATAATATTGTATAACACTTTATACAACACATAGATTGTATTATTAACCAAAAAATTATTGGCAAATATATCTACACATATTCAAATGCATCACATAAATATGGAATATGAAACCATTTTATATAATCATTTTGATTTATAAAAAAACAAAAAACCTTATAAGAGTATGTAGGTTCCGGGCGCAGCGGAAGCACGTTGGTGGTTTTTCCCAACATTAATTTTAGCGTTAAACAATGTTCAATCTGAGATCCATCATGATATGAAATGCTGGATCTTCATAATGGAATGAAGAACGAAAAAGAAAAGGATATTCCCATAACCATTGAGATAGGATCAGCATATGTTAGTTATAATTAATTTAATTAATTCACAAGAATTACCACGGTGGAATTCTTTCTTCGTCAATGTCTCCGGTCACGATCTTGTGATCCATTGTTGCGTTGTAGAATCCAAGTATAGGATTCCTCTAGCAGTGATCCACATGTGCTCCATGTATCTCTGGACATCGCCGAAGGTATCTCCGGGTGTTAGCACGGAAGAACCTTCGCTTGTGATGTCCGCCTTCGACCGCCTTGATCCGGTGGAGGATCTCGCTCTCGTAACTTGAGGGCATTGTTGGTGGAAAGGGAATTATCTCTTGGCTTGAGAGTATTTCCAAATCCGTTGTGCACAATAGTGGCTCTTGAAAAGTTTTTGGGTTGTGAGGATATTTATAATCGGGTTTGAGGTTAATAGAGTTATGAAAATAAATAAACGCGTTACGCATTTTATTTATTTCATTAAATCTTATTGAAACCCCATGTCGAATTTTTAATTCCTTGACATGCACACATGCTGATTATAATTAATATCATTTAATAAAACAATATTATATCCTCAAAATCCTGACTAGAAAACTATGCGGCGTGTAATAATTAATAAATGGGGTGTGCTTGTTTTCCATAAAACTACACGGCGTGTACTATTATGTTTCATTTTTCTCCACCACAATTAATAGACCTTCAGTAATGTCTATTTATTTCTTAAATAAATGTAACTGCATTACTCACTAATAAATATATTATTTCACCCAAAATATATTCTCTCGAATAACTAGTGTCGAAATAAATGCGATCAGGCATCCTTAAATAATTATTAAACCACAGTCGGGAATAATATTTATTTAACTTGTAAAATTAATATTTAATTGAGATACATGGACACGCATAGTGTGTGACCCTCTAGGCCTCTTTCTCAGTGGAATTAGGCGGATCCTGCCTAAAGTCCAAGGTTAGAGTCTAGTAACACGCCAAGGCACCCATAGAGAAAGAAGTTAACGTCGCAATGACGTGTCACCTCCTATGAATTCTTACCATGTAATATAATCCCTTTGTCTCGATATCTATAATCAAGTGGGTTGCATGCTAGTGACATCAACCCATGTGCTCGATTATTCTATCTTTGACTTCCTGGAATTGAACTCGCCAATACCTTACCATGGCCATGGATTTATTTAGGCTATATCAATTCCATCAAAGGGCCTGAGATATCTACTTTCATTATGGAACAGAAGGGACAAATCCTTTATCGCATTATCTATTAATTCATTATTACTCGTGACGCACCCAACATATCCTCCCTCGATGCGAATAGTGTGTCGTCACAGTTTTTGTCAATACATATAAGTGTGCGAGTTTTAATACCCATTAATAATAATCTTAAAGTCTAAGGACCAATACACACATCTGCAGATCAGAACATCCAATGACACTATGAAATGTGGATTTCCTACTGGAGGGTCTCGTTCTCATAATATCCTCCTGGATATTACCAAGGGCGCACACCACCGGAAGGTGCCTAAAAGTTTTATGATTCCTCACCCCTAATGTCCTGTATTATTTGTGTCCCTCAAATAACATCATCCGGCCATAGAACATATATTCAAGAACAGTGTTATGGCACTTCCGGGTTCTCATAATAGCAGGGATCCTCTAAGACCCATTAATACAACAGCTGTTTTTAGGACATTATCACATGCATTGTCACGTAGAAGAAAAATCAAGATTTGATAAGGCATTTATTAATGAATAAAGTACAAAGTAGTTGGTTCTAGGCCACCAACTCCAACAGACTCCCACTTGGACTAGATCCAACTTCTAACAACCTTTAACCCGCTAGCTCTCACATGATATTCATGCTTCTGCTGAGATAGGACTTTAGTCATGGGGTTCGTCACGTTCTCTTCCGTGGACACTCTGATCACTGCAACTTCACCCCTTTGATAGAAATCCCTCAAGAGGTGATACTTCCAGAGTATGTGCTTTGTCCGTTGATGTGACTTTGGTTCTTTTGTAAGAGCCACCGCTGCAGTATTATCACAATACAATGTAATGGGATCTTTACTACTAGGAACCACATCAAGCTCCTAGACAAAGTTTCGAATCTAGAGAGCTACCTTGGATGCATCAGTAGCCACTATATATTCATACTCCGCTGTAGAATCGGCGAAAACTGGCTGTTTTGACCTCTTCCAGCTCATAGATCCTCCATTGAGACAGAAAACATATCGAGATTGTAACTTCATATCATTTTGATCTGTCTAAAAACTAGCATCATCATACCCTTTGATGACAAGCGCCTTATCTCCTCCAGACAACAGGAATATATCCTTAGTTCTTCTCAGATACTTAAGAATAGTCTTAACAGTAGTCCAATGTTTTTCTCCTGGATCTGATTGATATCTGCCTACCATGCTCAGTGCATAGGCAACATCAAGCTTGGTACATAATATGGCATACCTGATGGATCCTATAGCCGGAGCGTATTGGATCTTACTCATTATATCTTTCTCTTGTTTTGTCTGAGGAAACATTTTATTAGAAAGATGCAATCCATGTGACACTGTAACCAATCCTCTCTTGGATTGTTCGATAATAAATCTCTTTAGTATCTGGTCAATTTATGTACCCTAAATTAGTCCAAGAAGCCTCTTGGATCTATCACGAATGATCTTGATCCCTAGAATGTAGGCTGCTTCACCTAAATCTTTCATGGAGAATCACTTGTTCAACCAGTCCTTAACTGACTGTAAGGCTGGTACGTCATTTCCAATAAGCAATATGTCATCAACATATACTACTAGGATAATGACCACATTCCCATTAAACCGCTTCTAAAAACATGGCTCACATTCATTCTTAATGAAACCAAATTCCTTTATGGCTTCATTAAATCGAATGTTCCATGACCGGGATGCTTGCTTCAATCCATAAATGGATTTCTGCAACTTGCAAACCCGTTTGGCTTCACCTGGTGTCACAAACCCTTTTGGTTGTGTCATATAGACATCATCCAAAAGGTTCCCATTAAGGAATGTTGTTTTGATATCCATCTTCCAAATCTCATAGTCATGGTACGCTGCTATGGAAAGTATGATTCTTATGGATTTAAACATGGCAACTGTTGAGAAGGTTTCATCATAGTCAATTCCTTGACGCTGTCTGAATCCTTTCGCTACTAGCCTTACTTTATAGGTGCTAACATAACCTTCCATGTCCAGTTTTCTTTTGAATACCCATTCGCATCCAACAGGCTTTACATCAACTGGCTCATCGACCAGAACCCAGACTTGGTTCTGATACATGGAATCCATCTCAGAATTCATAGCTTCTATCCATCTTGAGGCTTCTGAGCTTTCTACTGATTCCTTTTATCAGATAGGTTCATCATTGTACAACAATAATGATTCACCATCCTCGGTGACTAGGAAACCAAATCTCTCTGGTTCCCTTACCTCTCTTGAGCTCCTACGCAGTACTTGTGTTTATGGAACCTCTTCCACGGGGACCTATGGAACTTTTTCTTGTACTAACTCATGTGTATCTTGAGCATCAACTTTGTCGAAGTCAATCTTTCTCCCACTATCCTTCCTGAGGATGTGCTCCCTCTCAAGAAAGACGGTTTGTCTAGCGACAATCACTTCTTTTCTTGAGGGTTATATAGGTAATATACTTTTGTTTCCTTAGGATATCCTATAAAGATACACTTCGTGCCCCGGGGTGCTAGTTTGATTCCTGATAAGGCCTTAACAAACGCCTCGCATCCCCATACACATGTATGTGACAAAATGGGTTTCTTTCCATTCCATAACTCGGAGGTAATTCCATTTGCCACCTTATTTGTTACTCGGTTTAATGTATATGTTGCAGTTTGTAATGCATACCCCCAAAAGGATAATGGAAGATCTGTATGACTCAACTTTGACCTCACCATGTCCAACAATGTGTGGTTTCTCATTTCACAAACACCATTCCACTATGGTGTATAAGGAGGAGTGAGCTAAGATAGAATCTCATACTCCCTTAGAAGATTGATGAATTCTTGGTTCAGATATTCTCCACCTTGATCTGACCGAAGTTTCTTTATCTTCATACCACGATTATTCTCTACTTCATTCTTGAATTCCTTAAATTTCTCTAAGTCTTCTGACTTATACCTCATTAAGTAGACAAATCTGTATCTACTCAAATCATCAGTAAAAGTAATGATGTAATAATATCCACCTCTAGCTTCTACTGGAAATGGTCCACATACATCTATGTGTACCAATCCTAGAAGCTCTCTGGCCCTTTCACCCTGTCCACCAAAATTTATCTTGGTCATTTTACCTTGTAAACAAGCGTGACATCTATCAAGTTGTTTTAGCTCAGTAGAGTCTAAATAGCCATCTTGACAGAGCTTTGTCAGGCGCTTCTTGTTTACATGACCAAGGCGGTGATTCCACAACTGGGTGATGTATGAGTCATGTGAGTTTGTTTCATTATTGATTTCCAACACTTGGTTTTCATAATTTAATACATACAAACCATTATTCAAATATGCCATACCATAACATACGTTGTTCTTATAAAAGAGACAAATGTTATTTCCAAAACTGAAAACAAATCCATCCATATCCAAAAAAGATTTAGAAATTATGTCCTTGGTAACACTAGGCACAAAATAACAGTTTTTTAAAACCAAAATCATGCCAGTTGGCAATGAGAGGTGATAGTCGCCAATAGCCAACGCAGCTAGCCTTGCGCCATTGGAAGCTCGAAGATCCACCTCTCCTATGACAATCTATCTAAATCTACTTGGTCCCTGCATATGAATACAGATATGAGACCCACAAGTTGTATCTAATACCCAACGTGTATAAATAGAATGATTTCACTTGATAACAAACGCACCTTTAGCGTCCTCACGTTTCTGGGTGCAGTTCCTCTTCTAGTGGCCCTGCTTGCCACATGAAAAACCCACTGACTACCATTCCTTGCCCTGCCTCTGGATCTTCCCCTTCTTTGAGGCACAGTGCTCGGGGGATTTAGACCGTTTATAAGTCTTTATCCATTTTTCCTTGTCCTTCCTTTTCTTGTTCACCATAAGGATCGCGGGTTTTTCACACCCCATGTCCTTATCTACCTGGAGAATCAAGGTCAGAAGCTCTGATAGACTCTTCTTGTAACACTCCAGGTAAATAAAGAATATTACATTTTCATATTTATCCATATTTGTGAATAAAATATTAATATGACTTTAAAGGGGACGCTATGCTCGATGGCATACCCAACACGCAACAACGAGTTTCTTGGGAATCTTACATTGCACTCTAATAATAGAATAATATTTTTTTAAATGGTAGTTAGCATGTAGCCATTGTATTGGCGGAAATGGATAGAAATAACTAAAATATTATTATATATATTTTTAAATGTTTTTACATTTATCCAATAAAAGATAAAGGCATAAAATACGGAAAGAATTCAATTTTAGGCGTATATGCCCTAGTTTTCACTAAAGGTTCACTTATCGCCTTTTGATGGAGAACCGTCATTAAATATAGTTTTGTTCACTCTTATACATCCTTTTGGACCAAATAAAACTCTTCTTAAGAATTGGGACATAAAAATTTACTTTGTGTAAATTTTTGGTATCTTTCTGATAAAGTTCATTTTTTAATGAATAGTGTAAAATGTTGTATTTTAATTCAAAACCTATTTTTAATCTAATTTATTTATATGATTAGATTATCTTTTGAATTGGTTTTTAAGTGAAATTAGAATATATTTTTACCATTAAATCTAATAGTGGTCATTGGAATTAATTTCACTTTGAAATCAGACTTAAACTAGTGTCAATCTTTTGATACTTATTGTTTCATAAAAACACGTTATTTGCTCTGACAGCGGGAATTAATTATTAAATTTATTAATGTGACTTATATAATTTGAATTTTGTAAAATAGTCTTCATTTTTGAATTCGGAATATCAAATATATATTTGGGTGAATTTTGGGATTTTTCTGAAAAACTTCAATTTTTGATGAATAGTGAAACCACTAAGTGGTACTTATAAAAACTGATTTTTCTGTTTAAATAGAATTTTTTCATCTTTGTGTTTTGAATTTCAAAAATATGACATACATGGTTGTCATTAAGAAGTAAAATGTGGTTCAATGGGATAAAAATAATTTTTTGGTGAATAGTAACTTATTAAGTTTTTAATCGCGATTAGAGGTAATTGGTGTAGTTTACGGTAAAAATAATGTTTTAATAATATGAAATGAACTTGACACATGTCCTAACCTCATTGGATGTGTCATGGCCGACCAAGATAACCCATGGGTAAACTTGGGGACCCCTTGAAGCCACTTTGGTTGGAAAATGACATTAATATCTTTTTATTTAAAGTTAAAGTAAAAATGAGATAAATATGAACTTTTTTACTAAAAAAATTTTTACATGGGGTTATAAAAATCCGATTTTTGACTATAAATATTCATTGGAAATCTAAAACGATTTCCTATATCATAGTGTTTTTTTATAATTTTTAGACATTAAATAAATTAAATTATTTATGACATCATGATGATGCAGCGATGACCTCATTATTTAACGATTTAAATAAAATGGAAAGATAATGTAATATCTAAGACCTAAACATGTCCAAAACCTATTGGATGAGTGGATTTAGAAACCTTATCACCTTATCCTCGAAACACATCAATGTGGGACCTCTTAAATCCGAATACCATTTTAAAAAAAAGAGACTTTTCTTTACCTTCCAAGAGTGCCCCTCCTCTCCTCTTATAAAAGGCCCCCACCTCTACCTCCTTACCCACACTCCCAAAGCCTTTGGCTCGGCCAAACTCTGACCATTTTGTCTCTCCACTTCCCTCTCTTACTCCTTGAAGCCTCCCTTTGGGCCGAAGTCTTCCCAAGGAATCCTTTGAGCTCAAACCAAAGGGAGTTACCCAATTTTAAGGTAATGTCTTCACTTGAGTCCTTTTGTTTTATTTTTCTTCTCCAACCCCCTAAACTCTTTTTATTAATTTCTTTTGTAACAACTCCAGTATCATAAATATACTAGGATGTTGTTATAAGAAGGATTTTAGCTACACTTTCACACACCTACATCTAATGGTTAAAGAACATACTGTTTCCGTGGATGGAGAATTTCTGCCTCCCGAAACGATGATTGTTCAACATTCTTCTAACACCTTAAAAGGTGGCCATTAAGATGACACTATATTTATCTATGATATCTAATATTTCTATGTTTTACTTAATCTTCTGTATTTTTCATTTATGGTGTACCTTTATGGTTTCCATTATGGGTAAACGCGATATCTTCATTTAAGGAAGTGCGGACTACCGCCCCCTCAAAGTGATTTGATTCGTTAATACCATATGTGGTACGTATAAAGGATATATTTAATGATATTATATATGATAACATAATGGAATTAAAATACTATTATGTATCATTATGTTTTAATTCCATTAAATATGAAATAGAAATGGAAGTAGCGTTCATGCATACGTACGGCTTACCGTCTCCATGAATGGTACATTTCATTTCTTATCTCAAAATGTTATGTAATATTATAAGTACATATATATAATGGATATATATGTAATATATTACATCTAAATTATGGATAAAATTCTGGAATTATAACATATATATATCTCTCTCATTTTGTTTTAATTCCATTAATATGACAAAAAATGAAAGTAGCGTTCATGCGTACGTACGGCCTACCGTCTCCATGAACGGTGCTTTTCGTTTTTTATATCCAAATGATATGTAATAGTTTGAAATGAATATTTACTGGATATACATGATATTTTAATAATTAATACTATTCTAAAAATTATTTACTTATAACTACATGGGCAATCTTTTTTCAAACAAGTTCATTTTTGACTCATGTGCCAAACATCGGCAAAAACGTCTGATATGAACTAACATTATTAAACAATTATTATAACATTATAATATGTGATATGAACTGAATAATAATCTCTAAAGGAGGTACTTAGGCAATTATTAATTGACCAAAGTTTATTATTCAGTAATATAAAGAAACGAACAAGACAAGTTGGACTTGTGGTAAGGGATCCTACTCCTCTCTTTCTTTTTAAGTACACTCTTTTATGTCATTCCTTTTAAAGATCATATTTCTTGTTATTGGGATGTTCTTTTATATTAATCTTACTGTAATTTTTATGTTCAAGTGATGAGAGACCCTATTCTCTCTCATCAATCCATTTTGGAAGTTTTGAGTGGCGTCGTTAGGCTGCCGAATTTTCGTAAGAGATCTAACATCTCTATTTCTTTATAAGTATTCTCCTTTATGTCACTTCTTTTAAGCTCCTCTTTTTTATGTTGGGGGATGTTCTTTTATATTCCTATTTCTATAAACTTTATGTTAATATGATGAGATACCCTATTTGATCTCATCAATCCATTTCTGTAAGTTGTATGTGGCGTCGTTAGGCTGCCGAGTTTTCGTAAGGGATTTTTCATCTCACTTTTATTCCCGTGAGATTTATGATAAATTTGCCACAATTTCCTTTGAGTGGTGTATGTACTGACCATTATTTTACTCATTGTGTAATATTCTTTCATTTATGATTATTTACATCAATGTTGTATTGTCCTTCTATCACGGGGCGTATGTTTCGAAAGATACCCATGTCGGTAAGGGAACCTTTCACCCTCATCTTTTTAAAAGACTTATTTTGTTATGTCTTTTAATTCACATAATATTATTTTGGGATATTTTCTTATATATCCTTATTGATTTAAATTTTATTTCCATGTGATTAGATCCCCTTTTTATCTCTCATCAACTTTTTTTCTAAATTTTGAAGTGACGTCGTTGGGGTGTCTAATTTTTGCAAGGGAACTTCTTAACCCAATTTCGATTCTTTGGGATAAACTTGTACACCTTGAATATGTTGTTATATGATTATGTGTGAATGTCCTCTGATTGTTTTACACTTAATACCCACTTATATTTCTTGTATTCATTTGTCACACATAGTTATGTAACTAATTTATCCTTAATCCAAGGATATCGTCTTTGTATGGGACTTCGTCTCAATCTCCTTTCATTGAGGCATATTTTGTTTTATACACAAACTTCTTTTATATGGTGTATAAAACCCTTTGAATTTTACATTTATTCAAAAGTAATATTTTTTATACGAAGTGTTTACTAGACAACAAAAGGGAATGTTTTTGTCGTATGTATGCAATGACAACGACTTCTTCGTCGCCGTGACCATTATTTGAGTTTCGGCTTCCTCTACAAGCCATACCTTTTTTTTAAAAGAAAAATAAATACCATGCTTTAATTTTCTTTTGTTTTGGTATTGAAAATGGTTTTCAAAATGTTTTTATATAAATTTGTTTTATTGATATCTTGTGATTGAAAGGTGGAAATGTTATGTTTCATTTATGCATGTTTTTTGTGATACGATTATGTTGAGGTTCTTGGGAATTATTATGAAGACGGGTGCTTCCGTGATAAACTAAGGGCGGGTGAGCCCGATATAGCTCTCCAATGCATTAGGTAACGCAAAGGACTGTAACATTAAGGTTTCTCCGAAGAGATTTAAGGAATATACTATGATGGGTATTCCAAACGTAACCAAGAGGGTTACTCCCTACGTAAGAATGTTATGAATGCCTCAAGTTACCTTTATGTCTTATGATTTCTATGATTTATTCATGATTTGATGAGGTATGTTAAAGTGCCTATGTTTTATGGGTAAAGTATGATTTCATTCTTATGTATATATGAACTCATGTTTCCTTTCCATATTTTTATAACCCTTACTGAGCTTTTTATGCTCATCCCATGTTTTTTTGAAATGTTTTTCACAGGTCAAGGGAAAGGTACATGATGTGATGATAGTGTCAAGGATGTTTCAAGAAAGAATCCATGTTTTATTTTAAATATATTTCCGTTGATGGGAAGAATGAATATTGTCTTTTATGTAACCACTTTGTTTAAATGTGGAATGTAATGCATGTTTCATGATCTAATTCTCTAAAACTTTAAACCTGGAAAGATACTCAGTGTTTAATCTTGTAATAACTCAAGATTATGTATGGTTTAAGGCTGGGGCCTTATAGTTGGTATCGGAGGTCGGTTTAGATAACTTTAGAGGTTAGGGTATTCTTTAAGCGTAAGTGACATTACCATAATGGTTAGGATTTCAGAAAGAGTCCTAGTTTTAGATAAAGTTAATGAGTAAGTACATCTTAGTGTTTATCTTCCTCATTAGTACATGATGGTTTTTTTGATATACTCACACTGACCTTTTTGGTTTTATTAAATGGTTGGATCTAGAAGGCACCAAAGTAACAGTGGATGTGAAGGAAACTGTGACAGTTTTTTGAGCAAGCAACTGAATGATATGGGAGCTGCAGTGAGAACTCTTGTGATTAACCTCAACCAACTATCTGGATTCATTATTGACCACCTAAACCTTGGCGATTTCTCTAAGGCATCATATATGCGAGAAACAAATCTCTACGGAAGTACATGTAATAATCATAAAGTTAAGTGTGTTCAAAAACCTATGTGTCAAAGATGTGGAAAGAAACACCTAGGAAAATGTTTCAAAGGGACAGAAATATGCTATAGATGTGGAAATGAAGGTCATAAAGCAAGAACCTTCCATGGAAAAAGGAAGCATCCAGTTGACTCGAGGAAAGGGAAAGAAGTTCTTTCTGAGGGATCAATTGAATGTTTTAAATGTGGTGTGCATGGTCATTATTCAAACACATGTCCTATGAAGAAATTTCGTGAATGGGATCACCAAGACCGTACAAATTTTGGTTTACCAATACCTAATGCCATTCCGATTGAGGATGAAGAAACTGACAATGACCAATCAAAGGTATGTATTATTTCATGACTATTGTTTTCCTATTTCAGAATCTTAGGATATGATTCCTGATTTTGTTTGTAGGAAAGAGGTATTTCGGAATAAGTTGGAAAGGAATGGTTAATGGATCATGAAGAATGTTGAATGAGTAAGATGTCAACATATAAGGTCTTCAAGAGTTATGGTGAAATTCTTAAGAGTATTAAGTCTCTTTTGACGATGGGGTTACATTAGAAGAATTTTTATATTATGTTTAACCCTGATGTTTAATATAGGAAAATTTTATTCAAGGAATAGTTATCTTTTATTTTGTGGACATAGTTATAAAGAACCATTTGGGTTTATATGATCCTTACTTTTGAGGTAATTATGGGTTACTATATGTTATGATTGAAGTGAAAGTCATGAGATAAAATTGAGGTTAAATTATGTTATGGTTATTTTTTGATGATTTTATCCCTTTTTGGGGAATGATTTGAGAATTATATAGTTTTGGAAAAAGGACAACACGCAGACCGTGTGACTGCCCGTCACGTCGGACAAAGCTGTGGGAATCGAACCCACAACCAAAGTGCGACTGGTATTTATCGCCTACCACTGGACTACATGAAGTCTCTGGTTAGTTTTACTGATTCTTTTTTTAGTTATATGATTTTATGAATTATGAGTAAGTTGATTTTGGGTTATTTATGAAAATTAATAACCTATTAGGGAGGATATGTGATTAGGTTAATTACTTTTCAATACGAGACTTTAGGAGCAACTGATGTTGTTTGGAGATAAATGTTACGATTTAACTTGGAAAACTATGTGACTAAATCCTTCAAATATTTGGGTTTCAATCTTAGACTGGTTTACTTTGAATAATTTTATGGACAAATTGTTTATCGAATGGTCCTCGTTGAACTTTGGGTTTTGTTGGACAAATTTTGGAGATTAACCATAGATTTTCTTTTTAATGGGTTATCCTTCTCTGGATTATTTGACCTTGTACTAACCTTTTTGGTTTCGGTTTTGGTTAAAGCCTAAAGACATGGGATGTATATAGTTCTCTTTGGTGGATTAGGTGATTCTCTAGAAGTTGATTATAGTACTCTTAATGCGAACAAGTCTCCCTAAATACTTGTCTTTTGGAAAAAAATATCAGTTTGATTAAGGAATCTAGTAAAAGTTGAAAGTCAACATGATAAGTGATTATGTTTCCTTATGAATAAATTCCTCAATAAAAAGTAACTTAAAACAAAAATGTTGTCTATTAACTTTTCCTACTGCGGAATCGAATACCGTTTAACCCATCACAAGTTTGTGATTTTCTTATGGTTAACTTTCTCCTAGAAATGCTTACTATCACTCTCCCTCAAGAACATGACCCTTTACTTTTTCTTCCATGTCCATGTTTTTCTACATATGGGTTAACTCGGTTGAACTCTGTACTTATCTTCCTTTATTTTAAAGTGATTGTTTTACCGACTCTTGTTCCGATGTGGGAATTTCAAGGATGTTTCTAAGCTCAATTTTAAAAATTGTGAGGACACAATTCCCAAAAGGGGGGAAGGATGTAACACCCCAGGTAAATAAAGAATATGAAATTTTCATATTTATCCATATTTGTGAATAAAATATTAATATTACTTTAAATGGGACGCTATGCTCGATGGCATACCCAACACACAACAACGAGTTTCTTGGGAATCTTACGTTGCACTCTAATAATAAAATAATATTATTTTAAATGGTAGTTAGTATGTAGCTGTTGTATTGGTGGGAATGGATGGAAATAACTAAAATATGATTATATATGTTTTTAAATGTTTTTACATTTATCCAATAAAAGATAAAGTCATAAAATACGGAAAGAAATCAATTTTAGGCGTATATGCCCTAGTTTTCACTAAAGGTTCACTTATCACCTTTTGATGGAGAACCATCATTAAATATAGTTTTGTTCACTCTTATACATCCATTTGGACCAAATAAAACTCTTCTTAAGAATTGGGACATCAAAATTTACTTTGTGTAAATTTTTGGTATCTTTCTGATAAAGTTCATTTTTTAATGAATAGTGTAAAATGTTGTATTTTAATTCAAAACCTCTTTTTAAACTAATTTATTTATATGATTAGATTATCTTTTGAATTGGTTTTAAAGTGAAATTAGAATATATTTTTACCATTAAATCCAATAGTGGTCGTTGGAATTAATTTCACTTTGAAATCAGACTTAAACAAGTGTCAATCTTTTGATACTTATTGTTTCATAAAAACACGCTATTTGCTCTGACCGCGGGAATTAATTATTAAATTAATTAATGTGACTTATATGTTTTGAATTTTGTAAAATAGACTTCATTTTTTAATTCGGAATATCAAATATATCTTAGGGTGAATTTTTGGGATTTTTCTAAAAAACTTCAATTTTTGATGAATAGTGAAACCACTAAGTGGTACTTATAAAAACTGATTTTTCCGTTTAAATGGAATTTTTCCATCTTTGTGTTTTGAATTTCAAAAATCCGACATACATGGTTTTCATTAAGAATTAAAATGTGGTTCAATGGGATAAAAATATTTTTTGGTGAATAGTAACTTATTAAGTTTTTAATCGCGATTAGAGGTAATTAGTTTAGTTTATGGTAAAAATAATGTTTTAATGATATGAAATAAACTTGACACATGTCCTAACCTCATTGGATGTGTCATGGACGACCAATAAAACCCATGAGTCAACTTGGGGACCCCATGAAGCCACTTTGGTTGGAAAATAACATTAATATCTTTTTATTTAAAGTTAAAGTAAAAATGAGACAAATATGAAATGTTTTACTAAAACAATTTTTACATGGGGTCATACAAATCGGATTTTTGACTATAAATATTCATTGGAAATCTAAAACTATTTCCTAAATCATGGGTTTTTTTGTTATAATTTTTAGACATTAAATAAATTAAATTATTTATGACATCATGATGATGCAGCGATGACCTCATTATTTAACGATTTAAATAAAATGGAAAGATAATGCAATATCTAAGACCTAAACATGTCAAAAACCTATTGGATGAGTGGATTTCGAACCCTTATCACCTTATCCTAGAAACACATCAATTTGTGACCTCTTAAATCCGAATACCATTTTAAAATAAAGTGACTTTTCTTTACCTTCCAAGAGTGCCCCTCCTCTCCTCTTATAAAAGGCCCCCACCTCTACCTCCTTACCCACACTCCCAAAGCCTTTGTCTTGGCCAACCTCTACCCATTTTGTCTCTCCAATTTCCTCTATTACTACTTGAATCCTCAAATTGGGCCTAAGTCTTCCCAAGGAAGCCTTTGAGCTCAAACCAAAGGGAGTTACCCGATTTTAAGGTAATGTCTTCACTTGAGTCCTTTTGTTTTATTTTGCTTCTCCAACCCCCTAAAATCTTTTTATTAATTTATTTTGTAACAACTCCAGAGTAATAAATATACTAGTATGTTTTTATAAGAAGTATTCGAGCTACACTTTCACACACCTACATCTAATGGTTAAAGAACATACTGTTTCCGTGGATGGCGAATTTCTGCCTCCCGAAACGATGATTGTTCAACATTCTTCTAACACCTTAAAACGTGGTCATTAAGATGACACTATATTTATATATGATATCTAATATGTTTATGTTTTACTTAATCTTCTGTATTTTTCATTTATGGCGTACCTTTATGGTTTCCATTATGGGTAAACGCGATATCTTCATTTAAAGAAGTGCGGACTACCGCCCCCTCAAAGTGATTTGATTCGTTAAAACCATATGTGGTACGTATAAAGTATATATTTAATGATATTATATATGATACCATACTGGAATTAAAATACTAATATGTATCATTATTTTTAATTCCATTAAATATGAAATAGAAATAGAAGTAGCGTTCATGCGTACGTACGGCTTACCGTCTCCATGAACGGTACATTTCATTTCTTATCTCAAAATGTTATGTAATATTATAAGTACATATATATAATGGATATATATTTAATATATTACATCTAAATTATGGATATAATTCTGGTATTATAACAAATATATCTCTCTCATTTTGTTTTTATTCCATTAATATGACAAAAAATGAAAGTAGCGTTCATGCGTACGTACGGCCTACCGTCTCCAGGAACAGTGCTTTTCGTTTTTTATCTCCAAATGATATTCAATACTATGAAATGAATATTTACTGGATATATATGATATTTTAATAATTAATACTATTCTGGAAATTATTTACTTATAACTACATGGGAAATCTTTTTTCAAACAAGTTCATTT
The DNA here is from genome assembly GCA_963277665.1 of Viscum album. Taxonomy (NCBI): domain Eukaryota; kingdom Viridiplantae; phylum Streptophyta; class Magnoliopsida; order Santalales; family Viscaceae; genus Viscum; species Viscum album. Next base: position 1,947,716,303 of record OY728119.1, read on the forward strand.
TTGACTCATGTACCAAACATCGGCAAAAACGTCTGATATGAACTAACATTATTAAACAATTATTATAACATTATAATATGTGATATGAACTGAATAATAATATCTAAAGTAGGTACTTAGGAAATTATTAATTGACCAAAGTTTATTATTCAGGAATATAAAGAAACGAACAAGACAAGTTGGACTTGAGGTAAGGGATCCTACTCCTCTCTTTCTTTTTAAGTACACTCTTTTATGTCATTCCTTTTAAAGATCATATTTCTAGTCATTGGGATGTTATTTTATATTAATCTTACTGTAATTTTTATGTTCAAGTTATTAGAGACCCTATTCTCTCTCATCAATCAATTTTGGAAGTTTTGAGTGGCGCCGTTAGGCTGCCGAATTTTCGTAAGAGATCTAACCTCTATATTTCTTTTTAAGTACTCTCCTTTATGTCACTTCTTTTAAGATCCTATTTGTTATGTTGGGGTATGTTCTTTTATATTCCTCTTTCTATAAACTTTATTTTAATATGATGAGATACCCTATTTGATCTCATCAATCCATTTCTGTAAGTTGTATGTGGCGCCGTTAGGCTGCCGAGTTTTCGTAAGGGATTTTTCATCTCACTTTTATTCCCGGGAGATTTATGATACATTTGCCACAATTTCCTTTGAGTGGTGTATGTACTGACCATTATTTTACTCATTGTGTAATATTATTTCATTTATGAGTATTTACATCAATTTTGTATTGTCCTTCTATCACGGGGCGTATGTTTCAAAAGATACCCATGTCGGTAAGGGAACCTTTCACCCTCCACTTTTTAAAAGACTTATTTTGTTATGTCATTTAATTCACATAATATTATTTTGGGATATGTTCTTATATATCCTTATTGATTTAAATTTTATGTCCAAGTGATGAGATCCCCTTTTTATCTCTCATCAACTTTTTTTCTAAATTTTGAAGTGACGCTGTTAGGCTGTCTAATTTTTGCAAGGGAACTTCTTAACCCAATTTCGATTCTTTGGGATAAACTTGTACACCTTGAATATGTAGTTCTATGATTATGTGTGAATGTACTCTGATTGTTTTACACTTAATACCCACTTATATTTCATGTATTCTTTTTTCACACATAGTTATGTAACTGATTTATCCTTAATCCAAGGATACCATCTTTGTATGGGACTTCGTCTCAATCTCCTTTCATTGAGGCATATTTTGTTTTATACACAACCTTCTTTTATACAGTGTATAAAACCCTTTGACTTTTATGTTTATTCAAAAGGAATATTTTTTATACTAAGCGTTTAATAAACGACAAAATGGAATGTTTTTGTCATACGTATGCGGCGACAACGACTTCTTCGCCGTCGTGACCATTATTTGAGTTTCGGCTTCCTCTACAAGCTATACCTTTTTTTTAAAAGAAAAATAAATACCATGCTTTAATTTTCTTTTGTTTTGGTATTGAAAATGGTTTTCATAATGTTTTTATATCAATGTGTTGTATTGATATCTTGTGATTGAAAGGTGGAAATGTTATGTTTCCTTTATGCATGTTTTTTGTGATACGATTATGTTGAGGTTCTTGGGCATTATTATGATGACGGGTGGTTCCGTGATAAACTAAGGGCGGGTGAGCCCGATATAGCTCTCCAATGCATTGGGTAACACGAAGGAGTGTAACGTTAAGGTTTCTCCTAAGATATTTAGGGAATATACTGTGATGGGTATTCCAAACGTAACCAAGAGGGTTACTCCCTACATAAGAATGTTATGAATGCCTCAAGTTACCTTTATGTCTTATGATTTCTATGATTTATTCATGATTTGATGAGGTATGTTAAAGTGCCTATGTTTTATGGGTAAAGTATGATTTCATTCTTATGTATATATGAACTCATGTTTCCTTTCCATATTTTTATAACCCTTATTGAGCTTTTTATGCTCATCCCAAGTTTTTTTGAAATGTTTTTCACAGGTCAAGGGAAAGGTACATGATGTGAAGATAGTTCCAAGGATGTGTCAAAAAAGAATCCATGTTTTATTTTAAATATGTTTCCGTTGATGGGAAGAATGAATACTGTCTTTTATGTAACCACTTTGTTTAAATGTGGAATGTAATGCAAGTTTCATGATCTAATTCTCTAAAACTCTAAACCTGAAAAGATCCTCTATGTGTAATCTTGTAATAACTCAAGATTAAGTAAGGTTTAATGTTGGGGCCTTATACTTATCATTTCCCCTCATATTATAGTTGAAAATGAAGCTAGATAAGGTCTTTGGCAGTGATGATAGGATGAGATCTTTACGCAACTCATCCAGATATTTAATCCCTAAGATATCCAGGCATTCAATGTATCCAATGAGCTTGACTACATGAGGTATAGCTAGCATAGACTATCAAAGCTTAGTCATAAACAAATAAATGGACATCTCGTACCTCTCCTATCTCGCCTTCTCTTAGTGGAGATCCTTAATGTGAGACATCATGCTATACGCGTCTATGTTTTCATGTTTCTTCAAGAGCTCATTGTATATGGCCGATAGCATGAAACACTAGACATTTGTGGCATCACCCATGTGTTTCATATAGAGAGATAATTCCTCATCACTGGCCTCTTTCCAAGGTGCAAATGGAATAGGCTCATCCAGCACATACAATTTCCTTTTGTGGCGAAGGATGACACATAAACGCCTCTGCCACTCTTGGAAATTGGTGCCAGTGAGAAGGTTTTCCTTATCAAGTATGGTTCACAATGATATGTTTAATGTCATTTTCATGTCGTTTCTACAAATTAAGATGAGCAAAGGTTTATTACTTTATTACCAAACTGAGAAAAATAAATTAATTAATACTTATTAGTCTCTCACTATTTTATTGAAATCCAATATCCCTCACCGTTGTTTTCTGAAAATTCTGTTGCCTGAATATTCTAGTGGCAAGGATCCATGTTTCCCTTCGCATTACCCCAACTAGGGTTGGTCAAGAAACTTGAAGGGTTTTAGGTAGGCATTCAAAATGCCAACTGCATTAACTCACAGCTCCTTCATCCGCTGAGTGGACTCCCCAATCCTAAAATCCTTTTATTTTGGATTTCCTCAACCTTTGACTCTTGGTCACACCGAGTCCTACTGTGCCAGTCAACCCTTGATGCGAACCAAGTCAAGTCAACCCAAAACCTTGAATTCGAATTCCCCAATAATTAAAAGCACCCCAACTAGGGTTGGTCAAGCACTTTGAACTATGGTTCGATTCTAACCAAGATTATGGAAGGTTATACCGACTTAATATTTCTTTTGAGGGATTTTTTTCTTTATATGAAAATTTACATTTTATTATCTTTGATTACATGTTTGTTAATATTAAGTGGGATATAATTAATTGATTAACCATGTCTAATATAATATTTACGTATAAGCCGGTTTTATTTTAGTTTCATCTTGCATGCTGGTTTAATTCATTAATTGTTTGATCGTGACAACACACCCACAATAAATAAACCATGAAACTGACAAAAATAAAATAAATGGCATGATCATGAGATTTGATCTATTGGTTAGTTTATCTAGCGGTTTAGAAACTTACCCAAGAGCTAAGGGAGAAAACACCTTGAACCTTTCGGGTTTGTGTTTACAACTTTCCACATGTCCACCTTTGTAACTCCTTGGATTGGTTTCACCTTGGCTCCTGACTTGAGCTGCCTCCACTAGCTTAGGAGCTCCATCCATTACATATGAATTTATCTCACACGCAGGTGAGGGGTAAAAGGGGTTTTTACATAAAATAATCCTTGGGCGCGCAGGCCCTACATATTAATGAGGAGATGGCTCACATGCCAACAAATTTAATTTAAATAAATAAATTAAAAGAAACCATTCACATAAAAAGGTCTCGGTTAAGCTCATGATCATCCATACATGCAACGATATTTACGCATAAATAAAACTCGCATTTAATTATTTAATCATTCTTTTTTAAGATACATCACGCTCGAATCAATTAATTATCTTTAATTAATCAATCCTTTTACCTTAAACCCTTTTCTGAACTTCCTTGAGATTCTCATCCATCATAATTTTAAACAAATAAATTCATTTAAAATTATCTTTGTACGTAACTTGTACCATGGAGGCAACCCGGTGAATTCCCATTCATTACGCAGATGTTAAATTAAACACATATATTTAAAACACCAATCGTGTGTTGTGCCTCGGATTTATTCCTGCACCATGGTACATGTCTCAAGGGTTTGTATAATATAATAATAAATTTTAATAAATCTGCATAATTTGGGTGAGTACACAGTGTGTATTTCCGACTACACGGTGTGTACTTTTCTTCACTGTCCATCTGAAGTACACGCCCAGGGACATGGTGTGTTTATGTAATTTGGAAATTTTCAAAGTACACGGCGTGTTCTGTGGGACACACGCCGTATAGTTTCCGCGTTACACGGTTTCTAGCCAGGAAAGACATGTATGGGGTACACGGCCCAACCCTAACCCGAAGGGACTACATGCTGTTTTCATTGGACCACACGGCGTGTAATCCAGAAACTGTGTGCCACCTGTTTTTGTTTAACACACGGGGTCTTAAATTCTTAGTAAGAATCCAATACACAGCCTGATTTAGCAGATTAGTCAATGCACTGAACCTAGACTAAACGGCGTGTACTTCCAAATACACACCATGTATTCTGCTATTGTATGGCCAGAAACATTTGGATCCTCCTGATGAGTTCCTCTATTTTATTTTAAACAAAATTAAATGAAAAATTTGTTTCTGTGAGGTGAACGAGAAACGAGGGAGGAGGAATAGATCTCGAGATTCAAATTTCCATAACAATTAAACATGAATTGAAATAACTAAATTAATAAATGCGTAAATCACCAATGAAAAACTAAATAATTATAATCAACGATATGAACCCCTCTGATACCACTTGTAGGTTCCAGGCACAGCGGAAGTGAGTTGGTGGGTTTTCCCAACTTTAATTTTAGCGTTAAACAACGTTCAATCTAAGATCTGTCACGATAAAATGCCGGATCTTCAGAATGGAATGAATAACGAAAAAGAAAAGAAGAGTTCTGGAACCATTGAGATAGGATCATCATATATTGGTTATAATTAATTTAATTAATTCACAAGAATTACCTCAGTGTAATTATTTCTTTATCGATTTCTCTGGACACGAACCGGTGATCCGTTGTTGTGTCATAGAATCCAAGTATAGGATTCCTCTAGCAGTGATCCACACGTGCTCCATGTATCTCTAGACGTCGCCAAAGGGATCTCTGGGTGCTATCATGGAAGAACCTTCGCTTGTGATGTTCTACTTCGATCGACTTGATCCAGTGGAGGATCTCGCTCTCGTAACATGAGGGTGTTCTTGGTGGAAAGGGAATTCTCTCTTGGCTTGAGAGTATTTCTAAATCCATTGTGCACAACAATGGCTCTTGAAAAGTGTTGGGTTTGTGAGGATATTTATAATCGGGTTTGAGGTTAATAGAGTTATGACAATAAATAAACGCGTTACGCATTTTATTTATTTCATTAACTCTTATTGAAACCCCATGTCGAATTATTAATTCATTGACATGCTCCCACACGGATTATAATTAATATCATTTAATAAAACAATATTATATCCCCAAAATATCAACTGGAAAACTACGTGGCGTGTAATAATTAATACACGGCGTGTTGTTGTTTTCCATAAAACTACACAGTGTGTATATTTAATATACACGGTGTGTACTTTTATTTTTCATTTTTCTCCACCACATTTATTAGACCTTGAGTAATGGCTATTCATTTCTTAAATAAATGTAACTGCATTACTTGCTAATAAATTTATTATTTCGCTCACAATATATTTTCTCGAATAACTAGTGTCGAAATAAATGTGATCAGGCATCCTTAAATAATTATTAAACCACGGTCGGGAATAATATTTATTTAACTTGTAAAATTAATATTTAACTGAGATACATGGACACACTTAGTGTGTGACCCTCAAGGCCTCTTTCTTAGTGGCATTAGGAAGAGCCTACCTAAAGTCCAAGGTTAGAGTCTAGAAACACGCCAAGGCACCCATAGAGAATGAAGTTAACGCCGGAATGACGTGTCACCTCCTACGAATGCTTACCGTGTAATATAATCCCTTTGTCTTGATATCTCTAATCAACCGGGTTGCATGCTAGTTCCATCAACCCATGTGCTCGATTATTATTTCTTTGACTTCCCAGAATTAAACTCGCCCATACCTTACCATGGCCATGGATTTATTTAGGCTATATCAAATCTATCAATGGGCCTGAGATATCTACTTATGTTATAGAACAGAAGGGAAAAATCCTTTCTTGCATTATCTATTAATGCAGTATTACTCGTGACGCACCCAGCGTATCCTACCTCGCTGTGAACAGTGTGTCGTCACAGTTTTAATCAATACATCTAAGTGTGCGAGTTGTAATACCCATTGATAATAATCTTAAATTCTATGGACCAATACACACGTCTATAGATAGGAACATCCAATGACACTATGAAATGTGTATTTCCTACTGGTGGGTCTCATTCTCATAATATCCTCCTGGATATTACCAAGGGCGCACACCATAAGAACGTGCCTCAAAGTTTTATGAGTCCTCACCCCTAATGGCCTGTATTATTTTTGTCCCTCAAATAACATCATCCGGCCATATAAAATATATTCAAGAACAGTGTTATGGAACTTTCAGGTTCTCATCATAGTAGGGATCCACTAAGACCCATTAATGCAACAACTTTCCTTATGACATTATCACATGCATTGTCACGCAGAGGAACAATCAAGATGTGATAAGTCATTTATTAATGAATAAATTACAAAGTAGTTTTTTCTAGTCCACCAACTCCAATAGATTAATCATGGAGCAACACCTAACCAACAATGAATTTTCTTAAAAAATCATAACCTCATATAAGAGTGATAAATCTAACCCAAACCCCACTATACATGGTCTAGTTCTAAATAGATACATTCCTTCTATCATATCTCAAACACCTGATATTTATAAACTATTATCGACCTTTAAATTAGAGCCCATAGCTTTGTATCAAACCAAATTCATGATTAAAAAAAACTAAATCTTATATTTTTGTTCCTAGCACAAAAAATATTATATTCATGGTATGAAAATTTATTAAAAGTAGTTTAAACAATTTAAAATAAATCATGAAATATTCACATTATATAAAAAAAAATATATAAATTAATACTCAAATTGGAATATCATTAATAAATAAACAATTATATTATTTAACATGATAAAGAACAGATTTTTTAAAATAATAATAATTAAAACCAGTTTTTATACTATCTAGTAAAATATAAGGTCATGTTTCTATGATGGTATTTGGGGGAAAATTATTAATTTTTATGAAAACCAAAATTTTCCATCATGGCATAGTGGAATTACCACAAGTCATTAAGGTTATTTAGTCTCACCAAGAACTATTATTACCCAATATTCATTTATACATAGTTGATCTATATTATGGATCTAAAAATAACAAGTTAACATCCACCACAATATAATCGGTCCATGTGGTGGATCTAACCCAAGAATATTGATTAGTCAACCATGTCCTAAAAATGTCAAAAGAGATGCCATGTTTTATTATTATAACAACCACATGTGTTTTTCATTAAAAATTTCATTTTCATAAAATATTAATATATGGTTATATGGTTATTATATAACCATATCATTTTGAGGAAAAATATTATAGACCAGGAAATAGTTTAACAATCACAACCGTGGATCATGAAAAATACCCAAAATAATTTCCTATTTCAATTTTTTTCATATCAATGTTTCATTGGAAATGGATACAATACTAGTCAAGGGTTTCATGTGATATCTATATTCCCATATGAAGTGAAATAAAACAAATAATACATGTTAATATTTAATTGGAGTTGCATCAATAATATGAAATATGAAAACAACACAGCAAACTTACCTCATAGTCCATCATTTTGATTGTCAATGGAGATGTGTTTGACAAATTTCCCTTATTATCAAAAAAAATGGGTTCCTTCAATTGATTATATCTATCAGCTACTACAACCACTAAACTCTTTATTAGGTCCTGTCTTCCATAATTATTTTCTAACACCCCCTTCCCCCTACATGAAGGTTAACATATAGAAGAGAATCAGAAATATATTTTACCAATAGATAATAAACTTCAATGTCTCAAAAGGGGAACAAAAATCTCTATTTTATAGGCTTTCATAAATGAATAGAGTAACCTATTTGAGATCTCACGTTTCATTCATTATGCATTGGAAAATCCATATATATTCCACTTCATTTATCAGTTATATTTTTAATTTCCTTTAACAACTAATATCTAATTAACATATTATACTATTATGTGTAAATAATCCCAAATAAACATGGGAGAAATTATCCAATAAAATAATATATCATTCCTCGTGAAAACCATGGAATGGTATATAAGACCATATGAATACATTGACCAATGAGGTGGTGACTTTCACTTATTCGGATAGTTAGTGCACAATATTCAACAGTACTCACATGTGTGGTCGTTAAACAAAATGGATTAATATATATAAATCCAAATATATCATTAGATTAATCTACTTTAGAAAAATTATTTTCAATTCATATTGATGAATGAATATGATTTGTGTGTATTAAAAAATTCATAATCAAAAGATTACAATAATCCTTATTTTTTGAGTTTTTTATGCATTTCTCAATTATATATCCTCGGAAACAATGCTAATGATTTTTAGTGTTATAATCATTAACCCTTATTTAAATATATAATATTATCCATGTATTAAATATATAAACCATTAGTCATAATTCCAAGTCCATAAAATATTTCTCTCATAAATATAAAACAAATTTTATTTATTTTTTAAAAATCAAATCCATTTTTTCTAAATAAGTAAAAAAATTAAATTTATAATTATGTTTGGAACATAGTAGTTAGCGTTTTAATTTGAGTTTTAATAAATTCAGTAAATATAGATCATGAATTCCCACCACTTATAAAGAAACCCTTACTTAATTTCCAACTTGTATATCTAATTCTTTCTTTAAAATTATCCTCTATTTCTGAGCACATAAACATTAATAAAAATGTGTGATTCACAAACAATTTTTCAAATCATTGAACAATAATTAGAAATATTAAGTATTATAACAGTCAGATTTTTATACACATTATTTTATTCATTATAATATAAAACTCTTATTAGAACATAATACCAATAATTAAGGTTAAAAATCCATCCTAATATAGGTATTGAAAATAAATAGATTTTATGTTAAATTCTATTGTAATATATAACATAACATTTTTTTGGTAGTTTTCATAATTTACATATATATTTAACTTGAATTGTATTGAATATAATTCTATTAAATTGAAAATGTTTTACATTGTAATCATCTATTTTTCATGATTCATATTTCACTATTAATTATTCTAGATCCTGTTGTTATCTTAAGGTATATCTATTTAGGTATATAATTTTATAAATTAAATCATATATAACTCTTACATAATTAAGTTGACAAAAACTTACCCTTTTTATTTAATGAATCATCCAAAGAACATTTATCTAGAAACCTAACCATTATGTTACCCAAAATAAGTTCAATCCAATGATCATAATTATATATTAACACTTAACCATTAGGGTCAACTATATCACTATTATATAAATATGGAAAATTCACTAGAATTTATAAGAAAATTTTTTAAGCACTAGTCAATCATTTTATTAATGTTATAAATAATTGTGAAAAGGGCTAACTTTTATCAGTGCTTATTTTAGCCTGGATAAAAGTAGAACATTTGTCAACATTTTATTTAGCACAAATAAAATTATCTTTCCTAAAATGTTGAAATAGAATTGATAAAATATTTATCTTTTCATTTAATGTAAAATATTTATAAAATTTTATTTTAATGAATGATATTTAATATTAATGTTGAAATGAATTAATTACTTGAGAATTTAAAATTTTAATAAAGGTCAAATTAATTTTAATATAATTTTGATGTGTGTGTGTGTGTCTGTGTTTTATTTTTCTATATAAATAATAATTAATTTTAACCCAAATAAATTAATATTATTTTATAAATAAATTATAATATTATTAATATTATATACATTGTATAGTTTTGGATATACACACATGTATGGGTTCACCTATTAAATACACTCGTGTATTTGGGTTATTCAAATTCATAAACACGTAGATGAATATATATGTATTATATGGAAATAAAAAATAGTCATATATATATTGGTGATTAAAATAATGAAACTTTAATATGTAAATGAATTTATTAAATAAACTTATCATTAGAATTTTGAAAATTTTCTTAGATAAAACATTTTATAAATTATTAAAATAAAATGAAGATTAATATTAATAAAAATTACAGCATAATTATTATAATTTTAATGCATTATTTAATCTAAATTTGGTTGTAGTTGACTAGTTTGACACCGCAATTCATATCTGGATGTTGGGGATTTGAAACCTTGTCCTCCTCCTACCACAATTAAATTGGTGGTTTGTGAGTTTCTTTTGGGGGGGCCATGAACTTTTCATGGGTAGAATTCTTACCTCACATGAAGGTTGAGATGGTTGGCTATGGGATCTAGAATGAGACATAGGCTAGGGACTTGGCATTGAATGTTGTGCATTAGATGGTGATGTGCATCATATGATAAGAGCTCATGGGCTAGGTTTCATTAGAAAACATGGACATGATGATGATAAATACATGGGTTTGAGCGAAGGTAACAATAGAGGATTCTAGTAGAGGGTGAAGGGTTGGATGGGTGAGGAGAAAAAGAAATGGGTGTTTTCACCTATAGTTCTGATGAAAGAACGTAGGGCCTATAGAGCTTGATGTAAATGAGGGGCCTTCGATCCATGTTCAAGTCTTTGGGCCTTGGGACCCATAAGCCCCATATCAAGGGGCATTTGGGCATGTTGATTAGGCATCATGTCAATTGACCTATGGGCCACATAAATGTGATAAAATAGATCCATGTGTACTTTTTGATCCTAATGAGGAGGGATGAGGCCTGACCCGTGGGGTTTCTAGGTGTGTGATTTTGTTTATGTCTTGTAATCTCATCTATTAGTAAAAAATAAATTATATAATTAGTTACACAATTTTATAACCTGAAGTATTATTTATATAACAATATAATTAATTTCTCTTACTTATATGATTGAAAAAATTAAAATATTAATAATAAATTAAATATTAATAATAATGAAATATATATTTATTTATTTATTTATTTAATACAACTGATAATAAATTTAATTAATATTTATTCTTAAGTAATTAGAAATATATATTTTAAATCTTCTTATATGAAAATATAATTATTTTTTAACATAGTCATACAATCATAAAATTAATGGTATGTTTTAAAACATATTAGTTCACATATAAAACTCATAATATGTTTTCATATAATTAATAATTTCTAAATGTTATAAATAATTAAATTATATTTTTTATATATAATTAATAATGTATAAATATATATAATAGTAGTTATTGTAAACCATTTTGTTGTATAAAATTATTAATATTATTATATTTAATCATACAGTTTATAATATCTATAAATATTTATTCTAAAATTTATTTACTCATTTATACATTAAATAATATTTTTTGGATATTATTAATAACATTGAAACATAATTATTAAGTATTCGTATTTTTTATGTTTAAATAAAAATGTATGCATCTATATTGTAGAATATTAATATCTATTTAAATATAATTATTAAAAAATAAATCTTAGTTTTCTATTTTTTATCATTAATAATACATTTTTGAAAACATTTAAACATTTTTAATTTTAATTTAATTGATTAAAAATATTATATTATTACATATTTATGTTATATTCTTTTAAAAATATAATTTAGTATTATTTAAAATATAATTTATGGTTAATTTTTTATTTATATTTAATTATTAATATATCAATAATAATCCTCTACAAATTAAAATGTATTTATTAGTATTAATTTGTATAAATTACTAAATATTTTTCCATTGTATAAAAAAAATTATTATTTTTAATAATATTTAATTAAAATTATTAAATATTAATATTATATATATAATTAATATTATATATATTTATATAATTAGTAATTTATTATAAATATTTTATATTTGAATGTAATTTTAAATATTTTTCAATTTGTTTATAAGATTAATTCATTAATATTATTAATTATAAAATATTGAGATATTTATGTAAATAATATTTTTTTTAAAAAAAATTAATCATATTCAAATATAATCATTAATTATTAATGTTTTATGTATAATTAATAATATATACATATTTTAATTATACTTGTATATTTATTTTTATTTGATCTTTATCAGTGTTAATGTTATCACTGTTAAATCTACTTATATCAGTGGTAAAAAAATTTCTGATAATGATTTTTCTTTATCAGTACTAAAATCAGTGTTGATAAAATATTACTTTATCAGTTCTTATAGTTTTAATGATCATAAAATACTCTTACATCAATGTTTTTTAATAAGGGATGGTAAAAACCTACCGTCTTTGTAAAATAACTCAAACCACACCCCCTCTTAAACCTACCGTTCAAGATCTCATAAATGTCAAACATCACTTCCCCTACCCGCACATCATTTTGGACTATATGACTCTTAAATTGAAGGTATCGAATTTGAAAAATATTTTTAATGTTATCTCCACTGATCATGAAATGTTTTTTAGTGATTTTTTGTATATCAATTCATGTGTATGTCGATTTTCAACCCTATTTACTTTTCTTAAAAAAAATTATGCTCTATTAATTCTCTATATATGTATATATGTTTATATATATATTTCTGTTTTTATGTGTATATATAGACACAAACACACACATATTGTGTTCAATATTTTTTATGTTTTTGTGTGACTATGTGTGTGTTTGTGTCTGTATTTATATTTATATAAAATATATATATATATTATATATGTTATGTGTTTGCGATATTATTTTTCGAGAACAAAACATTTTCTTTGTAAAATAATTTTTTATATGGTGAATTTTATTTAATCTTACTGATAAAATATTTAACATGTTTTTTTAACTTGTGAATACTTTTTTTTTTAAATATTTAAATTTAAAATCTTCATCAGAATACATTTTTTATTGGAAATTATTTACCATATAACATATAAAACATATCTAAATTGAATCATATAAGACAATTTTTTCTAGTAATAATTGAATACAAGTTAAGTGTTTTTACTTATGATAAGTTAGTTTAGAAGCATAAAAATAATATAAAAAATGTTTATAAATTTTTAAAATATTTTCAATTTAACACAAAACAAATGTTATGTGTGAATTGATAAATATCTTATAGACCAATATAATTGTAAAATTTTCTTCATTTTTATAATTTTATTAAATATATATAAACTCTATATTATTTGATATTCAATGTAAAAGGTAGGATTTATATTTATTGTAATATATACTTTTTATATATTGTATTATAATTTATATGTATATTTTTTAAAGTTAATTTTTATATAATTTATGGATGTAAAAAATGATACATTATATGGATACCTTTTATGTATTTATTTTCTTCTTAAATTTTAATATTGTTGAACCAAAGAGGATTAATGTTAATAAAATATATATTAACATCAATTGTATGAAAATTTTTATGTGGATAGGGTTAAATAGTTAATCATGTTTTCAACAGATCATGTATATTACCCTTCTCTAATCATTTTTATGTGTTTTTATTGTTGTAATTTATGCTGAATTTTTTAATTATATCTGTACAAATACTTTATTTGTAAGGAAACAGTTCAAAGTTACAAATTTTACACTAAACATAGAAAAGAACTAAACATGGTTAGTGATGGGGACAAAATTATGGTTTTTATATTGGATGATATGAGTACAACTATAAACAAGGATGGTTATCATATTAGGAAAATGATAATGTTGGTTGATGATGGAATTCATGATTTTCTAAATCTATTTGATAAAATAAAGAGTTTTTTAATGATCTAATTATTTGTTTCTTATACTAAATATAGAAAATTGTTAGTTGCACTGAATCTGTATAATTTGAAATATATGAATCGATAGAATGAAATCACCTTTATAAAACTACTTACTCTCTTGGATGATATAAAACCAGAATATAATAACCTTCCATTCCAAACATATGATGTTAACAAAATGTTATGATCAGTGGATATGACCTCTAAAAGAATTCATTCATGTATAAATTATTTTATATTGTTTCTCAAGGTACATGAATCACTTAAAAATTCCATAAGTGTGATGTGACTTGATATAAGAAAGATGAATCAAGTAATTCAAAAGCCTTATGATAATTTCCTAAAATTTTATGTTTAGAATGGATATATATAAGTAAGGATACTAAAAGTAAATTAACATTGAATGCAAATATATAAATACAAGAGGGGGTACTTTTTTACCCAGTAGACTCTCTTATGTGGAAGACAATTGATCAAAAGTATCATGAATTTGGAAATGAGTTAAGAAATGTTCATTTTTCATTATCAATAGATGGAATAAATACTTTTGGTGTATAGAGTAGCACTCATAGTACATGTTAGATTTTTTTTATAACTTATATCTTCCTACATTAGTTTTTCCTCAAGTGAAATAACATTATATTGACTTTACATATATCAATAAAAACCTGGTAATGATATTGATTTTGATTTACACGCATTGATCAAATATATAAACTTGATATAGGATTTGGGTGGTATGTTCAATGTTGTTCAAATAAATAAACAGTTCACTTTGAGATTCAGGTTGTTCTGGATGATAATTGATCTTCATGTTTAAGGAAATTCATCTAGATATAAAATTAATTTAATTTTAGGTTATCCCATTTGTGATGCAGTTAAACAGTCTGTTAGGTTGAAACATTCCTTCACGATAGTGATTTTTGGATATTGTAAATTTTTATCTTCAATACATAAATAAAAATATTAAACAACATTAATTGATCAAGATTCTGTAAAAGTTAAAATAACTTCTATATTAAAAACGGTGACTATTGTATGAAACTAAAGGATATGATGACCATTTTTAGTAAACCCTTTTCAAAAAACCTTATAAAAATGAAATAGAAAAAGAAATTGATTTTTATTAATTACCATATTGGAATTTTTTATATACCAGCCACTTTATTTATTAAATCCATATAGAAAAATATGTTTGTGATAGTATTATTGTAACATTTCTAAATGCCAATTATAAAATAAAGTATGAAATTATGTCTTGGTTAGACATGATTTATATAGGGATAAGGGAGGAGTAGGCACAAATGATGGAATATTCTTCCTTCAGTGTATCAAAAACATTCCATGAAAGTGATATTTCAGTTTTTAAATTCTTTAATGATATAAAGTTTTAAGATAGTTATTCATAACATATCAATATTTTCATAGTGATCTATTTTTTAAAGTTAAATGTCTAAAAACACATTAATTTCATGTTTTTATTGATTTTATTTTTAATTTTTATTCTACATAATAATATCTAAAAACATTAACAAATATTTTCCACTTTTTCAAATATATAAACATTGAAGTCATAGACCTTAATAACATGAAAACTATAGAAAATTAAATTATTATAATATTATATGAATTTAATATGTTCTTCCAACCATCATTCTTTGATATAATAGTTCATTTGATGGTTCAATTGGTTAGATAGATATGACTATGTGGTACTGAATATTATATATTGATGTACTCTAGGGGAAAATATGTGAATAATTTTAAAGGTTATGGAATAAATATAATTCATCTAGAAGGTAATATTTTATATTGATAATTTTTTTCGTAAGGCATATAAATATTTTTCCCAACTACCAATCATATGATGGTAGCATTGGTCTCCCAAAATATCATCACACTGGGTGATATCTGGGTGAAGGAATTTATCAAATAGTTTTTTTCTCAATTACCATAATATAGAGGATGAATTCACACCATTAAGTTTTAGATACAATTATATAGGATTGTCTATTTGTTTATTCCCAAAAACAATATTTCTTCATAATTTAAATTCATCATGGGATGAATGTTTGATATCAAATACACATATTAATAGTTTATAATATGATTTAAAGACATTATTTTTAATTATTTGTCTAAAAATATGAAATCAATTTATATATGACTTTTATGGATAGTCATATGACCATTTATATATGTACTATCTTATAATGGTTACCAGATTAATCTTTATATGATTTATATAATGTATAAAGATGAATATAGTACAATAAAAAATAATGGATTTACTCTTATAAATAAATTTATACATATAACATGTTCCAATGAAAGATATCCAATTTAAGTGAATATTTCATACTTTGGAATCATCAAGAAATATGGGAGTTGTATTATACAAAAGTCATGGGTTGACCAACAAGGTTGAATTTTGGCATGGGGATTTAATGAAGGGAGGATACACGCAGAGGAGTAAATCCAAACTTAGGACAAACTGATTGTCCATTTTTAAAATTTAATCAAGTAGGATCCACTTACAGAGGTTAATACACTTTACTGAGAGCTATATCAGGTTAGTAAATCCAATAATCTTAGCCTTGTTTTCAATGATTTTTTGATTTTCTACTACACTCAATCATTTTGGATGTTGAACATGTGTAGTTTCCCACTTTTTCTTAAAAGTGATTTTGAAATAAAAATTTTATTTTCAGTTAAAACAACTATAGTGTCAAATTAAAAGTTCATTGAGGATGGCCCTTGCATTGGGGTTTTGTAACCATTTTTGTTGTGGTAACAGTGTTTTTAGTGCCTTGTATGTCTAATGGGACCATAATAAGTGGATTTGGATACCTGATAGAGGGGTTAAATCCCTTTAAACATTTAAGAAAATAAAATATTTCAATGAATAGTTCTAATATCTCGGAATTGTTTTATAAACAATTTCATTTACATAATATTATACATTCACTACTATATTTTCATAATAAAAATTAATTATTTATCTACTTATATAGGTAATGAATTACACACCTAATGATGTGACCAATATCAAGGAATAACCAGGAATTGATTTTGAAATTGATAAAATATGACAATGTGAAACACATTATAGATGTGAGAAATGACGTGATGGTGGTAAAGTGATAAAAATTGACACTAATGAGAAAAAAATAGCGGAATATTGTAATGATGTTAGTAAAAAGTATTAATGTGAGATGTTTTGGTTAAAAATTCAATGTAGGGTGAAATGAATTTGTTTAATCATTTGACCCCAGAATGTCCATTTTTATTACTTATAATCGTGTGAGTACTTAAGTGCATGAGTTGATTGACAAAGATACATGGAATAATTGTTTACCCCTATTAAAAGGAACATTTTTTGATGAAATTATAGTAACATTAAGATAAACATTATATACTTTAATGATGCATTGATTTATTCTTCCTTAACCCTTATAGAGTACATTAATATTAGAATATTTTTATATGAAATTAATACTAATGATCAACAGTACAAATCATAGATTTTTTCATACACTTATTATGAAACATCATTATAGGGATATAGAGTTGAATGTTAAACCCCACTCTCCAATAATATATGCACACATCTTCAACAAATAAATGTCATATTATTTCATTATCTATCAGGTGGATGAAGCATTTAACCATTATTATAATTGATATTATCTTATTTTATGTTACATGTATTTACAACTTCAATTTATAGTTATTAATTTATAAAATATTAACGGCCTGTAGAAAATATATAACATGGATTGAAATCAATATAACCCTTCCATAAAGCAAGGATGGGGTACACTTCACTTGAAAAAAAAATGGTATGTATTTTAAATACATATTAAAATATTTATATTATGAAGAAACCATATTTTTTTCGAAGGATTGTTATATTTATTTTCAATGGATTTATGAGAATCATTGAAAAAGTGTTGAGAATATTTTGGAATATTTTTATGATGACGTGAGGTTTTTGAGGTTTCTTTTAGATGAATTGAGAAGGTTGGTGAAGGATTATATGAGTTACCCAATTCATATATAATATCTTGGTGTTAGTATTATTGGAAAAGGTAATATTAATAATATCTCAGATCAAAAATTGGAAAATTATTGGAGTTTCTATAAAATGATATATAACATCTAAAGAATGATACTTAATATCTACTAGTGAATATAATAGAATTAATCATAATTTATCTGTAACATCCCAGGAAAATAAAGAATATAATATTTTCATATTTATTAATATTTTTGAATTAAATATTAATTTTACTTTAAAGGGGATTCTATGTTCGATGGTTTACCTGATACGCAATAACAGGTTTCTTTGAAATCTTACGTTTCACACTAATAATATAATATTATTATTTTAAATGTTAGTTAATTTCTAGCCATTGTATTGGCAGGAATAAATAGAACTAACTAAAATATGATTATACATGTTTGTTAAATGATTTTACATTTATCCAAGAAAATTTAGAGGCTTAAAATAACAAAAGCATTCGATCTTAAGCATAAATACTCTAATATTCACTAAAAGGTTGATATACCGCCTTTTGATGGAGAACCCTCTTAAAATCTAGTTTTGGTCACTTTTATAAGTTCAATTTTACCAAATAAAATTCTTCTTTAGAATCATGACACCAAAATTTACTTTGGGTAATTTTTTGGTATTTTTTTGATAAAATTCATTTTTTTAATGAATAGTGAAAAATACTGTATTTTAATTAAAATATTCTTTTTAATATAATTTATTTATATGGTTATATTATATTTTTAATTGGTTTTAAAATATAATTAGATTATATTTTTACAATTTAATCCAATTCTGGTCATTGGAAGAAATTTCACTTTGAAATTGGGCATAAACAAGTGTCAATCTTTTGATAGATATTGTTTCTTAAAAACACGCTATTTTTTGACAATGGGAATTAATTTTAAATTAATTAATGAAACTTATATGTTTTGAATTTTTTAAAATAGACATAATTTTTGAATTCATAATATCAAATATATCTTAGACTGAATTTTTGTATTTTTCTTTAAAACATCAATTTTTGATGAATAGTGAAACCACTAAGTAGTAGTTTAAAAACTAAATTTTTTCATTTAAATGATATTTTACCATTTCTGTGAATTTAATTTCAAAAATATAAAATACATGGTTATTATTAGTAAGTAAAATTTGGTTCAATTAGATGAAAATAATTTTTTTGTGAATAGTAACTTTTGACTTTTATTTACTACAGATATAGGTAAATAGGGTAATTCGTGGTAAAAAGAATATTATAATAATATACAATTACCTTAACACCTATTCTAACCTTATTGGATGAGTCTTGGCTGAACATTGGAATCCTTGGGTTGATTTTGGGACCCCATGGAGCCACTTGGGAGTGATAATGACACATTAGATTAATTAATTTAAAATAAAGACAAAAATGACACAAACAAATATCTTTTAGTAAATTAATTTTTACATGGGGTTATATAAGTTATATTTTAGACTATATATATTCATTGGAATGATAAAAAATTTCCTACATCATGGTATTTTTTCATTATTTTTATACATCAATAAATAAAATTATTTATGACACAATAATGATGAAGTATTTACCTCAATAATAAATGATTTAAAAAATAAGATTATAAATATTAAAATAACATCAAAAACCTATCCAATTATTATTGGATGAATTTATTTATACCATTAGTCATCTTATATTCTACTTTAATTAGTGTTTGACCTTTAGAAACCAAAAATCATTATATAATAATTTAATATTTTCACACTTTCCTAAAGAACCCCTCCTCCCCCTTATAAAAATCCCTCACTTCTAACCCATTACTCACACATCTACAGCCCCTTGTCTCATCCAGACCCTATCCAAATAATCTCTAAAGATCCCTATATTCCTTCCTGAATCCTTTCCTTAAGAAGAAGGCACTTCAAGAGGTTATTTTGGTTCAAACCAAAGGGAGTTACCTGAATTAAAGGTAACGGTTTCTCTTAAGTTCTTTTCGTCTGTTTTAATTATCCAACCCCTAAAATCTATTCATTACATTATTTTATAACACCAACAGTATCCTCAATATACTAGTATGTTTTTATGATAAGTATTCTAACTACACTTACACACACCTCCATCTAATGGGTAAATAACATACTATTTTTGTGGGTGGAAAACTAACACCTCACGAAACGATGATTGTTCAATTATCTCCTACTACCTATTATGGTGGCCAGTATGATGGAACTTTTTTTATACATGATATATATATATATATTATGTTTATGCTTTCTTTATTATTTTGTATTTTTAATTTATAGCACACCTTTATGGTCTCCATTATGAGCAAACGTGACAATTTCATTCTATATTTTCCACTATTTCATTTTATGTGGTGTATGTACTCACCATGATTGTATTCCTTGTGGAATATAATTTAATTTATGGGTATTTACATCTTCATTTTATTATCCTTATTTTATGGGGTGTATGTTTCATAAGTTACCAAATCGGTAAGGGAACCTTTCACCCTATTCTTTTTAGAAGACTTCTTTTTTTGTTATGTCTTTTAATTTACATCTTCCTATGTTGGGATATGTTCTTATATATAATTATTGATGTAAATTTTATGTCCAAGTGATGATATGCCCTTTTTATCTTTCATCAACTCATTTTTTTAATTTTAATGTGATACTATTATGCTGTCGAATTTCTGTAAGGGAACTTCTTCACACAATTTCAATTCTTTGGGTTAAACTTATACTTATTCACTATGTCATGCTATGAATATTTGTGAATAACCTCTGATTGTTTTACACTGAATATCCAATCATATTGAGTGTATTTGTATTTTTCATGCATTATTATGAAATTTATTTATCTCTAATCTAAGGATACCTTTTTTTATAAGGGATTTCGTCTCAATTTACATTCCATTGAGACTTCATTATCATTATGCACCAATTAACTTTTATACGGTGTATATACTGTCCTTTGGAATATTATATCATGAATACCTTTATTCTGATGATATTATAAAGTTTTTATTAAATATTATTCCTCAATTATTTTTATTCAAGCATCTCTCATTTTGCTAAAAAAAACTTTAACTAAAATATCATTTTAAATGTTTTAAAGATTTATTCCTCTAAATATTTATCATTAATGTCCATGTTTTAAAAATGGTTTTAAGGATTAATTTATATGGAAATTAATTTTTAAAAATTTTGATTCATTTAAAAACTTCAAAATGGTATGGGAAACTTTGATTCAAAAATATCCTTATTAAAAATTTTAAATGGTTTTGAAAATAATTTGACAAAGAATTTTTTATGTCAATATCTTGATTTTATATATTGTGATTGGAATGTGGAAATGCTATATTTCCTTTATGCTTGTGTTATGTGTTATGAATATTTTATGGTTATTAGTCATTGTTTACGTATATAGGTGGTTCCATGATAAACCTAGGGTGGGTGAGCCTGAGATAGCTCTCCAATGCATTGGGTAATTTGACGGAGGTAAATGTGATGTTTCTCCTAAGAGATTTAGGGAATATACTATGATGGGTATTCCAAGTCTAACTCCCTATATATTTATGATATCTACAATTTAAGTTTGTTATGGATTCCATAATTTACCTTTATGATTTATTATTTCTGTGGGTTATTCATAAATCTTATGATTTCATGAGGTATGTTATGATAGAAAAGTATGGTTTCTTTGAATTGTATTTATTAATGGGCTAATGTTTTCTTTACTTATTTTGTAACCCTTACTGAGCCTTTTATGTTCATCCCATGTTTTTGAAATATTTTTCACAGGGTATAAGGAAGGGTAAGAGAAAGGAATTATTCAAGAAGATTTATATCAATAAAAGAACTAATTTTTTATTTAAGGAGTTTTATTTTTGTGAAACATTAGATAGAGTAGAAGTGTCTACCTTATAATTTTTGAGATGTAATGTAAAATTTATGGCCTAATTATCTAAAACTCTAAACATGAAAATATTCTCAATGTGAATTCTTGACTTAACTCAAGATTATGAAATGTTTAAGGTCAAGTCCTTATATTATCACTGGTATATATAAAATATATATGATCATACATAAAAAATTGAGTTTTCAAAGGATACATAACATCTTATATCTGATAAATAATATCAGAAATATGGTATGTAAGATCTATTGGATGATAAGTAATATTATATAAAGTATATAAAATTTTAAATTAACTCTATGTATGTATAATTCAGTAATTATGTAAGATTAATTAGTTTGAAAAAAATAAGAATTTTGAGATTATGAAATGTGAGATTTCAATAGTTATGTAATAGGATAATAAATCAAATGATATTGAATATACTTTTCAATGATTTTAATATCATGATGCTTTTTGTGATTGATACATCATTAATGTTGATGATAATGGTGAGAAAATTTTGAGAAGTATACTATGTCATGAGGAGAAGATAAATTATATAAAAGATTAGTGGTTCTGGAAATCATTCCCACATGGAAAAAGAATCAGTGGATTTTTGTGGATGATACAGGTGAAAGAGAGTGCTGATATTTATGAGATTATTAAATAATAATATTAATAGAGTACTGAACTAGTATGAGTTGACCCAACTCTTTTCCTAATCTGGTCCACTATAGGGCCCTTGGTGTGTTCTTGATTACCGTGGGCTAGAGGAAAGTTCTCGAGCATCAAAATTTATCATTTAGGAATGGTTTCTCCCTTGAATTGGCATGACACATCCATGAATTAGATATCCAAGTACACAAACATGAAGAATAAAAAACAATAAAAAACTAAATAGATTTAAAAACTTGATAATAAAAAGATATCATAAACATCCTCAATTCACAATTTATGAACAAGGCATACATAAGATATATATATATATATATATATATCAATATAAAAAATATAAAAATAAGTATAATTACAAAGAGTCCAACAACTAACATCTCAATATCAAATATCCTTAAAATGATCCAAGTGAGATAACTACATGAGACTATCATCTACACTATTATAACACATCCATAGAAATTGGTTATTGAGAAGCACCACCAAATTTCATGGTTCCGTTACACTTATCTATGTCCTAAAAAACAAGTTCCTTATAGATGTGATAGCATAAAAAATTTGTGATTAAAACACCCATTCATACACAACCATCAATATAAATAAGGTTTTATTCCATGAAAAAAATTAAATCTTGATTGAAAAACAAATTTAAAATACTTTCAAATTTAATATAAGTTTGGTCTCAAGAATTTATTTTAAAATATTCCTTTGGTTTTATCAAAAAATTATATCTTTAAAAATCATGAGATAACAAGGATCAAATATAAATGAATTTAATCCACCTTGAATAAATTTTCTCAAGTCACTCAAACATGGATTAAGAATATACCTAAACCTGAGAATAAGAAATTTTATATATAAAAAATTTAAGAATAAATGCATGGGAATCCAAATCATACAAGGAACAATAACAGTGAATCATGGGATACAACTAATAGAGTATAGTGAGACTCGGTCCATGACAAGGTTCACAAGATGGTTGAATAAAAACTCCATGTTTGGAAGCTCCCTTAGTTTTCCTGATAAAAAAACACTTCCATGGGAACTCATAGTCTATTTGGATATATTTTGAATATCACATAGTCTTCATACTAATGACTCTCTCAGTACCGTAGATAACCAACATTATCCATTCTATGACATAGGCTTACATTTCAAGTTTCTAATTTTCCAAATTTACACCAAATTTATCCTGTGTGTTACTATTTCTAATAACATAAACACATTACAAGTGAAAACATTATAAATAAATATTAAAATAATAATTAAACACCATTCTATTAGAAAATAATTTTTTCAAAACACTAAGAATGGATGAATCATCATTTAAATCACAATTTATAGGAAATTTTATTAAAAATAAACTAAACGCAAGAATCAAACCTTATCCATGGAAAATCATCCTTAAATAGTTACACCAACCAAAAACCAAATTTAAACATATCACCATAACAAACTACTAGTTTAATTAAATGAGTGAGGTCCCCGCGCACCTAAACAAAAAATAAACAACATAAAATCCCCATTAGAACCCTTGATCTAGCCATATAATATGCTCATGTTTATATATTCCATGGAAAGGTAAAATCATGGAAGAACAAATGTAATAAATACAAAATCAAGAAGAAACAATCTCTCCTTAAAGGAAATCACCAATATTTAAGGAGGAGTCTAGAAAGAATAAAAGTGGGGTAATATTTAACTCCAAGTGAAGGTAATGAAAATGAGTGGTAATGATGAGGGGAAAGGGGAATTAAAAAACTATAATGGAAATGGTAAAACGATAAATTTTTTAATAACCTAGTATTTATGAATTGTTTGGACATAGTGTTAGAAAAATCATGAACCAACCATGTAAAAGAAACTTCCACCCCAAAAACAATGTAACGTGACTTTATGAAACACATGAATGGTTTCAAAAACCATTCTTAATCTATGAACAATATTATTTCCAAAACAATCCTCTATTTCATGGTTAGTCGCTTGGATACTATTAACCGTATAAAAATCATGTACCTTGGATTGTGTCCCCAAAAATTGAGGTTTTCAACCTTTTACACTCATGGTCTACATTAAAATAAAAATAAATAAATAAACTCAAAATTAGTTATACTAATGATATGGTGACTCTCCAAATTCTATACACCATAATACTTTATGCCTATAGAAAGTCCTTGGGTCTCATCAAATAAAAACAGGTGAGCCCAGTTCTCTATCTCTAAATATTTCCACTCCCATATCTCATTCCTATTTATATCATACTGTGGAAGCACATGAACCAAGGGGTAGTCATACCATAGATCACCTTATGGTGATAATATAATTTATGATTGTGATACTCTATTATGATGATATTGGGAACCATATCCAAATATTCCCACTCTATTACATGATATGGTTCCAAATTGTAAATTTTAAACTGGGATATATGAATGTTTTCATCAACATTTTTCAACTATGGTGTAAATTCCAATTGATAGGTTTCCTTCCAATGTTTCTCCATAATATGAAACAACTTGATATAACACAATGATAACTTCCCCTTCTTTCCCAAGAGATGATGTTCATGTTAAACAGATACTTAGTGAAACACCTTATCACCAAAAAAACACAAATAGGTGGTTAAAATGATCTTTATACAATTTTTGGTGACTCTGATATACCACTGACCACTTTTGGATCAACTATAGTTTCTCCCTGATCTTCTAAATGAGGCTTGGTCCCAATATGTTATTGTCACCATGCTTAGTCAAATATGATGGGGACCAATGTGGGTGCCCATACAACACCTAAAAATGGGCCATCTTGATCGATTATTGTTAAATATTGTTGTATGAAAACTCAACCATTGACTTATACCTCTCCCATGAAATTAAAAAGTCAAGTATGCATATTTGAAGCATGCCCCCAAAAATATGGATGGCCCACTCAGTTTGATTATCCATCTACAAGTTTTATGTCATGTTCAACTTCAAATGTGTTCCAAAATCTTTCTAGACACTCTTCTAAGATCATGAATTAAAATATGCATTATTTTAATAAAATATCATTGTGGTAACCCTATGAAGCCAAATGATATCCTAAATATATAGGTGTCCAATCTCCTTTAACTTTGTTAACTCCCAAATGGGATGAAAATGGGTTTACTCAGTCAATCAAAATATAATCACCCAAATATCATATTTTCAACTGGGATTATGATTTAAATTGATCAAAAAGTATATGTAAATCTCATACCACCTCTATACCAGAATGGTAAGAGGTTGGTGTAACACAATTGGCATTTTACAATCAGTTTTGATCCTCTTAAAGGTAAAACATGAGGAAAAAAATTCACAACAGATCACATCATCCTAGGACACAAGTAAATAATCCTAAAATTATAAAACATCTTGGTAGCCCATTTTTGTAAAACCCAAGAATAATAATTCCCCTCAAACATTACCACTTTCCTCAAGGTTATAGGAACCACTAACCACTTATTTAAGAAAAATATATCATCATGATACTAAGACAAATCAGTCATGGTTTCCCCACCATTTAAGGCTCTGATAATCTTCTAGAAGTCAGGATTATAATAATTCATACATTAAACCTGGTCAACAAGAGAGGACATGACCCAAACAATGATCAAAAACATCTTATCTATGTCATTCCATTCTTTTAAACTCATATCAACAAAAAAACCATAAAATTACACTCATCCAAAAATTATTTAATATCATGGATCAGAAACATTATAATCATGGAATTGATGATCACATTCCCTTTAATAAGGGTATATAATTCATCAAAATCAAACATATTAATACATTCCACCTAGGGTCTCTTCAGAGGGATTAGGTTCATCTTTATGAAAATAGAAAACAGGATCTTATGATCTGAATAAACTATAAACTACTTCATAAAAATGTAATGGTGTGAAGTCTTCAATGTATACACCACAGCTACTAACTATGGGTCATGTTTGGGGAAATTATTCTCATTTGTACATAGATTATTTGGTCAATATGAACCCACATGATCATCATACATCATTAAACACACTAACCCCACACTTGAGACATCACAAAATAGATAATATACCTTCTCATCTCTAGGAATAACTGAAACTAGAGTTGATGTAAACCAAACCTGGAACTACCCAAATGAATTTTGGCACTTATATCTCTACTCAAACACCACTCCTTTCTGATTCAATTTTTTCATTGGAGAATCTATCTTATATAAGTATTATACAATTTTCTGTTAATACCCAAAAAAACCTAAAATAATTCGGATCGTAAACACATTATTTGGCCACTTCCATGACATAAACACATAGATATTCTAATAGTACACTGAAATAACACTCTTTGAAATAACATGACCCAAAAAAATTACCTATTAGTTCTACAATTGGAATTTATATAGGTTATAATATATGTTATCGTCTCCCATGGTTCCCAAAAAAACTCTCAAATAGTATTTATATTCCTCTTTAATATTAGAAAAAACAAGAAATCATTAATAAAAATGACCATGAACAAGTATAAAATGTGATAAAAGATCAATTTCATCAACATCAGAATGACTATAGGGACATTGGTAAGTCCAAAAAAATAGATACTCAAATATTCGATATTTGATCCTGAAGGTTTTATTCTAAATATCCTCTTTTTGGGCCCTTAAATGATGATACCCTAAACTTAGGTAAATTTTCTAAGCTCCCCTGAGTGGATTAAAAAGATAACTGATTTGTGTCTATGGGTATTTATTCATAATGGTCTCGTGTTTTTACTTATAATAATATTTTTAACATTGAAGACTCCCTACAATCATCTTTATGAGTAGAATAGTTGAAACCCACAGGGAAACATTAGGATTAATAATTCCCTTTCTTTCAGGGTCCTCCAACATAACATTTAACTCAATTAAATCTGTAGGATCCATGTATTATGATGGTAAATAAGTGGGGTTTTCTAGGGGGAATATCAATAGTGAATTAGACCTCTCAGTAGGGAAAAAACTGTGAAAAACATATGTAAACACCTTGGGGTAATAATCCACAACCACTAGAAGCTGACCATCTGAACCATTATCCACAAAATTATTGAACAACCTTGTAAACTGATATGAAATAAACTCTCTGGCCTCAGATACCACTAAACATGAAATATCTCAGTTATACCATTAGTATATAAAAATTAGATCCTACGATGATAGCTTCCAATTTAATTCTTGAAATTGGTCATCCAATCCATAATGACATTGAGATAAATAAAATTCAGTTCCAACATGATTAATTCCCAAAAAAATCATGTTAATGATTAAAACATAATAATCTAGTAATATAAAACCTAAATCCTTCAATCCCAATGAGTTAAGTAGATTTATCACAAATGTAATCAATTATGCTCTCATACCCAAAGAATCCATAAACTTTAACAAGATTAAGTGATGGGAATCGCCTATATCAAACCAGGTTAAAGCCATTTAAGAAGTGATAAAAATAATCCCTCCAAAAATGTTCTACCCAGAATTATAATCCTTAGTTCCCATATCTTCTACATTTAGATTCTATGACTCAATACTTCCAAATTAAATCTCATATAGTTGATAATACCCTTAAGATTGTCGTGAATATTTATTTTATCTAAAATATACATATTTAAAGATTATATCATTTTATATGAACATTAAATATATCTCAAAACAATACACTCTCAAGGACTATAATGGTTTTTTGTATTTTATAACTAGATATATAATGATATTATTTTTTGAATGATCTATAATATATCCCATAATTTTCTCACATATCACACTTCATAGTCTTACCCTACTTAAAACCATTCTTCATAACCTAGGGAAAGAAAAAATAAGAAAGTTTGATCATAGATTATCAATTAGGGTAAACATGGTAGATATAATTCAAACATCATATGTAAGAATACCATGAGTGTAAGGGTATGATATCATGAACTTAACATTTGAAATAACATAACCAACAATTCATGTATTATAATCATGCCATAAGGATTTTTAAAATCATAAGACATGAATCATAAAAGAATCAGAGGTTGTTTACCATAAAGTCAAAAAGTAAGAATAAGAAAATGGAATAGAGAGTGGCATAAATATTATGGAATAATAATAATCAAAGAAATATTATGTTAAGGCTACCTAATATGATATTTATTACATGTTAGGTTTGGGATAACCACCCATGCACCTACTTCGGGCCTAGGATAACCTATCATATACTTTCATTCAATCTTGAGATAACCTCCCATGTACCCTTTGAGACCAAAATCATTAATTGTTACAAAATTAATTATGGGGTTATAATTCACCCACCCATCACATAGTTATAATACAATTTTATGTATTCCACAAGATCGTGAAAATATTTAAAATTTAGTCATAGCATAACTCATGGAAAAGAAAATGGGTTTCATGAATATATCATCATCATAATAATAAATGATTTATTTAATGAGTAATGATGGTATGATAAAATTGTATCCCCTCTGAAGCATATATAGGATCAATGGATGTTCTTATATATGAACATATGTTTAAAAGATCACGAGAACATTTTTTGAGTAAAATACCCATTTAATATGAAATATAATATTTAAAATAAAAAATAAAAAAATACTAACAAAAATATTTTCATTGAATAAATATATGGAAACATGTAATAAAATATTAAAATCAAATATTAGTCATTTAAGTGGGGAAATGATTTCATGCATTATATATTAAAATAAATATTGCATTCAATACTTTAAAAAAAGTACCTTGTATGGAAAATTTCAAGAAGATTCCTTTTAAAAATTATTATAGACAGTAAAACATGGGTAAAAATTACATTTATCAATAATTGAAGAATTGTAAAAAGATTATTTAAAACATTTTAATGAAAATATAGACATGGAGAAAAAATATTCCCAACCATATAAGAAAAAAAATTTGTGTTTCCTTATAAATATTATTTAGGGATTTCAAGTAGTTAGAGAGGGGAAAATAAAGTAGAAAATGTAATTTTTATAAATAAATAAAGGATAAGAAAATTCATAATATTTTTTAAATATGGATTAATTCATTTCATTATCCTAAATTTTGGAATAAAAAATCTCGGTAAAATGTGATATTCTCACATAAAACCCCAACCTTATGTTTGACATACTTATAAATCCTTATAACCTTTTCTGTAATAAATATAAATTTATTTTAATTATATACCATGACAATATTCAAACTTATAATACCATATATGTTTTACTTATAACATCTTATCATCGGTTCGTTAATAGTTCTTTATTAAAATCATTTTTATTGGTGATAAATATTTGGTTTTCATGTATGTTTTGATATATCTGTTATGGCCCTTACATCTTTATATTGGTTTCATAATCTCAAAAAAACATATTAATGATATAAATATAGTATATATTCATTATAAAAATATTTGTAACCATCAATAAAAGGTATAAATTGGGAAATAAATTAGTCTATTCATGGATATGGTGTTCCATACATACATAAGAATATTTTTTTCCTTTTATAACGAAAGGAATAAAATAAAGATAAATAATATTTTATCATTACATAATCAAAATTGTATTATAAATCTAAAATATATTTATTAAATCCTTTATTGTATCCTTTAATGTGATCTAGTGATGTAAAATGAATCATATCACCATGAGGAGGGGGTAGTCCACACATTTTCATGGGTGATACTTTCATTTCCTATTTTCTGTATAGGAGGTGAAAAACAGTTGTGCCATTATCCTTAGGAAAACTCAATATAATTATTATAATAAATTAAATATTTTAGTATGGATAAAAAATATATAAATTAATTATAATTATAAAACAATCTTGAAAGATTCCAATAAGATTATTACATTTTTTTTACTAACCTCCTTTAGCTTGAACCTTAATCCTTTAGAGGACAGTTCTAGGGTAAGACCATGAGCTCAAGTTTGAAGAGAAGTAATATAGGAGGTTTTTTTGGTTGGTATGGGATGATCTATATGGATAAAAATTTGTGAATATGGGATGATGATTTTTACCATTTTATAATTGTAGGGAGGGACACACATGGAACTATATAAATCATTTTAATAATATAAAGTCAATTTCTTATGAAATTGGATCCAAATGGAAAATAAATTGATGTTAAGATAATATAAGGTCTAACAATATTCAAAAAATAATATTTATACAATTTTATGTTGTATTTTTACCCTTATATTATAGTTTAACCCCCCCCCCCAATAAACCCATTGTACGCAAACAATGGAAACACTTTTTTACAATTTTTACTATTCATTATAAAAAATGAAGGAAGCCTAAAAAATAAATATAGAAATGATAACTATAAGTATGGAAAAAAATTTAAATTAATTTTATATAATTTATATATAATAGCTTTAAAATAATTATGGAAAATGAAATGAAAACGTTTTTTAGAAAAAATGTATTTTTAATTAGAAAACTAGATTTATATTCATTACTAACCTATAAAAAACAATTAGAATAATGTTATAATATAATATTTAATATAAAATTTTATTTTTTCATTATAATCAATATTAACTAGTAATTTAATGAATTCATTATTATTAAAATCTATTATGCATGTAAAAAAAATCTAAAAAATAACTCTGTTTACCTTCAAATGATTTTATCTCTATTCATAACCATTAGATAAATAATATTTGAATTATTATTCATAAATTACCATTAAATTAAATTCAAATATATTTCTAATTGTGATTGATATATTTTTCATTTAAAAATATATATCACTTTTAAAAATACATTTCATACAAAACATATTTCTTTTATTCATTGAATTATTTTATTAAAAAATATTTATTATATCTTAAGAACTCATAAATACATTAAAAATAAGGAAAAAATTATATATATTTTATAATTTTGATAATATTATATATTCCAACTAATATAATGTCTATATTTTAAATGTTAAAATATATCACGGTTCATTTAAAATCAGTATTTCCTGAAAATAAAGATATTAAATACTTCAATTTTTCAATGGAATACATATAAACTCTCTGGGTGTTATATTATCCCCCATTTAGAATGATTTTTTCCATTTAAATTTGATTAATCTGATGAAAAAATGAGGATAATTCTTCTTCATCCCATCCATAGGTTCCCATATATCTTCCTTGAATTTTTTATTCCTCTAATAAAATTTAACAAGGTGAGTGGTCCTATTCCATAGAATAATATCCCTGTGATCTAGGATTTCTACTGGTTGTTCCACATAAAAATATTATACTCTAATTGTTCAAAATTTGAGTTTAGAAGATATGAAAGATTAGTTTTGTACTTCCTCAATAGATATACATAGATAACATCATGAACTTAAGAGAGGTTTGGTTGAAGCACCAAGGGGAAATCTATCATTTTTACCTGGTCAAGAATATCGAAGGGACTAACTAGTTCTAATATTTTATTTATTTATAAATCTCACGACCTTATTCCATGTATAAATTCATAGTAATACATTATCACCAACATTTAATTCTATATTTTAATTAGTATTTTCATCATAAAACTTCTAATGACTATGAGTCACATTAATGTGTTGTTGAATGTCCTTAGCATTCACTACCATTCCCACAGTTGTATTAGGTCCCAATATTTTTCATTCTTTAACATCTTCCTAACATGTCAGAGTTTTAATATTATTTCCATAGATTAATTAATAAGGAACCATATGAATTCTGAAGTGAATGTTTTTGTTATAATAGAATTTTGTAGGCAGATATTTTGATCCTAACCACATTTGAAATCAAGAGAATCAGAGCTTATCATATCCTCCAAAGTTTCAATGGTTCTCATAGACTATCCATCTATATGAAGATAAAAGGAAGTAACAAAATAAGAAATCATGTCTAGAACATCCAAAATACTTCTCTATAACTTTTGGGTAAAACTAATATCTTTATCAAATATAATAGAATTTGGAAATCTATAAAAATTTACCACTTCATTAATGTTTATATAGTAATTCTAATCCATAGATACATATTTTGTTATAGTAATGAAATTTGAGTACTTAAAAGGTGATCAACTAAAACACAAATATAATTATGAACTTTATATGTCTTATGGAGTCCTGTGATGAAATCCATAGTAAAGATTTAATATTTCCATAAAGTTATGTTTAATTATTGTAATATCCCCTTATACTTATGAAGTGAATCCTTAACATTTTAGCATACCAAGCACTAAGATAAATAATCTAAAATAACTATCTTCATGTTGTCCCTCCATAAATTCTCATTAAGTTCTCTATAAATCATTTTAATTCCATGACTAATAGGTAATGATTCTCTCTGAGATTCTTTAAGCATATCCTTATTCAATTATACTATAAAAAGGACACATAAATTGTTCTTATACATTTTCATTTTATCACAATTAAGGCTAAACTTAGAGAAATTTCTCACCTTATTTTAGATATCTATTTTTTCCTTATCTATAAGTTTAATATTTACATGGATATATGGTTGAAAACTCATTTGATAAAGATAATATTTCTCCCCTTCTACAAATATTTTAGGGAATATACTTTTAAAATTCATATATATTAGGTATTTTGTGATCCTCATCATAGATAAGGTAATATGATCATTTCGACATAAAGCATAATCCACCTTGTTCTCCATCCCAAAGGGGGTAATTTATTTAGTAATAATAATATTTAGAGAACTGTAACTATATTATCTATCCCATATTCAACTATTTATAACTGAATATATAAATTATTATTGTATAGTTACTATATATGTAACACCTTTATTCATAATGATAATGACTTGATATTATTAATGCAAATATTTCCATCTCAAATTCAATGTCATGATATGTGTAATTATTCTCATGGAACTTTAATTGATGAGACTCATAAGTTATTATTATACCATTCTATATAATAATTGATATTAATCCCTTCATAGATGCATTACTGAAAATCATGGACCCTTCTCTACTACAGGGTAATGTGAGTATAGGTGTAATGACTAACCTTCTCTATATCTTCTTGAAATTTTCTTCACATTCACCTATCTAAATAAAATTGACTCAATTCTATATTAATATGTGGATTGGATTATAGATCCCTAATAAATCCTTAATTAATAATTTAAAATCTCTAAAAAATCCAAGGAAATAATGGATCTCAATCACCATAGAAGGACTGTGAAAATTTTCAATGACATCCATCTAGGAAGAATCTACTGATATACTCACTCTATTGATCACATGCACCATGAATTTTCATTTATATGAAAAAAATAAAACTTACTAGATTTTACATATAGTTTCTCCTTCCTTCGGGACTTCAAGACAATTCTCAAGTGATCATTATTCCCTTTCTTAGTCCTGTAGTATATAATAATATCATCTTTATAGATACCCAAAAATTTATTGAGGTAATCTATAATGACTCTATTTATTAAATCCATGACGTTAGAAGTGGAATTAAAAAAACCCAAATGGAATCACTAAAAATTCATTGTTTACATACCTCATACATAAGTTTTTCATTTTTATGTCGTCACTTTTGACAGAGAATTAATAGTATCCAAAACAATGGTCTATATTTGAGAAGTATTGATCTACTCATAATTAATCAAAAAAATAATCAATATGGGGAAGAGGATATTTATTCATGTTCCTTATCCTGTTATATCATTGATAAATAATAAAAATTCACCATGATCCATATTTTATTTTAATGAAATTAATCGGTGCACCACATAATAAATCACATGGTCCAATGATTCCCTTAACAAGATTATCCTAAAGATGCATTATTAATTCCAGAATCGCAATTGATGCCATTCTATATGGATTCCATGAAATAGGTGTATAATTAGGTATATGTTCTATTTATGACTCAAATTCACGATTTGGAGGAAGATTAGGAAACTATTTTGGAAGTACATAAAAAATGTACAATATTCCTATCTTTAATGTTCAGTTTATCGCAAAACAACTAAGAGAGATACCAAATATAAATAGGAAACATGACCCATAAAATGGAATTAATTTCCATTGGAAGCTCATATTCATCCTCACACTGATAAGTGACCATAGGTATGTAGGTATTATAAGGGGATTGAGAGGGAGGATTTTGGAAAATCATGGCTTTGTAAAGTGAGATATGAGTCAATTTACAAGCGGATGGATAGGGGTTATTTATACTTGGGGATAGGGGTAGGTTTAGAATAAAATATAAAATAAAATATCATATCAATGGTGATACTTATAATAATTTTTTTTTTCAAAATATAGATCATATACCGGTACAATATAATGGTTTTAAGACTTTCAACCCCTTTATAATTAGGTTTATCTTTTTTAATTAAAAGGGAAAATTAAAAATGAGAAAATTTTATTTTAAGGGATCACTTTTGAATTTAGGTTTTGGAAGATGATTTTTAGGTTGTTAAATTATATTTAACATATTTTAATGACTCATTAATGAAATGAAATATATTTTTTTAATACTAAAGTTATATAAATTATTAGGTAATTATTATATAATGAATGATGTAATTAATTATACATTGGTTACGTGAAAAAACTATATTTTTCATATTCACTTGAAAATTCAATTATTTCATAAAATTAAAAAAACCATTGGAAAATTTAAAATTATTGGTTTTAAAAATGATATTATTTTTATCAAAATAAATATATGACATGGGTAATTTTAATTTTTATTATAAAATTACAACTTTTATGAAATACTTTAAATGATTTTTATTGAGAATTTTATTATATTTTATTTAATTCTAAATCATGATATTTTTTTGGGAATTATAACATTTATATTTACTTAATTTAATAATGATAAATATTATTAATATCAAAATTTATTATTTTGATGTGAAATTTCTATTTCAATAATTTGGTAACTATTCCCAATGGTTATGTTACTATTCCTAATAGGAAAGATAATATTTCAATGGTTATATTACTATTAAAATGATCACATTAATCTTATAAATACCTACACATTCATTCATTCATTATTCATCTCAATTCCTCTCAAGATTCTTTATTTTTTTCTATAATGTTTATTGGTTTTCTATTCTTTTGTATCTTATATATAGTTCTGTTCATGGGAGAGATTTTTCTACCAAATTGGGGTGATCCATATTTTCCCATTGTACATTTTATATTTCTAATTTTGTTTCCCACTTATAATAAGTGTAATTTTAATGGGTTTATTCATTGAATAATGTATCAATTTTCAATCATGAAATAATGTTTATAAATTGTATTATATAATATAATACACATTCATTTTAAGAAAAAAATGTCATTTATAATATATGGGTTGTTAAAAAGACACTTTAATGTTAAAAATTTTACTAAAATTATAATAAATTTCTATTTATAAATATAACAGAGCTTAATTTTAATTAATCTAAAGTTTGTGATCCTTTTTAATTTATAAAGAATCATATATAGAGTTTTAAAATTATTAGTAAAGTTTCAACTTCATATTCATTATTGTTTCTACACAAAGATTTATTTGGTCCTACATAAAATAGATGTATTAGTGTAATATAATACATATATGAATTAGTTTCCAACTAACTAGATATACATGGGTATATATTCTATAAATAAATTAAAAAGCCTATATTTTTTAAAAAAAATTATATCCCATTTTAAAAATTATAAAAATATACCTTTGATAATTATTCTATGTGGTTATAGTGAGGTTTTGTAAATTATGATTTCGAAACCTTTAATATTAAAAGTCTTATAATACATAACTTCTCAAAACCTAGAACTCCAGAAAAAATATATAGTTGAATGAATAAGTATAATTCTTCAAGATATTACTAGAACAATGTCAAGTGAATACTCAATTGCTAAATATTTTTTGGTCCAATCAGTTATTTCTAACTCTTATAATATAAATAATGATTTATTAAGACCTTTTATTAATAACACTCCTTATGAGATGTAGATAGGAACAAATCCAAAATATTCTTTAATTTTTTTGGATAAAGGGTACTAATCTGGAATACTAAAGATAATTTATTTAAATTTTATCCAAAATATGATGAAAGATTAATTTTAGGTTATTCTACAACTAGTAAGGCTTATAAAGTTTTTTAATAAAAACATAAGTACTTTTGAGGAAATAGTTCATGTTAAATTTTATGAAATTGGTTATTTTTTTTCAAATAAAATCAACTCACATCTTCAGATAATATTTCCAAAACTGACATTCAACCCATGTTTCAAAGTTCTACTTATGAGAAAAAAACTAAAGAAAACTATTTATATGTTCTTCCATAAGAAGATATTCAACTTATTGTTGAATAATATATTTTTACAAACCTAAGTAATTAGTTAATCCTTAGTAATAATCCTAGTGATAATATCATTGGTGATGTAGTCCAACCAGTTTTAACTTGAAAATCCTTAAGAAATGAAGTTGAATATTTTATGTTTTTTATAACAGTTCAAACATAAGACTCGTGATGAGGATTTAGATTATGAATATTATATTAAAGTTAAGAAAAATGAGGATGATATTTTTAGAGGAATAAAGTTTGGACTTTAATTGAATGACCCAATGATTCACCAATAATTATTGTAAAATGGTTTTTTCAAAATAAATGTGATGAAAAAGGATTCATAGTTAGAAATAATGTTATACTTATTGTAAATGGTTATAATAAAAAAGAATTAATATACTCTAAAAAAATATTCTCCAATAACTAGACATGGATCTATTAATATACCTCTTCTATATGAAGTATCTATAAACTTCACTCTTTTTTAAAAGGATGTGAACTGTAAATTTCTTAAGAGATATGTACAAGAGGATGTTTAGGTAGAACAACACACTAGTTTTAAAAATAAAAAATCATTAGACCATGTATTTAGACATACGAGGAACTATATGGACTTAAATAATCCCCTTTATCCCAGTATGATAGATTGATCGGATTTTTTTCATAAAAAACATTGTCAAGGGAGATAAGAATCCAAATAATTATATAAAAATGTTTAGAAATAACTTATTAGATCAAATTTAAGTTCATTAATTTATATTTGTATCAAATCAAACCCCTTTAAAATATTCCTTTATTGATCTTATGAAATATGAGTCTGATATGAGCATGATGGGAGAGATAACATTTTTCCTTGGTTTTCAAATTTCATAAAAATCAAAAAACCTATATCTAAACTTAAGTATATAAAATATATTCTTAACAAATTATGATATTACAACACTAAATGTATAAGTACTCCTATTAAAACCCCAAATTATTTAGATATTGATAAATCTAGGGAATCGATTGATCAAAATATATTTAGAGTAATGATTGGTAGTTTACTAAATGTAAGAGTTATTCTTATACTTTAATATTATATTTATTCTTATATAAAAGATATCAATAAAATGAAAAAGGTTCCCATCATAAATAATTAAAACAAATTGTTCATCATCCAATGGGAGCTATGGATCTTGGTTTATTTTAGTATTATAGAAATTATTTTGAACTTAAATTTTTTTCATATGCTAAATTTGGTGGTTGTAAAAAGGATTAAAAAGTATATATATACCTTTTAATTTAATATGAGAGGATTTATTTTCATATTCTTATATAAAAAAAATTATTTATCACTTTCCAATGCTAAAACAAAATATGTTACAGTTGGATGTTTTTTTGATAAAGTGTGGTAGATGCAACACACACTCACTAACATTGGATTGAGTTTTCATAAAACTCCAATTTTTGTGATTACACAAGTTCCATTGATTTATGAAAAAAATATACCACCTCACTCATTATCTAATCACATATATATAAAAAAACTAATACTAAACATGTAATAGATGGAACTAGGGTCAGATATAGCCTTGTCTACCACTTTGGTATCACCCAATAAGTTGACCCCCCTATGATGAGTGAGGTAACCCACTACTTTAACTACTAAAAACACTAGCCATGGGTGATTCTCTATAATATAAAATCCTGCTACCTAAGGTCTGTGACTAAATCCCCAAGCAGAAGATGACTTCCCTGATCCCTCTCTATTGTTCTAGTTTATTTCTGATATATGAACCTAATTAAAGACTGCAAAAATGTATTGAGATGAAATATGTTAACTATAAGTTGAATATCATATCATATATCATCCTCAAAATGTCTCTCTCTATACAACTCTTAACAATATAACATATGATAAAAATGTTCAATCTTCATAAAGTGATTGGAATGGTCCATGATAGACATATCGCTCACAATAATATATATAAATTTCTAAGACCTATTAGCTCACATGGTCTTCAAATAGAAGTCATTAATGATATAGCTCTCAAAATATGTCTATCCTAGTCCTAAATATTTGTCCATATAGAGGAGAATTCATCATCATTACTTCAATTATCCTTGAATCATAAAAACATACAAGTTTTTCCTTTCATCTGAGGGTGTCCCCAAGTGATCAAAAATAGTGTTCACATACTCAATCCAATAATCAAAAACATAGGAACACCCTACCCAGTAAAAATAATTAGTAAATGCAACTAAAACTACTATTCTTTCTCAAAAATCATCATTGTATGTCAGGGAGCCTCTACCTCAATAACTTTCACTAATATTATCAATAATTATCAACACTGTTCATCCAACACCATTCCTGGTACCACAAGAGTTTCAGGAGCAT
The DNA here is from genome assembly GCA_963277665.1 of Viscum album. Taxonomy (NCBI): domain Eukaryota; kingdom Viridiplantae; phylum Streptophyta; class Magnoliopsida; order Santalales; family Viscaceae; genus Viscum; species Viscum album. Next base: position 1,947,755,814 of record OY728119.1, read on the forward strand.
CAACCACATGGTCACACTCAACTCCACCATTCCAATTTGTATGGGATTTCATCACATAGGAATTTTTATAAAAAAAACATTCCTCATAACATGTAATAGTAGTGATTTAGGATTTAACTATTTAAGGAAAAGTGATAAAATGCATAAAACCCCTCAATTATCCACATTAATTTTCATAGGCATATCATAACTCAATAATTCTTACAAACCCCAACCACCCTCATATAGGGTTATCATATAACATAAATTCCACCCCACACACCTAGGATCCAAATCATTGAGGTTTCTCCACTATAGATCAACCAAAATTTTCATAGCAAAGATAATTCAAATGATATGTTGATAAAAAGTATGTAAGTAATTTATAATTTTAAAAATTCATTCAATTTAGATATTATCATTGAATAAATTAACAAAAAATCCTTATATTCCATTTTAACCATTTACAAAATTGGTCAAGTAATATTTGTTTATAATTTAATCAAATGACTCACATCAAAATTGGAATAAACATCCAATGATAAACATGTAAATGAAATGTAAATATTATATGCCTATTAGAATGAATGACACATGGCCTCTTTCTATTTTCGTTAAGAGAAAAAAATCATAAATCCTAAATCAAAAACTCATGTGCGTCACTCAAGATCAAATATTAGAATTTTAATGAGAAAAACATGAACATCAATCCCATCCATAGTAACATGGATATCCCTCATACATGGGTTATGTAATACTATGAATAAGTTTCATGTGAAGTCCTGAAAACCCCTAATCTCTTGTTTACCTTAACCAAAATATCCAAACAAAATAATGAGATCTAATACCTCTTTGTAACATTCTCTATTTCACATCCACTAAACTATGCTAGATCAAGGTTCACTATGTGACCTCAAGTGAACCTCCTAATACACCAAAGGCTTCTGACTAGTACTGATGGTCTATGATGGTATGATGTGTCCCTTATAACCTCATTATAAGGGAACAATATTAGCATAAATAATAACAACCAAATATAACCTTCTGATTAAAATAATAAACTAGATAACTAGGAAAGTTCCAATATACGAATATAGATCAAACAATATAAAATTATTTATACATGTAAAATAGGAAACAAGAATTTTAAAAACCAAAAAATATTCGAACAAACATAATGACTTGAAATAAATGGTCATGCATTCCCATGCTCCATTCTAGTATCCTAAATCATGTATCATCTATTAGGCACTTTCCCTTATTTATTCCTATAGTCTTGAAGTATAATCAAATACCAGTAGTGGTGTAAGAACTTTTTGATCGAAACTCATAAATCCACCCCCAATGGTGACTATAAATATATCAAATTATTGTAGGTTCATCAAAATGTGGAAAACAATTATGTACGAGTATAACTAGAGTAGATAGAAATAAATAACATCATTAGATATTAGGTTCCATGATTACAAAAAAGAAAAATATACCTGAATTGACATGTGGCATATGTCACTAAATAATTAGAACAAAGGAAATATATCCATCTATGATAATATATCACACCATAGGAAATATGCACATCCCAAAACATAATAACTCTAGTGAAAATATACTCATCCTAGAACTATAGTTGCACACGAGGATATATATATCCCTCCTAGAATAATAGTCACCCCAATAGAAATATATTTTTCTAGGAAAAATAGTAACACATTGGGAAATATACCCATCCTAAAACAATAGTTTCACCCAGGTAAATATACTGATATCAGAACAATAGCTACACCCAAGGAGATATACCCATCTAGGAATAATTTTCAAACCCTTATATAGAATATCCTAAGAATAATGTATACATACTTATCATAATTATTTAAAACCATTTCACAAACATAATTTTTTATTTGTTATTTAAAATTTCATTTCAAGATAAAATGGTTGATTTCACCTATCAAAAAAGGTTTTTCATTACTAATTCAACTCCCATACTCTATTAATCCTTTAAAATTTCATTTAAAATTTCATTACCAACCATAGTCACATTTAAAATAAGGTATCATAAACCATTAAACATTATCCACTCGAAATTAAATCATGTAAATTCTAGTTTTATAACATAATTTATTTCATTTTGGGACAAAACCATTTCCAAATATTTCCCTTAGGTTCCCTGTCATTTAAGGAAAAAGAATGAAACATGGATCATTTTTATCAAATATTACATGATCAATTTTATATAAATTAATTCCACTTCAAATTCATGGTAATTTTATAACATCATAAAATTTACTCAATTTGAAAACAATAAGACTTGTGTTAAACTTTATAGAACACATAGTTTGAATGCACTAGAAATGACAGATCAACTCACAAACTCATGTATCTGAGAAATCCTTTTCATTCTTCCAACAAATAATAAGAATGATTAAGAAAAAAATGAATCAAATATAAGATTAAGTTGTGATAAACCTATTCAATGATTAATCTAGTGAGAAAACAAGAAAAACATAATGAATATATAGAAAATATATTATTTCTTTTGATATTTAAGGTTCAATGCACTTTTTTGTGAGATATACCTCTAAAAGTTGATTAATCACTAATATTACCATCAGGATAGATATAATTTTAGTCCAAAAGATTATAGAGGAAAAATAAGGTTTTAGGTGGGATTTTGGTTTGAAATTAAATTTTCATATTTCCCTAAATCCCATCGCATTATTTGAACACACATTTTAGTAAACCATGGTCCAATCATGTGAACCTCTTTTCAAAAGATATATGTAATGCCCCGACCCCAGTTACCTAGAGTCAGTGCATTATTACGTAACATTGGCATGATCACAAAGATCAATTCTCAAAAGACAGATTAGTTTAGTATCCTTGAAACACTAGATACATTCATAAGTTTTACATTACACCATAAAGTAAAACAAAACTACTACAACATCTTTTCTTCATATCTCCCCATACTATCCCTGCAGGTCATTTATAAAATACTTCTTCACATCTTGGAAAATTTAAAACATTTAAAGGGGTGAGATCAGATGCTCAGTAAGGATAACAATATAGCGGAAACTTTCATAAAAAACAAAAATATTTAAGGCAATGTATAACTAAAAAAGCCTTTTAAACTTGAACTTCAGTATAATATGGAAAAAATAAAATGAAATATTTCAATTTACTTATTCATATGGATATTCTACTAGTCGAATAATTACATTCAATATCAATAACCACTTTCATAATGATGGAATGCATAATTCCAGAATATCATAACCACATAGTCAAGGCCTTGTGCCAAGACTACAAATAAGATTTTGTCAAGGCCTTGTGCCAAGACACTAGTTTGTCTCATGAGACCTACCGATGCATCGAGGAGCTATAGAGGGCTCCACCCATCACTTTTTAAGTCCAATTCATTCCTTATATTAAAATGTTTAAACATATCATAAACAATTCCCAAGAACCATAACATAATCGTATCACATAAAATGTGAATAAAGGAAATATAACATTTCCACATTTCAATCACAGGATATCAGTACAACACATTAATATAATAAAAACATTATCAAAACCATTTTCAATACCGAAATAAAAGAAAAGTAAAACTTGGTATTTATTTTTTATTTAAAAAAAATTATTGCTTGTAGAGGAAACTGAAACTCAAATAATGGTCACGGCGGCGGAGAAGTCGTTGTCGCCACATACGTAAGACAAAACATTCCTTTTATCGTTTAGTAAAAACACTTTGTATAAAAAAGATTCCTTTTGAATAAAAGTAAAATTCAAAGGGTTTTATACACCGTATAAAAGAAAGTTGTCTATAAAACAAAATATGCCTCAATGAAAGGAGATTGAGACGAAGTCCCTTACCTCATGTCCGACTTGACTCGATCATTCTTTAATCTCCTGAATAATAAACTAGAGTTAATATCTACTTGCTTAAGAACGTTTTTAAAGTTCATTTTTCCTTTTATATCACATATTACCATTTTATAAACATTATGTAGTCATTTATGTTAATAACGGTCGTTTTGTCGATCTTTGGTACTTTAGTCAAGAATAAACTTCTTATAATTACAAGTTATTCATGTGGTAAAATATCCATTATATCCAGAATTATATTCATGATTTAGATATCATATATATCATATATATCCAGTATATACATGCATTTATAATATTACATAACAATTAGAGGTAAGAAATGAAATGCACCGTTCATTGAGACGGTAAGTCGTACGTACGAATGAACACTACTTTCATTTCTATTTCATATTTAATGGAATTAAATCATAATGATATAAAGGTATATTATAATTACAGTATAATATCATATATAATATCATTCACTCCAACCTTTATACATCCCACATATGGCATTAACGATTCAAATCACTTTGAGGAGGCGGTAGTCCACACTTCCTAAAATAAAGATATCGCGTTTACCCATAATGGAAACCATAAAGGTATGTCATAAATGAAAAATAAAGAATAAAAATGAAAAAATAAACATAATATATATCATATATAAATATAGTGACATCTTAATGGCCACCATGAATGGTGTTAAAAGAAGATTGGACAATCATCGTTTCGTGAGGCAGTAATTTACCAACCACAGAAATAGTATGATCTTTAACCATTAGACGAAGGTGTGTGTAAGTGTAAATCAAATCCTTATCATAAAAACATCCTAGTATATTTAATTTACTTTTGTTTCTACAAAGGAAGAGAATAAAAATATTTTAGGGGTTTGGAGAAGAAAAATAAAACAAAAGAACATAAGAGAAGACATTACTTTAAAATCGTGTAAGTCGTTTTGATTTGAGCCAAAGGCTTCCTTGGGAAGACTTATGCCCAAAGTGAGGCTTCTAGGAGTTAGATAGGGAAGTTTATAGAGTATTTGGGCATAGTATGGCCAATACAGATTGATTTGAATGTGTTAATAAGGTGGTAGAGGTGGGGGCCTTTTATAAGAGGAGAGGAGGGGCACTCTTGGAAAGTCATGAAATGTTACATTATTATGATGTGATTTTCAGATTTCAAAGGTCGTAAAATTATATATTTAGATGATAAGGTTATAAGGGTTCTAAATATACTCATAAAATAGGTTTTTTACAAGTTTAAGTCTTATATTTTACATTTTATTTTCATTTTATTTAAATCATTAATTAATGAGGTAATCGCTGCATCATCGTGGTGTTATAAACAATTTGAATTATTTAATGTCTAAAAATTATTAAAAAAATACCATGATGTAGGAAATAATTTTATCTTTCCAATTACTATTTATAGTAAAAAAAATATGACTTTTATAACCCCATGTAAAAAATGTTTTAGTAAAACAATACATGTTTGTGGCACTTTTATTTTTACTTTAAATAAAAAGTTATTAATGTCCTTTTTTTACTCAAGTGGCTCCATGGGGCCCCCAAGTTGACCCATGGATTGTCTTGGTCAGCCATGACTCATCCGATAAGGGTAGGAAAAGTGTAAAGGTAATTTAATATTATTATAACATTATATTTACCTTAAATTACACTAATTACCTTTAATCGCAATTAATATAACTTAAAAGTTACTATTCACCAAAAATTATTTTAATCCCATTGAACTACATTTTACTTCCTAATGAAAATTATGTATGTAGGATTTTTGAAATTCGAATCACAAAGGTGGTAAATTTTCATTTAAACGAAAAATTAGTTTCTTTAACTACCACTTAGTGGTTTCACTATTCATCAAAAATTGAAGTTTTTCAAAAAAATACCAAAAATTCACACTAATCTATATTTGATATTCCTAATTCAAAAATTATGTCTATTTTACAAAATTCAAAACATATAAGTTGAATTATGTAATTTAATAATTAATTCCCACTGTCACAACAAATAGCGTGGTTTTAAGAAACAATATATATCAAAATATTGACAATTGTTTATGTCTAATTTCAAAGTGAAATTAATTATAATGACCACCATTGGATAAAATGGTAAAAATATCTTTTAATTATACTTTAAAACCTCTCAACAGTATAATTTATCACTATAAATTATTTTTATTAAAAAAGTTGTTTTTAAGTATTTTTTATGTTCATAGAAAATTGGAAGTTCTCAAGAAATTTACAAAAAAACTCACCTTAAGATAATTTAGATATTCCAAATACAAAAATGAAGTCCATTTTGAAATATAAAATTTATATAATTCCAAAAAGTGGGTATTAATATTTATAACTGCTACTTTGATTGGTCGCAGTGTGTTAGAATCTCGAACTTGCGTACAATGCAAGCTATTGCATTATATAAGGAGAAGCGTACTGTGGAAACTTGGGGTGTTACATTCTTCCCTCCTTCAATAAATTGCGTCCTCACAATTTGAAAATGTTCTTTGAAAATAAAAGGTTGAAAATAGAAAATACCTTTGTGGAAAACCCATGTCGGAAATAGGGTAAATAAAAATATAACTTTAAAAGAAAGAAAGAGAATTACAAAGGTCACCCGAGATAGCCCATACTAGGATTCTATGAAAACATGGATATGGAGGAGAAACAAACCATAAAGGTATGATATAGAGTTGTAGAAAACAGGATTTAGAGAAAGTTAGCTACAAAAAAATCACAAACTTGTGATTGGTTAAAGGATTATTGATTCCGTAGTAGGAAAAGTTAACCAACAACATTTTTGTTTTAAGTTACCTTTCATACAGTTGAGAAATTTATTTAGGAGATTTACTAAGAACGTAAGGAAATATACATACTTGTCATGTAGACTTTCATTATTTAATACATTTTTACCACAAACCCATCTTTCACTCAAAAAGATAATAGAACTCAAAAATATTATATTTATCCTAATCGTACAAGGTTCCAAATATTATCACATACCATTTAGATTAGGAAAACTATTTTGTAATAACTAGGGACTTCCTGTAGGCTAGTGGTAGGTAATAAAGGCATGTCGCACTATGGTTGTGGGTTCGATTCCTACAGCTTTTTCCGACGCGACGGGTTATCCCCCGACCTGCAGGTTGTCCTTTTCCAAATAATATTCTAAACATAATCGTCATAAATGTTTTAAACTTAAACAATATTATCCAAAGTTCAACTTAATCCATTCCAACCTTTATAGTTTCCAAAATACATATGTCCAGACTTTCTCTAAAAGGTCTCTAAATTCCAAAATCAATTGTAACATCAGATTCTCCAAACAAAGTAATGTTTATCTTATTTTCACATACTAAAAATATGATTACCTTCATCATATTGAAACCTTAATGAAAATAACAAGTACTAAAGTACAATCCTTATATACATTTCACATTATTATTATAACCATAAAATAGTTCTTCAGTCCAAAAACAGAAATACAATAATTATTAAACTTCATCTGTAGTAACAGTATAGGCTTGGCCTTGATCCCTTGGCCTTTTCTGAGGTAAGTTTCACTGACGCTTAGGACATTCAGTTGCATAATGCCCCATTTCTCTACAGTTGTAGCATTCAACATTTATAGCCTCTTTCTTTCCCTAATAATCACGAGCCTGGTGACCTTTTTCTCCACATTTATAACAAACTCCCATTCTTTTTAAGCAAGTACCAGGGTGATTCTTCCCACAATTATCGCATAATGGAAAATCCTTTTTTCCCTTTTTCCCTTTATCTGTCACTTATTCGACCATTCTCTTCTTATCTTGCTTTACTTTGTAGTCATAAGACTTAGAGAATTCCTTTTCTGTCTTGATATCACACGAGACTATATCTTCGTATGTTGAGAAAGATTGTGATACTAATGCTCGATGGAGAAACGGTCTTAACCCATCAAATAAATGATCAATATTACTAATTGGGTTACATATATAATCTTCAGCATACCTCGCTAACCTTGTAAAGTTGGCCTCATACTTTGCTGTATTCTCATCCTCCTTTTTTCTCAAACTTAGAAATTTCCTTTCCATATCTGTTCGATGGTCACGAGGAAAGTATTTTTCTAATAAAATCTCTTTGAACTCCCTCCATTACATATTTTATACTTCATCATCGTTCTTTGTGTTTTGAATCAATGACCACCATTGATCAGCATCTCTAGTGTGGTGGTAAACTGCCATGATAACCTTTTCCCTTTCACTACTCTCCAAGGCATGGAATATTTTCTCTAAGGAATTTATCCATTGCTCAGCTACTAAGGGATTTTTACTCCCATTGAATGTTGGTGGTTGTTTCCTCATGAAGCAATCTAACATTGAACCTCCACGTTGCGGATCAGGGTGCTCCATACGAGTAAGGTTATTATTCATAACCTGAGTGAGTTATCCCAGTATGGTGATAAGCTGATCAGCACCAGTTGTATCACCAGCTCCATTATAATTATCTTGAGCATGAGGTAAATCCCTTCATGGAGTGCGTGCATTGATATAGTTTCCATTCCTTCCACTAGGCGCCATTTCTAAAAAATTTCATAAACTATATTAGTTTACGAATCGAAATACATAATTCCATACTTGTAAAACACTTAACATAAATTGAAGAGTTTTTGGATATAATCCGTAATCATAAAAATGTTTTCTTTGAGGAAGTATATACTCATAAACCCTTCATAATGGTTCATAAAGAAAATGAGAATTATCCTAAGTATATCCCCCAGGAGTTTCATAACCAAGAGTGCAGCAAGGCCCATTGTCATGCACCAGTTCCCATTCGAGTCTAGCTCAAAGCGGTGTTTTCGGGTTTTACACCTAGGTACATCTGTGCCAGATCTGCCTCTACCTTCTTGTATCCAAATAGGGATTTATTGCTCAGAAAACTCACAAAATCTCTATAATACCAAAATTCTTGGAAGTTCTTCCATACTAATCCTCAAAGTCTATCTTAGGGTCATGTGCTCTAATCAGAGTTTATCTAAATCTAGCTTCCAAGGTTGGTACTAAACTTCCTCTGATACCAACTGTAACACCCCGACCCCAGTTACCCAAATTCGGTGCATTATTACTTAACATTGGCATGATCACAAAGATCAAGTCTTGAAAGACCGATTAGTTTCGTAGCCTTGAAACACTAGATACATTCATATGTTTTACATTACATCATAAAGTAAAACAAAACTAAAACAACATCTTGTCTTCATATCCCCCCATACTATCCCTACAGGACATTCATAAAATACTTCTTCACATATTGGAAAAATTAAAACATTGAAAGGGGTGAGCTCAGATGCTTAGTAAGGATAACAATATAGTGGAAACTTTCATAAATAAACATAAACATTTAAGGCAATTTAAAACTAAAACAAAATCCTTTTAAACTTGAACTTCTGCTTAATATGGAAAAAATAAAATGAAATAATGCCATTTACTTATTCACATGGATATTATACTAGTCTAATAATCACATGAAATATCAATAACCACTTTCATAATGATGTAATGCATAATTTCAGACTATCATAACAACATAGTCAAGGCCTTGTTCCAAGACTACAAATAAGATTTTGTCAAGGCCTCATGCCAAGACACTAGTTTGTATCTTGAGACCTACCAATGCATCGAGGAACTATTGTGGGCTCCACCCGTCACTTATTAAGTCCAATGAATTCTTTATATAAAAAGGTTTAAACATATTATAAACAATGCCCAAGAACCATAACATAATTGTATCACATAAAATATGAATAAAGGAAACATAACATTTCCACATTTCAATCACAAGATATCAATACAAAACATTAATATAATCAAAACATTATCAAAACCATTTTCAATACCAAAATAAAAGAAAAGTAAAACTTGGTATTTATTTTTCATTTAAAAAAATGTTATGGCTTGTAGAGGAAGCTGAAACTCAAATAATGATCACAGAGGTGGAGAATTCGTTGTCGCCGCATACGTAAGAAAAACCATTCCTTTTTTCATTTAGTAAAAATGCTTCGTATAAAAATATTACTTTTGAATAAATATAAAAGTCAAAGGGGATTATACACCGTATAAAAGAAAGTTGTGTATAAAACAAAATATGCCTCAATGAAAGGAGATTGAGACGAAGTCCCTTACCTCGTGTCCGACTTGACTCGACCGTTCTTTAATCTCCTGAATAATAAACTAGAGTTAATATTTACTTGATTAAGAACCTTTTTAAATTTCATTATTCCTTTTATATCACTTATTACCATGTTATGAACATTATGTATTCATTTAAGTTAATAACGGTCGTTTTGTCGATCTTTGGTACTTGAGTCAAAAGTAAAATTCTAATAATTACAAGTTGTTCATGTGGTAAAATATCCATTATATTTAGAATTATATTAATTATTTATATATCATATATATCATATATATCCAGTATATACATGCATTTATAATATTACATAACATTTAGAGGTAAAAATTGAAATGCACCGTTCATGGAGACGGTAAGCCGTACGTACGCATGAACGCTACTTTCATTTATATTTAATATTTAATGGAATGAAATAATAATGATATAAAGGTATATTATAATTCCAGTATAATATCATATATAATATCAGTTACTCCAACCTTTATATGCCTCACATATGGCATTAACGATTCAAATCACTTTGAGGGGGCGGTAGTCCGCACTTCCTAAAATGAAGATATCGTGTTTACCCATAATGGAAACCATAAAGGTATGACATAAATGAAAAATATAGAATAATAATGAAAACATAAACATAATATATATCATATATAAATATAGTGACATCTTAATGGCCACCATGGATGGTGTTAAAAGAAGATTGAACAATCATCGTTTCGTGAGGCAGTAATTCACCAACCACAGAAACAGTATGTTCTTTGACCATTAGACGAAGGTGTGTGTGAGTGTAAATAAAATACTTCTCAAAAAAACATCCTATTATATTGATTATACTGGTGTCTTTACAAACTAAAGGAATAAAAATAGTTTAAGAGGTTGGAGAAGAAAAATAAAACAAAATAACATAAGAGAAGACATTACCTTAAAATCTGGTAACTCTTTTTGATTTGAGCCAAAGGCTTCCTTGGGAAGACTTCTGCCCAAAGTGAGGCTTCTAGGAGTAAGAGAGGGAACTGGAGAGAGTATTTGGGAAGATTTTTTCTGAGCTAAATGGCTTTGAAGGTGCGAATAAGGTGGTAGAGGTGGGGCCTTTTATAAGAGGAGAGGAGGGGCACTCTTGGAAACTCATGAAATGTTACATTATTATGAAGTGATTTTCAGATTTAAAAGGTCCCACAATTATATATTTCGAGGATAAGGTGATAATATTTCTAAATATACTCTTCCAATAGGTTTTTGACAAGTTTAAGTCTTAAATTTGACATTATCTTTTCATTTTATTTAAATTGTTAATTAATGAGGTAATCGCTGCATCATCATGGTGTTATAAACAATTTAAATTATTTAATGTCTAAAAATTATAAAAAAATACCATGATGTAGGAAATATTTTTATCTTTATAATGCATATTTATAGTCAAAAATATGACTTGTATAACCCCATGTAAAAAATTGTTTAGTAAAACAATACATGTTCGTGACACTTTTATTTTTTACTTTAAATAAAAAGTTATTAATGTCATTTTTTTACCCAAGTGGCTCCATGGGGCCTCCAAGTTGACCCATGGATTTTCTTGGTCGGCCATGACTCGTCCAATAAGGGTAGGACAAGTGTAAAGGTAATTTCATATTATTATAACATTATATTTACCTTAAATTAAACTAATTACCTTTAATCACGATTAATAGAACTTAAAAGTTATTATTCACCAAAAATTATTTTAATCCCATTGAACCACATTTTAATTCCTAATTACAATGATGTATTTCGGATTTTTGAAATTCAAATTATAGAGGTGGTAAATTTTAATTTAAACGAAAAATTAGTTTTTTTAACTACCACTAAGTGGTTTCACTATTCATCAAAAATTGAAGTTTTTTAGAAAAATACCAAAAATTCACCATAAGATATATTTGATATTCCTAATTCAAAAATTATGTATATTTTACAAAATTAAAAACATATAAGTTTAATTAATTAATTTAATAATTAATTCCTGTTGTCACAACAAATAGCGTGTTTTTAAAGAAACAATATATATCAAAAGATTGACAATTGTTTATGTCCAATTTCAAAGTGAAATTAATTCTAATGACCACCATTGGATAAAATGGTAGAAATATATTCTAATTATACTTTAAAACCAATAAATAGTATAATTTATCACTATAAATTATTTTGATTCAAAAAGTTGTTTTTAAGTATTTTTTCTATTCATAGAAAATTGGAAGTTCTCAAAAAATTACAAAAAATTCACCTTAGGATAATTTCGATATTACGAATACAAAAATGAAGTCCATTTTGAAATATAAAATTTATATAATTCCAAAATGTGGGTATTATTATTCATAACTGCTACTTTGATTGGTCGCGGTGTGTTAAAATCTCGAACTTGCGTACAATGCAAGCTATTTCATTATTGAAAGAGAAGCATATCGTGGAAGCTTGGGGTGTTACAATATACCAATTCATGTGGTTAGAAAACATAGTTTGAAAAACTATGCAATAACTATGTGAAATGAATCTATAAAATAGTTTCATGCTTTACATGGTTACCTAGTGAAACTCACACACCTTGAAAAATTGTGTTCCTTCCTTTACCCCTATGAATGGTTATCTAAATTGTTGGAACTAAACATGAACCCCATGATATAACCTCATATTTCATACTCACAACACCTATAACTCTTGAAAATTCTATAAAATCATTCCCAATATTATTAACCATATCCATTAAATTTTTAAAAATTTAAATAATATGTTTGGGGAAGAAATTATATTAAAAACGCATCATAAAAAAATAATAAGTCTAAAAATAAAATGAGATGTAATAAAAACAAAACATAAAAAAATAAAAATAAGGTGAATCTTATTTCTTCTCAATGTGAACATTACAGATGGGAGGTCCCTCTCAACCAATTTTCTCTAATATTCTTATTTGGGAATCTAATATTCGAATCTTAATTTTCTTAGGGAATCATGGATATCATTAATTATTCATTTTCTTTGTTTTGAGATAATTTCTTCACATACTCTTTCATGGTTATTAGATCCATTATTATTTTTAAGGCTTCCTCTTATGCTAGAGGAATGGTTTAATATTCTTTTTCATTGGTACTAACTTCCTTGTATCTTCCTCATTTATCTTCTATACCATTAGAATTGTTTTTTGTTTACAAACTCTCATGAAATTAGACTTATTTATTGTTATTTATATCTCATCCTTTTGAGTTAGCATTTGGTAATATTTCTTCTATCATTATTTCTCTTTCAAAACCTTCTATCCAAATTACTAGGAAATATATTGTTATATCGGAACCTTATATGGATCCTCTATATGAAGTATTATGAGTGATATTTTTTACATCAGTTATTTTGGATGTAGCACTCCTCTCGATATTCTTCGATATACTTTGTCATTTTCACTCATTATTATTTTGATCCAAGGAAAACTCACCCATATTCTCAAGCATCTTTAGAGAATTATGATATGAAAATTTCTTTATCCTCTTTCACCCTAAGTTTGTCTCACCATAATTGTTCATCAATTTATATGATATTTTCAATAATTTAATTTATACGCATGTAAATAAAATCATGCACTATTACTATGTCCAAAACAATTTCAAACATCAATTATATTTTCAAGAACTCCAAATCAATTTTATTTTGAGATATTTATCTTAATCTATGAGTATTTCTTCTTCTCAGGATTAATACTCCTTGAAATCAGAATTCCTTGTGATTATAAAATAAATAGATTTACCAATAATACAATTCACAATTACCAAACCAATTTCACCACTAGAATTTCCCATAAAACCTTGATCTACTTTTCTCCTTTTCATGTTTTCAAGAATTTCTAAAATGGATTAGATACTATTGTTTTTCCTTTACACCATCAATTAGGATCTTCTTGGGGAACCATATTCTATATTCCTTCTTCTATATACTATATACATAGTGGTAAGAATATCATAACTTATCCACTTCCATATTTCCATAGATTTTATATTAAAACCCATACTATTTATAGAGACATATTTAAAACAAATATATGAATTTAACTTAGATGGAAAATTCTTCCTTGAGTATCCTTGAGAATGATCATAAGATGATTTAATATCATATTTCCACATAAATGTGGTCTTATGATAGGATAATTTTCTTTAAAAAATAATGTGGAAATAATAAATTTATCCTTCAATTTATAAGTCTCAACCTATGTTAATTCAAGATTTTTCATTTTTTACTTCTAATTATAAACATTTTAAATTGAAACTATTTTTTAAATATTTAATAAATTAAAGTTTATATTCAAAATCCTTCTTCATATTCTGTAAAAATTCTTCATGCATCAAATTTTTTTCGTTAATAAATTGATCAATTTCATGGATTTTTTTAGATTTAACATGAAATTCTTAATTTTTATCATCAGTAAAGTATCTTTAATCTTCTTCCAATGCATAGATATTTTCATCCTATTCAGTAGTAACCACATAAATTTCATTGATTTCATAAATCTTATCATCTTAAGTTCTATATAATTACTCCATCATTTTCACATTCATAGATTCGTTGAACTTAACCTTCTCAGAGAGGAATTTTAAAAATAAAACTTTTTCTTGCAATGAACTATCAATATTCTATGAATACATTTCAAGTTGAATGTTTTCATCAATATGGAATCCAAAAATACCACAAATCAAATAAACTATTTTATTATAAAATTAATATATAAAATCCTTTCATTCTTTGAAAAATAAATATATTTACATATAATCCCTCCCGTAATTATGGGCTCTTCTAGAAGACATTTTGATCAATAATTATTTTATACCTAAAATAACTTTAGTCTCATGATCATCTTAATGTAAAATAAATCCAAAACATGTTATTATATTATTTTTTATCAGAAATATTTTATTCATTTCATAGATGGACTAATTTTTCTTATTTTTGAGATAGTAAGGGAATATTCTACTATTTATTTTTCTTATTACTTTTCATGCTCAACATAATCCTGGTAGAAACTAAATTTTGATTAGAAATAGATAGGACATAACCAAAACTACACCTTATGATATATTCTAAAGGTTAAACATAAATCTTAAAATGGTAATAACATTAAAAAAAGAGAATTCAATCTATGTTAAACTAGGATCTGATACCAATTTAGGCTATTTACTAGGAATAAAATCAACACTAATAAGGGAGGTAAATTAGTGTGATTTAAAATAAATTAAATTTCAATTTTTTATCCATTTATCATGTTTACCTCTATCAATTGTTATGGTTAGTGGTTCTCTTATTTTATTCTATAATTGTTTTTATTCTATACAACACATCAATACACCGCACATAAAAATTGGATAAAAAATTTTATAGTTTACCTCTCAATGTTATAAGACTAATACTTTGTGTGATATTTATTCCTCAATGATCACATGATCCACTATATTACACAACTGCACATATAATATAGTCTACTGATAGTTTATGAGTATGAATCATGTAAAACACATTTTAGTGAATCCCGCACATAAGTTAATATCACACCTATATAATGATAGTATAGGGTTTATAACAAAAGTTTATATCACTAATTAGAACTCTAAATGTTGTTAATGTGCAATCCAGTTCCTCTTCCTCCTCTCTTTCCTACACAATAGCAAAAAATAAATTCATCTTCACATAATAGTATTGCAATATTTTCTTAATCCTTATTCACTTAATATAAAGTATAATTTTTTGAAGTCTCTTTTTCTCTAAAAAAAATCTTAGGTTCTCTTTATAATCTTCCATGCTCTTTCTCCATTTTCTTATTTTGAACCATATTTACAACATGATTTATAGGCACTAAAATCTTATTGAAAATAATTTCATCACAAAAAAAGGTGGAAAATATAAGGTCTGACATAGATGGTATCTGGTGATAACTTAGTGATGATAAAAAGTGTTGTATCCCTCCAATATCTTTCACAATACCACCTAGAAATTTTTTATTGTTTCATTTTCATTTTTTGATATTTCAAGGCACATAAATCCACTAAATTCACCCAAATTCATCATTAAACATCATAAACTTGATGATACATCAAATAAGAAACTTATACACCTCAATAATGGTTTTATAGTTCGTTTATATCATAAAAATAATGAGATTATATAGAAATAAATATCTTAATGGAATTCATCATCATAACAAGGGAAGTTTTCTTCATAATCAATAACATGAATTTCTATACGACCATTAGGTACTTGAAAATAATTATAGGTAGAAACTATACAATCTATATCTCTTGGGATCCTGATGAATCATACAATAAATTCAATTTTATTATGTGACAAAATTTGATTCTTATTCAATACCCCTTTATATAATCATATCACTTTCTATGTTAGGAAAATATCATTTTTATTGGTCCAATATGTCTCCAAGTATAATTTTAATCTCATGTAATATTTGATATATGTGATCCTACTCATGTGAAACACTATCTTGAGACACAAAAACATTGTAATGAGTATAAAAATAATATCCCTTGGTTCTTAATAATAACTAATAAATTGGAATTTATCTAATTTAAGGTCAGTTTTTCAAATGCAAAAATTTCTTATGCATGATTTAGAAACCCAATTCATCATTAAATACAAATTGATATGTCATTCAGTACATCTATAACTGTTTGTCTTTATAAGTTCCTTGGATGAAATTATGTTAAGTTCGAATGTTGTAGTTTCTATAGTATATCCCCAAAATGATATATGATGTTTATACTGACTCATCATTGATTGAACTATGTCCAACTAAGTATGATTCCTCCTCTTAGATACACCATTACACTATGGAATTTAAGGTTTTTAAAGTTGTGAAATGATTCCACAATCTCTTAGATAATCAATAAATTCCTAGATCAATTATTAACCACCCCAATATAAATAAATATTCTTTTTATTCTTTCATAGTTGATTTTGTAATTCACTTTTGGTCAAATGCGACATTTCAATGGTATTGAAATTTTTCTCATAAGAATTATGTGACCATATAAAATGAAATAATTAGTAAAGGTTATAATGTAGCAATACAAACAACTTAATTAAGTGATCATTGGACCATATACATCACTATGTATATGATCTAATAATCCAATAACCATCACTCTTTTTCCAATAAAAGGTTCATTAGTAATTTTCCAAAATTAACGAGATTCAAATATTCCAAATTATTCAAAGTTAATGGAATCCAATAATTCATCTCTTGGTATTTTTTAGATGAATTTCTCATTTATATGTCCATGGTGACAATGATAAAGATTAGTTTTGGTGGAATTAATCATGGATTTTTAACTTGAATGTTGTAGATAGGATTGTCCATATAAAATATATATAAACCAATCAATATATTCCAAATTCATTATATCATATCTTTCATAATTATAAATATAAAAACTCTTGCTCTAAAAATTGAATTAAAATTTCATCTTTTATAAACAAGAAATAAAAATAAAATTTTTATATATTACCAAAAGTTGGTAACAATTTTAAAATTATTAATAATATCCACTTGGTAGACTTAGGTCATATGTATTTATTTCCATCGATAAAAATCTTATCCAATTTCCAACATGTGGATCTACTTTAATTTATATCAATTTTCTTCTATTTATTATCTGATTTTACCTGCAAAAACATGAAATTCACATCTGGTATCCAATATACATGATTCAGAATAATTGAAATCAGTTTCTCTATTATTTATATTTATATTCTCTAATACTACTCATTGAGAACACTTAATGAGCTTATGTACCAATATATTAATATATTATAGGTCATACATATATGATATATCAAAATGAAAATAATGATGTATAACCTATTCTAAAATAAATTCATGTTTTTTTATTAATATCATGTTTAATATCTTTTCAATAAGAAATTTTAATAAAAATACTCCCACTAAAATGATGACCTAATGAAATCATTATTATTAATGGTATAAGATCCAAATTTCACAATGTAAGTAGTTTTATTTATTATTACTCTCTAAACATAGTTATCTGGGTTATATATCATGTCAGTCATACCTCATATGACTCTTGGATAGTTTTGTAGACAACTCTTTACCTTAATCCATCATATAGATAAAATTTAACTTTATTCCATTTGTACCCTAACTATTAGGATTCCATAGATAAATGTTAAGAAAACAACATAATGGTATTTTTTTACCTAAATCTTTGGGTTTTCCATCTCCACCATGGCTTATAGAAGATAATCCTTGGTCACAATAATTTGTTAAGAACCTATCTGATTGGATGATCAAAGTGCTGACTTGTATTTTCCTTGGAAGTAATCTCACACATGTATTTATTGGGTTTTCATAATATCACTATTTCCAAATATATCATTTGTGAAACTTCCCAACATAACTCACTCTATCATAACTGGATAAGAGAACCATATAACATTAAGCATTCCTCCACAAGTGTCAGAGGCTAATGAGAAGTAGTAAGGGTCAAATGTGATACTTTGTGGACACTATACCCTATAGTATAATCCAACATTAATCATAGAAAATAAAACACATTACTAGCCATAAAAGTTTCTTATAGAATAAAAGAAACACCATAACTAAACCATCAAAAAGAATAAAACACACCATATGATATAACAGATTGAACAATACATAATTTCATGTGTCAGGTAAGAAGTAAAAATATATATTATAATAAAATCATATAAAACCTAGATTAATAGTAAATAACATAAACCAAAACATGGTCATGAATCTTGACCTAGTAACATATTTAGACTTTGTTCAAGAAATCTAATCTAACCATCAAATATTCCGCCTCATTCAAAATAGTACCTGCAATCATGGGGGTATTCTCAGGTACAAAAGTATTAAGGCCACCTAATCTAGGTGTGAGTCTAACTTAGAAGGACAGCATCAATAGTTTCCTTAACATAACTAGTAAATACAATTAATGTACAAGGTGACATAATCAGACATATTAAGTGAAAACAACAAATAAATACTTTTCTTGAACATGGGTAATTTTTATTTCACCTAGGGGTTACCATAAATGTTAGGCCTAGTATCTTTATGTCTCTAAAAATTTCTCATAACCAAACCAAAGTCCAGATAAGAACCCTCTATTAATAACATAACGTATCATCATAATTCCTATAAGGAATATATTTCCACCTTATATACTGCTTTATCATCATTATTATGGGGATAAAAGGATTTTCTGGATACAACTATATCATCATCATATTGGGATAAGTGGCCCACCAGGATGGATATATGTAATCATCCTCATGGTAATATGATTCTCACACTTATATTACAATATCATCATCACATTAGTTAGAATGTATCATGAACCTATTATATAATTCCTAGGATGGTCTCTCAATCACCCAATAGATTCCCATAATTGAATTCACAATAGGCTACAACTGAGTTATGACCCTCACAAAAATTGTTATTTGGGTAAAGATATGATTGTGACACCCACTCTATCCCCGAGTTCACATGAAGGCTGACACACCCCTATGTGGTTTACATAATATCATTTTAAAACTCTCAGGTTGAATCCACTTACTCAAAGGTAATAACATCTCTTAAAATGGCTATTATCGCATCATATACTAAACAAAGGTCTTGGAAATAATTTAAGTAAACAATAAAAGGGATCGTATAATGATTATTTCAATTTTAATTGTTAAGTTAGGTCATCCTTCTCACACCCAAACTATACATAAATCTATTTCAAGGTATAATCTCTCGAATACACACTGTGTTGGTAGGAACCCTCTCTACAAACATTAATCTATAACCAAATTTCTATTAGGTAACTCAAGGTTCTACATGACCTACTCTTGGGTCAACCATTTCTAATCCATCAAACTATACTATATGGATTGATCTAAGGGAACTTATAAAAAGGTATACTATGTTTCATTTAGTAATTTTATAACCCTCTTAGTTCTCTATAACATAAAAAAAATATTTTTTCTTTATCCCATGACCATTGGTCACCAATGAATCAAGACCAGTGTTCAAGAGTTTATCATGGCCCTAGATATTTCTACTCTACTTAAGGGTGGTTTGAAGAAAAATGAATTTTTAATTCAATTTCAATATCAAAAAATTGGTGAGACCACATATAAAATTTTAAATATTAAAAATATAACCATAGCGGGATGTGTGGGGACCACCTTCCTTATTTAGAGTTATTCCATTTAAGATAATATTAACCAATAACGACGGAAGATCTCAAACCAACATTAATCATCAATAAGAGGTTATACTCTATCAATAATCATTAAATATATAAAAACACTTGTAATTAAATTACACATTAAACCAATAAAAATAAAAATTAATCCTTATTCATAATCAAATAACCACTCACATGGTCATATCATGCTGTTAAACCATGAGAGATGGGGTACACACCACCCTCGATATCCATAGGAAACTTTAGAATAAATTATCCCTAATTAATTATTTCAAATGATCTATTAATTTAACCCAAACCAATTGAAATACATAAATATTTAAGGGTATTGATATACTTAAAGTGAAGCAACACAATACCTATTCTGTTCCACCTCCTGGGATCCCCTTTAATGAATTTGTAATAAACCCCAACATATTTGAATAATTCCTCCATGAAATGATAGGTCATCCTTCAAACCATATCCCAAAGACACCATCATTAGTGGATAATAAAGGTGAATAATAACTACAAATAGGGAAAAATCCTAAATTAAATGATGTGTATAATCACCTTCGATCATCATTCATCAAAGATATTCAAAGGGGAAGAAAAATGGAAGTTGATCCCAAAATCCCTTATTTGTTCATCCTAAAAAGAAAGAACCATTTTGGGGTATTAAATTAACATCACATAATACAATCCTACAGTTGGTTAAAAAAACTATACAGTAATCCCATTTCAGTGTAACACATATGACCCTCGACCCAATGCTTCTACCACACGCCCCACACAGCATGGCCCTTTAGGTCACACCATGGCATAGCACCTCCTAACTAGAATTAAAAAATCTAACTTCATTGTCTATAGACATGTTGTGGTGTGACCCTAACCTTAAAAACATAATCAATGAGTTAGAAAATCCTAATGCTACTGCCTTCTGAGGACTCTCCAAGGTAGATACCACCCGTAGTGGCATGAGCCTCCACCTTGAGAAACCCTCAAGGTGAATCCCCTCTAGCTATGGAATAATCCTTCCATAGACTGATCATTTTAGAAATACATATCTCATACACAAAAATCAAATACATTAACCCTTATATATCCCCTAAAGGTACCCTTATGTAACATCCCCCACAGTGAAACACCTTAGTTTTTGCATAAATAGTCACACCAGAGAGATCCCCATGGTGTAAACCCTAAACTTTGGTGTTTTCCTCAAAAATCCAAAAAAAACCCATTTTCACATAATTACCCATAATGCATGGTTGTTACATGTTTTTTAATTCCAATCCATCTCACTTAATTATTTTTAAAGATTGAATTTACCCTTATTAAAAATAATCCTAATTATCATAGATTTCCCCTCATTTATCCGAGGGTGACCCTTACATATCATATGCCATGAAAAAATACCCACTATTTATGGCATGAACTACCACTTGTACCAAAAATGTATTATTTCACATAAATTTTGTAGTATGATCCTTAATTATTATAACATCATCCTCCTGTATAATTAAAAAAAATAAACTCACATAAAACTCACCATGTTGAAAAATACACAAGTCGTGACTTGATATACATCATAGCATAGAAATTCATGTAAATATCAACCTAAACATCCTTTAATTATCACTCTATAACACAAGTTACATCATCAGCCTCTAACAACATCAAAAAAAATATCTCTTAGAGAGGTTCCAACTCTCAGGATCCTAATTTGAATCCCAACTATGAAGACATCCCCTATAATATAACCAAAAATTCAAATTTCCCATTATCTTAACAACCCATAACTATGTGGGTCACTACAACATATATGTCATAAATAAAAATTTAATTATATGTAATCATTATATCTCATGTAATCCCTATATGTATTCATTCTTCAAATGATTTAGTTTTTATATCCATATTCATTTCACTATATTAATATTATTAAACCATAATACTGTATAACACTTTATACAACACATAGATTGTATTATTAACCAAAAAAATATAGCCAAATATATCTACACATATTCAAATGCATCACATAAATATGGCATATGAAACCATTTTATATAATAATTTTGATTTATAAAAAAAAATCTTACAAGAGTAATCATGGAGAAACACCTAACCAACCATGAATTTTCTTAAAAAATCATAACCTCATATAAGAGTGATAAATCTAATCAAAACCCCAGTATACATGGTCTATTTCTAAATAGATACATTCATTCTATCATATCTCAAACACCTAATATTTATAAACTATTATCGACCTTTAAATTCAAGCTTATAGCTTTGTATCAAACCAAATTCAAGATTGAAGAAAACTAAATCTTATATTTTTGTTCCTAGCATAAAAATATTATATTAATGGTATGAAAATTTATTAAAAGTAGTTTAAACAATTTAAACTAAATCTTTAAATATTAACATTATATAAAAATTTTATATAAATTAATACTCAAATTGGAATATCATTAATAAATGAATAATTATATTATTTAACATGATAAAGAACAACTTTTTGAAAATAATAATAATTAAAACCAGTTTTTATACAATATAATAAAATATGAGGGCATGTTCTTGTGATGGTATTTGGGGGAAAATTATTAATTTTTATGAAAACCAAAATTTTCCATCATGGCATAGTGGAATTACCACAAGTCATTACGGTTATTTAGTCTCACCAAGAACTATTATTACCCAATATTCATTTATACATAGTTGATCTATATTATGGCTCTAAAAATAACATGTTAACATCCACCATGACATAATCGGTCCATGTGGTGGCTCTATCCCTAGAATATTGATTAGTCAACCATGTCCTCGAAATGTCGAAAGAGATGCCATGTTTTATTATTATAACAACCATATGTGTTTTTCATTAAAAAATTTCATTTTAATAAAATATTAATATATGGTTATATGGTTATTATATAACCATGTCATTTTGAGTAAAAATATTATAGACCATAAAATAGTTTAACAATCACAACCGTGGATCAAGAAAAATACCCAAAATAATTTCCTATTTCAATTTTTGTCATATCAATGTTTCATTGGAAATGGATACAATAGTAGTTAAGGGTTTCTTGTGATATCTATATTCCCATATGAAGTGAAATAAAATAAATAATACATGTTAATATTTAATAGGAGTGTCATCAATAATATGAAATATGAAAACAACACAACAAACTTACCTCATAGTCCATGATTTTGATTGTCAATGGAAATGTGTTTGATAAATTTACCTTATTATCAAAAAAATGGGTTCCTTACACTGATTGAATCTATCAAATACTATAATCACTAAACTCTTTAGTGGGTCCTCTCTTCCGTAATTATTTTCATCACACCCCTTCCCCCTACTTGAAAGTTAACAAATAGAAGATAATCAGATAGATATTTTACCAATAGAGAATAAACATCAATGTCTCAAAATGGGACCAAAAATCTCTATTTTATAGGCTTTAATCAATGAATATAGTAACCTATTTGAGATCTCACGTTTCATTCATTATACAGAGGACAATCCATTTATATTTTACTTCATTTATCAAGCATATTTTTAAAATCCTTTAACAACTAATATCTAATTTACATATTACACTATTATGTGTAAATAATACCAAATAAACATGATAATAAACATGGGAGAAATTATATAACAAAATAATATATAATTTCCTCATGACAACCATGTAATGGTATATATGACCATATGAAGACATTGACCATGAGGTAGTGACTTTCGCCACTTCTTATTCATATTTTTAGTGCACAATATTCAACATTACTCACAAGTTTGGTCATTAAACAACATGTATTAATATATATAAATCCAAATAGATCATTAGATTAATCTAATTTAGAGAAATTATCTTCAATTCATATTGATTAATTAATATGATTTGTGTGTATCAAAAAATTCATAATCAAAAGATTCCAACAATCCATATTTTTGGAGTTTTTTATGCATTTCTTAGTTATATATCCTTGGAAACAACGCTAATGATTTTTAGTGTTATAATCATTAACCCTGATTTAAATATATAATATTATCCGTGTATATAATATATAAACCATTATTCATAATTACTATCCCATAAAACATTTCTCTCCTAAATATGGAAAAAAAATTATTCATTTTTTAAAAATAAAATCCATATTTTCTAAATAAGTAAAAAATTTAAATTTATAATTGTGTTTGGAACATAGTAATTAGTTTCTTAATTTGAGTTTCAATAAATTAAGTAAATATAGATCATAAAATCCCACCACTTATAAAGAAACCCTTACTTCATTTCCAACTTATAGATCTAATTATTTCTTTAAAATTATCCTCTATTTCTGAATATATAAACATTAATAAAAATGTGTGATTCACAAACAATATTTCATATCATTGAAGAATAATTAGAAATATTAAGTATTATAACATTAAGTTTTTTATACACATTATGTTATTCATTATAATATAAAACTATTATCGCAATATAATATCAATCAGTACGGATAAAAATCCATCCTAATATAGGTATTGAAAATAAAATATATTTTATGTTAAATTCTGTTGTAATATATAACATAACATTTTTTGGGTAGTTTTCATAATTTACATATGTATTTAACTTGAATTTTATTGAATATAATTCTATTAAATTTATAATTGTTTACATTTTAATCATCTATTTTTCATGATTCATATTTCACTATTAATTATTCTAGATCCTACTATTATCTTAAGGTATATCTATTTAGGTATATAATTATATAAATTAAATCATATATAACTATTACATAATTAAGTCGATAAAAACATACCCTTTTTATTTAATGAATCATCCAAACATCATTTATCTAGAAACCTAACCATTCCGTAACCCCAAATAAGTTCAATCCAATGATCATAATTATATATTAAAACTTAACCATTAGGGTCAACTATATCACTATTATAGAAATATGGAAAATTCACTAGTGTTTATAATAAATTTTTTTAAGCACTAGTCAATTTTTTTATTAATGTTATAAATAAGTTTGGAAAAGGCTAACTTTTATCAGGGCTTATTTTAGCATTGATAAAAGTAGAACATTTGTCAACGTTTTATTTAGCACTGATAAAAGTATCTTTCCTCAAGTGTTGAAATAGAATTGATAAAATATTTATCTTTTTATTTAAGGTAAAATATTTATAAAATTTTATTTTAACGAATGATATTTAATATTAATGTTGAAAGGAATTAATCACTTGAGAATTTAAAATTTTAAAAAATGTCGAATTAATTTTAATATAATTTTGATACGTGTTTGTGTGTGTGTTTTTTATTTTTATATATAAAAAATAAATAATTTTAATCCAAATAAATTAATATTATTTTATAAATAAATTATAATAAAATTAATATAATATATATTGTATAGTTTTGGATATACACACATGTATGGGTTCACCTATTAAATACACTTGTGTATTTGGGTTATTAAAATTCATGAACACATAGACAAATATATATGTATTATATTGGAATAAAAAATAGTCATATATATATATATATATATACCGGTGATAAAAATAATGAAACTTTAATATTTAAATGAATTTATTAAAAAAACTTATTATAAGAATTTTGAAAATTTTCTTAGATAAACCATTTTATAAATTATTAAAACAAAATGAACATTAATATTAATAAAAATTACAGCATAATTATTATAATTTTAATGAATTATTTAATTTAAATTTGGTTGTAGTTGACTTGTTTGACACCGCAATTCATATCTGGATGTTGGGGATTTGAAACCCTGTCCTCCTCCTACCACAATTAAATTGGTGGGTTGTGAGTTTCTTTTGGGTGGGCCATGAACTTTTCATGGGTAGAATTATTACCTCACATAAAGGTGGGGATGGTTGGCTATGGGAGCTAGAATGAGACAAAGGCTAGGGACTTGGCATTGAATGTTTTGCATTAGATGGTGATGTGCATCATATGATAAGAGCTTATGGGATGGGTTTCATTAGAAAACATGGACATGATGATGATAAATACATGGGTTTGAGTGAAGGTAGCACTAGAGGATTCTAGTAGAGGGTGAAGGGTTGTATGGGAGAGGAGAAAAAGAAAGGGGTGTTTTCACCTATAGTTTTGATGAAAGAACGTCGGGCCTATAGACCATGATGTAAATGAGGGGCCTTCAATCCATGTTCAGGTCTTTGGGCCTTGGGACCTATAAGCCCCATGTCAAGGGGCCTTTGGGCATGTTGATTAGGCATCATGTCAATTGACCTATGGGCCACATAAATGTGATAAAATAAATCCATGTGTACTTTCCGATCCTAATGGGGAGGGATGAGGCCTGACCCCTGGGGTTTATAGGTGTGTGATTTTGTTTCTGTCTTGTAATCTCATCTATTAGTAAAAAATAAATTATATAATTAGTTATACAATTTTATAACCTGAAGTATTATTTATATAGAAATAATATTAATTTTTCTTAAATATATGATTGAAAAAATTAAAATATTAATAATAAATTAAATATTAATCATAATGAAATATATATATATTTTTAATACAACTGATAATAAATTTAATTAATATTTATTCTTAAGTAATTAGAAATATATATTTTAAATCTTCTTATATGAAAATATAATTATTTTCTAATATAGTCATACAATCATAAAATTAATGGTATATTTCAAAACGTATTAGTTCACATATAAAACTCATAATATGTTTACATATAATAAATAATTTCTAAATGTTATAAATAATTAATTATATTTTTTATATATAATTAATAATGTATAAATATATAGAATAGTAGTTACTGTAAATCATTTTGTTGTATAAAATAATTAATATTATTATATTTAATCATACAGTCTATAATATCTATAAATATTTATTCTAAAATTTATTTACTCATTTATACATTAAATAATAATTTTTGGATATTATTAATAACATTAAAACATAATTATTAAGTATTTATTTTTTATATATATAAATAAAAATGTGTGCATCTATATTGTTGAATATTAATATCTATTTAAATATAATTATTAGAAAAATAACTCTTATTTTTCTATTTTTTATCATTAATAATACATTTTAGAAAACATTTAAACATTTTTAATTTTAATTTAAATGATTAAAAATATAATATTATTATATATTTATGTTATATTCTTTTAAAAATATAATTTAGTATTATTTAAAATACAATTGATGGTAAATTTTTTATTTATATTTAATTATTAATATATTAATAATAATCCTCTACAAATTAAAATGTATCTACTAGTATGCATTTTTAGAAATTACTAAATATTTTTCCATTATATAAAAAAATATTTTTAATATTTTTAATAATATTTATTTAAAATTATTAATTATTAATATTATATATATATATAATTAATATTATTTATATTTATATAATTAGTAATTTATTATAAATAATTTATATTTAAATGTAATTTTAAATATTTTTAAATTTGTTTATAAGATTGATTCATTAATAATATTAATTAAAAGATGTTGAGACATTTATATAAATAATAATTTTTAAAAAATGAAATTAATCATATTCAAATATAATCATTAATTATTAATTTTTTATGTATAATTAATAATATATACATATTTTTTTATACTTTTATTTTTTTTATTTGATCTTTATCATTGTTAATGTTATCATTGTTAAATCTACTTATATCAGTGGTAAAAAATAGTTCTGATAATGATTTTTCTTTATCAGTACTAAAATCGGTGTTGATAAAATATTACTTTATCATTTATTATAGTTTTAATGATCATAAAATACTCTTACATCAATTTTTTTTAATAAGGGCTGATAAAAACCTACCGTATTTGTAAAAGATCTCAAACCACACCGCATCTCAACCCTATCGTACAAGATATCATGAATTTAAAACATCACTTCCCCTACCCGCACATCATTTTGGACTACATGACTCTTAAATTGAAGGTATGGAATTTGAAAAATATTTTTAATGTTATCTCCACTGATCATGAAATGTTTTCTGGTGATTTTTTGTATATCAATTCATGTATATGTCGATTTTCAACCCTATTTATTTTTCTTGAAAATATTTTCTACTCTATTAATTCTCTATATATGTATATATGTATATATATTTATTTATTTCAATATATATTTATGTTTTTATGTGAATATATATAGACACACACACACACACATATTGTGTTCAATATTTTTTATGTGTGTGTGACTATGTGTGTATTTATATTTTTATAAAAAAGAATATATATATATTATATATTTTATGTGTTTGTGATATTATTTTTCGAGAACAAAACATTTCCTTTTTAAATTAATTTTTTATATGGTTAATTCTATTTAATCTTACTGATAACATATTTAAAATGCTTTTTTAACTTGTGAATAATTTTTGGTTTAAATATTTAAATTTAAAATCTTCAACATAATACATTTTTTATTGGAAATTATTTGCCATATAACATATAAATTTTATCTAAATTAAATCATATAAAAAAAATTTCTATTAATAATTTTATACAAGTTAAGTGTTTGTACTTATGATAAGTTATTTTAGAAGAATAAAAATAATGTATAATTTTTGTATAATTTTTTTAAATATTTTCAATTTAACACAAAACAAATGTTATGTGTGAATTTATATATATCTTATAGACCAATATAATTATAAATTTTTCTTCATTTTTACAATTTTATTAAATAGATATAAAATCTATATTATTTCCAATTCAATGTAAAAGGTTGGTTTTATATTTATTGTATTATATAATTTTTATATATTGTATTATAATTTATATGTATATTTTTTAAAGTTAATTTTTATATAATTTATGGATGTAAAAATTATACATTATATAGATACCATTTATGTATTTATTTTCTTCATAAATTTTAATAATGTTGAACCAAATAGGATTATTATTAATAAAATATATATTAACATCAATTGTATGAAAAAGTTTTATGTGGATAGGGTTAAATAGTTAATCATGTTTTCAATAGATCATGTATATTACCCTTCTCTAATCATTTTTATGTGTTTTTATTGTTGTAATTTATGATGAATTTTTTAACTATATCTGTACAAATACTTGATTTGTAAGGAAACAGTTCAAAGTTACAAATTTTACACTAAACACAGAAAAGAACTAAACATGGTTAGTGATGGGGAAAAATTATGGTTTTTATATGTGATGATATGAGTAAAAATATAAAAAGGATGGTTATCATATTGGGAAAATGATAGTGTTGGTTGAAGATGGAATTCATGATTGTCTAAATCTATTTAGGAAAATAAAGAGTTTTTTAATGATCTAATTATTTGTTTCTTATACTAAATATACAAAATTTTCAGTTGTACTAAATCTATATAATTTGAAATATATGAATCGATAGAATGAAATTACCTTTATAAAACCACTTACTCTCTGGGATGATATAAAACCAGAATATAATAACCTTCCTTTCCAAACATATGATGTTAACAAAAAGTTATGATCAATGGATATGACCTCTAAAAGAATTCATGCATGTATAAATTATTTTATATTATTTCTCAAGGTACATGAATCACTTAAAAATTTCTTAAGTGTGATTTGACATGATATAAGAAAGATGAATCAAGTACTTCAAATGTCTTATGATAATTTCCTAAAATCTTATGTTTAGAATGGATATATATAAGTAAGGAGACTAAAAGTAAATTAACATTTAACGCAAATATATAAATACAAGAGGGGGTACATTTTCACCCAGTATACTCTCCTATGTGGAAGAAAATTGATGAAAAGTATCATGAATTTAGAAATGAGTTAAGAAATGTTCATTTTTCATTATCAATAAATGGAATAAATACTTTTGGTGTATAAAGTAGCACTCATAGTACATGTTTGATTTTTTTATAACTTATAAATTCCTAAATTAGTTTTTCCTGAAGTGAAATAACATTATATTGACTTTACATATATCAATAAAAAACCTGGTAATGATATTGATATTGACTTACACCCATTTTTCAAATATCTGAGCTTGATATAGGATTTGGGTGGTATGTTTAATGATGTCAAGATAAATAAATAGTTCACATTGAGATTCATGTTGTTCTGGATGATAAATGATTTTCATGTTTAAGTAAATTCATCTAGATATAACATTAATGTAATTTTAGGTTATCCCATTTATGATGAAGTTAAACAGTCAGTTAGGTTGAAACATTCCTTCAAGATAGTGATTTTTGGATATTGTGAATTTTTATCATCAATACATTAATAAAAATATTAAACAACATTAATTGTTCAAGATTCAGTAAAAGGTAAAATAACTTCTCTATTAATAATGGTGACTATTGTATGAAACTAAAGGATATTATGACCATTTTTATTAAACCCTTTTCAAAAAACCTTATATAAATGAAATATAAAAAGAAATTGGTTTTTATTAATTACCATATTGGAATTTTTTATATATGAGACACTTTATTTATGAAATCCATGTAGAAAAATATGTATGTGATTGTATTATTGTAACATTTCTAAATGAAAATGATAAAATAAAGTATGCAATAATGTCTTGGTTGGACATGATTTATATAGGGATAAGGGAGGAGTTGGCACAAATAAAGGAAATTTCTTCCTTCGGTGTATCAAAAACATTCTACGAAAGTGATATTTTAGTTTTTTGAATTCCTTAATGATATAAAGGTTTAAGATAGTTTTTCATAACATATCAAGATTTTCATAGTGATCTATTTTTTAAAGTTAAATTTCTAAAAACACATTAATTTCATGTTTTTATTGCTTTTATATTTAATTATTATTCTACATAATAATATCTAAAAACATTAGCAAATATTTTCCACTTTTTAAAATATATAAACATTAAATTCATAGACATTAATAAAATGAAATATATAGAAAATGAAATTATTGTAATATTATATGAATTGAATATGTTCTTCCAACCATCATTCTTTGATATAATAGTTCATTTGATGGTTCACTTGGTTAGATTGATATGACTATGTGGTGATGAATATTATATATTGATGTACTCCATGGAAAAATATGTGAATAATTTTAAAGGTTATGGAATAAATATAAGTCATCTAGAAGGTTATATTTTAGATTTATAATTTTTTGCATAAGGCATAGAATTTTTTTTTCCAACTACCCATCATATGATGGTAGCATTGGTCTCCCAAAATCACATCACAATGGGTGATTTCTGGGTGAAGGAATTTATCAAATAGTTTTTTTCTCAATTACCATAATAGAGAGGATGAATTAGGACCATTATGTTTTAGATACAACTATATAGGATTTCCTATTTGTTTAATCCCAAAAACTATATTTCTTCATAATTTAAATCCATCATGGGATGAATGTTTGATATCAAATACACATATTAAATAGTTTATAATATGACTTAAAGACATTATTTTTAATTATTTTTCTACAAATATGAAATCAATTTATATATGACTTTTATAGATAGTCATATAACCATTTTTACATGTATTATCTTATAATGGTTACCATATTAATAGTTATATGCTTTATATAATGTATAATGATGAATATAGTACAATAAAAAATAATGGATTTACTCTTATAAATAAATTTGTGCATATAACATGTTCCAATGATAGATATCCAATTCAAGTGGATATTTCATACTTTGGAATCATCAAGAAAAATGGGAGTTGGATTATACAAAAGTCATGGGTTGACCAAACAGGTTGAATTTTGGCACGGGGTTCAATGAAGGGAGGATAGACGTAGAGGAGTATATCCAAACTTAGGAAAAACTGATTGGCCATTTTCAAGATTTAATTAAGGAGGATCCACTTATTGAGGTTAATACACTTCAGTGGGAGCTATATTGGGTTAGTGAATCCAATAATATTAGCCTTTTTTTCAATGATTTTGTGATTTCCTACTGCACTCATTGATTTTGGATGTTGAACATGTGTAGTTTCCCACTTTTTTTAAAAGGGATTTTTAAATAAAAATTTATTTTTAAGTTAAAACAACTATAGTGTCAAATGGAAATTCCATTTAGGATGGCCCTTGCATTGGGGTGTTGTAACCATTTTTTCAGTGGTCACAGTGTTTTTGTTGCCTTGTATGTCTAATGGGACCATAATAAGTGGATTTAGATACTTTATAGGGGGGTTAAATCCCTTCAAACATTTAAGAAAATAAATTATTTCAATGAATAGTTATAATATCTCTAATTTTTTTTATAAATAATTTCATTTACCTAAAATTATACATTCACTAATATATTTTCATAATAAAAAATAATTCTTTATCTAGTTATATAGGTAATGAATTACACACCTAATGATGTGACCAATATCAAGGAATAACCATGAATTGATGTTGAAATTGATAAAATATGACAATGTGAAACACATTATAGATGTTAGAAATGACTTGATGGTGGTAAAGTGATAAAGATTGACACTAAGGAGAAAACAATAGCGGAATTTTGTAATGATGTTAGTAAAAATTATTAAGGTGAGATTTTTTGGTTAAAAATTCAATGTAGGGTGAAATGAATGTGGTTAATCATTTGACCCAAAAATGTCCATTTTTATTACTTATATTCGTGTGAGTACTTAAGTGCATGAGTTTATTAATAGATATACATGGAATAATTTTTTACCCCAATTAAAAGGAACAATTTGTGATGAAATTATAGTAACATTAAGATAAATATTCTATAATTTATTGATGCATTGATTTATTCTTCATTATCCCTTATATAGTACATTTATATTAGAATATTTTTAGATGAAATTCATACTAACGATCACCAGTACAGATCATAGATTTTTTCATACACTTATTATGAAACATCATTATAGGGATATATATTTTAATGTTAAACCCCACTCTCCAATAATATATTCACACATCTTCAAAAAATAAATTTCATGTTCTTTCATTATCTATCAGGTGGATGAAGCGTTTAACCATTATTATAATTGATATTATCTTATTTTACGTTACATTTATTTACAAATTTAATTTATTTTTATTAATTTATAAAATAATAAAGGCGTGTAGAAAATATATAACATGGATTGAAACCAACATACCCCTTCCATAAAGCAAGGATGGGGTAAACTTCACTTGAAAAAAAAAATGGTATGTATTTTAAATATATATTAAAACATTTATATTATGAAGAACCCATATATTTTTTGAAGGATTGTTATATTTATTTTCAATGGATTTATGAGAATCATTGAAAAAGTGTTGAGAATATTTTGGAATATTTTTATGATGACTTGAGGTTTTTGAGGTTTCTTTTAGATGAATTGAGAAGGTTGGTGAAGGATTTTGAGAGTTACCCAATTCCTATATAATATCTCTGTGTTAGTATTATTGGAAAAGGTAATGTGAATAATATCCCAGATAAAAAATTGGAAGTATTGGAGTTTCTATAAAATTATATATAACATCTAAAGAATGATACTTAATATCTACCAGTGAATATAATATAATTAATCATAATTTATCTGTAACATCCCAGGTAAATAAAGAATATAATATTTTTATAATTATTAATATTTTGGAATTAAATATTTATTTTACTTTAAAGGTGATTCTAGTTTTGATGGTTTACCTGATATGCAACAACATGTTTCTTTGAAATCTTACATTGCACACTAATAATATAATATTATTATTTTAAATGGTAGTTAACTTCTAGCCATTGTATTGGAAGGAATAAATAGAATTAAATAAAATATGATTATACGTGTTTGTTAAATGTTTTTACATTTATCCAATAAAATTTAGAGGCTTAAAATAACAAAAGAATTTGATTTTAAGCATAAATACTCTAATATTTACATTCATGACGTAGTAAAAACTCTTCACTGAATAAAATATCATTACATACCTTTTTGTAACCAAATTATTACCGTAAAATCCATATAAAGAACACATAACATATTAAGGTAACTTGGGACATAAACATACTTAAGTGGAATAACCATACGGTCGACTTCTACACATATCACTTAATGGAATATCCATACGGCCAACTTCCATACATAGTTAATGGAATAACCATACGGCCGACTTCCATACCCAATGCATTAGAGGTTATAACGTAACCACCCGTCCTGGTATTCACGGCACCACCCGTCATATGGTTTATCACGTAACCACCCGTCAAATGTCCAAGTACCAATATAAAATCATAAAACATAAAACCAATATAAAGGAATGATAACATTTCCACATTTCAATCACAATATATCATTTAAATATATTGACATAATAGAATCATTTATCAAAACCATTTTCAATACCAAAATACATAAAATAGTATATGGTATTTATTTTATTTTAAAAACATTACGGCTTGTTGAGGAAGCCAAAGACCAAATAATACTCGCAGTGGTGGAAAAGGTCATTGTTACCGCGTACGTTAAAAGAAACATTCCTTTTTGTCATTTTGTAAAACTCCTCATAGAAAAAGATTCCTTTTGTATAAAATTAAAAGTCAAAGGGGTTTATACACCGTATAAAAGAAAGTTGTGTATAAAATGAAATATGCCTCAATGAAAGGAGATTGAGACGATGTCCCTTACCTCGGGTCCGACTTGACTCGATCATTCTTTAACGTCCTGAACAATAAACTTTAGTTAATTTAAATTTTCTTAAGAACCTTTTTCAAGTTCATTATTCCTTTTATATCACTTATTTCTATGTTATAAACATTATGTAACC
The DNA here is from genome assembly GCA_963277665.1 of Viscum album. Classification (NCBI taxonomy): domain Eukaryota; kingdom Viridiplantae; phylum Streptophyta; class Magnoliopsida; order Santalales; family Viscaceae; genus Viscum; species Viscum album. The sequence goes on from OY728119.1 coordinate 1,947,790,892, forward strand.
ATTTAAGTTAATAATGTTTGTTTTGTCGATATTTGGTTCTTAAGTCGAAAGTGGACTTCTTACAATTACATGGTGTTCGTGTGGCCAAAGGTTCTTTATATCCAGAATGAAATTCCTGATTTGGATATCATATATATCATATATATCCATCATATAAATGTATTTATAATATTACATAATCATTTAGAGGTAAGAAATGAAATGCACCGTTCATGGAGACGGTAAGTCGTACGTACGCATGAACGCTACTTTCATTTCTATTTCATATTTTATAGAATGGAATAATAATGATATAAAGGTATGTTATAATTCCAGTATAATATCATATATAATATCATAACTCCATCCTTTATGCATCCCACATATGGTATTAACGAATCAAATCACTTTGAGGGGCGGTAGTTCGCACTTCCTTAAATGAAGATATCGCGTTTACCCATAATGGAAACCATAAAGGTATGCCCAAAATGAAAAATACAGAAGCTTAATAAAAACATAAACATATTATATATCATATATAAATATAGTTACATCTTAATGTCCACCTTTGAAGGTGTTAAAAGAATGTTGAACAATCATCGTTTCGGGAGGCATAAATTCACCATCCACGGAAACAGTATGTCCTTTAACCATTAGATGTAGGTGTGTGTAAGTGTAGCTAGAATAATTCTTCTAAAAACATCCTGGTATATTGAAGATATTGGATTTGTTACAAAAGAAATGAATAAAAATAGTTTAGGGTGTTGGAGAAGCAAAATAAAACAAAAGGACTCAAGTGAAGACATTACCTTAAAATCGGGTAACTCCCTTTGGTTTGATCTCAAAGGCTTCCTTGGGAAGACTTCTGCCCAAAGTGAGGATTCAAGGAGTAAGAGAGGGATTTGGAGAGACAAAATGGGCATGGGTTAGCCGAGACAAAGGCTTTGGGAGTGTGGTTAAGGAGGTAGAGGTGGGGGCCTTTTATAAGAGGAGAGGAGGGGCACTCTTGGAAGGTAAAGAAAAGTCACTTTATTTTAAAATGGTATTCGGATTTAAGAGGTCCCACATTGATATAATTCGAGGATAAGGTGATAAGGGTTCTAAATCCACCCATAAAATAGGTTTTGGACATGTGTAGGTCATAGATTTTACGTTATCATTTCATTTTATTTAAATCCTTTATTAATGAGGTAATCGCTGCATCATCATGATGTCATAAATAATTTAACTTATTTAAAGTCTAAAAATTATAAAAAAAATTACTATCATGTAGGAAATCTTTTTATCTTTCCAATTACTATTTATAGTCAAAAATATGACTTGTATAACCCCATTTAAAAATTATTTTAGTAAAACATTTCATGTTTGTGTCATTTTTTACTTTAACATTAAATAAAAGGTATTTATGTCATTTTCCAACCAAAGTGGCTCCATGGGGTCCCCATGTTGACCCATGGATTGTCTTGGTCGGAAATGACACATCCAATGAGGGTAGGACATGTTTCAAGCTCATCTCATATTATTTAAACATTATTTTTACCTTAAACTACACTAATTACCACTAATCGCGATTAAGAACTTAAAAGTTACTATTCACCAAAAAATTATATTAATATCATTGAACCACATTTTACTTCTTAATTACAACCATGTATGTTGGATTTTTGAAAATAAAATCACAGAACTGGAAAAGTTTCATTTAAACGAAAAATCAGTTTCTTTAACTACCACTTAGTGGTTTCACTATTCATCAAAAATTGAAGTTTTTCAGAAAGATACCAAAACTTCACCCTAAGATATGTTTGATATTATGAATTCAAAAATGATGTCTATCTTACAAAATTCAAAACATGTAAGTTGCATTAATTAATTTAATAACTAATTCCCGTTGTCATGATAAATAGTGTGTTTTTATGAAACAATAAGTATCAAAAGATTGACACTAGTTTAAGTCCGATTTCAAAGTAAAATTGATTCCAATGACCACCAATGGATAAAATGGTAAAAATATATTCTAATTTAACTTCAAAACCAATTCAAAATATAATCTAACCATATAATTAATTTAAATGAAAAAGCAGTTTTTATGTAAAATGCAGTATTTTTCACTATTCATTAAAAAATGAACATTGTCAGAAAAATACCAAAAATTTATCCAATGTAAATTTCAATGTCCCAATCATAATGAATATGTTTATTTTGAAAAATATAGATTATAAAATTGTCAAAAGTTTGATTTAAAAAGGGTTTTCCATCAAAAGGCAGTAAAATAATCTTTTAAGAATATTAGTGTATTCCATGCTTAAGATTGTATTTATTTTCATTTTAAGCCTCTAAAACACTATCTAATTAATTAATAGACATAGATAAAAATATCTATTATTCATTACTTACTTTGGATGTTACATCCTTCCCCCTTTTGAAAATTGTGTCCCCGCAATTTATTTACTTATCGAATAAATGGGGGTACTTATCCCTCATTGCATTTTCATATTCCCATGTTGCCTCTTCCATCATGTGGTTTTTCCACAAAACCTTTACCCGATTAATCACCTTATTCTGTAACACTTGCTCCCTGTGGTCAAGAATCTGGACTGGTTGTTCCTCATAAGATAGGTTCTCTTCCAGTTGAACTACCTCTGGACTCAAAACATGAGATAGATCTGGCATATACTTTCTCAACATCGAAACCTGAAAAACATTGTGTACCTGACATAAACTCGGAGGTAAATCCACCCGGTATGCAACTGATCCAACTCTCTCTAGAATTTCATATGGTCCAATGAACTTTGGACTCAGCTTTCCTTTCTTACCAAATCGCATCACACTTTTCCATGGGGAAACCTTGAGAAAAACATGATCACCTACCTCAAAAGTTAGATCCTTCCTCCTGTTGTCTGCATAACTCTTCTGCCTACTCTAAGTTGTTCTCATGTATTTCTGAATCAGCTGAACTTTTTCTGCCATCTCTTCAACCAATTCTGGTCCCGTCAACTTCCTTTCACCCACTTCATCCCAGAAAGCTGGAGTTCAACACTGCTTCCCATATAATGCCTGAAATGGTGCCATCTGTATACTAGAATGAAAACTATTATTATATGAAAATTAAACCAAAGAAAGATGTTGGTCCCAACTTCCCTAATAATCCATCGAACAAGCTCGTAGCATATCCTCCAAGGTCTGAATTGTTCGTTCTGACTGCCCATCTGATTGAGGATGAAAAGCTGTACTAAAATTTAATTCAGTACCCAACGACTTCTGAAGGCCTTTCCAAAAGTTAGAAGTGAACCTGGGATAACGGTCAGATACAATGGAGAGAGGAACTTCATGTAACTGGATTATCTCTTTAAGATAAAAACGGGAAAGTTGATCTAGGGAAAAAGTATCTCGTATAGCAAGGAAATGAGCAGATTTAGTCAAGCGATCAACAATAACCCAGATTGCATTATTACCTCGAGATGTCTTCGGTAATCCCACAACAAAGTCCATGGATATATTCTCACATTTCCACTCTGGCACTGGTAAAGGCTGAAGCATCCCTTTCGGTAACTGCCGCTCTGCTTTAACCTATTGACAAGTCAAACACTTCACAGTAAAATCAGCAATATCTCTTTTCATTCCATCCCACCAGTAATACTCCCGAAGATCTTTGTACATATTAGTACTGCCAGGATGAACTGAAAATGGAGAACTATGAGCTTCACATAACAACTATCTCTTCAACTGTGAATCACAAGGCACACACAATCTCTTCCCAAATCTCAAAACACAATCATTATCAATGTTGAATTCAGGCAACTTACCTTTCTGAACCAGCTCTACCTTTTTCTGCAACTCATTGTCTTGCTTCTGTGCTTGCTTGATTCTGTCTGATAGAGATGATCTCACTGATACCTAAAACAAAACAGAAGAACTTCCTGCACCAACAACTTCTATTCCAAAGTTCATCAAATCCTTAACCAAAGGATCATGTTCCAAATGAAACATTGATAATGAAGAACTACTTTTTCGACTCAAAGCATCAGCCACTTATTTTCTTTTCACGGATGGTAATGAATTGTACAATCATAATCCTTGATTAATTCTAGCCATCTCCTTTGTCTCATGTTCAATTCGTTCTGAGTGAATATATACTTTAAAATTTTTTGATCGGTATATATTTCACACTTTACTCCATAAAATGATGCCTCCAAATTTTTAAAGCAAAAACAACAGCAGCTAATTCCAAATCATGTGTAGGGTAATTTACCTCATGAGTTTTCAACTGTCGTGAAGCATAAGCAATTACCTGATCATTCTGCATTAGGATACAACCAAGTACTTTAAATGAAGAATCACTGTATATAACAAACTCACCATTCCTTGAAGGTAGTGCCAAAACTGGATCATTCACCAATCTTCTTTTCAGTTCCTGAAAACAATCATCACATTCTTTTGTCCAGATAAACTTAACACCCTTCCAAGTTAGATTAGTCATTGGAATAGATAACCGTGAAAAATTTCTAACAAATCTTTGATAATATCCTGCCAAACCAAGGAAGCTACGAATCTCAGTTACATTTTTGGGTCTTGGCCAGTCTTCCACAACTTTTGTTTTTGAAGGATCAACAGTTATCCCATCTTTAGAAACAATGTGACCAAAGAAAGAAATTTGTTGCAACCAAAACTCACACTTGCTGAATTTCCCATACAATTTCTTTTCTTTTAAGGTTTTAAAAATAACCCTTAAATTTCTTTCATTCTCTTCTTTACTTTTAGAAAACACCAAAATATCATCAATGAAAACCACCACAAACTTATCCAAGAACTCATGGAAAATTCTATTCATTAAGTCCATGAATACAGCAGGTGCATTGGTTAGCCCAAAAGGCATTACTACAAATTCATAATGGCCATATCTTATACGGAACATGGTCTTCGGAACATCTGCTTCCTTTACCTTCAGCTGATGGTACCCCGATCTCAATTCAATATTTGAAAAATACTGAGCTCCCTAGAGCTGATCAAATAAATCATCGATATGAGGCAAAGGATATTTGTTCTTAACAGTGATGTTATTCAAGGCTCTATAATCAATGCAAAGTCTCATTGAACCATCTTTCTTTTTAACAAATAAAACAGGAGCACCCCATGGTGATGTGCTAGGTCGAATGAAACCTTTCTCTAATAAATCTTTAAATTGCTCCTTCAACTCTAAAAGTTCAATTTGAGCCATTCGATAAGGGGGTTTTGAAATTGGCTTAGCATCAGGAACTAAGTCAACGGTAAACTCAACTTCCCGATCTGGTATTATTCCAGGCAACTCATCAGGAAAAACATCAGGATACTCATTTACCACTGGCACATCATTAATCTGAATAGTTCCTTTATTTTCAACGATGTGTGCAAGGTAACATTCATTTCCATATATTACAAGTTTCTCGTCCTCTTGATAAGTTATCAATAGTAAGGGTTTATTCTTGTACACAAACTGAAAGTCTTTCTGAAAAGAAACTTCTTTAGCTCTACAGTCAATCTTAGCATGGAAAATAGAGAGCCAATCCATACCCAGGATAACATCAAACTCTACTAGAGGTAGAACAATAAGGTTTTCAAGTAGGTTCTTTCCACAGATAAGGATAGAGAGATTCTTATAAATTCTTCTTGCCTCAATATTTCCCCTAGGTGTTTTTACCAAAAGTTCAGGAAGAATTTCCTGAAATGGTATTCCCATTTTACTAGAAAAGTTTTCAGAGATGAAAGAATGTGTAGACCCCAAATCAAACAACACACTAGAATAATCTGAAAAAACAAACAAAGTACCTGATACAACTTCTTTTAATGGCCCGAAATCTGCTGAAGTAGTTGCAAAGGATTTCACCACCCCTTTCTGCTTGTAGTCTAACTGCTTCCCATCACTCAAGCTCTTTGTCGAACACTCGTTTGCATAGTGACCCATCTCATTGCACTTATAACATTTCACTAACTGTAAATCAAACTTGGTCTTACCTTCACCTTGATCCTTTTCAGTGAAATCACGAGCCTTATGTCCCATCTTACCACATCGTTAGCACTTTCCAGAATTCAGAAGACATTCCCCAGCATGCCTTTTTCCACATTTATCACAAACTGGAAACTTAGTTTTCTTACCATCAGACTTTTTTGAAGAATTCTTACCTTTCTCATGCCACCTCAGTCTCTTCTTCTGTTGGTTGTTATAGAACACTTGATCATCAGCAAACTCAACTTCTACCTTCTCAGCACATCGAACAAGCTTTTCATAAATTTTAAACTCACAAGAAGCTAATGCCCTTCGATATTTTGGCTTTAATTATGAGTAAAAACGATTGATTTTACTATCAAGGTCTCAGATAAAATTTGGAGCATACCTTGCCAATCGAGTGAACCATTCTTCATAGGTAGCCACTGAGTCTTCCTCTTGCCTCAATTCCAAGAATTAATTTTTCATCCTAAGTTGAACAGCCTTAGGAAAATACTTTTCAAGAAACATACCATTGAATTCATCCCAGACAAGAGCATCAATCTCATCGGCGTCCCTGATATTTATAACCATCGACCACCACTGATCTGCTTCACCCTCCAAACGGGAAATTGCTAGACTAACCTTTTGATTGTATGAACACCCCATGAAATCGAAAATCTTCTCCAGTGATTTAATCCACCCTTCAGCTAACACAGGTTCAGATGATCCTCTAAATGATGGGGGATGTTGCCTCATGAAATGTTCCACCACTGACATGTTCCTCTGTGGTTGATCTAGCAGATCTCCTGCATGGATACCACCACCATTTATCGCTTGATTAAATTGCGCCATTACTGCAACAAACTGTTCAGTTCCAATTCCGACCATCTCAGGATGCTGATTCGGAAGGTTATTTCCTTCTGCATGCCTTTCTAGCACGGCTTCCATGTTTCCTCTGTCGAAAATCATTCTGAACAAACATGTCTTAGATGAAGTAACATGGTAATCTTCAAATGCTATATCATTTCAATTTGACCCAAAAAATATATATATTTGGATAATCATTTAATAGAATTCTAAATCCTAAAGTTATCTAAACCGACCTATGATACCAACTATAAGGCGCCGGCCTTAAACATTACTTAATATTGAATTAAATGAATAATTCACATTGAGGATCTTTTCAGGTTTAGAGTTTTAGAGAATTAGGACATAACTATTACATCTCAAAAGATTACAAAGTAGACACTTCTACTAAGATTCCATAAAATAAAAACTCTTAAAAATAAACATGCCTAGTTCCATGTTTTATATAGCATGACTTTCCCTTGATCCCATCCTTGACCCTATTCTACATTAAGTCTTGTGAAAAACATTTCAAAAAAAACTTGGGGTGAGCATAAAAATCTCACTAAGGGATACACAAAGAATGAAAACTGTTAGTTTTTCAAACATCAAGTAAACCATGTATAACTTTATCAAAGTAATACCTTCACATTCATGAAGTAGTAAAAATTCTTCACTAAATAAAATATCATTACTTACCTTTTTGTAACCAAAGTATTACCATAAAATTCATATAAAGAACACATAACATATAAAGGTAACTTGGGACATAAACATACTTAAGTGGAATAACCATACGGTCGACTTCCACACATATCACTTAATGGAATAGCCATATGGCCAACTTCCATACATACTTAATGGAATAGACATACGGCCGACTTTCATACCCAATGCATTGGATTTTATAACGTAACCACCCGTCCTGGTATTCACGGCACCACCCGTCATATGGTTTATCACGTAACCACCCATCAAATGTCCAAGTACCAATATAAAATCATAAAACATAAAACCAATATAAAGGAATGATAACATTTCCACATTTCAATCACAATATATCATTTAAATATATTGACATAATAGAATCCTTTATCAAAACCATTTTCAATACCAAAATACATAAAAGAGTATATGCTATTTATTTTATTTTAAAAACATTACGGCTTGTTGAGGAAGCCAAAGACCAAATAATACTCGCGGCGGTGGAAAAGGTCGTTGTCACCGCATACGTTAAAAGAAACATTCCTTTTGGTCGTTTTGTAAAACGCTTCGTAGAAAAAGATTCCTTTTGTATAAAATTAAAATTCAAAGGGGTTTATACACCGTATAAAAGAAAGTTGTGTATAAAATGAAATATGCCTCAATGAAAGGATATTGAAACGATGTCCCTTACCTCGGATATGACTTGACTCGATCGTTCTTTAACGTCCTAAATAATAAACTTGAGTTAATTTCAATTTTCTTAAGAACATTTTTCAAGTTCATTATTCCTTTTATATCACTTATTTCCATGTTATAAACATTATGTAACCATTTAAGTTAATAATGTTTGTTTTGTCGATATTTGGTTCTTAAGTCGAAAGTAGACTTCTTACAATTACATGTTGTTCATGTGGTCAAAGGTTCTTTATATCCAGAATGAAATTCCTGATTTGGATATCATATATATCCAGAATATACATTTACTTATAATATTACATAATCATTTAGAGGTATGAAATGAAATGCACCGTTCATGGAGACGGTAAGCCGTACGTACGCATGAACGCTACTTTCATTTATATTTCGTATTTTATAGAATGTAATCATAATGATATAAAGGTATATTATAATTCCAGTATAATATCATATATAATATCATAAATCCATCCTTTATACGTCCCACATATGGTATTAACGAATCAAATCACTTTGAGGGGGCGGTAGTCCGCACTTCCTTAAATGAAGATATCGTGTTTACCCATAATGGAAACCATAAAGGTATGAACAAAATGAAAAATACATAATATTAATAAAAACATAAACATATTATATATCATATAAAAATATAGTGACATCTTAATGGCCACCTTTGAAAGTGTTAAAAGAATGTTGAACAATCATCGTTTCTGGAGGCATAAATTCACCATCCACGGAAACAGTATGTCCTTTAACCATTATATGTAGGTGTGTGTAAGTGTATCTAGAATCATTATTATAACAACATCATAGTATATTGAAGATACTGGAGTTGTTAAAAAATAAATGAATAAAAAGATTTTAGGGGGTTGGAGAAGCAAAATAAAACAAAAGGACTCAAGTGAAGACATTACCTTAAAATCGGGTAACTCCCTTTGGTTTGAGCTCAAAGGCTTCCTTGGGAAGACTTCTTCCCAAAGTGAGGCTTCAAGGAGTAATAGAGGGATGTGGAGAGACAAAATAGGCAGGGGTTGGCCAAGCCAAAGGCTTTGGGAGTGTGGGTAAGGAGGTAGAGGTGGGGGCCTTTTATAGGAGGAGAGGAGGGGCACTCTTGGAAGGTAAAGAAAAGTCACTTTATTTTAAAATGGTATACGGATTTAAGAGGTCCCACATTGATATAATTCGATGATAAGGTGATAAGGGTTCGAAATCCACCCATCCAATAGGTTTTGGACATGTTTAGGTCATAGATTTTACATTATCATTTCATTTTATTTAAATCCTTTATTAATGAGGTAATCGCTGCATCATCATAATGTCATAAATAATTTAATTTATATAAAGTCTAAAAATTATAAAAAAATTACTATGATGTAGGAAATGTTTTTATATTTCCAATTACTATTTATAGTCAAAAATATGACTTTTATAACCCCATGTAAAAATTGTTTTAGTAAAATATTTCATGTTTGTGTCATTTTTTACTTTAACATTAAATAAAAGGTATTTATGTCATTTTCCAACAAAAGTGGCTCCATGGGGTCCCCATGTTGACCCATGGATTTTCTTGGTCGGCCATGACACATCCAATGAGGGTAGGACTTGTTTCAAGCTCATCTGATATTATTTAAACATTATTTTTACCTTAAACTACACTAATTACCACGAATCGCGATTAAGAACTTAAAAGTTACTATTCACCAAAAAATTATTTTAATCTCATTGAACCACATTTTAATTATTAATGACAACCATTTATGTTGGATTTTTGAAAATCAAATCATAGAAGTTGCAAAGTTTCATTTAAACGAAAAATCAGTTTCTTTAACTACCACTTAGTGGTTTCACTATTCATCAAAAATTGAAGTTTTTCAGAAAGATACCAAAACTTCACCCTAAGCTGTATTTGATATTCCGAATTAAAAAATGATGTATATTTTACAAAATTCAAAACATGTAAGTTGCATTAATTAATTTAATAACTAATTCCCATTGTCATGACAAATAGCGTGTTTTTATGAAACAATAAGTATCAAAAGATTGACACTAGTTTAAGTCCAATTTCAAAATGAAATTGATTCCAATGACCACCATTGGATAAAATGGTAAAAATATATTCTAATTTAACTTCAAAACCAATTCAATATATAATCTAACTATATAATTAAATTAAATGAAAAAGCAGTTTTGATGTAAAATGCAGTATTTTTCACTATTCATTAAAAAATGAACATTGTCAGAAAAATACCAAAAATTTATCCGATGTAAATTTCAATTTCCTAATCATAATGAATATTTTTATTTTGACAAATATAGATTATAAAATTTTCAAAAGTTTTATTTAAAAAGGGTTTGCCATCAAAAGGCAGTAAAACAATCTTTTAAGAATATTAGTTTATTCCATGCTTAAGATTGTATTTATTTTCATTTTAAGCCTCTAAAACACTATCTAATTCATTAATATACATTGATAAAAATATCTATTATTCATTAATTACTTGGTATGTTACATCAATATACTAGTATGTTGTTATTATAAGGATTCTAACTACACTTACACACACCTCCATCTAGTGGGAAAAGAACATACTGTTTTTGTGGGTGGAAAACTGACACCTCACCAAACGATGATTGTTCAGTTATCTGATAGCACCTATTATGGTGGAAATTAGGATGGAAATTTATTTATATATTATATAGATATTATGTTTATTTTTTCTTTATGATTTTTTATTTTTAATTTATATCACACCTTTATGGTCTCCATTATGAGTAAACGCAGTAATTTCATTTGAGGAAGTGCGGACTACCGGCCCCTCAAAGTGATATGACTCATTCATACCATACATGGGATGTATAAAGGAATGAGTTATTGAAATTATATATGATATTATAATGGAATTATAATATAACTATTTATCATTAATTTTTCTTTCAATTAATATATGAAATAGAAATGAAAGTAGTGTTCATGCGTACATACGGCTTACCGTCTCCATGAACGATACATTTCATTTATTATCTCCAAATATTATTTAATATTATGAATACATATATATACTAGATATATATGATATATATGATATATAGATCATTATTATCATTCTAGAGATAAATTACTATTGACCACATGGACAACTTGTAAATTATAAGGTGTTCATTTTTTACTCAAGTACCAAATATCGACAAAACGACCATTATTAACATAAATGATTACATAATGTTTATAACATGGTAATAAGTTATATAAAAGAAATAATAAACTTTAAAAAAAGGTTCTTAAACAATTATAAATTAACTTAAGTTTATTATTCAGGAATAACAAGGAACATATGAGTCAAGTCGGACACGAGGTACGGGATTTTTTATCTCGCTTTTCATTCCATGTGATTTAGATTGTTCGCCACTTATTTATTTCATGTGGTGTATTTTGTATATACATTTGATATATACTATCATGATTCTCTTTATATTAATGGTATTATGTGATTAATTTGGTTTTTATTAACTTTTTTTCATACGACTCGATTAAATTTCAACGTGGGAAGGGGTTTTCATCTCATATTTTATTCCCGTGAGATTCATTCTATATTTTCCACTATTTCATTTTGTGTGGTGTATGTACTGCACATGATTTTATTCCTTGTAGGAAATAATTTAATTTATGGGTATTTAAAACTTCATTTTAGGATCCTTATTTCATGGGGTGTATGTTTCATAATTTACCAAATTGGTAAGGGAACCTTTCACCCTATTCTTTTTAAAAGACTTATTTTTTTGTTATGTCTTTTAATTTACATCTTCCTTTGTTGGGATATGTTATTATATATACTTATTGATTAAAATTTTATGTCAAAGTGATTAGATACCGTTTTTATCTCTCATCAACTCATTTAATGAATTTTAATGTGACGCTCTTAGGCTGTCAAATTTCTATAAGGTAACTTCTTCACCCAATTTCAATTCTTTGGGTTAAACTTCTACTTATTCATTATGTCATGATATGAATATGTGTGAATAACCTATGATTGTTTTACACTTAATATCCAATCATATTGAGTGTATTTATATTTGTCACACGTTATGATGAAATTGATTTATCTTTAATCTAAGGATACCTTTTTTATAAGGGATTTCGTCTGAATTTACATTCCATTGATACTTCATTATCATTATGCACCAATTAACTTTTATACGGTGTATATACTGTCCTTTGGTATATTATATCATTAATACCTTTATTCTCATGATATTATAAAGTTCTGATTAAATGTTATTCCTCAATTATTTGTATTCAAGCATCTCTCATTTTGTTAAAAACTCTTTAACTAAAATATCATTTTAAATGTTTTAAAGATTTATTCTTCTAAATATTTATCATTAATGTCCATGGTTTTAAGGATTTATTTATATGGAAATTAATTTTTTAAAATGTTAATTAATTTAAAAAATTTAAAGTGGTATGGGACACTTTGATTCAAAAATATCTTTATTAAATGTTTTAAATGGTTTTGAAAATGATTTGATAAAGCACTGTTTATTTCAATATCTTTATTTTATATATTGTGATTGGAATATTGAAATGTTATCTTTACTTTATGATTGTGTTATGTGTTATGAATATGTTATTTTTATTGGGCATTGTTTACGTATATGGGTGGTTCCGTGATAAACCTAGGGCGGGTGAGCCTGAGATATATCTCTAATGCATTAGGTAATGCGATGGAGGTAAATGTGATGTTTCTCCTAAGAGATTTATGGAATATAGTGGGATAGTTATTCCAAGTGTAACTCCCTACATAGATATGATAGCTAAAATGTAAGTTTGATATGGATTCCATAATTTAACTTTATGATTTATGATTTTTGTATGTTATTCATAAATCTTATGATTTCATGAGGTATGTTATGATTAAAAAGTATGGTTTCTTTGAATTGTATTTATTAATGGGCTAATGTTTTCTTTCCTTATTTTATAACCCTTACTGAGCTTTTTATGCTCATCCCAAGTTTTTGAAATGTTTTTCACAGGGTATAAGGAAGGGTAAGAGAAATGAAGTATTCAATAAGATTTATATCAAGAAAATAACTCATGTTTTATTTAAGGAATTTTATTTTTGTGGAAAATTGGATAGAGTAGAAGTGTATAATATATAATTTTTGAGATGTAATGTAAATGTTATGGCCTAATTATCTAAAACACTAAACCGGAAAATATCCTCAATGTGAATTCTTAACTTAACTAAAGATTATGTAATGTTTAATGTCAGATCCTTATATTATCATTGGTATATATAATATCTATATTATCATACATAAAAAAATTGAGTTTTCAAAGGATACATAACATCTTATATCTGATAAAGAATATTAGAAATATGGTATGTAATATCTATTGGATGATAAGTAATATTATATAAAGTATATAAAATTTTAAATTAACTCTATGTATGTATAATTCAGTAATTATGTAAGATTCATTAGTTTGAAAAAATTAAGAATTTTGAGATTATGAAATGTAAGATTTCAATAGTTATGTAATAGGATAATAAATAAAATGATATTGAATATACTTTTCAATGATTTTAGTATTATGATGATTTTTGTGATTGAGGCATCATTAATGTTGAGGACAATGGTGAGATAATTTTGAGAAGTATACTATGTCACGAGGATAAGATAAATGCTATAAAATATTAGTGGTTCCTGAAATCATTCCCACATGGAAAAGGAATCAGTGGATTTTGTGGATGATAATGGTGAAAGAGAGTGATGATATTTTTGAGATAATTAAATAAAAATATTAATAGAGTACTGAACTAGTTTGGGTTGACCCAACTCTTTGCCTGATCTGGTCCACTATAGGGCCCTAGGTGTGTTCTTGATTACTGTGGGCTGGAGGAAAGTTCCCGAGCATCAGAATTTACCATTTAGGAATGGTTTCTCCCTTGAATCGGCATGACCCATCCATGAATTAGATATCCAAGTACAGAAACATGAAGAATCTAAAATAATAAAAAACTAAATAGATTTAAAAACATGATAATAAAAATATATCATAAACATCCTCAATTCACAATTTATGAACAAGGAATACACAAGATATATATATATATATCAATATAAAAAATCTAAAAATAAGTACAATTACAAAGAGTCTAACAACTAATATCTCAATATAAAAAATCCTTAAAATGATCCATGTGAGATAACAACATGAGACTATTATCTACACTATTCCAACACATCCATAGAAATTGGTTTTTGAAAAGGGCCACCAAATTTCATGGTTCCATTACACATAGCCATTTCCTGGAAACAAAGATCCATGTAGATGTGATGGAATAAAAAGGTTGTGATTAAAACACCCATTCATACACCACCATCAATATAAATAAGGTTTTATTCCATGAAAAAAATTAAATCTTGATTGAAAACAAAATTTAAAATACATTCAAATTTAATATAAGTTTGGTTTCAAGAATTTATTTTATAATATTCATTTGGTTTTATTAAAAAATTATATCTTCACAAATCATGAGATAATAAGGATCAAATATAAATGAATTGAATCCACCTTGAATAAACATTCTCATGTCACTCAAACATGGATTAAGAATATACCTAAATATGAGAATAATAAATTTCATATATAAAAAAATGAAGAATAAATGCATGGGAAGCCAAATCAGACAAGGACCAATCACAGTGAATCATGGGGTACAACTAATGGAGTATAGTGGGACTCAGTCCATGACAAGGTTCACAAGATGTTTGAGTAAAAACTCAATGGTTGGAAGCTCCCTTAGTTTTCCTGATCCAAAAAAAACACTTCCATGGAAACTCATAGTCTATATGGATACATTCTGAAGATCACATAGTCTTTCTACTAATGTCTCTCTCAGTACCATAGATAACCAACAGTATTTGTTCTATGACATAGGCTAACATTTCAAGTTTCTAATTTTTCAAATTTACACCAAAGTTATACTGTGTGTTACTTTTTCTAATAACATAAACACATTACAAGTGAAAACATTATAAATCAATATTACAATAATAATTAAACACCATTCTCTTAGAAAATCATTTTTTCAAAACACTAAGAATGGATGAATCATCATTTAAATCACAATTTATAGGAAATTTTATTAAAAATAAACTAAAGAAAATAATCTAACATTATCCATGGAAAATCATCCTTAAATAGTGACACCAACCAAAAACCAAATTTAAACATGTCACTATAACAAACTACTAGTTTAATTAAATGAGTGAGTTCCTCGCGTACCTAAACAAAAAATAAAAAACATAAAATCCTCATTAAACCCTAAATCTATCCATATAATATGCTCATGTTTCTATATTCCATGGAAAGGTAAAATCATGGAAGAACAAGGGTAATAAATAAGAAATCAAGAAGAAATAATCTCTCCTTAAAGGAAATCACCAATATTCAAGCAAGAGTATAGAAAGAATAAAAGGGGGTAATATTTAAGTCCAAGTGAAGGTAATGAAAATGAGTGGGAATGATGAGGGTAAAGGGGAATTAAAAATCTATAAGGGAAATGGTAATATGACAAATTTTTTAATAACCTGGTATCTTTGAATTGTTTGGCCACAGTGTTAGAAAAATCATGAACCAACAATATAAAATAAACTTCCACCCCAAAAAAATGTAACATGACTTATTGAAACACATGAATGGTTTCACAAACCATTCTTAATCTATGAACAATATTATTTCCAAAATAATACTCTATTTCATGGTTAGCCGCTTGGATACTATTAACCGTATAAAAATCATGTCCCCTAGACTGTGTCCCCAAAAATTGAGGTTTTCAACCTTTAACACTCATGGTCTAAAATAAAATAAAAATAAATAAAAAAACCTCAAAATTAGTTATACTAATGATATGGAAAGTTTCAAAATTCTATACACCATATTAATTGTTTCCTATAGAAATTCATTGGGTCTCATCAAATAAAAATAGGTGAGGCCAGTTCTCTATCTCTAAATATTTTTACTCCCATATCTCATTCATATTAATACCATACTGTGAAAGCACATGAACCGAGGTGTAGTCATACCATAGAGAACCATATGGTGATAATACAATATATGATTGTGATACTCTATTATGATGATATCGGGAACCATATCCAAATATTCCCACTCTATTACATGATATGGATATAAATTGTAAATTTTTAGCTAGTATATATGAATTTTTCCATCAATATTTTTCAACTATGGTGTAAATTCCAATTGATAGGTTTCCTTCCAATGTTTATCCATAATATGAAACAAACTGATATAACACAATGATAACTTCCCCTTCTTTCCCAAGAGATGATTTCCATGTCAAAAAGATACTTATTGAAACACCTTATCACCAAAAAAAACTCTAATATGTGGTTAAAATGATCTGTATACAATTTTTGGTGACTTTGAGATACCACTAACCACTTTCAGATCAACTGTAGTTTCTCCCTAATCTTCTAAATGAGGCTTGTTCCCAATATTTTATTGTCACCATGCTCAGTCAAATATGATGGGGACCGATGTGGGGGCCCATAAAACACCTCAAAATAGGCCATCTTGATCGATTATTGTTAAATATTTTTGTATGAAAACTCAACCATAGACTTATACCTCTCCCAAGAAATTACAAAGTCAAGTATGCATACATGAATCATGCCCCCAAAAATCTGGATGGGGCACTCAGTTTGACTATCCATATACAAGTTTTATGTCATGTTCAACTTCAAATGTGTTCCAAAATCCTCCTAGACACTCTTCTAAAATCAAGAATTAAAATATGAATTATTTTAATAAAATATCATTGTGGTATCCCTATGAAGACAAATGATCTCCTAAATATACAGGTGTCCAATCTCCTCTAACTTTGTTAACTCCCTAATGGGATGAAAATGGGTTTAATTAGTCAATCAATATATAATCACCCAAATATAATATTTTCAAATGGGATTATGATTTAAACTGATAAAAAATTATATTTAAATCTCATACCACCTCCATACCAGAATGCTAAGAGGCTGGTCTAACACAATCGGCATTTTACGATCAGTTTTGATCCTCTTACAGTTAAAACAGAAGGTTAAAAAATCACAACTGATCATTTCATCCTAGGACACAAGTAAATAATCCTAAAATTATAAAACATCATGGTATCCCATGTCTGTAAAAACCAAGAAGAATAGTTCCCCTCAAACATTACCACCTACCTCAATGTTAAAGGAACCACTAACCACTTATTTAAGAAAAATATATCATCATAATACTAAGACAAATCACCCATGGTTTCCCCGCCATTTAAGGATCTGATAATCTACTAGAATTTAGGATTATAATAATTAATACACTAAACCTAGTCAACAAGAGAGGACATGACCCAAACAATGATCAAAAAAATATTCTCTATGTCATCTCATTCTTCTAAACTCATATCAACAAAAAAACCCATAAAATTACACTCATCCAAAAAATATTTAATAGCATGGATCAGAAACATTATAATCATGGAATTGATGATCACATTCCCATTAATAAGGATATATGATTTATCAAAATCAAACATCTAAATACATTCCACCTAGGGCCTCTTCATAGGGATTAGGTTCATCTTTATGAAAATAGAAAATAGGATCTTATGATCTGAATAAACTATAAACTACTTCATAAAAATGTAATGGTGTGAAGTCTTCAATGTATACACCACAGCTACCAACTATGGGTCATGTTTGGGTAAATTATTCTCATTTTTACATAGAATATTTGGTCAATATGAACCCACATGATCATTATAAATCATTACACACACTAACCCCACACTTGAGGCATCAAAAAATAGATAATATACCTTCTCATCACTAGTAATAACTAAAAGAAGATCTGATGTCAACAAAACCTGGGACTACCCAAATGAATGTTGGCACTTATATCTCTACTCAAACATCACTCCTTTCTGATTCAATTTTTTCATTATAGAATCTATCTTATATAATTATTATACAATGTTATGTTAATACCCAAAAAACCTAAAAGGATTCGAATCGTAAACACATTATTATGTCACTCCCATGATATAAACACAAGGATATTCTCATGGTATACTAAAATAACATTCTTAGAAATAAGATGACCCAAAAAAATACCTATTAGTTCTACAATTGGAATTTATATAGGTTATAATATAGGTTATAGTCTCCCAAGGTTCCCAAAAAACCATCAAATAGTATTTATAGTCCTCCTTAATATTAGAATAAACAAGATATCATTAATGAAAATGACCATCAACAAGTCTAAAATGTGATAAAAGATCTATTTCATCAACCTCAAAATGACTATAGGGACATTGGTACGTCCAAAAAAATAGATACTAAAATATTCTGTATTTTATTCTGAAGGTGTTACTCTAAATATCCTCGTTTTGGGCCCTCAACTGATGATACCCTAAAATTAGGTCAATTTTATGAGCTCCCCTAAGTGGATCAAAAAGATAATTGATCTGTGTCCATGGGTATTTATTCCTAATGGTCTCATGGTTTTACTTATAATAATATTTTTAACATTTAAGACTCCCGAAAATCAACTTTATGAATAGAATAGTTGACACACCCAGGGACACGTTAGGATAAATAAATCCCTTTCTTTCATGGTCCTCCAACATTACATTTAACTCAATTAAATCTGTCGGATCCATCTACTATGATGGTAAATAAGTGGGGTTTTTCTAGGGGGAATATCAATAGTGAATTAGACCTCTTAGTAGGGAAAAAACTATGAAAAAACATATGTAAACACCTTGGGGTAATAATCCACAACCACTAGAAGCTGGCCATCTGAACCATTCTCTACAACATTATTAAACAACCTTGTTAAGTGATATGAAATAAACTCCCCGGCCTTAGATCCCACTCAACTTGAAATATCTCAGTTATACTATTAGGATATAAAAATTAGATCATACGATGATAGCTTCCAATATAATTCTTGAAATTGGTTATCCAATCCATAATGACATTGAGATAAATAACATTCAGTTCCAACATGATTAATTCCCAAAAAATCAATTTAATTATTAAAACATAATATTCTAGGAATATAAAACCTAACTCCTTCAATCCCAATAAGGTAAGTCGATTTATTACAAATGTAATAAATTATGCTCTCATACCCAAAGAATCCATAAAATTTAACAAGATTAAGGAATGGGAATCGCCTATATCAAGCCAGGTTGAAGCCATTGAATAAGTGATAAAAATAATCCCTCCAAAAAATGGTCTACCTAGAATTATAATCCTTAGTTCCCATATCTTCTACATATAGATTCTATGACTTAGTACTTCCAAAGGACATCCAATCTAGTTGATAATACCCTTAATATTGTGGTAAATGTTTATTTTATCTAAAATATACATATTTAAATATTATATAATTTTATATGAACATTAAATATATCTCAAAAAAATACACTCTCAAGGACCATAATGGTTTTTTGTATTTGATTACTAGATATATAATTATCTTATTTCATGAATGATCTCAAATATATACCATAATTTTCTCACATAGAACACTTCATAGTCTTACCCTAGTTAAAACCATTCTTCATAGCCTAGGGAAAGGAAACATAAGAAAGTTTGATCTTATATTATCTATTAGGGTAAACATGGTAGATATCATTCAAACATAATATATAAGAATACCATGAGTGTAAGGGTATGATATCATGAACATAACATTTGAAATAATATACCCAACAATTCATATATCATAATCCTGCCATAAGGATTTTTAAAATCATAAGACATAAATCATAGAAGAATCAAAGGTTGTTTACCATAAAGTCATAAAGTAAGAATAAGAAAATGGAATAGAGAGTGGAATAAATATTATGGAATAATAATAATCAAAGAAATATTATGTTAAGGCTACCTACCAAGATATTTATTACATGTTAGGTTTAGGATAACCACCCATGTACCTACATCGGGCCTGGGATAACCTCTCATATACTTTTGTTCAATCTTGCGATAACCTCCCATGTACCCTTGGATACCAAAATCATTAATTGTTACCAAATTCATTATGGGGTTATAATTCACCCATGCATCACATAGTTATAATACAATTTTATGTTTTCTACAAGATCATGAAAATATTTATAATTTAGTTATAGCATAACCCATGGAAAAGAAAATGGGTTTCATGAATATATCATCATCATAATAATAAATGATTTATTTAATGAGTAATAATGGTATGATCAAATTGTATCCCCTATGAAGCATATATAGTATCAATGGATGTTCTTATATATGAACATATGTTTAAAAGATCACGAGAACATTTCTTGAGTAAAATACCCATTTAATATGAAATCTAAAATTTAAAATATAAAAAATTAAAAAATATTAATAAAAATATTTTCATTGAATAAAACTATGTAAACATGTAATAAAATATTAAAATCAAATATTAGTCATGTAAGTGTGGAAAGTAGTTCATGCATTATATATTAAAATAAAGATTGCATTCAATACTTTAAAAATGTACCTTGTATGGAAACTGTCAAGAAGATTCCTTTTAAAAATTATTATAGATAGTAAAACATGGGTAAAAATTACATTAATAAATAATTGAAGAATTATAAAAATATTATTGAAAACATTTGAATGAAAATATATACATGGAGAAAAAATATTCCAAACCATATAAGAAAACAAATTTGTGTTTCCTTATAAATATTATTTAGGGATTTCAAGTACTTAGAGAGAGGAAAATAAAGTAGAAAATTTAATTTTTATAAATAAATAAAGGATAAAAAAATTCCTAATATTTTTTAAATATGGATTAATTAATTTCATTATCATAAATTTTAGAATAAAAAATCTCCGTAAAATGTGATATTCTCACATAAAACCCCAACCTTATGTTTGACATACTTCTTAATACTTATAACCTTTTGTATAATAAATATAAATTTATTTTAATTCTATACCATGACTATATTCAAACTTATAATACCATATATGGTTTACTTATAACATCTTATCATCGGTTCATTAATATCTCTTTATTAAAATCATTTTTATTGGTGATAAATATTGGGTTTTCATGTATGTTTTGATATAGTTGTTATGTCCCTTACATATTTATCGTGCTTTCATAATCTCAAAAAAAAATTTAATAATATAAATATAGTATATATTCATTATATAAATATTTATAACCATTAATAAAAGGTATAAATTGTGAAATGAATTAGTTTATTCATGGGGATGGTGTTCCATACGTACAAAAGAACGTTGTTTTCATTTTATAACGAAAGGAATAAAATAATGATAAATAATATTTTATCATTATATAATCAAAATTGTATTATAAATCTAAAATATATTTATTAAATTATTTATTATATCCTTTAATTTTATCTAGTTATGTTAAATGAATTATATCGCCTTGAAGAGGGGGTAGTCCACACATTTTCATGAGTGATAATTTCATTTCCCATTTTCTGTAAAGGAGGTGAAAAATGGTTGTCCCATTATCCTTATGAAACCTAAATATAATTATTATAATAAATTAAATATTTTATTCTGGATAAAAATTATTTAAATTAATTATAATTAGAAAACAATCTTGAAAGTTTCTAATAAGATTATTACATTTTCTTTGACAGACCTCCTTTGGCTTGCACCTTAATCCTTCAGAGGATAGTTCTAGGGTAATATAAGGCCCCGGCCTTAAACTTTACTTAATATTGAATTAAATGAATAATTCACATTGAAGGTCTTTTCAGGTTTAGAGTTTTAGAGAATTAGGATATAACTATTACATCTCAAAGGATTACAAAGTAGACACTTCTACTAAGTTTCCATAAAATAAAAACTCTTAAAAATAAACATGTCTAGTTCTATGATTTAGATAGCATGTCTTTACTTGATCCCATCCTTGACCCTATTCCACATTATGTCCTGTGAAAAACATTTCAAAAAACTTGGAGTGATCATAAAAAGCTCAGTAAAGGATACACAAAGAAGGAAAACTGTTAGTTTTTCAAAACAACAAGTAAACCATGAATACTTTATCAAAGTAATACTTTTCACCTTTATGAAGTAGTAAATACTCTTCACTGAATAAAAGATCATTACTTACCCTTTTGTAAGAAAAATATTACCATAAAACCCATATAAAGATCACATAACATATAAAGGTAACTTGGGACATAAACATACTTAAATGGAATAACCATACGGTCGACTTCCACACATACTTAATAGAATAGCCATACGTCTGACTTCCATACCCAATGCATTGGAGGTTATAACGTAACCACCCGTCCTGGTATTCACGGAACCACCCGTCACATGGTTTATCACGTAACCACCCGTAAAATGTCCAAGTACCATCATTACACATAAAATATTGAAAATATAAACATTTCAATAACAACATTTCATTTCCAATCATAATAAGTAATTCCAAGATATTGAATTAATCAATCCATTTTCAAAAACCATTTAAAAGAGATTTTTGAATCAAAGTGTCCCATACCACTTTGATGATTTTAAGGGAATTATAATTTTAAAACATTAATGCCCATATAAATAAATACTGAAACCCATTTTTAAAACATGGACATTAAAGATAAAGATTTAGAATAATGAATCTTTAAAACATTTAAAACAATATTTTTGTTAAAGAGTTTTTAACAAAATGAGAGACTCTTGAATACAAATAATTGCGGAATAACATTTAATCCGAACTTTATAATATCATGATAATAAAGGGATTCATGATATAATATGTCAAAGGATAGTATACATACCATATAAGAGTGAATTGGTGCATAACAACAATGAAGACTCAATGGAAATGTAAATTGAGATGAAATCCATTATAAAGATGGTATCCTTAAATTAAGGATAAATCTACCACATAATTATGTGTGAGAAATATAAATACACCCAATATAAGTGGATACTAAGTGTGAAACAATCATAGGTCATTCACACATAATATTGGAAAAACAAAACCAATGACATAGATATTTAACTCAATGAAATGAGATTGAGTTATGATTTCCCATACAAGTTCGTAAGAATTTATCAATGAGATGATTATGTGTAGAAATATTATATCTACACAATGTTTTGTGGAAATTACAACATAGATATTCCACACATAATCTTGGCATAATAAAATCAATAAGTAGAGGTTTAACCCAAAGAATTGAAAGTGGGTTAAGAAGTTCCCTTATAGAAATCCGACAGCCTAACGGCGTCACTTTAAAATTCAGAAAACGAGTTGATGAGAGAGAAAATGGTATCTAATCACTTGGAAATAAAATTTACATAAATAAATATATAGAAAAACATATCCCAACATAATATTATGTGAATTAAAAGACATTAAAAAATAAGTCTTTTAAAAAGAGGAGGGTGAAAGGTTCCCTTACCGAGTTGGGTAACTTTCGAAACGTACACCCCATGAAAGAAGGGTCATACAATGAAGATGTAAATACCCATAAATGAAATTATACTAAAAAAAGTGTATAATAATGGACAGTACATACACCACTCAAAGTAAATAGTGGCAAACATAGCATAAATGTCACGGGAATAAAAGTGAGATGAAAAATCCCTTACAAAAACTCGGCAGCCTAACGGCGCCACTTAAAACTTCAAAAAATGGATTTATGAGACAAATTAAGGTGTCTCATAATATTAACATAAAAATTAAAGTATGAGGAATATAAAATAAAATCCCCAAACATAAGAAATATGATCTTAAAAGAAATGACATAAAAGAGAGTACTTAAAAAGAAAGAGAGAGGTTGGATCCCTTACCTCATGTCTGACATGACTCGATCGTTCTTTAATCTCCTGAATAATAAAATTTGGTAAATTTATAATTTCTTAAGGGCCTCCTTTAAAAATTATTATTCAGTTCATATCACATATTATAATGTTATAATAATTTGTTAATAAAGGGAGTTCATATCAGACGTTTTTGTCGATGTTCGGTACATGAGTAAAAATTGAACTTGTTGGAAAACAATTTTCCATGTAGTTATAGGTACATCATCTCCAGAATAGTATTAATGTTTTAAATATCATATATATCCAATAGATATTCATTTTTTACTATTCCATACCATTTTTATATAAAAAGATTAAAAGCACCGTTCATGGAGACGGTAGGCCGTATATACGCATGAACGCTACTTTCATTTTTTTGTCATATTAATGGAATTAAAGTTAAAAGATAGATATATATATATTATAATTCTAGAATGATATCCATAATTTATATGTAATATATGACATATATATCCATTATATATATGTACTTATAATATTACATAACATTTGGAGATAAGAAATGATATGTACCGTTCATGGAGATGGTAAGCCGTACGTACGCATAAACGTTACTTTCATTTCTTTGGCACATTAATGGAATTAAAACTAGATGAGAGGTATATATATATTATAATTCAAGTATAATATATATGTTATATATATCACATAAGTTCATCAATTTCATTATTTATACATTCCATGTATTGCATGAACGAGTCACGTCACTTGAGGGGGCGGTAGTCCACACTTCCTCAAATGAAATTATCGCATTTGCACAACATGAAAAGCATAAATGTATTTATTAAATATAAAATACAGAAGCATAGAGAGGAAATAAATATAATATATATCATAAATAAATATAGTTCCATCATAATGGCCACCATGAGAGGTGGTATGAGAATATAGAAAAATCATCATTTCGTGAGTCCGTAATTCACCATCCACAGAAACAGTATATTCCTTAACCATTAGACGGTGGTGTGTGTTAGTGTAGCTTGAATCCTCATCATAAAAACATCCTATTATATTGAAGATACTGGTTTTGTTACAAAAATAAATAAATAAATAGAGTTTAGGGGGATGGAAAAGCAAAATAAAACAAAAGAACAATAGGGAAGAGATTACCTTTAAAACGGGTAACTCTTTTCGATTTGAGCTCAAAGGCTTCCTTAGAAAGACTTCTGCCCAAAGTGAGGCTTCTAGGAGTAAGACAGGTATGTGGAGAGACAAAATGGAAATTGTTTGCTGAGACAGAGGCTTGAGAGGTTTGGGTAAGGTGGTAGAGGCGGGGGCCTTTTATAAGAGGAGAGGAGGGGCACTCTTGGAAAGTCTTGAAAAGTAACATTATTATGAAATTCTTTTCGGATTTTAAAGGTCCCAAAATTATATATTTCTAGGATAAGGTGATAATAGTTATAAATACACACATCCAATAGGTTTTTGAAAATTTTAGGTCTTATATTTTACATCATCTTTTCATTTTATTTAAATCGTTAAATAATGAGGTAATTGTTGCATCATCATGGTGTCATATATAATTTAATTTATTTAATGTCTAAAAATTATAAAAAAAATATCATGATTTAGGAAATATGTTTATATTTCTAATGAATATTTATAGTCAAAAATATGACTTGTATAACCCCATGTAAAAAAATTTTTAGTAAAACAACACATGTTTGTGACATTTTAATTTTAACTTTAAATAAAAAGTTATTAATGTCATTTTCCTACCAAAGTGGCTCCATGGGGTCCCCAAGTTGACCCATGGATTTTCTTGGTCGGAAATGACTCATCCAACAAGGGTAGGTCATGTGTCAAGGTCATTTCATATTATTAAAACATTATGTTTACCTTAAACTACCGTAATTACCTCTAATCACGATTAAAAACTTAAAAGTTACTATTCACCAAAAAAAATATTTTAATCCCATTGAACCACATTTTAAATCCTAATGACAACCATGTATGTTGGATTTTTGAAATTCAAATCACAGAAGTGGTAAAGTTTCATTTAAACGAAAAATCAGTTTTTAAACTACCACTTAGTGATTTCACTATTCATCAAAAATTGAAGTTTTTCAGAAAAATACCAAAAATTCACCCTAAGCTATATTTGATATTCAGAATTCAAAAATTATGTCTATTTTACAAAATTCAAAACATATAAGTTGCATTAATTAATTTAATAATTTATTCCCACTGTCAAAACAAATAGCGTGTTTTTAAGAAATAATATCTATTAAAAGATTGACACTAGTTTAAGTCCAATTTCAAAGTGAAATTAATTCCATTGACCACTATTGGATTAAATGGTAAAAATATATTATAATTTCACTTTAAAACCAATTAAAAATATAAAATAATCATATAAATAAATTAGATTAAAAATAGGTTTTGAATTAAAATACAACATTTTTCACTATTCATTAAAAAAATAAACTTTATCAGAAAAATACCAAAAATTTACACAAAGTAAATTTTGATGTCCTGATTCTAAAGAAGAATTTATTTTGTCAAATATAATAGATAAAATTGTCAAAAGGTGGATTTAAAAGAGGTTCTCCATCAAAAGGCTGTTAATCGACCTTTTAAAGAATATTAAATTGTTTACACTTAAAATTGGATTCATTCACATTTTTAATCCTCTAAAATTTATTGTAAAAAGTAAAAATATTTGAAAAACATATATAATCATTTTGTATTTAGTTCTGTTCATTCCCATCATTACAATGGCTAGGTGTTAACTATCATTTAAAATAAAATTATTTTATTATTAGAGTGAAACGTAAGATTTAAAAGGAACTCATTATTGTGTATTGGGTAAGCCATTGAGCATAGTGTTCCCTTTAAATTAATATTAACATTTTATTCCCAAATAGGGATAAATATGAAATTTTCATATTCTTTATTTACCTAGGGTGTTACATCCTTCCCCCTTTTGGGAATTGCGTCCTCGCAATTTTAAAAATTGGGCTTGGAAACTTCATTGAAAATCCAAAAATCGGAACAAGAGTCAGTAAAAATATCACTTTAAAATAAAGAAAGAGAAGTACAAAGGTCACCCGAGTTAACCCATACTACGATTCCATATAGAAAAACATAGACATGGAAGAAAAAACAAAGGTTCATGTTCTAATGGAGAGTGATAGAAAACAATTTTAGGAGAAAGTTAACCACAAGAAAATCACAAACTTGGGATGGGTTAAACGATATTTGATTCCCCAGTAGGAAAAATTAACAGACAACATTTTTGTTTTAAGTTACTTTTCATTGAGGAATTTATTTATGAGCTTAACTAAAACATAATGAAACATACTTACTTATCATGTTGGCTTTCAATTTTTACTAGATTTCTTACACGAATTCATATTTTCTCCAAAAGACAAGTATTTAGGATGACTTGTTCACATTAAGAGAGCTATAATCAACATCTAGAGAATCACCTAATCCACAAAAGAGAACTATATATTTCTCATGTCTTTAGACCTTAAACAAAACTAAAACCAAAAAGGTTTGTACGAGATCAGATAATCCAGAAAAGTATAACCCTTTATAAAAAGAAAATCTATTCTTAATCTCCAAAAAATTTCCAACAAAACCCAAAGTTCAACGAAGGCCATTCGATAAACAATTTGTCCATAAAATTCTTCAAAGTAAACCAAACTAAGATTGAAACTAAAATATTTAAAGGATTTAATCACATAGTCTTCCAAGGTAAAAATTAACACTTATCTTCAAATAACATCAATTTCTCTTAAAGTCTCATATTGAAAAGTAATTAACCTAATCACATATCCTCCATGATAGGGTAATAATTTCCATAGATAACCTAAAATCAACTTAATCTTAATTCATAAAATCATCTAACTAAAAATAATAAGTCATACTAACCAGGGACTTCACGTAGTCCAGTGGTAGGCGATAAATACCAGTCGCACTTTGTTTGTGGGTTCGATTCCCATAGCTTTGTCCGACGTGACGGGTTGTCACACGGTCTGCGTGTTGTCTTTTTTCCAAAACTATATAATTCTTAAAACATTCCCCAAAATGAGATAAAATCTTCAAAAATAATTATAACATATTTTAACCTCAATTTTATCTCATGCCTTTCATTTTCCATCATAACATATAGTAACCCATAATTACCTCAAAAGTAAGGATTATATAAACCTTAATGGTTACCTTTATAATTATTACCTGAACTTCCACATCGAGTTGGTTCTCTCGTACATGATTCATTAGACAACTCACCAAGGTTCAAGTGGTTGATCATGACTCCTGATAGTTGGTTTAGAATAACCACGATATTTCTCATTGAATCCCCCTTTTCATCCAGTCTCTTAATCAGAGAACCACCACAGTTTCCTTCAAACCCATTGTCACTTTGGTGCCTGCTAGATCCATCCATTTACTCAAACCAAAAATGTCAGGGTGAGTATATCAACAAAATTATCATGTACTAATGAGGAAGATAAACACTAATATATACTTACTCATTCACTTTATCTAAAAACTATGACTCTTTCTGAAATCCTATCCATTATGGTAATGTCACTTATGCTTATAGAATACCCTAACCTCTAAAGTTATCTAAACCGACCTCCGATACCAACTATAAGGCCCCATCCTTAAACTTTACTTAATATTGAATTAAATGAATAATTCACATTGAGGATCTTTTCTGGTTTAGAGTTTTAGAGAATTAGGACAAAACTATTACATCTCAAAAGATTACAAAGTAGACACTTCTACTAAGTTTCCATAAAATAAAAACTCTTAAAAATAAACATGTCTAGCTCCATGTTTTAGATAGCATGTCTTTCCTTGATCCCATCCTTGACCCTATTCCACATTATGTCCTGTGAAAAACATTTCAAAAAACTTGGGGTGAGCATAAAAAGATCAGCAAAGGATACACAAAGAAGGAAAACTATTAGTTTTTCAAAACAACAAGTAAACCATAAATACTTTATCAAAGTAATACTTTTCACCTTTATGAAGTAGTAAATACTCTTCACTGAATAAAAGATCATTACTTTCCCTTTTGTAACAAAAATATTACCATAAAACCCATATAACGATCACATAACATATAAAGGTAACTTGGGACATAAACATACTTAAATGGAATAACCATACGGTCGACTTTCACACATACTTAATGGAATAGCCATACGGCCGACTTCCATACCCAATGCATTGGAGGTTATAACGAAACCACCCGTCCTGGTATTCAAGGCACCACCTGTCATATGGTTTATCACGTAACCACCCATAAAATGTCCAAGTACCATCATTACACATAAAATATTGAAAATATAAACATTTCAATAACAACATTTCATTTTCAATAACAATAAGTAATTCCAAGATATTGAATTAATCAATCCATTTTCAAAAACCATTTATAAGATATTTTTTAATCAAAGTGTCCCATACCACTTTTAAGATTTTAAGGGAATTATAATTTTAAAACATTAATTTCCATATAAATAAATATTGAAAACCATTTTCAAAACATGGACATTAAAGATAAAGATTTAGAATAATGAATCTTTAAAACATTTAAAATGATATTTTTGTTAAAGAGTTTTTAACAAAATGAGAGACTCTTGAATACAAATAATTGCAGAATAACATTTAATCTGAACTTTATAATATCATGAGAATAAGGGGATTCATGATATAATATGTCAAAGGACATTATACACACCATATAAGAGTGAATTGGTGCATAACAACAATGAAGTCTCAATGGAAATGTAAATTGAGATGAAATCCATTATAAAGATGGTATCCTTAAATTAAGGATAAATATACCACATAATTATGTGTGATAAATATAAATACACCCAAAATAAGTGGATATTAAGTGTGAAAAAATCATAGGTCATTCACGCATAATCTTGGAAAAACAAAACCAATGACATAGATATTTAACTCAATGAAATGAGATTGAGTTATGATTTCCCATACAAGTTCGTAAGAATTTATCAATGATATGATTATTTTTATAAATAGTATATCTTCACAAAGGTTTGTGGAAATTACAACATAGATATTCCACACATAATCTTGGCATAATAAAATCAAGAAGTAGAGGTTTAACCCAAATAATTGAAAGTGGGTTAAGAAGTTCCCTTACAGAAATCTGACAGCCTAACGGCGTCACTTTAAAATTCAGAAAATGAGTTGATGAGAGAGAAAATGGTATCTCATCACTTGGAAATAAAATTTACATAAATAAGGATATATAAGAACATATCCCAACATAATAGTATGTGAATTAAAAGACATAACAAAAGAAGTCTTTTAAAAAGAGGAGGGTGAAAGGTTCCCTTACCGAGTTGGGTAACTTTCGAAACGTACACCCCATGGAAGAAGGGTCATACAATGAAGATTTAAATACCAATAAATGAAATTATACTACAAAAAGTGTATAATAATGGATAGTACATACACCACTCAAAGAAAATAGTGGCAAACATAGCATAAATGTCATGGTAATAAAAGTGAGATGAAAAATCCCTTACGAAAACTCGGCAGCCTAACGGCGCCACTTAAAACTTCCAAAAATGGATTTATGAGATCAAATAGGGTCTCTCATAATATGAAAATAAAAAGTACAGTATGAGTAATATAAAAGAAAATCCCCAAACATAAGAAATATGAGCTTAAAAGAAATGACATAAAAGAGAGTACTTAAAAAGAAAGAGAGAGGTTGGATCCCTTACCTCGTGTCTGACATGACTCGATCGTTCTTTAATCTCCTGAATAATAAAATTTGGTCAATTTATAATTGATTAAGTAACTCCTTTAAATATTATTATTCAGTTAATATCACATATTATAATGTTATAATAATTGGTTAATAAAGTGAGTTCATATCAGACATTTTTGTCGATGTTCGGTACATGAGTAAAAATTGAACTTGTTGGAAAAGAATTTTCCATGTAGTTATAGGTACATCGTCTCCAGAATATTATTAATGTTTTAAATATCATATATATCCAGTATATATTAATTTTTTACTATTACATAACATTTGGAGATAAAAAACTTAAAAGCACCGTTCATGGAGACGGTAGGTCGTACGTACGCATGAACGCTACTTTTATTTTTTTGTCATATTAATGGAATTAAAGTTAAAAGAGAGATATATATATTATAATTACATAATTATATCCATCATTTAGATGTAATATATGACATATATATCCATTATATATATGTACTTATAATATTACATAACATTTGGAGATAAGAAATGAAATGTACCGTTCATGGAGACGGTAAGTCGTACGTACGCATGAACGCTACTTTCATTTCTTTGGAACATTAATGGAATTAAAACTAGATGATAGATATATATATATTATAATTACAGTATATTATATATGTTATATATATCACATAAGTTCATCAATTTCATTATTTATACATTTCATTTATTGCATGAACGAGTCACATCACTTGAGGGGGCGGTAGTCCACACTTCCTCAAATGAAATTATC
The DNA here is from genome assembly GCA_963277665.1 of Viscum album. Classification (NCBI taxonomy): domain Eukaryota; kingdom Viridiplantae; phylum Streptophyta; class Magnoliopsida; order Santalales; family Viscaceae; genus Viscum; species Viscum album. The sequence goes on from OY728119.1 coordinate 1,947,822,494, forward strand.
ACATTTGCACAACATGCAAAGCATAAAGGTACGTATTAAATATAAAATACAGAAGCATAGAGAGGAAATAAATATAATATATATAATAAATAAATATAGTTCCATCATAATGTCCACCATGACAGGTGGTTTGAGAAGATAGAACAATCATCGTTTCGTGAGGCAGTAATTCACCATCCACAGAAACAGTATGTTCTTTAACCATTAGACAGCGGTGTGTGTTAGTGTAGCTTGAATCCTACTCATAACAACATCCTAGTATATTGAATATAATTTTGTTTTTACAAAAAAAGTAAAAAGAGTTTAGGGGGTTGGAGAAGAAAAATAAAACAAAAGAACACTAGAGAAGACATTACCTTTAAAACGGGTAACTCTTTTTTATTTGAGCTCAAAGGATTCCTTGGAAATACTTCTGCCCAAAGTGAGGCTTCTAAAAGTAAGAGAGGGATTTGTACAGACAAAATGGAATGGTTTTTCCGAGCCAAAGGCTTGAGAGGTGTGGGTAAGGTGGTAGAGGCGGGGGCCTTTTATAAGAGGAGAGGAGGGGCACTCTTGGAAAGTCTTGAAAAGTAACATTATTATAAAATGATTTTCAGATTTTAAAGGTCCAAAAATTATATATTTCTAGGATAAGGTGATAATATTTATAAATACACACATCCAATAGGTTTTTGACAATTTTAGGTCTTATATTTTACATTATGTTTTCATTTTATTTAAATAGTTAAATAATGAGGTAATCGCTGCATCATCATGGTGTCATAAATAATTTAATTTATTTAATGTATAAAAATTATAAAAAAAATATATCATGATGTAGGAAATATGTTTATATTTCTAATGAATATTTATAGTCAAAAATATGACTTGTATAACCCCATGTAAAAAATGTTTTAGTAAAACAACACATGTTTGTGACATTTTAATTTTAACTTTAAATAAAAAGTTATTAATGTCATTTTCCTACCAAAGTGGCTCCATGAGGTCCCCAAGTTGACCCATGGATTGTCTTGGTCTCCCATGACTCATAAAATAAGGTTAGGACATGTTTCAAGGTCATTTCATATTATTAAAACATTATTTTTACCTTAAACTACACTAATTACCTCTAATCACGATTAAAAACTTAAAAGTTACTATTCACCTAAAAAAAGTATTTTAATCCCATTGAACCACATTTTAAATACTAATGCAACCATGTATGTCGGATTTTTGAAACTCAAATCACAGAATTGGTAAAGTTTCATTTAAACAAAAAATCAGTTTTTAAACTACCACTTAGTGGTTTCACTATTCATCAAAAATTGAAGTTTTTCAGAAAAATACCAAAAATTCACCCTAAGCTATATTTGATATTCAGAATTCAAAAATGATTTATATTTTATAAAATTCAAAACATATAAGTTGAATTAATTAATTTAATAATTAATTCTCGCTGTCAAAACAAATAGCGTGTTTTTAAGAAACAATATCTATTAAAAGATTGACACTAGTTTAAGTCCAATTTCAAAGTGAAATTAATTCCAATAACCACTATTGGATTAAATGGTAAAAATATATTCTAATTTAACTTTAAAACAAATTCAAAAGATAATATAATCATATAAATAAATTATATTAAAAATAGGTTTTGAATTAAAATACAACATTTTTCACTATTCATTAAAAAAATGAACTTTTTCGGAAAAATACCAAAACATTTCACAAAGTAAATTTTGAGGTCCCAATTCTAAAGAATAATTTTATTTTGTCAAATATAACACATAAAACTTTCAAAAAGTGGATTTAAAATAGGTTCTCCATCAAAAGGCGGTTAATCTACCTTTTAAGGAATATTAGATCGTTTACGCTTAAAATTGGGTTCATTCACATTTTTAATCCTCTAAAATTTATTGTAAAAAGTAAAAATATTTGACAAACATATATAATCATTTTTTAGTTAGTTCTGTTCATTCCCGGCATTACAACGGCTAGGTGTTAACTACCATTTAAAATAAAATTGTTTTATTATTAGAGTGCAACATAAGATTTCAAAGGAACTCATTGTTGCGTATTGGGTAAGCCATCAAGCATAACGTTCCCTTTAAATTAATATTAACATTTTATTCACAAATAGGGATAAATATGAAAATTTCATGTTCTTTATTTACCTGGGGTGTTACAGGTAAGACTATGATCTCAAGTATGAAGAGAAGTAATATAGGAGGTTTTTTTGGTTGGTATGGGATAATCTATATGGATAAAAATTTGTGAATAAGGGATGAAGTTTTTACCATTTTATAATTGCAGGGAGGGACACACATGGAACTATATAAACGATTTAAATATTATGCAGTTACTTTCTTATGAAATTGGATCCAAATGGACAAGAAATTGATGTTAAGATAATATAAGGTCTAACTATCTTCAAAAAACAATATTTATACAATTTTATGTTGTATTTTTACCCTTATATCATAGTTTAACCCCCCCCCCCCCAATAAACACATTTTACGCAAACTGTGGAAACACATTTTTACAATTTTTACTATTCATTATAAAAAATGAACGAAGCCTAAAAAATAAATATGGAAATTCTGACTATAAATATAGAAAAAAAATTAAATTAATTTAATATAATTTATATATAATATCTTTAAAATAATTATGGAAAATGAAATGAAAACATTTTTCAGAAAAAATGTATTTTTAATTAGAAAACTATATTTACATTCATTACTCACCTATCAAAAACCATTTGAAGAATGTTAAAATATAATATTTAATATAAAATTTTCATTTTTAATTATAATCGATATTAACTAGTAATTTATTGAATTCATTATTATTAAAATATATTATGCATGTAAAAAAATTCTAAAAAAAAACTCTTTTTACCTTCAAATGATTTTATCTTTATTCATAACCATTAGAGAAAAAATATTTGAATTATTATTCATAAATTACCAATAAATTATTTTAAAATATCTTTCTAATTGTGATTTATATATTTTTTCATTTAAAAATATATATCACATTTAAAAATAAATTTCATACAAAACATAGTTCTTTTATTCATTAAATTATTTTATTAAAAAATATTTATTATATCTTAGGAACTCATAAATACATTTAAAATAAGGAAATAAATTATATATATATTATAATTTTGATAATATTATATATTCCAACTAATACAATGTTTATCTTTTAAATGTTAAAATATATCACGATTCATTTAGAATCAGTATTTCATGAAAATAAAGATATTAAATACTTAAATTTTTCAATGGAATACATATAAACTCTCTGGGTGTTACAATATCCCACATTTAGAATGATTTTTATCCATTTACTCTGATGAAAAAATCAGGATAATTCTTCTTCATCCCATCCATAGGTACCCATATATCTTCCTTGAATTTTTTATTCCTCAAATAAAATTTAACAAAGTGAGTGGTCCTGTTCCATAGAATACTATCCATGTGATCTATTATTTCTTCTGGTTATTCCTCATAAAAATATTTTGCTCTAATTTTTCAAAATTTGAGTTTAGAATATGTGAAAGATTAGTTATGTACTTCCTCAATAGATATACATAGATAACATCATGAACTTAAGAGAGGTTTGGTTGAAGCACCAAGGGAAAATCTATCATTCTTACCTGATCAAAAATATAGAAGGGACTAACTATTTCTAATATTTTATTTATTTATGAATCTCACAACATTATTCCATGTATAAATTCATAGTAATAAATTATCAACAACATTTAATTCTATATTTTAATTAGTATTTTCATCATAAAACTTTTAATGACTCTGAGTTGCATTTATGTGTTGCTGAATGTCCCTAGCATTCTCTACTATTCCCATAGTTAGATTAGGTCCCAATATTTTTCATTATTTAACTTCATCCTAACATGTAATAGTTTTAATATTATTTCCATAGATGAATTAATAAGAACCCATATGAATTCTAAAGTGAATGTTTTTGTTATAATAGAATTGTGTAGGTGGATATTGTGATCCTAACCACATTTGAAATCAGGATAATAGGATCTTATAATATCCTCCAAACTTTCAATGGCTCTCATAGACTGTCCATCTATATGAAGATGAAAGGAAGTAACAAAATAATAAATCATGTCCAGAACATCCAAAATACTTCTCTATAACTTCAGGGTAAACATGATATCTTTATCAAATATAATATAATTTGGTAATTTATATAACTTTACCACTTCGTTAATGTTTATATAGTAATTCTAATCAATAGATACATATTTTTTTATAGTAATGAAATTTGAGGACTTAAAATGTGATCAACTAAAAAAAATATAATTATGAACTTTAGATTCCTTATAGAGTCCTGTGATGAAATCCATAGTGAAGATTTCATATTTCCATAAAGTTATGTTTAATTATTGTAACATCCCCTTATACTTATGAAGTGAAGCCTTAACATTTTAGCATACCAATCACTAAGATATATAATCTAAAATATCTATATCCATGTTGTCCCTCCATAAATTCTCATTAAGTTCTCTATAAATCATTGTAATTTCATGATTAATAGTGAATGATTCTCTCTGAGATTATTTGAACATATCCTTATTCAATTATAGTATAAAAGGGACACATAAATTGTTCTTATAAATTTTCATTCTATCACAATTAAGGCTGAACCTAGAGAAATTTCTCACCTTATTTTAGATATCTATTTTTTCCTTATCTACAAGTTTAATATTTACATGGATATATAGTTGAAAAATAATTTGATAAAGATAACATTTCTCCCCTTCTATAAATATTTTAGGGCCTATACTTTTAAAATTCATTTATATTAGGTCTTTTGTGATCCTCATCATAGATAAGGTAACATGATCATTTCAATATAAAGCATGATCCACCTTGTTCTCCATCCCAAAGGGGGTAATTTATTTTGTAATCTTAATATTTAGAGAACTGTAACTATATTACCTATCTCATATTCAACTATTTCTAATAGAATATATACATTATACTTTTATAGTCACTATATATGTAACACATTTCTTCATAAAGATAATGCCTTGATATGATTAATGCAAAGATTTCCATCTCAAATTCAATGTCATGAGATGTGTAATTATTCTCAGGTACCTTTAATTGATGAGACTCATAAGCTATTACTATACCATTCTATATAATAATAGATCTTAATCCCTTCATAAATTAATTACTGAAAATCATGGACCCTTCTCTACTATAGGGTAATGTTAGTACAGGTGTAATGACTAACCATATCTATAGCTTCTTGAAATTTTCTTCACATTCACCTATCTAAATAAAATTGACTCCATTATATGTTAATATGTAGATTGGATTATAGATCCCTGATAAATCATTCAGGAATAATTGATAATATCTAAAAAATCCAAGGAAATAATGGATCTCAATCACCGTAGAAGGACTGTGAAAATGTTCAATGACATCCATCTAGGAAAAATCTACTGATATACTCTCTCTATTGATCACATTCTCCACAAATTTTCATTTATATGAAAAAAAATAAAAATTACTAGATTTTACATATAGTTTCTCTTTCCTTCAGGTCATCAAGACAATTCTCAAGTGATCATCATTCCCTTTCTTGGTTTTGTAGTACATAATAATATCTTATTTATAGATACCCACAAATTTATTGAGGTAATCTATAATGACTCTATTTATTAAATCCATGACATTATAAGGGGGATTAAAAAAACCCAAATTTAATCACTAAAAATTTATTGTTTCCATACCTCATACATAAGGTTTTCAGTTTTATGTCGTCACTTTTGACAGAGAATTAATAGTTTCCAAAACAATGGTCTATATTTGAGAAGTATTGATCTACTCATAATTAATCAAAAAAATAATCAACATGTGGAAGAGGATATTTATTCATGATCATTATCTTGTTATATAATTGATAAATAATAAAAATTCACCATGATCCATATTTCATTTTAATGAAATTAATCGGTTCACCACATAGTAAATCTCATGGTTGAATGATTCCCTTAACAAGATTATCCTAAAGATGCATTATTAATTCCAAAAACGAAATCAATGTCATTCTATATATATTCATTGAAATATGTGTATAATTAGGTATATGTTCTATTTATGACTCAAATTATTGATTTGGAGGAAGACTAGGAAACTATTTTGGAAGTACATAAAAAATTGTACAATATTCCTATCTTTAATGTTGAGTTTGTCCAAAAACAACTGAGAGAGATACCAAATATCAATAGGAATCAAGATCCATAAAATGGAATTAATTTCCATTGTAAGCTCATATTCATCCTCACACTGATATGTGACCATAGATATGTAGATATTATAAGTGGATTGAGAGGGAGGATTTGGGAAAATCTTGGCTTTTAAAGTGAGGGATGAGTCATTTTACAAGGGGTGGGAGAGGGGTTATTTATACTTGGGGATAGGGGTAGGTTTAGAATAAAATATTAAATAAAATATCATATCAATGGTGATACTTCTAATAATGGTTTTTTAAAATATAGATCATATACCAGTAAAATATAATGTTTTTAAGACTTTAAACCCCTTTATAATTTGATTTATCTTTTTTATTAAAAGGGAAAATTAAAAACGGGAAATTTTTATTTTAAGGGATCAATTTTGAATTTAGGTTTTGGAAAATGATTTTTAGGTTGTCAAATTATATTTAACACATTTTAAAGACTCATTTATGAAATGAAATAAATTTTTTTAATACTAAAGTTATATAAATTATTAGTTCATTATTATATAATGAATGATGTAATTAATTATACATTGGTTACATGAAAAAACTATATTTTTCATATTCACTTGAAAATTAAAGTATTTCATAAAATTACAAAAAAAAGGTAACCATTGGAAAATTTAGAATTATTGTTTTTAAAAATGATATTATTTTTATCCAAATAATTTTCTAAAATGGGTAATTTTAATTTTTATTATAAAATTATGACTTTTATGAATTACTTTAAATACTTTTTATTGAGAATTTTATTATATTTTATTTGAGTTTTTAAATCATGATATTTTTTTGGAATTATAAAATTTATATTTACTTAATTTAATAATGATAAATATTATTAATATCAAATTTTATTATTTTGATGTGAAATTTCTATTTCAACAATTTGGTAACTATTCCCAATGGTTATGTTACTATTACTAACTGGAAAGATAATATTTCAATGGTTATATTACTATTATAATGATCACATTAATCCTATAAATACCTACACATTCATTCATTCATTATTCGTCTCAATTCCTCTCAAGAATCTTTATTTTTGATTTCTATAATATTGATTGGTTTTCTATTCTTGTGTATATTTTATATAGTTCTATTCATGGGAGAGATTTTTCTACCAAATTGGGTTGATCTATATTTCCCCATTGTACCTTTTCTATTTCTAATTTTTTCCCCACTTATAATAATTTTAATTTTAATGGGTTTATTCATTAAATAATGTAACAATTTTCAATAATGAAATAATATTTTGTGTGTTTCTCTATGTTTTTTATGTGTATAATATTGTATTATATAATATAATACACATTCATTTCAAGAAAAAAAATCATTTATAATCTATGGGTTGTTAAAAAGTCACTTTAATGTTAGAAATTTTTCTAAAATTATAAGAAATTTCTAGTTAGAAATATACCAGAGCTTAATTTTAATTCCTCTAAAGTTTGTGATCCTTTTTAATTTATAAAGAAACATATGTAGAGTTTTAAAAGTATTAGAGAAGTTTCAACTTCATATTCATTATTTTTTGTGTACAAAGATTCATTTAGTCCTACACAAACTAGATGTATTAGTGTAAAATACCACATATATGAATTAGTTGACAACTAAACTAGATATACATGGGTCTATTTTATAGAAATAAATTAAAAAACATAGATTTTTTAAAAACTTTTATATCCCATATTAAAAATTATAAAAATATACATTTGATAATTATTCTATGTGGTTATGGTAAGGTTTTTAAAATTATTATTTTGAAACTTTTAATATAAAAAAGTTTATAATATATAACTTCTCAAAACCTAGAACTCCAGAAAAAATATATAGTTGAATGAATAAGTAGAATTCTTCATGATATTACTAGAACAATGTTAAGTGAATACTCAATTGCTAAATCTTTTTTGGTCCAATCAGTTATTTCTACCTGTTATAATATAAATAATGATTTAATAAGACCTTTTATTAATAACACTCCTTATAAGATGTAGATAGGAACAAATCCAAAACATTCTTTAATTTTTTTGGATGAAGAGTACTAATCTTGAATACTAAAGATAATTTATTTGAATTTTATCCAAAATATGATGAAAGATTAATTTTAGGTTATTCTAAAACTTTTAAGGATTATAGAGTTTTTTAATAAAATCATAAGTACTTTTGAGGAAATATTTCATGTTAAATTTTATGAAATTGGTTAATTTTTTTCAAATAAAATCAACTCACATCTTCATATTGTATTTCCAAAACTGACATTCAACCCATGTTGCAAAGTTCTTAATATGAGAAAAAAAACTAAAGAAAAATTTTATATGTTCTTACTTTAGAATAAATTCAACTTATTGTTGAATAATATATTTTTAAAAACCTAAGTAATTACTTAATCCTTAGGAATAATCCTAGTGATAATATCATTGGTGATGTAGTCCAACCAGTTATAACTTGAAAATCCTTAAGAAATGAAGTTGAATATTGTATGTTTTTATATCAGTTCAAACATAATACTACTGATGAGGATTTAGATGGTGAATATTAGATTAAAGTTAAGAAAAATAAGGATTATTTTTTAGAGGAATAAAGTTTGGACTTTAATTGAATGACCGGATGATTCACCTATAATTATTTTAAAATGGATTTTTAAAATAAATGTGATAAAAAAGGAGTCATAGTTAGAAATAATGTTATACTTATTGAAAATGGTTATAACAAACAAGAATTATTATACTATAAAAAAATATTCTCCAATAACTAGACATGAATCTATTCATATACTTCTTCCATATGAAGTATTTATAAACTTCAATCTTTTTTAAATGGATGTGAAGTGTGAATTTCTTAACAGATATGTACAAGAGAATGTTTATGTACAACAACCCACTGGTTTTAGAAATAAAAAATCATTAGACCATGTATTTAGACATATGAGGAACTATATGGACTTAAATAATCCCCTTTATCCCAGTATGATAGATTGACTGGATTTTTTTCATAAAAAACATTGTCAAGGGAGATAAGAATCCAAATAATTATATAAAAATGTTTAAAAATAACTTATTAGATAAAATTTATGTTGATGAATTTATATTTGTTTCAAATCAAACCCATTTAAAATATTCCTTTGTAGATCTTATGACATATGATTTTGATATGAGCATGATGGGAGAAATAACCTTTTTCCTTGGTTTTAAAATTTCATAAAAACCAAAACAAACTATATCTAGACTTAAGTATATAAAATATATTCTTAATAAATTATGATATGACAACACTAAATGTATAATTACTCCTATTGGAACCCCAAATTATTTAGATATTGATAAATCTAGGGAATTGATTGATCAAAATATATTTAGAGTAATGATTGGTTGTTTACTAAATGTAATAGTTATTCTTTTACTTTAATGTTATATTTATTCTTATATACAAGATATCAATAAAATGAAAAAGTTTCCCATTACAAATATATTAAAACAAAATGTTCATCATCCTAAGGTAGCTATGGATTTTGGTTTATTATATTATTATAGAAATTATTTTGAACTTAAATGGTTTTCATATTCTAAATTTGGTGGTTGTAAAAAAGGATTGAAAAGTATATATATACCTTTTCATTTCATAGGATAGAATTTATTTTCAAGTTATTATATGAAATAACATTATTTATCACTTTCCAAAGCTAAAACAAAATATGTTGCAGTTAGATGTTTTTTGATAAGGTGTTGTAGATGCAACACACACTTACTAACATTGGCTTGAGTTTTCATAAAACTCCAATTTCTGTGATTACACAAGTTCCATTGATTTATGAAAAAAATATACCACCTCACTCATTATCTAATCACATATATACATAAAAAACTTATACAAAACATGTAATATATGGAACTAGGGTCAGATATAGCCTTGTCTACCACATTGGTAGCACCCAATAAGTTGTTCCCCCTATGACGAGTGAGGTAACCCACTACTTTAACTACTCAAAACACTATCCATGATTGATTCTCTATAATATAACATCCTACTACCAATGGTTCGCTACTAAATCCCCTAGCATAAGCTGACTTCCCTAATCCCTCTCTATTTTTTCTAGTTTATTTTTGATATATGCACCTAATTCAAGACTAAAAAATGTATTGAGATAAAATATGTTAACTAGAAGTTGAATATCATATCATATATCATCCTCAAAATGTATCTCTCTATAAAAATCTTCACAATATAACATAGGATAAAAATGTTCAATCTCTATAAAGTGATTGTAATGGTCTCTGATAGACATATCGCTCACAACAATATATATAAATTTCTATGACCTAATAGCTCTCATGGTCTTCATATAGAAGTCATCAATGATATATCTCTCAAAATATGTCTATCCTAGTCCTAAATTTTGGTCCATCTAGAGGATAATGCCACATCATTACTTCAATTATCCTTGAATCATAAAAACATCCAAGTTTTTCCTTTCATCCTAGGGTGTCCCCAAGTGATCGAAAATAGTGTTTACACACTCAATCCAATGATAAAAAACATAGAAACACGCTACCTAGTAAAAATTATTAGGAAATACAGCTAAAACAACTATTTCATATCAAAAATCATTGTTGTATGTCAGGGAGCCTCTACCTCAATAGCTTTCACCAATATTATCAAGAATTCTCAACAGTATTCATCCACCACCATCCCTGGTACCACAAGAGTTTCAGGAGAATCAACCACATGGTCACACTCAACTCCACCATTCCAATTTGTATGGGATGTCATCACATAGGCATTTTTATAAAAAAACATTCCTTGTAACATGTAATAGTAGTGGTTTTGGATTTAATTGTTTAAGGAAAAGTGATAAAATTCATACAACCCCTCAATTATCTACATCAATTTTCATAGGAATATCATAACTCAATAATTCTTATAAACCCCAACCACCCACATATTGGGTTATCATATAACATAAATTCCACCCCACACACCTCGGATCCAAATCGTTGAGGTTTCTCCACTATAGATCAACCAAAACTTTCATAGAAAAGATAATTCAAATGATATGTTGATAACAAGTAAGAAAGTAATTTATAAATTTTAAATTTCATTCAATTTAGATATTATCATAGAATAAATTAACAAAAAATCCTTATATTCCATTTTAACCATGTGCACAATTGGTTAAGTAATATTGTTTATAATTAAAACAAATGACTCATATCAAAATTGGAATAAACATCAAATGATAAACATGTAAATTAAATGTGAATTTTAAATGCCTGTTATAATGCATGACACATGGCCTCTTTCTATTTTTGTTAAGAGAAAAAAGATCATAAATACTAAATCAAAAACTCATGTGCATTACTCAAGATCAAATAGTAGAATTTTTAAGAGAAAAAAATGAACATCAATCCCATCCATAGTAACATGGACATCCCTCATACATGGGTTATAAAATACTATGAATAAGTTTAATGTGAAGACTTGAAAACCCCTTATCTCTTGTTTACCTTACCCAAAATATCCAGAAAAAATGATCAGCTCTAATAACTCTTTGTAACATTCCATGTTTCACATCTACTAAACTATGCTAGATCAAGGTTCACTATGTGACCTCATGTGAACCTCCCCATACACCAAAGGCTTCTGACTAGTACTGATGGTCTATGATGGTATGATGTGTCCCTTATAACCTCATTATAAGGTAACAATATTAGCATAAATAATAACAACCAAATATAACCTTATGATTAAAATAATAAACCGGATAACTAGGAAAGTTCAAATATATTAATATATCTCAAACAATATAAAATTATTTATACATGTAAAATAGGATAAAAGAATTTTAAAAACTAAAAAATATTCGAACAAACATAATGACTTGAAATAAATGGTCATTTATTCCCATGCTCCATTCTGGTATCCTAAATCATGTATCATCCATTAGTCACTTTCCCTTATCTATTCCTATAGTCTTGAAGTATAATCAGATACCAATAGTGGTGTAAGAACTTTGTGATTGAAACTTAGAAATTCATTCCCATGGTGTCTATAAATATATCAAATTCATGTATATTCATGAAAATGTGGAAAAACAATTATGTACGAGTACAATAAGAGCAGATAGAAATAAATAACATAATTGGATATTAGGATCCATGATTACACCCAAGAAAAATATACCTGAATTGACCAGTGGAATATGTCACTAAATAATTAGAACCAAGGAAATATACTCATCTCTGATTATATATCACACCATAAGAAATATTCACATCCCAAAACATAATCACACTAGTGGAAATATACTCATCCCAGAACTATAGTTGCACCTGAGGATATATATATCCCTCCTAGAATAATAGTCACACCAATGGAAATATATTTATCTGGGAAAAATAGTAACACATAGGGAAATATACCCAACCTAAAACAATAGTTTCACCCATGTAAATATACTGATATCAAAACAATATCTACACCCAAGGAGATATACCCATCTAGGAATAATTGTAAAACCCCTATATAGACTATCCTAAGAATAATTTATACATTCTTATCATAATTATTCAAAATAATTTCATAAACATAATTTATCATTTGTTATTTAAACTTTCATTTCAAGATAAAATGGTTGATTTCACCTCTCAACAAAGGTTTTTCATTACTATTCAACTCCAATACTCTATTAATCCTTCAAAATTTCATTTAAAATTTCATTACCAACCAACATCACATTTAAAAGAAGTTATCATAAACCATTAAACATTATCCACTCGAAATTAAATCATGTAAATTCCAGTTTCATAACATACTTTATTTCATTTTGGGACAAAACCATTTCCAAATATTTCCCTTAGGTTCACTGTCATTTAGGGAACAAGAATGAAACATGGATCGTTTTTATCAAATATTCCATGATCAATTTTAAATAAATTAATTCTACTTCAAATTCATGGTAATTTTATGACATCGTACAATTCACTCAGTTTGAAAACGATAATACTTGTGTGAAAATTTATAGAACACATAGCTTGAATGCATTAGAAATGACAGATCGACTCACAAACTCATGGATCCGAGAAATTATTTTCATTCTTCCAAAAAAATAATAAGAATTATTAATCAAAACATGAATCAAATAGAATATTAAGTTGTGATAAACCTATTCAATGATTAATCCAGTGAGAAAACAAGAAAAACATGATGAATATATAGAAACGATATTATTTCCTTTGATATCTAAGGTCCAAAACACATTTTTTGTGAGATAGACCGCTAAAATGTGATTATTCACTAATATCACCAAGAGGATAGATATAATTTTAGTCCCTAAGATTAGGGAAGAAAAATAATGTTTTTAGGTGAGATTTAGGTTAGAAATTAAATTTTCATATTTCCCTAAATACTATCGCATTATTTGAACACACAGTTTAGTAAACCATGGTCCAATCATCTGAACCTATTTTTCAAAGATATACCACTTCATATGGTTAGGAAACACAGTTTGAAAAACTATGCAATAATTATGTGAAATGAATCTATAAAACAGTTTCATGCTTTACATGGTTACCTAGTGAAACTCACACACCTTGGAAAAATAATTTCCTTCCTTTACCCCTGTGAATGGTTATCTAAATTGTTAGAACTAACCATTAACCCCATTCTATAACCCCACATTTCATACTCACAACACCTCTAATGCCTGAAAATTCTCTCAAATCATTCACAATATTATTAACCATATCCATTAAATTTTTAAAAATTTAAATAATATGTTTGGAAAAGAGTTTATATTAAAAAATGCGTTATAAAAAAATAAGAAGTCTACAAATTAATTGAGATGTAATAAAAATACAACACAAAAAAATAAAAATAAGTTGTATCTTATTTCATCTCAATGTGAACATTATAGATGAGAGGTCTTTCTCAACCAAGTTTCTCTAATATTCTTGTTTTGGCATCTAATATTCAAATCTTATTTTTCTTAGGGAAGCATGTATATAATTAATTCTTCATTTTCTTTGTGTTGGGATAATTTCTTTACATACTCTTTCAGGGTTATTAGATCCATTATTCTTTTTAAGGCTTCCTCTTATGCTAGAAGAATGGTTAAATGTGCTTTTTCATTGGGACTGGATTCCTTGTATCTTCCTCATTTATCTTCTATACCATTAGAGTTGTTTTTTGTTTCCAAACTCTCATGAAATTAGACCTATTTATAGTTAATTATATCTCATCCTTTAGAGATAGCATTTGGTAATCTTTCTTCCATCATTATTTCTCTTTCAAAACCTTCTATCCAAATTACTAGGAAATATATAGGTATATTGGAACCTTATATGGATCCTCTACATGAAGTATTATGAGTGATATATTTTACATCATTTATTTTTGATGTATAACTCCTCTTGATATTATTTGATATACTTTGACATTTTCATTCATTATTATTTTGATCCAAGGAAAACTCACCAGTCTTCTCAAGATTCTTTGGAGAATTCGGATATGAAAATTTATTCATCCTCTTTCACCCTAAGGTTGTCTCACCATCATTGTTCATCAATTTATATGGTATTTTTTATAAATTAATTTATACACATGTAAATAAAAGCATACACTATTACTATGTCCAAAACAATTTCAAACATCAATTATATTTTCAAGAACTCCAAATCAATTTGATTTTGAGATATTTATCTTAATCTGTGAGTGTTTCTTCTTCTCAGGATTAATACTCCTTGAAATTAAAATTCCTTATGATTATAAAATAAATGGATTTACCAATAATCCAATTCACAATTACCAAACCTATTTCACCACTATAATTTCCCATAAAACCATGATCTACTTTTCTCATTTGTATGTTGTCATGAATTTCAAAAATTGATTAGATACTATTATTTTTCCTTTACACCATCAATTAGGATCTTCTTGGGGAACCATATTATAGATTCCTTCGACTAAATACCATATACATAGTGTTAAGAATCTCATAACTTCTCCACTTACATATTTCCATATATTTTATATTAAAACCCATACTATATATAGATACATATTTAAAAACAAATATATTAATTTAAGTTATATGGAACATTATTCCTTTAGTATCCTTGAGAATGACTATAAGATTATTTAATATCATATTTCCACAAAAATTTGGTCTTATGATAGAATAATTTTCTTTATTAGATCATGTAGAAATAATAAATTTATCCTTCAATTTATAAGTCTCAACCTATGTTAATTCAAAAAAAATCATTTTTTACTTATAATTTTAATCATTTTAAATTGAGACTTTTTTTTAATATTTAATAAATTAAAGTGTATATTCAAAATCATTCTTTATATTCTGAAGAAAAAAAATCTTACGTCAAATCCTTTTCTTTAATAAATTGATCAATTTCATGGATTCCTTTAGATTTAACATGAAATTATTTATTTTTATCATTAGTAAAGTATCTTTAATATTTTTCCAATTCATAGATATTTTCATCCTATTTAGTAGTTACCACATCCATTTATTTGATTTCATAAATCTACTCATCTTAAATTCTATAGAATCACTGCATAATTTTCACATTCATAGATTCATTCACTTTAACCTTCTTGGAGAGCCATTTTCAAAATAAAACTTTTTCTTGAAATGACCTATCAATATTCTATGAATACTTTTCAAGTTGATTTTTTTCTTCAATATGGCATCCAAAAGTACCACAAATCAAATAAACTATTTGATTATAAAATTAATATATAAAATCCATTCATTCTTTGAAAAATAAATATATTTATATATAATCCCTCCCATAATTATGGGCTCTACTAGAAGACATTTTGATCAATAATTATTGGATACCTATAATAACTTAATTCGCATGATCATATTAAGGTAAAATAAATCCAAAACATGTTATTATATTATTTTTTATCATAACTATGTTATTCATTTCATAGATGGACTAATTTTTATTATTTTTGAGATAATAAGGGAATATTATACTATTTATTTTTCTTATTCCTTTTCATGCTCAACATGATCCTTGTAGAAACTAAATTTTGATTAGAAATAGACAGGACATAACCAAAACTACACCTCCTGATATATTCTAAAGGTTAAAAATAAATCCTAAAATGGTAATAACATTAAACAATGAGAATTCAATCTGAGTTAAACTATGATCTAATACTAATTTAGGGTATTTACTAGGGATAAAATCAACACTAATAAGGTTGGTCAATTAGTGTGATTTAAAATTAATAAAATTTCAAATTTTTTATTTATTTATCATGTTTACCTCTATCAATTGTTATGGTTAGTGGTTCTCATATTTTATTCTCTAATTTGTTTTCTTCTATACAATAGATCAATAACACACACACAAAAATGGGATAAAAAATTTTATACTTTACCTCTCAATGTTATAAGACTAATACTTTATGTGATATGTATTCCTAAATGATCACATGATCCAAAATATTACACAATTGTGTATATAATATAGTCTACTGATAGTTTATGAGTATGAATCCTGCAAAACTCAATTTATTGAATCCCACACATAATTTAATCTCACGCCTATATAATGATAGTATAGGGTTTATAAAAAAAGTTTATATCACTAATTAGAACTCTAAATGTTGTTAATGTGAAACCCAATTCTTCTTCCTCCTCTCTTGCCTATACAATAGAATGAAATAAAGTCATCTTTATAGCAATAATTGATATTTAATCTTAATTTTTATATATATTATATAATGTAAATAACTATGTTCCTCTTCTTCAAAAAAAACTTGATGTATTCTTCATCTTATTTTCTTGAATGATTTAATGAATTTTAGCTTTACTTTATAAAAATTGTAATGCAGGTCCCCCTTCATTTATAATCTTCTTAATTAACTCAACTTTTTCCTCTTATTCTTCTTTATATATCTTCTTCCCTTTATTATTCTACTTTATTTTAACAAAAAAAATAACTATATCAATCCCTTATACTTTTATTTTACCAAAAAAATAATTTCAATAATATAGAGTTGTTAAGTGTACTTTGATATTCAAGAATACTTTTCAGGTTTTGTATAGTATCATATATCTCTCTCAGAACAAAAATTCACTGATAGCCTATAAAATGTATATTTATATATTAATATTTATATTTTAGTAAAAAATACATTTATTCTTTATTATCATTAAATAAAATGCATAAACACTTGATTTGACATTCCATGAATTTTAATAATTCCAAATCCTCCTGAATTCTCACTTCATATCTTTGACCACATTCACAAAAATATAAATTTATAAAATCCTTCATAGAAACAATGTTAATTCATGGATATTTATAACTATATAATAACATATAGAGAAACCATTTTGAATGTGGTTGGAATCTCTTCCTCATTATTTGTATTCAAAAAATAGAAACATTCTTCCACTTCTCTCTGAAATAATTTTCTTGGATTTTTAACATATATAATTATATATTCATTCATTTTTTAAAATTATATAAAATCCATTAGTGGAATAAATATTCCAACAAGTAACTATTATTATGTATATCATCCAAAATCACAATATACATGTCATGATATATATTTCATTGAATCTCAAAAGACTTGGAATCGGTTGGGTTATATCCTTCCTTCACTCTCCAAACTACTATATGAAATACTAAAATAATCTCATGGTTTTTATAATAATATAATTTTTATCTTCTACTTCACTATTAGATTTTATATTATAGGACATTGAATTTCATATAAAAATACCCACTTTGAAGTTATTTGAATAAATTCATATGTTATGAAATTTTCATGCCTAAAAATGCATACAGACATGAATATAAACCTTGGGATGTTGTCTACCCAATATTTCAGAAAGAGAAATTCCTTTCATACAATGGATTTCTCGTCAACACATATCTCCCTATTTAACACTTTGAAAAATATCCCAAACCATTATTTATTTCATCGATCAATTCCTTAAGATTTTTATATCATCCAAAACATCCATAGAAACTAGACCGTGACCTGATCCCTACAATTTTAGATTCCCAAGTGGTCACCATGATTATATCCATGGAATAGATAAGCTATTTGTTTTACCTAGGTAAATATTTTATTTGAAATGCCCAATAATTTTTCACCATGATGTTATAATCTCAATATACTCTTCCTAATGCCATAAATATTCATCATCCCACATTATGAACAAATATCTTTCTATTTTATATAAGATAATAAATAAACTAAAAATCCCTTGTTTAATTATTTTTCAGAAATTCTCTCCCAATTTGTATGTGATGCAAATAACTTTAGGTCACCACAGTATGTACTTTATGGGATAATAAGGATTCACCACTTCATAGAGGTGGAAAATATATATTAATATCCTTAAAAATCTTATATTTAATCTTGATGGGCCCTTTTTCCTTTCCATACAATTATGATACCTATTTATTCCCAATATCATATTCTTTTTAAATAGAGAATAGTGTTTATGTTTCGAGTGCCCCACATTGAAATTCCCTAGGAGATCGGGAAATATGTCCTACAATTATCACTTTTTTTCAAAACTTATCTCATTTTCCTTTTCAAAATATTTTAATGTCAAATACTCATATATTATCTACCATCCTTTCATATTTTATTCTTTACTTTTTTTAATTAGAAAGCTTCATCCAACATATATGGATGGAACTTAATTTATTTAGACATAGTTTCCTTAAATAATTAAAATAACTCTAAATAATCTAAAATAAAGAACAAGTTATTTAATCATGTAAATAAAGAAATGTATCTTCACATAATAGTACTGAAATATTTTATTAATCCTTATTCACTTAATATAAAGTATAATTTTTTGAAGTCTCTTTTTCTCTAAAAAAAATCTTAGGTTCTCTTTATAATATTCCATGCTCTTTCTCTATTAACTTATTATGAACCATATTTACAACATGATTTATAGGAACTTAAATCTTATTGAAAATAATTTCAACACAAAAAAGGTGGGAAAATATAAGGTCATACATAGATGTTATCTGGTGATAACGTAGTGATGATAAAAAGTGTTTTATCCCCTCCAATATCCTTCCCAATACCACCTAGAAATTTTTTATGGTTTCATGATTATTTTATGATAGTTAAAGGCCCATAAATCCACTAAATTCACCCAAATTCATCATTAAACATCATAAACTTGATGATACATCAAATAAGACACTTATACACCTCAATAATGGTTTTATAGTTTGTATATATCATAAACATAATGAGATTATATAGAAATAAATATCTTAATGGAATTAATCATCATAACAAGAGAAGTTTTCTTCATAATCAATAACAATAATTTCTATATGAACATTAGGTACTTGAAAATAATTATAGTTAGGAACTATACAATACATATCTCTTGGGATCTTGATGAATCATACAATAAATTCAATTTTATTCTGTAACAAAATTCGATTCTTATTATATACCCCTCTATATAATCATATCACTTTATATCTTAGGAAAATATCATTTTTATTGGTCCAATATATCTCTAAGTATAATTTTACTCTCATTTAATCTTTGATATATGTGATCCTACTCATGTGAAACACTATCTTGAGACACAAAATCATTGTAAAGAGTATAAAAATAATATACCTTGGTTCTTAATAATAACTAATAAATTGGAATTTCTCTAATTTAAGGTCAGTTTTTCAAATGCAAAAATGTTTTATGCAAGCTTTAGAAACCCAATTCATCATTAAATACAAATTTATATGCCTACCAGTCCATCTATAATTGTTTGTATTTATAAGTCCCTTGGATGAAATTATGTTAAGTTTGAATGTTGTATTTTCTATAGTATATCCCCAAAATGATATATGACATTTATACTGACTCATAATTGATTGAAATATATCCAACTAAGTATGATTCATCCTCTTAGATACACCATTCCACTATGGAATTTAAGGTTTTTTGAGTTGTGAAATGATTCCATAATCTCTTATATTATCAATAAATTCCAAGATCAGTTATTCACCACCCCAATATAAATAAATATTATTATTATTATTTCACAGTAGATTTTGTACTTCACTTTTGGTCACATGCAACATTTCAATGGTTTTGAACTTTTTTCTCATAAGAATTATGTGACCATATAAAATGAAATAATTAGTAAAGGTTACAATGTACCAATACAAACAACTTAATTAAGTGATCATTGGACCATATACATTACTATGTATATGATCTAATAATCCACTAACCCTCACACCTTTTCCAATAAAAGGTTATTTAGTAATTTTCCAAAATTAACAAGATTCAAATATTCCAAATTATTCATAGTTAAAGGAATCCAATAATTCATCTCTTGGGATTTTTTAGATAAATTTCTCATTTATATGTCCATGGTGACAACGATAAATATTAGTTTTGGTGGAATTCATCTTGGATTTTTAACTTGAATTTTGTAGATAGGATTGTCCATATAAAATATATATAAACCAATAACTATATTCCAAATTCCCTAAAACATATCATTCATAATTATAAATATAAAAACTCTTTCTCTAAAAATTTAATGAAAATACCATCTTTTATAAATAAGAAATAAAAATAAAAATTTTATATATTACCAGAACTTGGTAATAATTTTAAAATTATTAAAAATATCCACTTGGTAGACTTAGATCATATGTATTGATTTACATTGATAAAAATATTATCCCATTTTCAACATGTGTATCTACTTCTATTTATATCAATTTTCTTCTATTTATTATCCTATTTTACCCACAAAAACATGGAATTCACATCTGGTATCCAATATGCATGATTCCAAATAAGTGAAATTAGTTTCTCTCGTATTTGTATTTATATTCTCGAATACTACTCATTGAGAACACTTAATAACCTTATATACCAATATATTAATATATTATAGTTTATACAAATATGATATATCAAAATGAAAATAATGATGTATAACCTATTCTAAAACAAATACAAATTTTTCTGTTAACATCACGTTTAATATCTTTTCAATAAGAAATTTTAATAAAAATACTCCCACTAAAATGATGACCTAATGACATCATTATTGTTAATGGTATAAGATCCGAATTTCACTATGTTAGTAGTTTTCTTTATTATTACTCTCTAAACATAGTTATCTAGGTTATATATCATGCCAGTCATATCTCATATGACTCTTGGATAGTTGTGTAGACAACTCTTTACCATAATCCATCATATGGATAAAATTTAACTCTATTCCATTTGTACCCTAACTATTAGGATTCCATAGATAAATGTTAAGAAAATAACATAATGGTATTTTTTACCTAACTCTTTGGGTTATCCATCTCCACCATGCCTTATAGAAGATAATCCTTGGTCCCAATACTTTGGTAAGAACCTATCTGATTGGATGAATAAAGTGTTGACTTGTATTTTCCTTGGAAGTAATATCATACATGGAATTTATTGGGTTTTCATAATCTCACTATTTCCAAATACATCATTTGTGAAACTTCCCAACATAACTCACTCTATCATAACTGGATAAGATAACCATATAACATTAATCATTCCTCCACATGTACTAGAGGCTAATGAGAAGTAGTAAGGGTCAAATGTGATACTGTGTGGAGACTATATCCTATAGTATAATCATACATTAATCATAGAAAATAAAACACATTAACAGCTATAAAAGTTTCTTATAGAATAAAAGAAACACCATAGCTAAACAATGCAAAAGAATAAAACACCCCATATGATATAACAGATTGAAAAATCCAAAATTTCATGTGTCAGGTAAGAAGTAAAAAATTTATATTATGGGAATATCATATAAAACCTAGATTAATAGTAAATAACATAAACCAAAACATGGTCATGACTCTTGACCTAGTAACATCTTTAGACTATGTTCAAGAAATCTAATCTAATCATCAAATATTGGGCCTCTTTCAAAATAGTACCTGTGATCATGGGGGTATTCTCAGGTACAAAAGTATTAGGTCCACCTAATATAGGTGTGAGTCTAACATATTAGGACATCATCAATAGTTTCCTTAACAAAACTAGTAAATACAATTAATGTATAAGGTGACATACTCAGATATATTAATTTAAAACAACAAAAAAAATACTTTTCTTGAACATGGGTAATTCCTATTTCACCTAGGTGTTACCATAAAAGTTAGGCCTAGTATATTTATGTATCTAAACATGTCTCATAACCAAACCAAAGTCCAGATAATAACCCTATATGAATAACATAACATATCATCATAATTCCTCTAAGGAATAAATTTCCACCTCATATATTGCTTTATCATCATTATTAGGTGCATAAAAGGATTTTCTGGATACCACTATATCATCATCATCATGGGTTAAGTAGCCCACCAGGATGGATATATGTCATCATCCTCATAGTAATAAGATTATCACCCTGATATTACAATATCATCATCACATTGGTTAGAATGTATCATGAACCTATTATATAATTCCTAGGATGGTCTCCCAATCACCCAATAGATTCCCACAATTTAATTCACAATAGGCTAAAACTAAGTTATGACCATCACAAAAATTTTTATTAGGGTAAAGATATTATTGTGACACCCACTCTAGCCCCTAGTTCACATGAATGCTGACACACCCCCATGTGGTTTACATAATATCATTTTAAAACTCTCAGGATGAATCCACTTACTCAAAGGTAATAACATCTCTTAAAATGGATATTATCACATCATAAACTAATCAAAGACCTTGGGAATAATATAATTAAACCATAAATGGGATGGTATAATGATTATTGAAATTCTAATTATTAAGTTAGGTTATTCCTCTCACACCCAAACTATACATAAATCTATTTCAAGGTATAATGTCTCGAATACACACATGTGGGGGGAGGAACCCTCTCTAAAAACATTAATCTACTAACCAAATTACTATAAGGTTACTCAAGGTTCCATATGACCTACTCTTGGGCCAACCATTTCTATTACATCAAACTATCCTATATGGAGTGATCTAAGGGCACCTATACAAAGGTATAATATGTTTCATTTAGTAATTTTATAACCCTCTTGGTTCTCTATAACATAAAAAATATTTTTTCTTAATCCCAGGACCATTGGTCACCAATGAATCAAGACTAGTGTTCAACCTTTTATCATGTCCCTAGATATTTCTACTCTACTTAAGGGTGTTTTTAAGAAAAATTCATTTTTAATTCAATTTCAATATCAAAAAATTGTTAATACCATATATCAAATTTTAAATATAAAAAATATAACAATAGAGAGATGTGTGGGGACCACCTTCCTCATTTAGAGTTATTCCATTTAAGATAATATTAACCAATAACGACGGAAGATCTCAAACCAACATTAATCATCAATAAGAGGTTATACTCTATCAATAATCATTAAATATATAAAAACACTTGTAATTAAATTACACATTAAACCAATAAAAATAAAAATTAATCCTTATTCATAATCAAATAACCACTCACATGGTCATATCATGCTGTTAAACCATGAGAGATGGGGTACACACCACCCTCGATATCCATAGGAAACTTTAGAATAAATTATCCCTAATTAATTATTTCAAATGATCTATTAATTTAACCCAAACCAATTGAAATACATAAATATTTAAGGGTATTGATATACTTAAAGTGAAGCAACACAATGCCTATTCTATTCCACCTCCTAGGATCCTCTTTAATGAATTTTTGATAAACCCCATCATATTTGAATAATTCCTCCATGAAATGATAGGTCCTCCTTTAAAAAATATCCCAAAGACACCATAATTAGTGGATAATAAAGGGGAATAATAACTACTAATAGGGAAAAATCCTAAATTAAATGATGTTTATAATCACCTTAAATCATCATTCATCAATGATATTGAAATGGGAAAAAAAGGGAAGTTGATCCCAAAATCCCCTATTTGTTCATCCTAAAAAGAAAGAACCATTTTGGGCTATTAAATTAACATCACATAATACAATCCTACTCTTGGTTAAAAAAACTATACATTAATCCCATTTCAGTGTAACCCATATGACCCTCGACCCAATGTTTATACCACACACCCCACACAGCATGGCCCTTTAGGTCACAACATGGAATAGCACCTCCTAACTAGAATTAAAAACCTAACTTCACTATCTATTGACATGTTGTGTTGTGACCCTAACCTTCAAAACATAATCAATGACTTAGAAAATCCTAATTTTACTTCCTTCCGAGGACTCTCCAAGGTAGATACCACCCGTAGTGGCGTGAGCCTCCCCCTTGAGAAACCCTCAAGGTGAATCCCCTATAGCTATGGAATAATCCTTCCATATACTGATCATTTAAGAAATACATATCCCATACACAAAAATCAAATACATTAACCCATATGTATCCCCTAAAGGTACCCTTATGTAACATCCCCCACTGTGAAACACCTTAGTTTTGGAATAAATAGTCAAACCGGAGAGACCCCCATGGTGTAAACCCTAAACTTTTGTGTTTTCCTCAACAATCCAAAAAAACCCATTTTTACACAATTACCCATCATGAATGGTTGTCCCATGTTTTTTACATACAATCCATCCCACTTAATTATTTTTAAAGATTGAATTTACCCTTACATATTAAAAATAATACTAATTATCATAGAGTAACCCTTATGTATCATAGAGTTACCCTCATCTATCTGAGGGTGACCCTTACATATCACATGCCATGAAAAAATACCCATTGTTTATGGCATGAACTACCACTTTTACCAAACTTGTATTATTTCACATAAATATTTTAGTATGATCCTCAATTATTATGACAACATCCTCCTCCATCTTTAAAAAAACTAAAATCACCAAAAACTCACTATGTTGAAACATACACTAGTAGTGACTTGATATACATCATAACAAAAATATTCATGTAAGTATCTACCTGACCATCCTTTAATGATCACTCAAGAACCCAAGTTACATCATCGGCCTCTGAAAACATCAAAAAATACCTCTTAGATAGGTTCCAACTCTTAGGATCCAGATTTGAATCCCAACTATGAAGACATCCCCTATAATATAACCAAAAATTCAAATTTCACATTATCTTAACAACCCATAACTATGTGGGTCACTACAACATATATGTCATAAATAACTATTTAATTATATGTAATCATTATATCTCATGTAATCACTATATGTATTCATTATTCAAATGATTTAGTTTTTATATCCATATTTATTTAACTATATTAATATTATTAAACCATAATACTATATAACACTTTATACAACACATAGATTGTATTATTAACCAAAAAATTATAGCCAAATATATATAAACATATTCAAACACATCACATAAATATGGCATCTGAAACCATTTTATATAATCATTTTGATTTATAAAAAAAACCTTACAAGATTAATCATGGAGCAACACCTAACCAACCATGAATTTTCTTAAAAAATCATAACCTCATATAAGTGTGATAAATCTAATACAAACCCCACAATACATGGTCTAGTTATAAATAGATACATTCATTCTATCATATCTCAAACACCTAATATTTATAAACTATTATCAACCTTTAAATTCAAGCTCATAGCTTTGTATCAAACCAAATTCAAGATTGAAGAGAACTAAATATTATATTTTTGTTCCTAGCATAAAAATATTATATTCATGGTATGAAAATTTATTAAAAGTAGTTTAAAAAATTTAAACAAAATCTTGAAATATTCACATTATATAAAAAAATTATATAAATTAATACTCAAATTGGAATATCATTAATAAATGAATAATTATATTATTTAACTTGATAAAGAACAACTTTTTGAAAATAATAAATATTAAAACCATTTTTTATACTATCTAGTAAAATATGAAGGAATGTTCCTATGATGGAATTTGGGGGAAAATTATTAATTTTTATGAAAACCAAAAAAATTCATCATGGCATAGTGGAATTAACACAAGTCATTACGGTTATTTAGTCTCACCAAGAACTATTATTACCCAATATTTATTTATACATAGTTGATCTATATTATGGATCTAAAAATAACATGTTAACATCCACCATGACATAATCGATCCATGTGGTGACTCTAACCCTATAATATTGATTAGTCAACCATGTCCTCGAAATGTCGAAAGAGATGACATGTTTTATGATTATAACAACCACGTGTTTTTTTCATTAAAAAATTTCATTTTAATAAAATATTAATATATAGTTATATGGTTATTATATAACCATATCATTTTGAGGAAAAATATTATAGACCAGGAAATAGTTTAACAATCACAACCGTGAATCATGAAAAATACCCAAAATAATTTCCTATTTCAATTTTTTTCATATCAATGTTTCACTGGAAATGGATACAATACTTGTTAAGGGTTTCATGTGATACCTATATTCCCATATGAAGTGAAATAAAACAACTAATACATGTTAATATTTAACGGGAGTGGTATCAATAATATGAAATATGAAAACAACACAGCAAACTTACCTCATAGTCCATGATTTTTATTGTCAATGGAAATGTGTTTGATAAATTTACCTTATTATCAAAAAAAAATGGGTTCCTTACACTGATTTTATCTATAATCTACTACAATCACTAAACTCTTTAGTGGGTCCTCTATTCCAAAATTATTTTCTAGCACCCCCCCCCCCCCCCCCTCCCCTACTTGAAGGTTAACAAATAGAAGAGAATCAAATAGATATTTTACCAACAGAGAATAAACAAAAATGTCTCAAAAGGGGACCAAAAATCTCTATTTTATAGGATTTCCTTAATGAATATACTAACCTATTTGAGATCTCATGTTTCATTAATTATGAAATGTAAAATCCATTTATATTCCACTTCATTTATCAGTCATAATTTTAATGTACTTTAACAACTAATATCTAATTTACATATTATACTATTATGTGTAAATAATCCCAAATACACATGATAATAAACATGGGAGAAATTATCCAAAAAATAATATATCATTACTCATGAAAACCATGGAATGGTATATAAGACCATATGAAGACATTGACCATGAGGTGGTGACTTTCACCACTTCTTATTCAGATATTTAGTGCACAATATTCAACAGTACTCACATGTGTGGTCATTAAACAACATGGATTAATATATATAAATCTAAATAGATCATTAGATTAATCTACTTTAGAAAAATGATTTTCAATTCATATTGATGAATGAATATGATTTGTGTGTATCAAATAATTCATAATAAAAAGATTCCAATAATCCATATTTTTGGATTTTTTAATGCATTTATCAATTATATATCCTTGGAAGCAATGCTAATGATTTTTAGTGTTATAATCATTTAACTTGATTTAAATATATAATATTATCCATGTTTATAATATATAAACCATTAGTCATAATTCCATGTCCATAAAACATTTCTCTCATAAATATGGAAAAAAATTATTCATTTTTTAAAAAAATCCATTTTTTCTAAATAAGTAAAAAAAATTAAATTTATAATTGTGGTTGGAACATAGTAGTTAGTTTTTTAATTTGAGTTTTGATAAATTCAATAAATATAGATCATGAATTCCCACCACTTACAAAGAAACCCTTACTTCATTTCCAACTTGTAGATTTAATTATTTCTTTAAAATTATCCTCTTTTTCTGAGTACGTAAACATTAATAAAAATGTGTGATTCACAAACAATATTTCATATTATTGAACAATAATTAGAAATATTATGTATTATAACAGTCAGCTTTTTATACACATTATGTTATTCATTATAATATAAAACTATTATTAGAACATAATACCAATCAGTAAGTTTAAAAATCTATCCTAATATAGGTATTGAAAATAAAATATGTTTTATCTTAAATTATGTTGTAATATATAACATAACATTTTTTGGGTAGTTTTCGTAATTTACATATGTATTTAACTTGAATTTTATTGAATATAATTCTATTAAATTGTTAATTCTTTACGTTGTAAGAATCTATTTTTCATGATACATATTTCACTATTAATTATTCTAGATCCTGCTTGTAACACCCCAATCTTCCACGGTATGCTTCTCTTTACTTAATATAGTAGCATGTGTTGTATGAAACTTCGAGTTGTAACACACGCCGCAACCAATCAAACTAGCCATTATGAATAGTAATAACCACTTTTTGAAATTTTATACATTTTATCTTTCAAAATGGACTTTATTTTTGGATTAGGAATATCGAAATTATCCTAGGATGAAATTTTGGTACTTTTTGGATAACTTTTATATTTTGATGAATAGTGAAAATTACTAAATTTTTATTAAAAACAACTTTTTTAATCAAAATAATTAATAGTGATAAATTATGAATTTTAGTGGTTTTAAAGTATATTTAGAATATATTTTTACCATTTAATACAATGTTGGTCATTGGACATAATTTGACAATTAAACCAGACATAAACAAGTATTAATCTTTTGATAGTTATTATTTCTTAAAAACACGCTTTTTGTTTTGACAGTGAGAATTAATTTTAAATTAATTTCTGCCACTTATTTGTTTTGAATTTGGAAACATGGATTCCATATTTGGAATTAGTATTTACAAATTGTGTAAATAAATAACTTTCATTTTTATACATTTTGAATAATTACTTCGGTAAATATTTTATTTACCATGGTTAAAGGTTAAATCAGGTAAATAAGGGTAAAAAATAATATTATAATAATAATAAATTTCCTTAAAACGTGTCCTAACCTTATTGGTGGATACATGTCAGACCATAGGCATCTTTGGGTCTATTTTGGGACTCCATGGAGCCACTTGTAGGTGATAGGGACACTTTATATTAATTAAGTTAAAGTAAATACAAAAATGACATAAGCATATATCTTTTAGAAAAACAATTTTTACATAGGGTTATATATGTTATAATTTAGACTATAAATATTCATTAGAAAGATAAAAGGATTTACTACATAATGGTATTTTATTTATAATTTTTAGGCATTAAATAAATTAATTTATTTATGACACAATGATGATGCAGTAATTACCGTATTAATGAAAGATTAAGATAATTGATATTATAAATACCCAAATAAATGTAATTTGAGAATTTTTATAAATTACAATAATTTTATAGGTTACTATGACATATTAGGAATTTTTATAAAAAAATTATAATTAATAATTCTGTTATGAATTTATCAAAAACAAAATACCCAATAGTGTCAAAATTGACATAAAAGAGTTTTTAAAACAAATATTATATTATTAATTTATATTCAATTCCTAAAAATCTAAGTTTCGGCCAAGAGACTTATATCCTGATAGGTGTATCATTAATGGACCACTTGGGTGGTATCTTGGTGGTATATAGTAAGTCTATTAACTATATAATATAAAAATACAAAGTGACATGGTAAGTGTCAAACTAATTAACTAACAGTTAACACTAAAAGATAAGGTTAATATAATGACCCAAACCTTTCTAAATTATATTGTTTGAGTGTTTTTATACCCATCCCCACCTTAACCTTTAAATAATCCACTTTTTAGCCATTATAAACTGAATATTTATTTATTATAAAATAATATTTCTAGATTTTCCTAAGGTGCCCCTCCTCCCCCTTATAAAAGGACACCACTTCTAACCAATTATTCACACTTTCAAAGCCTTTTGGTTCAGACAACCCCTTCCAAAATACTCTCTCAAATTCCCTCACTTAAACCTAGAAGCCTTAGTTTGATCATAAATACAACCTAAGGATCCCTTTTGATCAAATCAAAAGGAAGAACCCGAAGAAGAGGTAATGTTTTCACCACCCTTTTTCAAGTTCATTTCTTCTTCAACTTCTTCTTTATTTGTTATTACCATTCTAAAATAATAACTCCATTATCTCATATATACATTGATATTATTATAAATATGGTACAACCATATTCATTATTCTATCCATCCTTTGAATGACATGTCACCAAACGTGCCTACGTATAGCTTACCGTCTCCACGTCGTGGTGTAATTGTTATTCAATATATTATTATTTGGATGGGTAGAATAATGATGTGTAATTAATTTAATAATAAATATAACATGATAATGATTATTTATATATGATATACCATCCAATTATATATTATTTTAATATCAAAAGAATGATATTGTCGCTCGTGAGTACGTACAGACTACTGTCTCCATGAACGCGATGAGATTCATTCCCCATCGTATCCATTAAAGACTAATTCTAATTTGATGATTAAAATTAATCTTTAAGAACTTTATATCATTCTGTATATGAATAAGGTACAACCTATCCATAACAAACATGACTTATGTAACAAAACATATAAAATAAAATGAGTAAGTTAACACCCGAAACGACGATAATACTAAAGTATTATTAACAAAGCATTATTAGAAGATAATATATGATATCATAATAATGTATATGGTTCTTGTATAATTTAATAAAAATGTTTTAACTATTATACAGGAGTTTAACATACCATCAACTAAGGAAAAGTACAAGGTAATGGTTATTTCACAATCTCTTCATTATCTGAGATTGTTTATACGTAATTATCTACTGGGACCTCTTTATCATCCACATCCATGTTTCTTAAAAATGTATTTCAAAAAATTCTTTCTATTTTACAGAATATGGGTTAAAGTAATTTATACACTTGTTTGAGTTTTTATAAGAGGTTTATAAAGGAATCTTTCCATCGTTTTCCAAACAAGGTCCTTTTTAACCTTTTCGACAGAATTAAGGTAAGAATGTCTTTTTTTTAACTTATACGGTGGGTGCGGCTATTTTCCGCCGTTATAAAATCTTAGAATATTACCTTACAAGATTATAAGAATATTTTTAAAAGTAAATGTTTTATTTTATAATTATGTGACTTTTAAATGATTTCAAAAAAATAGATATTTCTCTTAAATAGTTTTGATTTCATCTAAGTCAACATCCTTTGATGGATTTTAAGATTATTTGAAGTTGATTTATTATGATACAAAACTTCCATATTGTATTGAAGGTTTTGTGATATGTTTGACTGTGGATGTATTATTTTTATACCATTCGTGGTTTATGGTGAAAGTATTGACATTTCGTATGCTAGTTTTAATACGAATGTTTATGTTATGTTGAAACCTGTTCATATGAGGAATGCATTGGAATTAATAAGTGGCGGGTGGAGCCTGCTATAGCTCCTCAATGCATCGGTAGGTCTCATGATACAAACTAGTGTCTTGGAACAAGGCCTTGACAAAATCTTATTTGTAGTCTTGGCACGAGGCCCTGGATATATGGTTATGATAGTCTGGAATTATGCATTCCATCATTATGAAAGTGGTTATTGATATTTCATATGATTATTCGACTAGTAGAATATCCATGTGAATAAGTAAATGGAATTATTTCATTTTATTTTTGCCATATTATACTGAAGTTCATGTTTAAAAGTCTTTTGTTTTAGTTATACATTGCCTTAAATGTTTATGCTTATTTATAAAAGTTTCCGCTATATTGTTATCCTTACTGGGCATTTGAGTTCATCCCTTTCTATGTTTTATTTTTACAAGGATGTGAAGAAGTATTTTATGAATGACCTGCAAGGATAGTATAAGGGGATATGAGTGTGGAGACAAGATGTTGTTGTAGTTTTCACTTTATGATGTAATGTAAACTTCATGAATGTATATAGTGTTTCCAAGACTACTAAACTAATCTGTCTTTCGAGACATGATCTTTTGTGATCATGCCAATGTTATGTAATAATGCACCGACTCTGGGTAACTGGGGTCGGGGCATTACATTTGGTATCAGAGGAATTTTAGTACAAACCTTGGAAGCTAGATTTAGATAAACTCTTATTACAGAACATAGACCTAAGATGGAATTTGAGGATTAGTATAGAAGAACTTCCTAAAATTTTGGTATTGTAGAGATTTTGTGAGTTTTCCGAGCAATACATCTCGGTCTGGATATGAGCAGGTAGAGGCGGCTCTAGCATAGATGTACCTAGGGGTAAAACTTGAAAACACCACTTTGAGCTAGACTCGAACGGGAATTGGTGCACAACAACGGGCCATGCTGCACTCTTCGTTACGACACTCTCGGGGGATATGCTTAGGATAATTCTCATTTTATTTACGAACCATTATGAAGGGTTTATGAGTATATACTTCCTCAAAGAAAACATTTTTATGATTATGGATTATATCCATAAACTGTTTAATTTATGTTAAGTGTTTTACAAGTATTGAATTATGTATTTTGATTCATAAACTGATCTAGTTTATGCCATTGTTTCGAAATGGAGCCTAGTGGAAGAAATGGAAATTGTATTAATGCATGCACTCCATGTAGGGATTTCCCTCCTGCTCAAGATAATTATAGTGGAGCTGGTGATGTAACTGGTGTTGATCAGCTTATCACCATACGGGGAAAACTCACTCAGGTTATGAATAAAAACCTTACCCGTATGGAGCACCCTGATCCACGGCGTGGAGGATCAATGTTAGATCGCTTCATGAGGCAACAACCACCAACATTCAATGGGAGTACAAATCCATTGGTAGATGAGCAATGGATAAGTTCCCTAGAGAAAATATTTTAGGCTTTGGGGAGTATAAATGTATAATTATATTATTTAACATGATAAAGAACAACTTTTTGAAAATAATAATTATTAAAACCAGTTTTTATAATATCTAGTAAAATATGAAGGCATGTTCCTATGATGGAATTTGGGGAAAAATTATTAATTTTTTTAAAAACCAAAATTTTCCATCATGGCATAGTGGAATTACCACAAGTCATTACGGTTATTTAGTCTCAGCAAGAACTATTATTACCCAATATTCATTTATACATAGTTGATATATATTATGGATCTAAAAATAACATTTTAACATCCACCATGACATAATCATTCCATGTGGTGACTCTAACCCTATAATATTTATTAGTCAACCATGTCCTCGAAATGTCGAAAGAGATTCCATGTTTTAGGATTATAACAACCACATGTGTTTTTCATTAAAAAATTTCATTTTAATAAAATATTAATATATGGTTATATGGATATTATATAACCATATCATTTTGAGGAAAAATATTATATACCAGGAAATAGTTTAATAATCACAATCGTGGATCATGAAAAATACCCAAAATAATTTCTTATTTCAATTTTTGTCATATCAATGTTTCACTATAAATGGATACAATACTAGTTAAGGGTTTCATGTGATATCTATATTCCCATATGAAGTGAAATAAAACAAATAATACATGTTAATATTTAATGGGAGTGGCATCAATAATATGAAATATGAAAACAGCATAGCAAACTTACATCATAGTTCATGATTTTGATTGTCAATGGAAATGTGTTTGATAAATTTACCTTATTATCAAAAAAATGGGTTCCTTCCACTGATTGTATCTATCAGATACAACAATCACTGAACTCTTTAGTGGGTCCTCTCTTCAATAATTATTTTCTATCACCCCCCTTCCCCCTACTTTAAGGTTAACAAATAGAAGAGAATCAGATAGATATTTTACCAATAGAGAATAAACTTCAATGTCTCAGAAGGGGACCAAAAATCTCTATTTTATAGGATTTCATCAACGAATAGACTAAACTATTTGAGATCTAACGTTTCATTCATTATGCATTGGAAAATTCATTTATATTCCACTTCATTTATCAGTCATAATTTTAATGTCCTTTAACAACTAATATCTAATTTACATATTATACTATTATGTGTAAATAATCCAAAATTAACATGATAATAAACATGGGAGAAATTATCCAATAAAATAATATATCATTCCTCATGACAACCATGGAATGGAATATAAGACCATATGAAGACATTGACCATGAGGTGGTTACTTTCACCACATGTTATTCAGATGTTTAATGCACAATATTCAATAGTACTCACATGTGTGGTCATTAAACAACATGGATTAATATATATAAATCCAAATAGATCATTAGATTAATATACTTTAGAAAAATTATTTTCAATTCATATTGATGAATGAATACGATTTGTGTGTATCAAATAATTCATAATCAAAATATTCCAACAATCCATTTTTTTGGAGTTTTTAATGCATTTCTAAATTATGTATCCTTGTAAAAAACACTAATTATTTTTAGTGTTATAATCATTAACCCTAATTTAAATATATAATATTATCCATGTATATAATATATAATCTATTAGTAATAATTCCAAGTCCATAAAACATTTCTCTTATAAATATGGAACAAATTTTCTTCATTTAAAAAAACGATTTTTTCTAAATAAGTAAAAAAATTAAATTTATAATTGTAGTTGGAACATAGTAGTTAGTTTTTTAATTTGAGTTTCGATAAATTTCGTAAATATAGATCATGAATTCCCACCACTTATAAAGAAACCCTTACTTTATTTCCAACTTGTAGATCTAATTATTTATTTAAAATTATCCTCTATTTCTGAGTACATAAACATTAATAAAAATGTGTGATTCACAAACAATATTTCATATCATTGAACAATAATTAGAAATATTAATTATTATAAAATTCTGTTTTTTATACACATTATGTTATTCATTATAATATAAAACTCTTATCAGAACATAATACCAATCAGTAAGTTTAAAAATCCATCCTAATATAGGTATTGAAAATAAAATAGATTTTATATTAAATTATGTTATAATATATAACATAACATTTTTTGGCTAGTTTTCATAATTTACATTTGTATTTAACTTGAATTTTATTGAATATAATTCTATTAAATTGATAATTTTTTACATTGTAATCATCTATTTTTCATGATTCATATTTCACTATTAATGATTCTAG
This sequence comes from Viscum album, assembly GCA_963277665.1. Classification (NCBI taxonomy): domain Eukaryota; kingdom Viridiplantae; phylum Streptophyta; class Magnoliopsida; order Santalales; family Viscaceae; genus Viscum; species Viscum album. Next base: position 1,947,857,715 of record OY728119.1, read on the forward strand.
ATCCTGCTATTATCTTAAGTTATATCTATTTAGGTATATAATTATATAAATTAAATCATATATAACTCTTACATAATTAATTCGACAAAAACTTACCCTTTTTATTTAATGAATCATCCAAACATCATTTATCTAGAAACCTAAACATTTTGTAACCTTAAATAAGTTCAATCCAATGATCATAATTATATATTAACACTTAACCATTAGGTTCAACTATATCACTATTATAGAAATATGGAAAATGCACTAGCGTTTATAAGAACTTTTTTTCAGAAATAGTCAATATTTTTATTTATGTTATAAATAAGTGTGGAAAAGGCTAACTTTTATTAGTTCTTATTTTAGCATTGATAAAAGTAGAACATTTGTCAATATTTTATTTAGCACGGATAAAAGTATATGTCCTCAAATGTTTAAATAGAATTGATAAAATATTTATCTTTTTATTTAGGGTAAAATATTTATAAAATTTGATTTTAATGAATGATATTTAATATTAATGTTGAAATGAATTAATTACTTGAGAATTTAAAATTTTAAAAAATGTCGAATGAATATTAATATAATTTTGATATGTGTGTGTATGTGTGTGATTTATTTTTATATATAAATAATAATTAATTTTAATCCAAATAAATTAATATTATTTTATAAATAAATTATAATAAAATTAATATTATATACATTGTATTGTTTTGGATATACACACATGTATGGGTTCACCTATTAAATACACTCGTGTTTTTTGGTTATTAAAATTCATGAACACGTAGAAAAATATATATGTATTATAAGGGAATAAAAAATAGTCATATATATATATATAATGGTGATTAAAATAATGAAACTTTAATATGTAAATTAATTTATTAAATAAACTTATTATTAGAATTTTGAAAATTTTCTTAGATAAACCATTTTATAAATTATTAAAATAAAATAAACAATAGTATTAATAAAAATTACAGCATAATTATTATAATTTTAATGCATTATTTAATATAAATTTGGTTATAGTTAACTAGTTCGACACCGCAATTCATATTTGGATGTTGGGGATTTGAAACCCTATCCTCCTCCTACCACAATTAAATTGGTGGTTTGTGAGTTTCTTTTGGGTGGGCCATGAACTTTTCATGGGTAGAATTCTTACCTCACATGAAGGTGGGGATGGTTGGCTATGGTTTCTAGAATGAGACATAGGCTAGGGACTTGGCATTGAATGTTGTGCCTTAGATGGTGATGTGCATCATATGATAAGAGCTCATGGGTTGGGTTTCATTAGAAAACAAGGACATGATGATGATAAATGCATGGGTTTGAGCGAAGGTAGCACTAGAGGATTATAATAGAGGGTGAAGGGTTGGATGGGTGAGGAGAAAAAGAAAGGGGTGTTTTCACCTATAGTTCTGATGAAAGAACGTAGGGCTTATGGACCTTGATGTAAATGAGGGGCCTTCGATCCATGTTCCTGTCTTTGGGCCTTGGGACCTATAAGCCCCATATCAAGGGGTATTTGGGCATGTTGATTAGGCATCATGTCAATTGACCTAGGGGCCACAAAAATATGATAAAATAGATCCATGTGTACTTTCGAATCCTAATGGGGAGGGATGAGGCCTGACCCCTGGGGTTTCTAGGTGTGTGAGTTTGTTTCTGTCTTGTAATCTGATCTATTAGTAAAATATAAATTATATAATTAGTTATACAATTTTATAACCTGAAGTATTATTTATATGACAATAATATTAATTTTTCTTACTTATATGATTTAAAAAATTAAAATATTAATAATAAATTAAATATTAATAATAATCAAATATATATATATATATTTAATAAAACTGATAATAAATTTAATTAATATTTATTCTTAAGTAATAATAAATATATATTTTAAATCTTCTTATATGAAAATATTATTATTTTTTAATATAGTCATACAATTATAAAATTAATGGTATGTTTTAAAACACATTAGTTCACATATAAAACTCTTAATATGTTTACATATAATTAATAATTTCTAAATGTTATAAATAATTAATTATATTTTTTATATATAATTAATAATGTATAAATATATTGAATAGTAGTTATTGTAAATCATTTTATTGTATAAAATTATTAATATTATTATATTTAATCATACACATTATAATATCTATAAATATTTATTCTAAAATTTATTTACTCACTTATACATTAAATAATAATTTTTGGATATTATTAATAACATTAAAAAATAATTATTAAGTATTCATATTTTTTATATATAAATAAAAATGTATGCATCTATATTGTAGAATATTAATATCTATTTAAATATAATTATTAAAAAAATAACTCTTAGTTTTATATTATTTATCATTAATAATACATTTTATAAAACATTTAAACATTTTTAATTTTAACTTAATTGATTAAAAATATTATATTATTACATATTTATGTTATATTCATTTAAAAATATAATTTAGTGTTATTTAAAATACAGTTGATGGTAAATTTTTTATTTATATTTAATTATTAATATATTAATAATAATCCTCTACAAATTAAAATGTATCTATTAGTATTCATTTTTATAAATTACTAAATATTTTTCCATTATATAAAATAAATATTTTTAATATTTTTAATAATATTTAATTAAAATTATTAATTATTAATATTATATATATATATATAATATTATATATATTTATATAATTAGTAATTTATTATAAATATTTTATATTTAAATGTAATTTTAAATATTTTTAAATTTGTTTATAAGATTAATTCATTAATAATATTAATTAAAAAATATTGAGACATTTATATAAATAATAATTTTTAAAAAATGAAATTAATCATATTCAAATATAATCATTAATTATTAATGGTTTATGTATAATTAATAATATATACATATTTTAATTTTACTTGTATATAAATATTATTTGAGCTTTATCAGTGTTAATGTTATCACTGTTAAATCTTCTTATATCAGTGGTAAAAATAGTTCTGATAATGATTTGTCTTTATCAGTACTAAAATCAGTGTTGATAAAATATTACTTTATCATTTCTTATAGTTTTAATGGTCCTAAAATACTCTTACATCAATGTTTTTTTATAAGGGCTGATAAAAACCTATTGTCTTTGTAAAATAACTCAAACCAGACCACCTCTCAACCCTATCATTCAAGATCTCATGAATTTCAAACATCACTTCCCATACCCACACATCATTTTGGACTATATGACTCTTAAATTGAAGGTATGGAATTTGAAAAATATTTTTAATGTTATCTCTACTAATCATGAAATGTTTTTTGGTGATTTTTTTGTATATCAATTCATGTATATGTCGATTTTCAACCCTATTTATTTTTCTTGAAAATATTTTCTCCTCTATTAATTCTCAATATATGTATATATGTATATATATATATATATATTTCAATATATATTTATGTTTTTATGTGAATATATGTAGACACACACACACACATATTGTGTTCAATATTTTTTATGTGTCTGTTTGACTATGTTTGTATTTATATTTATATAAAAAAGAATATATATATATTATATATGTTATGTGTTTGCGATATTATTTTTCTAGAACAAAACATTACCTTTTTAAAGTAATTTTTTATATGGTGAATTTTATTTAATCTTACTGATAACATATTTAACATGTTTTTTTAACTTGTGAATACTTTTGTTTTAAATATTTAAATTTAAAATCTTCATCACAATACATTTTTCATTGGAAATTATTTACCATATAACATATAAAATTTATCTAAATTGAATCATATAAAACAATTTTTTTATAGTAATAATTGAATACAAGTTAAGTGTTTGTACTTATGATAAGTTATTTTAGAAGCATAAAAATAATATATAAAATGATTAAAAAAATTTAAATATTTTTAATTTAACACAAAAGAAATGTTATGTGTGAATTGATATATATCTTATAGACCAATATAATTGTAAAATTTTCTTCATTTTTACAATTTTATTAAATAGATATAAACTCTATTATTTTCAATTCAATGTAAAAGTTAGTCTTAATATTTATTATATTATATAATTTTTATATATTGTATTATAATTTATATGTATATTTTTTAAAGTTAATTTTTATATAATTTATGGATGTAAAAAATGATACATTATATGGATACATTTTATGTATTTATTTTCTTCTTAAATTTTAATATTGTTGAACCAAAGAGGATTAATATTAATAAAATATATATTAACATCAATTGTATGAAAAAAAATTGTGTGGATAGGATTAAATAGTTAATCATTTTTTCAATAGATCATGTATATTACCCTTCTATAATCATTTTTATGTGTTTTTATTGTTTTGATTTATGATTAATTTTTTAAGTATATATGTACAAATACTTGATTTGTAAGGAAACAGTTCAATGTTACAAATTTTACACTAAACATAGAAAAGAACTAAACGTGGTTAGTGATGGGGACAAAATTATGGTTTTTATATTGGTGATATGAGTACAAGTATAAAAAAGGATTTTTATCATATTGGGAAAATGATAATGTTGGTTGAATATAGAATTCATGATTGTCTAAATCTATTTGAGAAAATAAAGAGTTTTTTAATGATCTAATTATTTGTTTCTTATACTAAATATACAAAATTTTCAGTTGCAATGAATCTATATAATTTGAAATATATGAATCAATATAATGAAATCACATTTATAAAACTACTTACTCTCTTTGATGATATAAAACTAGAATATAATAACCTTCCTTTCCAAATATATGATCTTAACAAAAAGTTATGATCAATGGATATGACCTCTAAAATAATTCATGCATGTATAAATTATTTTATATTGTTTCTAAAGGTACATGAATCACTTAAAAATTCCATAAGTATGATGTGACTTGATATAAGAAATATGTATCAAGTACCTCAAAAGTATTATGATAATTTCCTAAAATTTTATGTTTATAATGGATATATATAAGTAAGGAGACTAAAATTAAATTAACATTGAATGAAAATATATAAATACAAGAGGGGGTACTTTTTCACCTAGTAGACTCTCCTATGTGGAATAAAATTGATCAAAATTATCATGAATTTGGAAATGAGTTAAGAAATGTTCATTTATCATTATCAATAGATGGAATAAATACTTTTGGTGTATAGAGTAGCACTCATAGTACATGTTTGATTTTTTTTATAACATATAACTTCCTATATTAGTTTTTCTTGAAGTGAAATAACATTATATTGACTTTACATATATCAATAAAAAACCTGGTAATGATATTGATGTTGATTTACATCCATTATTCAAATATTTGAACTTGATATAGGATTTGGGTCGTATGTTTAATGATGTTCAAATAAAAAAAGTTCACATTGAGATTCATGTTGTTCTGGATGATAAATGATTTTCATGTTTAAGGAAATTCATATAGATATAACATTAATGTAATTTTCGGTTATCCCATTTTTGATAAAGTTAAATAGTCAATTAGGTTGAAACATTCCTTCAATATAGTGATTTTTGGAGATTGTGAATTTTTATCTTCAATATATAAATAAAAATATTAAACAACATTAATTGATCGAGATTCTGTGAAAGGTAAAATAACTTCTCTATTAATAATGGTGATTATTATATGAAACTAAAGGATATGATGACCATTTTTAGTAAACCCTTTTCAAAAAACCTTATAAAATTAAATAAAAAAAGAAATTGGTTTTTATTAATTACCATATTGGAATTTTTTTATACCAGACACTTTATTTAAGAAATCCATGTAGAAAAATATGTATGTGATAGTATTATTGTAACATTTCTAAATGAAAATGAAAAAATAAATTATGGAATTATGTCTTGTTTGGACATGATTTATATAGGGATAAGGGAGGAGTTGGCACAAATGAAGTAATTTTCTTCCTTCAGTGTATCAAAAACATTCCACAAAATTGATATTTTAGTTTTTTGAATTCCTTAATGATATAAAGGTTTAAGATAGTTATTCATATAATATAAAGATTTTCATAGTGATCTATTTTTTAAAGTTAAATGTCTAAAAAATTAATTTCATGTATTTATTGCTTTTATATTTAATTATTATGCTACATAATAATATCTAAAAACATTAATAAATATTTTCCACTTTTTCAAATATATAAACATTAAAGTCATAGACCTTAATAACATGAAAACTATAGAAAATGAAATTATTCTAATATTATATGAATTGAATATGTTCTTCCAACCATTATTCTTTGATATAATATTTCATTTGATGGTTCACTTGGTTAGATAGATATGATTATTTGGTGCTGAATATTATATATTGATGTACTCTATGGAAAAATATGTGAGTAATTTTAAAGGTTATGGAAAAAATATAAGTCATCTAGAAGGTTATATTTTAGATTGATAATTTTTTGCATAAGGCATAGAAATTTTATTCCCAACTACCAATCAGATGATGGTAGCATTGGTCTCCCAAAATCTCATTACAATGTGTGATTTCTGGGTGAAGGAATTTATCAAATAATTTTTTTCTCAATTACCATAATTGATAGGATGAATTCACACCATTATGTTTTAGATACAATTATATGGGATTGTCTATTTGTTTAATCTGAAAAAAATATTTCTTCATAATTTAAATCCATCATGTGATGAATGTTTGATATCAAATACACATATTAAATAGGTTATAATATGATTTAAAGAAATTATTTTTAATTATTTTTCTACAAATATGAAATCAATTTATATATGACTTTCATGAATAGTCATAGGACCATTTATACATGTATTATCTTATAATGGTTACCAGATGAATAGTTATATGCTTTATATAATGTATAAAGATGAATATAGTACAATAAAAAATAATGGATTTACTCTTATAAATAAATTTATGCATATAACATGTTCCAATGATAGATATCCCATTCAAGTGAATATTTCATAATTTAGAATCATCAAGAAATATGGGAGTTGGATTATACAAAAGTCATGGGTTGACCAACAGGGTTGAATTTTTTCATGGGGCTTCAATGAATGGAGGATAGATGCAGAGGAGTACATCCAAACATAGGACAAACTGATTGGTCATTTTGAAGATTTAATCAAGGAGGATCCACTTACGGAGGTTAAGACACTTCAGTGGGAGCTATATCGGGTTAGTGAATCCAGTAATCTTATCCTTTTTTTCAATGATTTTGTGATTTCCTACTGCACTCATTGATTTTGGATGTTGAACATGTGTAGTTTCCCACTTTTTCTTAAAAGTGATTTTGAAATAAAAATATAATTTTTAGTTAAAACAACTATACTGTCAAATGAAAATTCCATTGAGGACGACCCTTACATTGGGGTGTTGTAACCATTTTTGCAGTGGTCACAGTGTTTTTCGTGCCTTGTATGTCTAACGAGACCATAATAAGTGGATTTGGATACTTGATAGAGGGGTTAAATCCCTTCAAACATTTAAGAAAATAAAATATTTCAATTAATAGTTCTAATATCTTGGATTTTTTTTATAAATAATTTCATTTACATGATATTATACATTTACTAATATATTTCCATAATAAAAATTAATTCTTTATCTAGTTATATAGGTAATGAATTATACACCTAATGATGTGAATAAATATCAAGTAATAACCATGAATTGATGTTGAAATTGATAAAATATGACAATGTGAAACACATTATAGATGTCAGAAATGACGTGATGGTGGTAAAGTGATAAAAATTAACACTAATGGGAAAACAATAGCAGAATATTGTAATGATTTTAGTAAAAATTATTAAGGTGAGATGTTTTGGTTAAAAATTCAATGTAGGGTTAAATGAATGTGGTTAATCATTTGACCCCAAAATGTCCATTTTTATTACTTATATTTGTGTGAGTACTTAAGTGCATGAGTTGATTGACAGAGATACGTGGAATAATTTTTTACCACTATTAAAAGGAACAATTTGTGATGAAATTATAGTAACATTAAGATAAACATTCTATACTTTAATGATGCATTGATTTATTCTTCATTATCCCTTATAGAGTACGTTTATATTATAATATTTTTAGATGAAATTCATACTAATGATCACCAGTACAGATCATAGATTATTTCATACACTTATTATGAAACATCATTATAGGGATATAGAGTTAAATTTTAAACCACACTCTCCAACAATATATGCACACATCTTTAACATATAAATTTCATATTCTTTCATTATCTATCAGGTGGATGAATCATTTAACCATTATTATAATTGATATTATCTTATTTTATGTTACATGTATTTAAAACTTCAATTTATAATTATTAATTTATAAAATAATAAAGGTGTGTAGAAAATATATAACATGGATTGAAACCAACATACCCCTTCCATAAAGCAAGGATGGGGTACACTTCACTTGAACAAAAAATGGTATTTATTTTAAATACATAGTAAAACATTTATATTATGAAGAACCCATATATTTTTTAAAGTATTGTTATATTTATTTTCAATGGATTTATGAGAATCATTGAAAAAGTGTTGAGAATATTTTGGAATATTTTTATGATGACTTGAGGTTTTTGAGGTTTCTTTTAGATTAATTGAGAAGGTTGGTGAAGGATTATGTTAGTTACCCAATTCATATATAATATCTTGGTGTTAGTATTATTGTAAAAGGTAATATTAATAATATCTGAGACCAAAAATTAGAAAATTATTGGAGTTTCTATAAAATGATATATTACATCTAAAGAATGATACTTAATATCTACCAGTGAATATAATAGAATTAACCATAATTTATCTATAACATCCTAGGTAAATAAATAATATAATATTTTAATATTTATTAATATTTTTGAATTAAATATTAATTTTACTTTAAAGGGGATTCTATGTTTGATGGTTTACCTATTACGCAACAACAGGTTTCTTTGAAATCTTACGTTGCACACTAACAATATAATATTATTATTTTAAATGGTAGTTAACGCCTAGCCATTGTATTGGAGAGAATAAATAGAACTAACTAAAATATGATTATACATGTTTTTTAAATGCTTTTACATCTATCCAATAAAATTTATAGGCTTAAAATAACAAAAGAATTCGGTTTTAAGCATAAATACTCTAATATTCACTAAAAAGTTGATTTATCGCCTTTTTATGGAGAACCCTATTTAAATATAGTTTTGGTCACTTTTATACATTATATTGGACCAAATAAAATTCTTCTTTAGAATCAGGACACCAAAATTTACTTTGGGTAATTTTTTTGTATTTTTCTGATAAAATTCATTTTTTAATGAATAGTGAAAAATACTGTATTTTAATTCAAATCTTCTTTTTAATATAATTTATTTATATGGTTAGATTATATTTCAAATTGGTTTTAAAGTTTAATTAGATTATATTTTTACCATTTAATCCAATTCTGGTCATTTTAATAAATTTCACTTTGAAATTCGGCATAAACAAGTGTCTATCTTTTGATAGATATTGTTTCTTAAAAACACGCTATTTGTTTTGACAATAGGAATTAATTTTAAATTAATTAATGAAACATATATTTTTTTAATTTTATAAAATAGACATCATTTTTGAATTCAGAATATCAAATATATCTTAGACTGAATTTTTGGTATTTTTCTGAAAAACGTCAATTTTTTATGAATAGTGAAACCACTAAGTAGTAGTTAAAAAAGTAACTTTTTCATTTAAATGAAATTTTACCATTTTTGTGAATTTAATTTCAAAAATAAAAAATACATGGTTGTTATAAGTAAGTAAAATTTGGTTCAATAAGATGAAAATAATTTGTGGTGAATATTAACTTTTGACTTTTATTTACCTCGGATAAAGGTAAATAGGGTAATTCAAGGTAAAAAGAATATTATAATAATAAAAAATTACCTTAACACTTGTCCTAACCTTATTTTATGAGTCATCGCCGACCGTATGAATCCTTGGGACGATTTTGGGTCCCCATTAATCCACTTGGGAGTGATAATGACACATTAGATTAATTAATGTAAAATAAAGACAAAAATGACACAAACAAATATCTTTTTGTAAATTAATTTTTACATGGGGTTATATAAGTTATATTTTCGACTATAAATATTAATTGGAAAGCTAAAAAAATTTCCTACATCATGGTATTTTTTTATAATTTTTAGACATCAATAAATAAAATTATTTATGACACAAAAATCATGCAGTATTTACCTCAATAATAAATGATTTAAAAAAATAAGATTATAAATATTAAAATAACATCCAAAACCTGTCCAATTATTATTGGATGAATTTATTTCGATAATTAGGTATCTTATATTCTACATTAATGAGTTTTTTACCTTTAGAAACCAAAAAATAATTATATAATAAAATAATATTTTCACACTTTCCTAAAGAACCCCTCCTCCCATTTATAAAAAGTCATCACTTCTAACTCATTCCTCACACCTCTATAGTACCATGGATCATCCAAACACTGACCAAATAAGATATAAATATCCCTATATTACTCTTAGAATCCTTACCTTAGTCATAATGCACTTCAATAAGTTCTTTTGGTTCAAACCAAAGGGAGTTACCTGAATTAAAGGTAACAGTTTCTCCTAAGTTATTTTCATTTATTTTACTTCTCCAACCCCTAAACTCTTTTCATTACATTATTTTATAACAAAACCAGTATCCTAAATATACTAGTAGGTTTTTATGATAATTATTCTAACTAAACTTACACACACCTCCATCTAATGGGTAAATAACATATTGTTTTTGTGGGTGGAAAACTAACACCTCACGAAACGACGATTGTTCAATTATCTCCTACCGCCTATTATGGTGGCCATTATAATGGAAATTTATTTATACATGATATATATTATGTTTATGTTTTCTTTATGCTTATGTATTTTTAATTTATATCACACCTTTGTGGTCTCCATTATGATTAAACGCAATAATTTCATTTGAGGAAGTGCGGACTACCGGCCCCTCAAAGTGATATGACTCATTTATATCATATTTGGGATGTATAAAGGATTGAGTTATTGAAATTATATATGATATTATAATGTAATTATAATATAACTATTTATCATTAAGTTTTCATTCAATTAATAAATGGAATAGAAATGAAAGTAGTGTTCATGCGTACGTACGACTTACCGTCTCCATGGACGATAAATTTCATTTCTTATATCCAAATGTTATGTACTATTATAAATACAAATATATACTAGATATATATGATATATATGATATCTAAATAATGAATATAATTTTGGAGATAAAGGACTATTTACCATATGTACAACTTGTAAATTATAAGGTGTTCATTTTTTACTCAAGTACCAAATATTGACAAAACGACCATTATTAACTTAAATGATTAAATAATGTTTATAACATGATAATAAGTGATATAAAAGAAATAATAAACTTGAAAAAGGGTTCTTAATCAAGTATAAATTAACTTAAGTTTATTATTAAGGAATAATAATGAACAAATGAGTCAATTCGAACACGAGGTATGGGATTTTTTATCTCACTTTTAATTCTGTGAGATTCCCATTGTTTGCCACTTATTTATTGCATGCGGTGTATTGTATACAGAAATTTGATATATAATATCATGATTCTATTTATATTCATGTTATTATTTGATTAATTTGGTTTTTATTAACTTTTGGTCATACGACTCGATTAAATTTCAACGTGGTAAGGGGTTTTCATCTCATATTTTATTCCCATGAGATTCATTCTATATTTGACACTATTTCATTTTGTGTGGCATTTGTACTAAAAATGATTGTATTTATTTTAGAATTTACTTTAATTTATGGTTATTTACATCTTCATTTTATGATCCTTATTTCATTGGGTGTATGTTTCATAAGTTACCAAATCAGTAAGGGAACCTTTCACCCTATTCTTTTTAAAAGACTTCTTTTTTTGTTATGTATTTTAATTTTCATCTTCCTATGTTGGGATATGTTCTTATATATACTTATTGATGTAAATTTTATTTCCAAGTGATGAGATACCCATTTTATCTTTCATCAACTCATTTTATGAATTTTAATGTGACGTTGTTAGGCTGTCGAATTTCTGTAAGGGAACTTCTTCACCCAATTTCAATTCTTTAGGTTAAACTTCTACTTATTCATTATGTCATGCTATGAAGATGTGTGAATAACCTCTGATTGTTTTAAAATAAATATCCAATAATATTGAGTGTATATATATTTGTCAATCATTATTATGAAATTTATTTATCCTTAATCTAAGGATACCTTTTTTATAAGGGATTTCATCTCAATTTACATTCTATTGAGACTTCATTATCATTATGCACCAATTCAATTTTATATGGTGTATATACTATCCTTTGGAATATTATATCATGAATACCTTTATTCTTATGATATTATAAAGTTCTGATTAAATGTTATTCCTAAATTATTTTTATTCAAGCGCCTCTCATTTTGTTAAAAACTCTTTAACTAAAATATTGTTTTAAATGTTTTAAAGATTTATTCTTGTAAATACTTATCATTAATTTCCATGTTTTAAAAATGGTTTTAAGGATTTATTTATATGTACATTAATGTTTTAAAATTTTAATTCATTTAAAAACTTCATAGTGGTATGGGCGACTTTGATTCAAAAATATCTTTATTAAAATTTTTAAATGGTTTTGAAAATGAGTTAATAAATCATTGTTTATTTCAATATCATGATTTGATATATTTTAATTAGAATGCGGAAATGTTATATTTACTTTATGCTTGTGCTATGTGTTATGAATATTTTATGGTTATTTGGAATTGTTTATGTATATGGGTGGTTCCGTGATAAACCTAGGGCGGGTGAGACCGAGATAGCTCTCTAATGCATTGGGTAATGTGACGGAGGTAAATGTGATGTTTCTCCTAAGAGATTTAGGGAATATACTATGATGGGTATTCCAAGTGTAACTCCCTACATAGCTATGATAGCTATAATGTAAGTTTGATATGTATTCTATAATTTACCTTTATGGTTTATGATTTCTGTGTGTTATTCATAAATCTTATGATTTGATGAGTTATGTTATGATTAAAAAGTATGGTTTCTTTGAATTGTATTTATTAATGGGATAATGTTTTATTTCGTTATTTTATAACCCTTAATGAGATTTTTATGCTCATCCCAAGTTTTTGAAATGTTTTTCATAGGGTATAAGGAAGGGTAAGATAAAGGAAGTATTCAAGAATATTTATATCAAGAAAAAAACGCATATTTTATTTAAGAAGTTTTATTTTTGTGAAACATTGGATACAGTAGAAGTGTCTAGTTTATAATTTTTGAGATGTAATGTAAAATGTATGGCCTAATTATCTAAAACTCTAAACCTAAAAATATCATCAATGTGAATTCTTGACTTAACTCAAGATTATGTAATGTTTAAGTTCAGGTCCTTATATTATCATTGGTATATATAATATCTGTATGATCATACATAAAAAATTGAGTTTTCAAAGGATACATAACATCTTATATCTGATAAAGAATATCAGAAATATGGTATGTAAGATCTATTGGATGATAAGTAATATTATATAAAGTATATAAAATTTTAAATTAACTCTATGTATGTATAATTCAGTAATTATGTAAGATTCATTAGTTTGAAAAAATTAAGAATTATGAGATTAAGAAATGTGAGATTTCAATATTTATGTAATAGGATAATAAATCAAATTATATTGAATATACTTTTCCATGATTTTAATATCATGATGATTTTATTGATTGATACATCATTAATGTTGAGGATAATAGTGAGAAAATTTTTAGAAGTATACTATGTCATGAGGAGAAGATAAATGCTATAAAAGATTAGTGGTTCCTGAAATCTTTCCCACATGGAAAAGGAATCAGTGGATTTTGTGGATGATAAAGGAAAAAGAGATTGCTTATATTTATGAGATAATTAAATAACAATATTAATAGAGTACTGAACTAATTTGGGTTGACCCAACTCTTTTCCTGATCTGTTCCACTATAGGGCCCTTGGTGTGTTCTTGATTACCGTGGGCTCGAGGAATGTTCTTGAGCATCAGAATTTACTATTCAGGAATGGTTTCTCCCTTGAATCAGCATGAACCATCCATGAATTAGATATCCAAGTACACAAACATGAATAATAAAAAATAATAAAAAACTAAATAGATTTAAAAACATTATAATAAAAAGATATCATAAACCTCCTCAATTCACAATTTATGAACAAGGCATACACAAGATATATATATATATCAATATAAAAAATCTCAAAATAAGTAAAATTACAAAGATTCCAACAACTAATATCTAAATATAAAAAATCCTTAAAATGATCCATGTGAGATAACTACATGAGACTATGATCTACACTATTCCAACACATCCATAGAAATTGGTTATTGAGAAGGGCCACCAAATTTCATGGTTACATTACACTTATCTATGTCCTGAAAACAGGTTCCTTATAGATGTGATGGCATAAACGAGTTGTGATTAAAACACCCATTCATACACCACCATCAATATAAATAAGGTTTTATTCCATGAAAAAAAATTAAATATTGATTGAAACCCAAATTTAAAATACTTTCAAATTTAATATAAGTTTGGTTTCAAGAATTTATTTTAAAACATTCCTTTGGTTTTATCAAAAAATTATATCTTTACAAATCATGGGATAACAAGGATCAAATATAAATGAATTGAATCCACATTGAATAAATTTTCTCAAGTCACTCAAACATGGATTAAGAATATACCTAAACATGAGAATAAGAAATTTCATATATAAAAAATTAAGAATAAATGCATGGGAATCCAAATCATACAACGAACAATCACAGTGAATCACAGGATACAACTAATGGAGTATAGTGAGACTCAGTCCATGACAAGTTTCACAAGATGGTTGAGTACAAACTCCATGTTTGGAAGCTCCCTTATTTTTCCTGATCCAAAAAACACTTATATGGGAACTCATAGTCTATATGGATACATTTTGAAGATCACATAGTCTTCCTACTAATGTCTCTCTCAGTACCATAGATAACCAACACTATCCATTCTATGAAATAGGCTAACATTTCAAGTTTCTAATTTTCCAAATTTACTCCAAAGTTATCCTGTGTGTTACTATTTCTAATAACATAAACACAATACAAGTGAAAACATTATAAATCAATATTACAATAATAATTAAACACCATTCTATTAGAAAATCATTTTTTCCTAAAACTAAGAATGGATGAATCATCATTTAAATCACAATTTATAGGAAATTTTATTAAAAATAAACTTAAGGCAAGAATCAAACATTATCTATGGAAAATCATCCTTAAATAGTGACACCAACCAAAAACCAAATTTAAATATGTCACAATAAAAAACTACTAGTTTAATTAAATGATGGAGGTCCTCGCGCACCTAAAAAAATAAACAACATAAAATCCCCATTAAAACCCTAGATATAGCCATATAATATTCTAAAGATTCTATATTCTATGGAAAGGTAAAATCATGAAAGAACAAGAGTAATAAATAATAAATCATGAAGAAACAATCTCTCATTAAAGGAAATCAAGAATATTCAAGGAGGGTTCTAGAAAGAATAAAAGGGGGTAATATTTAATTCCAAGTGAAGGTAACTAAAATTAGTGGTAATGATGAGGGGAAAGGGGAATTAAAAATATATAAGGGAAATGGTAAAATGATAAAAAATTTAATAACCTATTATCTTTGAATTTTTTGGTCGTAGTGTTAGAAAAATCATGAACCAAACATGTGAAATAAACATCCACCCCAAAAACAATGTAACGTGACTTATTGAAACACATTAATGGTTTCACAAACCATTCTTAATCTATGAACAATCCTATTTCTAAAAAAAAAATTCTATTTCATGGCCAACCGCTTGGATACTATTAACCGTATAATAATTATATTCCTTGGATTGTGTCCCCATAAATTGAGGTTTTCAACCTTTAACACTCACGGTCTACAATAAAATAAAAATAAATTAAAAAAACTCAAAATTAGTTATACTAATGATATGGTGAGTGTCAAAATTCTATACACCATATTAATTTATGCCTATAGAAAGTCTTTGGGTCTCATCAAATAAAAATAGGTGAGGCTAGTTCTCCATCATTAAATATTTTCACTCCTATATCTCATTCCTATTTAAACCATACTGTGAAATCACATGAACCATGGTGTAGTCATACCATAGAGCACCTTATGATGATAATACAATATATGATTGTGATACTCTTTTATGATGATATCGGGAACCATATCCAAATATTCCCACTCTATTACATGATATGGTTCTAAATTATAAATTTTTAATTGGGATATATGAATTTTTTTCATCAATATTTTTCAACTATGGTGTAAATTCCAATTGATAGGTTTCTTTCCCTTATTGATCCATAATAAGAAACAACTTGATATAACACAATGATAACTTCCCCTTCTTTCCCAAGAGATGATTTCCATGTTAAACTGATACATAGTTAAACACCTTATCACCAAAAAAACTCTAATAGGTAGTTAAAATTATCTGTATACAATTTTTTGTGACTCTGAGATACCACTAACCACTTTCGGATCAACTGTAGTTTCTCCCTGATCTTCTAAATGAGGCTTGGTCCCAATATGTTATTGTAACCATGCTTAGTCAAATATGATGGGGACCGATGTGGGTGCCCATACAACACCTCAAAATGGGCCATCTTGATCGATTATTTTTAAATATTGTTGTATGAAAACTCAACCATAGACTTATACCTCTCCCATGAAATTAAAAATTCAAGTATGCATACATGAAGCATGCCCCCAAAAATCTGGATGGCCCACTCAGTTTGACTATCCATCTACAAGTTTTATGTCATGTTCAACTTAAAATGTGTTCCAAAATCCTCCTAGACACTCCTCTAAAATCAAGAATTAAAATATGCATTATTTTAATAAAATATCATTGTGTAAACCCCATGAAGTCAAATGATCTCCTAAATATACAGGTTTCCAATCACCTCTATCTTTGTTAACTCTCTAATGGAATGAAAATGGGTTTACTTAGTCAATAAATATATAATCGCCCAAATATCATATTTTCTACTGGGATTATGATTTAAATTGATAAAAAATTATATGTAAATCTCATACCACCTCCATACCAGAATGGTAAGAGGCTGGTGTAACACAATCGGCATTTTACAATCAGTTTTGATCCTCTTACAGGTAAAACATGAGGATAAAAAATTCACAACTGATCATATCATCCTAGGACACAAGTAAATAATCCTCAAATTGTAAAACATCTTGGTAGACCATGTCTATAAAACCCAAGAAGAATAGTTCCCCTCAAACATTACCTCCTACCTCAAGGTTAAAGGAACCACTAACCACTTATTTAAGAAAAAGATATCATCATGATACTAAGACAAATCACCCATGGTTTCCCCACCATTTAAGGATCTGATAATCTTCTAGAAGTCAGGATTATAATAATTCATACACTAAACCTGGTCAACAAGAGAGGACATAACCCAAACAATGATCAAAAAAATCTTCTCTATGTCATCTCATTCTTCTAAACTCATATCAACAAACAAACCCATCAAATTACACTTATCCAAAAATTATTTAATAGCACGGATCAGAAACATTATAATCATGGAATTGATTATCACATTCCCATTAATAAGGGTATATGATTTATCAAAATAAAATATCTAAATACATTCCACCTAGGGCCTCTTCATAGGGATTAGGTTCATCTTTATGAAAATAGAAAATAGGATCTTATAATCTGAATAAACTATAAACTACTTCATAAAAATGTAATGGTGTGAAGTCTTCAATGTATAAACCACAGCTACCAACTATGGGTCATGTTTGGGGAAATTATTCTCATTTTTACAAAGATTATTTGGTAAATATAAACCCACATGATCATTATACATCATTACACACACTAACCCCACACTTGATGCATCAAAAAATAGATAATATACCTTCTCATCACTATGAATAACTAAAACTAGATCTGATGTCAACCAAACCTGGGACTACCCAAATGAAAGTTGGCACTTATATCTCTACTCAAGCATCACTCCTTTCTGATTCAATTTTCTCATTGGAGAATCTGTCGTATATAAGTATTATACAATGTTCTGTTAATACCCAAAAAAAACCTAAAAGGATTCGGATCGTAAACACATTCTTAGGCCACTCCCATGACATAAACACAAGGATATTCTCATGGTACACTGAAATAACACTCTTAGAAATAAGATGAACCAAAAGAAATACTTACTAGTTCTACAATTAAAATTTATATAGGTTAGAATATAGGTTATAGTCTCCCATGGTTCCCAAAAAACCCTCCTCCAAATCATTTTTTCCATAAAAGACACTTTGAGGATAAAGTGGTAACCGCACAGATCAAATAACACCGACAACATTCAAAATTCAAATCACAAAAACCAAATACAAATTCAAAAGTCCTCTGCGGAACAGACAAGTCAACACAGACCACAAATCAGGCACCCTCCCACGAATCCTACATCGAGTACTGCGTCAAACATTGAAAAAAGTTGCAAACGAGTCACTGCACCTTCAACGAGGTCTCCACCATCATCACACCACCTCCATCACTTCGAACCACTGAACAAAGGTCTATCCTACTTGTAAAACCCCCGAGCTTTTATGAAAAATATTCTTTTAATTTCATTGATGTATTGTGTTGTAAGCTACAACAAGATTACCTTGCGCTATACACAACACCGTATGAGCTTTCAATATACACAACACTATTCTTGGATCATGTTACACACAATTTTGATAGTAGTTATTCTATGAAACATTGAGTGTATATATATAAATATATATATATATATATATATATTCAATGTATAAATGAAATATGGTTGGATTCTATTATACGAAATAATGAAGTATTCTTGCACAACATGCAACCCTGACTTGGCTTGCATTACACGCAATCACGACCTTCCTCGATAGTGTGTGTTGTATGCAATACCGGGTTTTACTAAACAATGATATATTATTATAATATTATTATGAACTAGCCATTATGAATAGTATTAACTAAATTTTGAATGTTATAACATTATTATTTCATCTTACTCATTTTCTAGAACATTGTATGTGAACAAAATAAATTTTTCAGATAAAATAAGTATTTTTCAAAAAAAGAAGTTTTTCCGCCTTTTAATGGCGCATCCACTTTAAATATAGTTTTTGACATGTTTATAAGTTCAATTTTACAAAATAAACTTCTTCTTTTGAATCAGGATATAAAAATTTACATTGGATAAAGTTTTGATATTTTTCTGATAACTTTCATATTTTAATGAATAGTAAAAACACGTTATATTTTAATTAAAAACAACTTTTTTAATCATAATAATTTATATGGTTAAATTATAATATTGAATGGTTTTAAAGTATAAATAGAATATATTTTTACTATTTAATATAATTTATGTCATTATAATTGATTTTACCTTGAATTCGTGGGTTAAATTAATTCAATCTTTTGCAATGTTTTAACCAAAACCCCGTTTTCTTTCAAAAATGGGATTAATTTTAATTTAATTTCTGAAACTTTTTTGTATTGAATTTGGAAAAATGGATTCCATATTTGGAATCAGTGGTTCCAAATTAGGTTAATAATCTACTTTTTATTTTGGGGCATTATGAATAGTAACTACGGTAAATTTTATTTACCACAGTTAAAGGTAAATTGGGTAATTAAGGGTAAATATAAGATTATAAAATTACCCTAACACCTGTAAAAATCTTATTGGATGACTAAAAGTCGACCCATATCACCTAAGAGTCGGATTAGATTAATTTAATGGACTTTTGTCCATGAAAATAATTTAATTATTATTAAAACCAAAGAAAGTGACAACATGTCACTTTCTTAAATATTATAAGTATAATAATTTTAATTAGGTGATAAACTTAATGAAACTTAGAAAATTAATATTCTCCAGAAATATAATACAATTATCTACATCATAGGAATTTATTTATAAATTTTAGGGATTAAATAGTTATCATTAAGTATGACACAATAGTGATGTTGAAATTATTTTATTAATTAAATTATCAAATAAATGATTTTAAAAATATTAAAATAAATATTATATGAACTATTTAATGTTCTCCACTAATTTTCTAGATACATATGACATTTTATGAATCTATTAAAGCTTTTAGTTCGAACATATCTTCTATATATAGTTTATTGAAATTCAAATAACTGAATAGTGTCAAAATTGACACTATTGTTATTTTATAAAAATAACATATTATAAAATTGTTTAAAAATAACAAAAAATATTTAAAAATTATAAATTAAAATTTATATGTTATAAAATGTCATAAAGTGTCAAATTATGGAAAATTCACAACACATATGTAATTATTTATAATAATTTAAAATTTAGAATATTATTACCACAAATAAAATTAAATTGATAAATAAAAATAAATCAAGTTGATAATGTTTAAAATAAATTCCTAACATGTCTAAATTATATTGGTTGATGAGATTATAACCCTATCTCTTCTAATCTTCTAATATGAGTCATTTTGGAAGTTTATAAGTGGGGTTGGTATTTAATATAAACTAATATTTCTTAAATTTCCAAAGGTGCCCCTCTCCTCCCTTATAAAAGGGCACCTCTTCCCTCTCCTCCTCACACCAATTTGAGCCTTAAATATCATCTAACCCCTTCCAAATTCTCTTTTCCACTTCCCTAGAAACATACTAGAGATCTTGGTCTTCTTCAAAGACCAATTTTATTGGCCTAAGAGGAGTTCTCAAAGAGGCGCTTCAAAGAAGAGGTAATGTCCATTACCGATTCTTTCAACTTTATTTATTCTTCCAATTATTATTTTTTAGTTGTTTCATTATGAGGTAATAACATCAGTATCACTCATATACTGATATGTTATTATAATTATGAAACAACCATATTTCACTATTTATCCATCCTACAGAAAACGAAATCACCGCGCGTGTGTACGTATGGAATACCGTCTCCACACTGTGGTGTAATCTATTTTCCACCACCACCTTACTTGGATGGGTATATAGATGAAATTAATAGATATATATGATAATTTTAAAGTTATGTTGATTCTGTAATATTATACATACACTTTAATACAATTCCACAATCTTGGGAATGATATCATCGCTCGTGCGTACGTACGGACTACCGTCTCCACGACGCGATGAGATTCACTCTCCATGTTAACCATTCAAGAATGATTATAAAGTATATATAATAATTAATCATGAAATATATGACATAATAATGCAACTGGATTTATGTATATATATATATATATATATTTATGTCATCTACTTAATTCCATTCAATTCAATAAGTAAATGAAAACAGCGTTCATGCGTACGTACGGCTTACCGTCTCCATGAATGGTGTATTTCTTTCCATTTATCGATCTATTATATATACGTATATTCTGAATATATATTATATATAAATCATGTTTTACATTCTGGATGTAAGTAATCATGATCTATGTAATCATATGAATAATTACAAGTTAAAACACGAACGACAAATAAAACGATTTTACCCAAAACACTACTTTAACATGAATTTACAAAAGAACGGGTAATATAAAGTCATAAGTGAACCATATATGATATAATAAAAATTAATATGTGTCTGTAATAAGTCAATTACATTATTTAAATCATTATACAGGATTTTTGGATACGTACAAATCATATCGGACCTAAGGTAAGGGATAATTTTGCAAAATCTCATTTTTATCCGAGATTGCTTATTCGTAAGTATTTACTGGGGTTATTGCAATCATCAATGTCCATGTTTTATAAAAGTGTTTTCATGTATTTTTAAAATCCTTTTTACCCAATTTTACATTTACCCCATGGTATGGAAGGAATCTTTCTTTTATTTACCCTACAAGGTACTTTTTGACTTTTTTGACAAAAGTACGAGGAGAATGTTTTTTTTATACGACATGAAACGATTTTTATGGTTTCATAACCCCTTATTTTCAAGAATCTTACTCTACAATATTTCATGATTATTTTCAAAAAAATCCTTTTCTTTTAAAATTGCATGACATTTTGTGAAAAGAGAATGATTTTGAAGAAGAAAGGATATTTTCCTCAAGAATTCATTTCAAGTGTTTTATCAAAACCATTTTTCATCTAAGATGACATTATTTCATATGTGTATGTTTCAAGTATCATGTATCTATGATTTACATGGTTTCAATTTTCTTATTATGAAATGATATCCATTTCTTTTATATGGATTATGTGATGACGGGATGATGTTTATGAAACCCATTTTATTTATTGGGTTATGCTATGATGTATGATTTATGATTTTGTGGCACACGAAAGAATGATTTCATTATGAGATGCGTGGGACCTATATCTCCCTCCAATGCATTGGATAAAGATTTATATCTCATGATATAGACATGGCTGGAACGGTAAGTTAATCCGGTTCGGTGTTACAGGACTGAAACGAGGAGTGAACTCGATTCAGAAAAGGGACTTTCTACACTAAGATGGTCTTGGCAGCAATGTCTTGGCTACTATGTAAATCATAACATGTGCTGAATGGTTACCATAATTACATGTTTTATTCCCATTCTATTTTATCGTGATTGATGTTACTTTATGATAAATGCCTTACTTACTTCAAAGATTTATGTCTTTGCTTGAGGTTTTAAGGTTTAGATTTCATGTTCAAGTTTTCTCTTTCAAATGTTTATAGATTGTTTTATGTTCTCTATGTTTTCCCTTACTGAGCATTTGAGCTCACCCTTTTTATGTTTTATTTTCCCCAGGAAATAAAGAAAGGTTTTAGGTAAGGAAACGAAAAGTGGAAGATTGTTATGGGAGATATTGAAGATCTTTCAAGATGATTAGATGTTTATATTCCGGGTTTCCAAAGACACTAAACTATTATGGTACTTGTGTGTTTGATTTTGTTATGTATTAAGTATTTTGAAAAAGTAATGTAATTTCCATGTACGTCAAGCTTCGGGTCTCTACAGTTGGTATCAGAGTAAAGGTTTAGTTAAGCTTTGGAAACTAGGATGCGAAAATGTTAGTGAGATCCCTAAAGATATTTCTAAGGTATGTATAGGGATGTCCCTAAGGATAAGTATACATATAGGATATAGTCCTAGAACTATGGTAATGATCTTAGAATTTAACCTAAGATTTTAGATATTGAGGGTAATCCCCCATTACTATGTTGTTTTCCCTATCATGATTTTTGTCTCTCACTATATTCTTTTTGGGTTTTAGAAAATGGCCTGAAACAGGAAGATTCATGATAATGGAGGATATGATGGACAATGGAATGATATTCTTCATGAGAAACCAAATGAAACGGGATTTGGAAGTCAAAATATCATTATTATTCCGAATCATCAATCTCATAATATGATCAATAAACTCAAATTTGGTATGTTTCCTGACTTGGCTAATAAGAGAAAGATGGAGTTTCATGATGATCATAGAGTAAAGAAAGTTCAATTTCCCCTATGTAAATCATGTGGGAAGAGGCATCAAGGAGAATTTTTCAAAGGAACTGGAAGATGCTTTGGGTGTGGAAAAGAAGGACACAAAGCTAGTAAGTGCAAATGAAAAAGGTTCAGTTAACACCATGGACAAGGATAATGGTATTGCTACGACATCAACAATGGTTAAATGTTTTAAATGTGGAATGTACGGGCATTATGCAAACCAATTCCCTAAGGGAAAATCTCATGAAGAGAATCAACATGGTGATATGAGTAGTATTTATGTGGATGATGATGATGAAGAGACTACAAATGAAATATTATATGAAAGAAATGATGAAGTCCAGTCAATGGTTTAAGAAGGTAGTGGAATGATTATATGTTTTTCAAGTGTAATGTTGTATAAGTAATCTCATGGTACTATGGAATAAAGAGACATCTAAGGATTGTTACACTGTTGTCTTTCCTTAAGTTTTGAAAGTGTATGATGAATGGTACCAGTAACCATGAAAGGTTATTCAGATATTTTTGGAAATTAGATGATATGCGCATAATGAAGGGATAAGGAGAAAATTAAATGTTTGATAGTATTCATGAGCTCATGACTGATATAAGGAGAAGGTTGTATCATGGTTTGAGTATATAGAATTTTGTGTTTTGGTATGTGGAAAGAGTTAACTTTTGACAGCATTCATGTTTTCACTAAGGTTTAATGGGTATTCATTTTTCAAGAGAATACATGATTAAGGTATTCACGTGATTGGAATGTGACCAACAAGATATATGGGGGATAAATGATGTTTGGTTGATGAAATTTCAAGTAATCGTTTTCTTTATACTATGAGCTTGGACCAAAGTATTTTAGATAAAGATTGAAATGGATTATGTTGTACATAATTTAGTATTGTTTAAGGATAGAACTTTATTTGATATTATTGATGGGATGTTATAGAAATGTAGTTTTAGAAAAAGGACAACCTGCAGGATGGGTGATAGCCCATCACGTCGGACAAGGCTGTGGGAATCGAACCCACAACCGAAGTGTGACTGGCCTTTATCTCCTACCACTAGCCTACAGGAAGTCCCTGTTTAGTATAAACTAGTTTTATTATATTAATCAGTATGATATATGAAGTATAAGTCCATTTTAGGAACCATATATGATTAATCTCACTATAGATGGACTTATGTATTTTTGATAACTTTTCTAACCTTTTGTTTGAGACAGATGGAATGACCCATCATTCTATCACATGATCTGCTAACACTTCACGTATGACAAATTCAACATCATTTCTTTAAGAGATGAAGTGGAAATTGTCCAAAGAATGACCAACGGTGAGACTGTACCAAAATCCCGAAAGTATTTATTCTAATTACAATTTCATCAACTTTAGGGAAATGATCTTGAAAACCAAAAATGTTATCCTAGTTCCCTTATATCTGATGAATCAGATGGTACCTTATATCATCACAAATCTATGGCTTTGTGATTGATGGCTTTTTCATAGCCATGTTCTCTACCACTCTCCATCATAACTTGATGGTTAGATTTTTCTTCCACATCTATATTTTCACCTATGTTATCCTATATGGAAACCCAGAGATGAGTTACTTTGGGTAATTGTTACATTTCATACTTTAGTTTTTAAAATTAAGTTTTAGTATTCCTTTTTATGATGTGGGTTTCTATAAATAGTAAACGATTTATAACCCCGATGAATTTCGAGGGGGAAATTCATTTTAAGGGGGGTAGAATGTAACACCCCAAGATTTTATGAAAAATATTCTTTTAATTTCATTGATGTATTGTGTTGTAAGCTACAACAAGATTACCTTGCGCTATACGCAACACCGTATGAGCTTGCAGTATACACAACACTATTCTTGGATCATGTTACACACAATTTTGATAGTAGTTATTCTACGAAACATTGAGTGTATATATATAAATATATATATATATATATATATATTCAATGTATAAATGAAATATGGTTGGATTCTGTTATACGAAATAATGAATGATTCTTGCACAACACGCAACCCTAACTTGGCTTGCATTACACGCAATCACGACCTTCCTCGATAGCGTGTGTTGTACGTAATACCGGGTTTTACTAAACAACGATATATTATTATAATATTATTATGAACTATCCATTATAAATAGTATTAACTAAATTTTGAATGTTATAACATTATTATTTTATCTTACTCATTTTCTATAACATGGTATGTGAACAAAATAAATTTTTCAGGTAAAGTAAGTATTTTTCAAAAAATGCAGTGTTGTCGCCTTTTGATGGAGCACCCACTTTAAATCTAGTTTTGACATGTTTATAAGTTCAATTTTACAAAATAAACTTCTTCTTTTGAATCAGGATATAAAAATTTACATTGGATAAAGTTTTGATATTTTTCTGATAACTTTCATATTTTAATGAATAGTAAAAACATGCTATATTTTAATTAAAAACAACTTTTTTCATCGTAATAATTTATATGGTTAAATTATAATATTGAATGGTTTTAAAGTATAAATAGAATATATTTTTACCATTTAATATAATTTATGTCATTAGAATTGATTTTACCTTGAATTCGTAGGTTAAATCAATTCAATCTTTTGCAATGTTTTAACCAAAACCCTGTTTTCTTTCGACAACGGGATTAATTTTAATTTAATTTATGAAACTTTTTTGTATTGAATTTGGAAAAATTGATTCCATATTTGGAATCAGTGGGTCCAAATTATGTAAATAAACTACTTTTTATTTTTGGGCATTATGAATAGTAATTACAGTAAATTTTATTTACCATAGTTAAAGGTAAATTGGGTAATTAAGGGTAAATATAAGATTATAAAATTACCCTAACACCTGTCAAAATCATATTGGATGACTAAAAGTCGACCCATATCATCTAAGGGTCATATTAGATTAATTTAATGGACTTTTGTCCATGAAAATAATTTAATTGTTATTAAAACCAAAGAAAGTGACAACATGTCACTTTCTTAAATCTTATAAGTATAATAATTTTAATTAGGTGATAAACTTAATGAAAATTTGAACATTAATATTCTCCAGAACTCTAATAAAATTATCTACATCATAGGAATTTATTTATAAATTTTAGGGATTAAATAATTGTCATTAAGTATGACACAATAGTGATGTTGAAATTATTTTATTAATTAAAATATCAAATAAATGATTTTAAAAATATTAAAATAAATATTATATGAACTATTTAATGTGCTCCACTAATTTTCTAGATACATATGACATGTTATGAATATATTAAAGCTTTTATTTCGAACATATCTTCTGTATATAGTTTATTTAAATTCAAATAAATCAATAGTGTCAAAATTGACACTATTGTTATTTTATAAAAATAACATATTATTAAATTGTTTAAAAATATCAAAAAATATTTAAAATTTATAAATTAAAATTTATATGGTCTAAAATGTCATAAAGTGTCAAATTATGTAAAATTAACTACACATATGTAATTATTTATAATAATTTAAAATTTAGAATATTATTACCACAAATAAAATTAAATTGATAAATAAGGATAAATCAAGTTGATAATGTTTAAAATAAATTTCTAACATGTCTAAATTTTATTGGTTTATGATATTACAACCCTATATCTTCTAATCTTCGTATATGAGTCATTTTGGAAGTTGTTAAGTGGGGTTGGGATTTAATATAAACTGATATTTCTTAAATTTCCAAAGGTGCCCCTCTCCTCCCTTATAAAAGGGCACCTCCTCCCTCTCCTCCTCACACCAATTTGAGCCTTAAATATCCGTCAAACCCTGCCAAATTCTATTCTCCAATTCCCTAGAAACATCCTAGAGGTCCTGGTATTCTTCAAATACCAATTTTAGTGCCCTAAGAGGAGCTCTCAAAGAGGCGCTTCAAAGAAGAGGTAATGTTCGTTACCGATTCTTTCAAATTTATTTCTTCTTCCACTTCTTCTATTTTAGTTGTTTCATTATGAGGTAATAACATCAGTATAACTCATATACTGATATGTTATTATAATTATTAAAAAACCATATTTCACCATCAATCCATCCTACGGAAAATGAAATCACCGTGCGTGCGTACGTACGGAATACCGTCTCCACGCCGTGGTGTAATCTATTTTCCACCACCACCTTACTTGGATGGGTATATAGGTGAAAGTAATAGATATATACGATTATTTTAAAGTGATGTTGATTATTTAATATTATACGTACACTTTAATACAATTCCATGATCTTGGGAATGATATCATCGCTCGTGCGTACGTACGGACTACCGTCTCCACGACTCGATGAGATTCACTCTCCATGTTAACCATTCAAGAATGATTATAAAGTATATATAATAAGTAATCATGAAATATATGACATAATAATGCAACTGGATTTATGTATATATATATATATATATATATATCATCTACTTAATTCCATTCAATTCAATAAGGAAACGAAAACAGCGTTTATGCGTACGTACGGCCTACCGTCTCCATGAACGGTGTATTTCTTTCCATTTATCGATCTATTATATATATGTATATTCTGAATATATATTATATATAAATCATGTTTTACATTCTATATGTAATTAATCATGATCTATGTAATCATATGAATAATTACAAGTTAAAACACGAACGACAAATAAAACGATTTTACCCAAAACACTACTTTAACATGAATTTACAAAAGAACATGTAATATAAAGTCATAAGTGAACCATATATGATATAATAACAATGAATATGATTCTGTAATAAGTCAATGACATTATTTAAATCATTATACAGGATTTTTGGATACGTACGAAGCATATCGGACCTAAGGTAAGGGATAATTTTGCAAAATCTCATTTTTTTCCGAGATTGCTTATTCGTAAATATTTACTGGGGTTATTGAAATAATCCATGTACATGTTTTATAAAAGTGTTTTCATGTATTTT
This sequence comes from Viscum album, assembly GCA_963277665.1. NCBI lineage: Eukaryota > Viridiplantae > Streptophyta > Magnoliopsida > Santalales > Viscaceae > Viscum > Viscum album. Next base: position 1,947,886,396 of record OY728119.1, read on the forward strand.
TAAAATCCTTTTTACCCAATTTTACTTTTACCCCATGGTATGGAAGGAATCTTTCTTTTATTTACCCTACAAGGTACTTTTTGACTTTTTCGACAAAAGTACGGGGAGAATGTTTTTTTTATACGGCATGAAAGGATTTTTATGGTTTTATAACGACTTATTTTCAAGAAGCTTACTCTACAATATTTCATGATTATTTTCAACAAAATCCTTTTCTTTTAAAATTTCATGACATTTTGTGAAAAGAGAATGATTTTGAAGAAGAAAGGATATTTTCCTCAAGAATTCATTTCAAGTGTTTTATCAAACCCATTTTTCATCTAAGATGACATTATTTCATATGTGTATGTTTCAAGTATCATGTCTCTATAATTTACATGGTTTCACTTTTCTTATTATGAAATGATATCCATTTCTTTTATATGGATTATGTGATGATGGGATGATGTTTATGAAACCCATTTTATTTATTGGGTTATGCTATGATGTATGATTTATGATTTTGTGGAACATGAAAGAATGATTTAATTATGAGATGGGTGGGACCTGTATATCCCTCCAATGCATTTGTTAAAGATTTATATATCATGAGATAGACATGGCTAGAACGGTAAGTTAATCTGGTTCGGTGTTACAGGACTGAAACGAGGAGTGAACTCGATTCAGAAAAGGGACTTTGTCCACTAATATGGTCTTGGCAGCAATGCCTTGGCTACTATGGAAATCATTACATGTGCTGAATGGTTGCCACAATTACATGTTTTATTCCCATGCTATTTTATCATGATTGATGTTACTTTATGATAAATGCCTTACTTACTTCAAAGATTTATGTCTTTGCTTGAGGTTTTAAGTTTTAGATTTCATGTTCAAGTTTTTTCTTTCAAATGTTTATGGATTGTTTTATGTTCTCTATGTTTTCCCTTACTGAGCATTTGAGCTCACCCTTTTTATGTTTTATTTTCCCTAGTAAATAAAGAAAGGTTTTAGGTAAGGAAACAAAAAGGGGAAGATCTTTATGGGAGATGTTGAAGATCTTTCAAGATGATTAGATGTTTATATTTTAGGTTTCCAAAGACACTAAACTATTACGGTCCTTGTGTGTCTATTTTTGTTATGTATTAAGTATTCTACAAAAGTAATGTAATTTCCATGTACGTCAAGCTTCGGGTCTCTACACTCCTGTAACACCATTCGCCACTCGAACAATAGATCCCAAAGCTTCATTGATATCTGCCACCCCAGACCGACCTGGAGAGGAGAGACGAACCACGAAGCCAGGGCAGAGTTGAAATAGCTAAACGCCTCCACAGAGAATCATGACCTTCGTAAGAACGATCCCAGCAAAACATTGACCAAAACCAAAACAAAATATACTAGAAACCATCAATTGACTTAACGCTGAGAAGTGCCGACAAGAAAAACAGCATCACCGTGAAAGAAAACCAAGGGCCAAGCTAGGATCTCGAACCCTTTTTCGAAACCACCTTCTAGAGTGACATAACCACCGTCACCGGTGAAAAAGAAAACACAAACCAGAATAGGAACTGAAAGGGGAAAACCCGAAAACTGAAGGGAGGACCATCCAAAGTGGATTACGCAAAAAAGTACAAGGGAGAAATAGAGATCCAGAATCCATCACCAAAAAGTCGGCCACCCTAACAGGACGTCGGAGGAAACTTCACCACAATGAATTGTACCAAAACCATCACCACCATCGCTCGAAGAGACTGCAGATCCAACCGAAGCACACAACCGACACGTATCTCCACCCTCAGAATAAATCAGGCTGGATCCACATCGAGCCTCCATGTAGAAGCCGAGACAATTGAAGGTCGCGGGCATTCGACGCCGCCAAAGCCTGATGGTAGCTACCGCCCACGACGTTGCTAGAGCACCCACGAACCCTCAGAAAAGGACCTCTCACCTCGACGATGTGAAAAAATTGAGAGCCCGGATGTTGACACAGCAAGAGGGGCAAACCTGAAGTCACTGATAGTCAAGGATGAAGCCGCAGCTGACCGAGTTGAGAAGGCGGCGATGGGAAACCCTAGTGATGTGAAGGAGCCCCTTATGGGTGAATCTCTTCCAATTCGTCAAAAAACCCTCAAATAGTATTTATAGTCCTCTTTAATATTAGAATAAAACAAGATATCAATAATGAAAATGACCATCAACAAGTATAAAATGTGATAAAAGATCAATTTCATCAACATTAGAATGACTATAGGGACATTAGTAAGTCTAAAAAAATAGATACTCAAATATTTGACATTTGATCCTGAAGGTGTTATTCTAAATATCCTCTTTTTGGGCCCTCAACTGATGATACCATAAACTTAGGCCAATTTTTTGAGCTCCCCTAAGTGGATTAAAAATATAATTTATCTGTGTCCATGGGTATTTATTCCTAATGGTCTCATGTTTTTACTTATAATAATATTTTTAACATTGAAGATTCCCAACAATCATCTTTATGAATAGAATAGTTAACACCCACAGGGACACATTAGGATAAATAAATCCCTTTCTTTCGTGGTCCTCTAACATAACATTTAACTCAATAAATTTGTAGGATCCATATATTATGATGTTAAATAAGTGGGGTTTTTCTAGGGGGAATATCAATAGTGAATTAGACCTCTCAGTAGGGAAAAACTGTGAAAAAACATATGTAAACACCTTGGGGTAATAATCCACAACCATTAGAAGTTAACCATCTAAACCATTCTCTACAACATTATTAAAAAACATTGTTAACTGATATTAAATAAACTCCCTGGCCTCAGATCCCACTCAACTTGAAATATCTCAGTTATACCATTAGGATATAAAAATTAGATCCTACGATGATAGATTCCAATCTAATTCTTGAAATTTGTCATCCAATCCATAATGACATTGAGATAAATAACATTTAGTTCCAACATGATTAATTCCCAAAAAAACAATTTAAATATTAAAACATAATATTCTAGGAATATAAAACTTAACTCCTTTAATCCCAACAAGGTAAGTAGATTTATTACAAATGTAATCAATTATGCTCCCATACCCAAAGAATACATAAACTTTAACAAGATTAAGTGATGGGAATCGCCTATATTAAACCAGGTTGAAGCCATTGAAGAAGTGATAAAAATATTCCCTCTAAATATGGTTTACCCAGAATTATAATCCTTAGTTCCCATATCTTCTACATATAGATTTTGTGACTCAATACTTACAAAGGACATCTCATCTAGTTCATAATACCCTTAAGATTGTGGTAAATATTTATTTTATCTAAAATATACATATTTAAATATTATATCATTTTATATGAACATTTAATATATCTCAAAACAATACACTCTCAAGGACCATAATGGTTTTGTGTATTCTATAACTAGATATATAATCATCTTATTTCATGAATGATCTCTAATATATAACATAATTTTCTCACATAGAACACTTCATAGTCTTACCCTACTTAAAACCATTCTTCATAAACTAGGGAAAAGAAACATAAGAAAGTTTGATCTTATATTATCTATTAGGGTAAACATGGTAGATATCATTCAAACATCATATGTAAGCATACCATGAGTGTAAGGGTATGATATAATGAACTTAACATTTGAAATAATATACCCAACAATTCATATATCATAATCCTACCATAAGGATTTTTAAAATCATAAGACATGAATCATAGAAGAATCAGAAGTTGTTTACTATAAAGTCATAAAGTAAGCATAAGAAAATGGAATAGAGAGTGGCATAAATATTATGGAATAATAATAACCAAAGAAATATTATGTTAAGTCTGCCTACCAAGATATTTATTACATGTTAGGTTTAGGATAACCACCCATGTACCTACTTCGAGCCTGGGATAACCTCTCAAATACTTTCTTGCAATCTTGTGATAACCTCCCATGTACCCTTTGATACCAAAATAATTAATTGTTACCAAATTAATTATGGGGTTATAATTCACCCATGCATCACATAGTTATAATACAATTTTATGTTTTCCAAAAGATCATGAAAATATTTATAATTTATTCATAGCATAACCTATGGAAAAGAAAATGGGTTTCATGAATATATCATCATCATAATAATAAATGATTTATTTAATGAGTAATGATGGTATGATCAAATTATATCCCCTATGAAGCATATGTAGGATCAATGGATTTTCTTATATATGAAAATATTTTTAAAAGATCACGAGAACATTTCTTGAGTAAAATCCCCATTTAATATGAAATATAATATTTAAAATATAAAAAATTAAAAAATATTAATAAAAATATTTTCATTGAATAAAACTATGGAAACATGAAATAAAATATTAAAATCAAATATTAGTCATGTAAGTGGGGAAAGTAGTTAATGCATTATATATTAAAATAAAGATTTTATTCAATCCTTTAAAAAAAGTACCTTGTATGGAAAATGTCAAGAAGATTCCTTTTAAAAATTATTATAGATAGTAAAACATGGGAAAAAATTACATTAATCAATAATTAAAGAATTTTAACAATATTATTGAAAACATTTGAATAAAAATATAGACATGGAGAAAAAATATTCCCAACTATATAAGAAAACAAATTTGTGTTTCCATATAAATATTATTTATGGATTTCAAGTACTTAGAGAGAGGAAAATAAAGTTGAAAATGTAATTTTTATAAATAACTAAAGGATAAAAAAATTCATAATATATTTTAAATATGGATTAATTAATTTCACTACCATAATTTTTAGAATAAAAAATCTCGGTAAAATGTTATATTCTCACATAAAACCCCAAATTTATGTTTCACATACTTCTTAATCCTTATAACCTTTTTTAAAATAAATATAAATTTATTTTAATTTTATACCATGACTATATTCAAACTTATAATTCCATATATTATTTACTTATAACATCTTATCATCGGTTCATTAATAGTTCCTTATTAAAATCATTTTTATTGGTGATAAATGTTGGGTTTTCATGTATGTTTTGATATATTTGTTATGGCCCTTACATATTTATCGTGGTTTCATAATCTCGAAAAAAATTATTAATGATATAAATATAGTATATATTCATTATATAAATATTTATAACCATCAATAAAAGGTATAAATTGGGAAATGAATTAGTCTATTCATGGAGATGGTGTTCCATATGTACACAAGAACGTTGTTTTCATTTTATAATGAAAGGATTAAAAAAAAGATAAATAATATATTCTCATTACATAATCAAAATTGTATTATAAATATAAAATATATTTATTAAATCCTTTATTATATCCTTTAATGTGATCTAGTAATGTAAAATGAATTATATCGCCATGAGGAGGGGGTAGTCCACACATTTTCATGAGTGATACTTTCATTTCCCATTTTCTGTAAAGGAGGTGAAAATGGTTGTCCCATTATCCTTATGAAACCTCAATATAATTATTATAATAAATTAAACATTTTATTATGGATAAAAATTATTTACATTAATTAGAATTAGAAATCAATCTTGAAAGAGTCTAATAAGATTATTACATTTTCTTTGACAGACTTCCTTTGTCTTGCACCTTAATCCTTCAGAGGACAGTTCTAGGGTAAGACCATGAGCTCAAGTGTGAAGAGAAGTAATATAGGGGGTTTTTTTGGTTGGTATGGGATGATCTATATGAATAAAAATTTGTTAATAAGGGATGACGATTTTTAAAATTTTATAATTGCAGGGAGGGACACACATGGAACTATATAAATGATTTAAATAATATACAGTAACTTTCTTATGAAATTGGATCCAAATGGACAAGAAATTTATGTTAAGATAATATAAGTTCTAACTATCTTCAAAAAATAATATTTATACAATTTTATGTTGTATTTTTACCCTTATATCATAGTTTAACCCCCCCCCCCCAATAAACCCATTTTACGCAAACTGTGGAAACACTTTTTTACACTTTTTACTATTTATTATAAAAAAATGAAAGAAGCCTAAAAAATAAATATGGAAATGCTAACTAACTATTAGTATAGAAAAAAATTTAAATTAATTTTTTATAATTTATATATAATAGCTTTAAAATAATTATGGAAAATGAAATGAAAACTTTTTTTAGAAAAGATGTATTTTTATTTAGAAAACTAGATTTACATTCATTACTCACCTATCAAAAACAATTAGAAGAATGTTAAAATATAATATTTAATATAAAATTTTCTTTTTTCATTATAATCGATATTAACTAGTAATTTATTTAATTCATTATTATTAAAATCTATTATTCATGTAAAAAAATTATAAAAAATAACTCTTTTTACCTTCAAATGATTTTATCTTTATTCATAACCATTATAGAAATAATATTTTAATGATTATTCATAAATTTCCAACAAATTAAATTAAAATATCTTTCTAATTGTGATTGATATATTTTTTCATTTAAAAATATATATCACATTTAAAAATACATTTCAAACAAAACATAGTTCTTTTATTCATTAAACTATTTTATTAAAAAATATTTATTATATCTTAAGAACTCATAAATACATTTAAAATAAAGAAACAAATTATTTATATTTTATAATTTTGATAATCTTATATATTACAACTAATACAATGTCTATCTTTTAAATGTTAAAATATATCACGGTTCATTTTGAATCAGTATTTCATGAAAATAAAGATATTCAATACTTCAATTTTTCAATGGAATACATATAAACTCTCTGGGTGTTATAATATCCCCCATTTATAATGATTTTTATCCATTTAAATTTGATTACTCTGATGAAAAAATGAGGATAATTCTTCTTCATCCCATCTATAGGATCCCATATATCTTCCTTGAATTTGTTATTCCTCCAATAAAATTTAACAAGGTGAGTGGTCCTATTCTATAGAATACTATACCTGTGATCTAGTATTTCTACTGGTTGTTCCTAAAAAAAATATTATGCACTAATTATTAAAATTTTGATTTTAGAAGATGTGAAAGATTAGTTATGTACTTCCTCAACAGATATACATAGATAACATCATGAACTTAAGATGGGTTTGGTTAAAGCACAAATGGAAAATCTATCATGCTTACCTGGTCAAGAATATCTAAGGGACTACCTAGTTCTAATATTTTATTTATTTATGAATCTCACAATCGTATTCCATGTATAAATTTATAGAAATAAATTATCACCAAAATTTAATTCTTTATTTTAATTAGTATTTTCATCATAAAACTTCTAATGACTCTGAGTTACATTTATGTGTTTCCTAATGTCCCTAGAATTCTCTACCATTCCCATAGTTTGATTATGTCCCAATATTTTTCATTCTTTAAATTCATCCTAACATGTTAGAGTTTTAATATTATTTCCATAGATGAATTAATAAGAAACCATAATAATTCTCAAGTGAATTTTTTTGTTATAATAGAATTTTGTAGGCAGATATTTTGATCCTAACCACATTTGAAATCAAGATAATAGGATATTATCATATCCTCCAAATTTTCAATGGATCTCATATACTATCCATTTATATGAAGATGAAAGGAAGTAACAAAATAAGAAATCATGTCTAGAATATCCAAAATATTTCTCTATAACTTCTGGGTAAACCTAATATCTTTATCAAATATAATAGAATTTGGTAATCTATAAAAATTTACCACATCATTAATGTTTATATAGTAATTCTAATCAATAGATACATATTTTTTGATAGTAATGAAATTTGAGGACTTAAAAGGTGATCAACTAAAACACAAATATAATTATTAACTTTAGATGTCTTATGGAGTCCTGTCATGAAATCCATAGTGAAGATTTCATATTTCCATAAAGTTGGGTTTAATTATTGTAACATCCCCTTATACTTATGAAGTGAAGCCTTAACATTTTATCATACCAACCACTAAGATAAATAATCTAAAATATCTATCATCATGTTGTCCCTCCATAAATTCTCATTAAGTTATCTATAAATCATTGTAATTTCATGATTAATAGTGAATGATTCTCTCTGAGATTCTTTGAACATATCCTTATTCAATAATACTATAAAAGAGACACATTAATTATTCTTATAGATTTTCATTTCATCACAATTAAGTATGAACATAGAGAAATTTCTCACCTTATTTTAGATATCTATTTTTACCTTATCTACAAGTTTAATATTTACATGGATATATGGTTGAAAACTCATTTGATAAAGATAATATTTCTCCCCTTATATAAATATTTTAGGGCATATACTTTTAAAATTCATATATATTAGGTCTTTTGTGATCCTCATCATAGATAAGGTAACATGATCATTTCAATATAAATCATAATCAACCTTGTTCTCCATCCCAAAGGGGTAATTTATTTAGTAATATTAATATTTCGAGAACTATAACTATATTATCTATCTCACATTCAATTATTTCTAACTGAATATATACATTATTCTTTTATAGTCACTATATATGTAACACCTTTCTTAATAATGAAAATTCCTTGATATGATTAATGCAAATATTTACATCTCAAATTCAATGTCATGAGATGTGTAATTCTTCTCATGTACCTTTAATTGATGAGACTCATAAGGTATTATTATACCATTCTATATAATAATAGATCTTGATACCTTCATAGATGCATTACTGAAAATCATGGACCCTTCTCTACTATAGGGTAATGTGAGTACAGGTGTAATGACTAACCTTCTCAATAGCTTCTTGAAATTTACTTCACATTCACTTGTCTAAATAAAATTGACTCCATTATATGTTAATATGTGGATTGGATTATAGATCCCTGATAAATTATTCATGAATAATTGATAATATCTAAAAAATCCAAGGAAATAATGGATCTCAATCACCGTGGAAGTACTGTGAAAATGTTCAATGACATCCATCTAGGAATAATCTACTAAGATACTCTCTATATTTACCACATGCACCATGAATTTTCATTTATATGACAAAAAATAAAACTTACTAGATTTTACATATAGTTTCTCTTTCCTTCAGGTCTTCAAGACAATTCTCAAGTGATCATAATTCCCTTTCTTGGTCTTGTAGTATATAATAATATCATCTTATAGATACCCACAAATTTATTGAGGTAATATATAATGACTCTATTTATTAAATCCATGACGATAGAAGGGGAATTAAAAAAACCCAAATGGAATCACTAAAAATTCATTGTTTCTATACCTCATATATAAGGTTTTCAGTTTTATGTCGTCACTTTTGACAGAGAATTAATAGTATCCAAAACAATGGTCTATATTTGAGAAGTATTGATCTACTCATAATTAATCAAAAAAATAATCAATATGCGGAAGTGGATGTTTATTCGGGATCATTATCATATTATATCATTAATTAATAATAAAAATTCATCATGATCCATATTTCATTTTAATGAAATTAATCAGTGCACCACATAGTAAATCACATGGTCGAATGATTCCCTTAACAAGATTATCCTAAAGATACATTATTAATTCCAGAAATACAATCAATTCCATTCTATATAGATTCACCGAAATAGGTGTATAATTAGGTATATGTTATATTTATGACAGAAATTTATGATTTGGAGGAAGACTGGAAAACTATTTTGTAAGTACATACAAAAATGTACAATATTCCTATCTTTAATGTTGAGTTTGTCCTAAAACAACTAAAAGAGATACCAAATATAAATAGGAATCAGGACCCATAAAATGGAATTAATTTCCATTGGAATCTCATATTGATCCTCACACTGATAAGTGACCATAGGTATGTAGGTATTATAAGGGGATTGAGAGGGAGGATTTGGGAAGATCTTGTCTTTATAAAGTGAGGGATGAGTCATTTTACAAGGGGAGGGAGAGGGGTTATTTATACTTGGGGACAGGGGTAGGTTTAGAATAAAATATTAAATAAAATATCATATCAATAGCGATACTTCTAATAATTTTTTTTTAAATATATATAATATACCAGTACAATATAATGGTTTTAAGACTTTAAACCCCTTTATAATTTGATTTATCTTTTTTTATTAAAAGGGTAAATTAAAAATGGGAAATTTTTATTTTAAGTAATCACTTTTGAATTTAGGTTTAGGAAAATGATTTTTAGGTTGTCAAATTATATTTAACGTATTTTAATGACTCATTTATGAAATGAAATAAATTTTTTTAATACTAAAGTTATATAAATTATTAGTTCATTATTATATAATGAATTATGTAATTAATCATACATTGGTTACATGAAAAAACTATATTTTTCATATTCACTTGAAAATTAAAGTATTTCATAAAATTACAAAAAAAAAAGTAACCATTCGAAAATTTAGAATTATTGATTTTAAAAATGATATTATTTTTATCCAAATAAATTTCTAACATGGGTAATTTTAATTTTTATTATAAAATTATGACTTTTATGAAATACTTTAAATAATTTTTATTGAGAATTTTATTATATTTTATTTGAGTTTTTAAATCATGATATTTTTTGGAATTATAACATTTATATTTACTTAATTTAATAATGATAAATATTATTAATATCAAAATTTATTATTTTGATGTGAAATTTATATTTCAACAATTTGCTAACTATTACCAATAGTTATGTTACTATTCCTAACTAGAAATATAATATTTCAATGGTTATATTACTATTACAATGATCACATTAATCCTATAAATACCTACACATTCATTCATTCATTATTCAGCACAATTCCTCTCAAGATTCTTTATTTTTGTTTTATATAATGTTGATTGGTTTTCTTTTATTTTGTATCTTTTATATAGTTCTGTTCATGGGAGAGATTTTTATACCAAATTGGGGTGATCCATATTTTCCCATTGTACAATTTCTATTTCTAATTTTTTCCCACTTATAATAATTGTAATTTTAATGGGTTTATTCATTGCATAATGTAACAATTTTCAATAATGAAATAATGTTTTTTTGGTTTCTCTATGTTTTTTTTGTTTATAGTATTGTATTATATAATATAATACACATTCATTTCAAGAAAAAAAAACTTCATTTATAATCTCTGGGTTGTTAAAAAGACACTTTAATGTTAGAAAAGTTTCTAAAATTATAAGAAATTTTTAGTTAGAAATATACCAGAGCTTAATTTTAATTCCTCTAAAGTTTGTGGTCCTTTTTAATTTATAAAGAAACATATGTAGATTTTTAAAAGTATTAGTGAAGTTTCAACTTCATATTCATTATTTTTGGGGTAAAAAGATTTATTTGGTCCTACAAAAACTGGATGTATTAGTGTAAAATACTACGTGTATGAATTTGTTGACAACTAAACTAGATATACATGGGTCTATTTTCTAAAAATAAATTAAAAAACCTAGATTGCTTAAAAACTTTTATATCCCATCTTAAAAATTATAAAAATATACCTTTGATAATTATTCTATGTGGTTATGGTGAGGTTTTGTAAATTATGATTTTGAAACTTTTATTATAAAAAAGTTTATAATACATAACTTCTCAAAACCTAGAACTCCAGAAAAAATATATAGTTTAATGAATAAGTATAATTCTTCAAGATATTACTTAAAAAATGTTATGTTAATACTCAATTGATAAATCTTTTTTGGTCCAATCAGTTATTTCTACCTGTTATACTATAAATAATGATTTAATAAGACCTTTTACAAGAGGATGTTTATGTAGAAAAACCCACTGGTTTTAAAAATAAAAAATCATTAGACAATGTATTTTGAAATATGAGGAACTATATTGACTTAAATAATCCCATTTATCCTAGTATGATAGATTAACCGGATTTTTTTCATAAAAAACATTGTCAAGGGAGATAAGAATCCAAATAATTATATAAAAATGTTTAAAAATAACTTGTTAGATAAAATTTATGTTGATGAATTTATATTTGTATCAAATCAAACCCCTTTAAAATATACCTTTATGGATCTTATGAAATATGAGTTTGATATGAGCATGATGGGAGAAATAACCTTTTTCCTTGGTTTTCAAATTTCATAAAAACCAAAAAAAACTATATCTAAACTTAAGTATATAAAATATATTCTTAAGAAATTATGATATGACTGCACTTAATATATAATTACTCCTATTGGAACGCCAAATTATTTAGATATTGGTAAATCTAGGGAATCAATTGATCAAAATATATTTAGAGTAATGATGGGTAGTTTACTAAATGTAACAGTTATTCTTCTACTTTAATGTTATATTTATTCTTATATAAAAGATATAAATAAAATGAAAAAGTTTCCCATAATAAATAATTAAAACAAATTGTTCATCATCCTAAGGGAGCTATAGATTTTGGTTTATTTTATTATTATATAAATTATTTTGAACTTAAAAGTTTTTCATATGCTAAATTTTGTGGTTGTAAAAAAGGATTGAAAAGTATATATATATACCTTTTCATTACATAAGATAGGATTTATTTTCAAGGTATTATATGAAAAAACATTATTTATCACTTTCCAATGCTGAAAAAAATATTTTGCAGTTTGATGTTTTTTTGAAAAAGTGTTGTAGATACAACACACATTCACTAACATTGGCTTGAGTTTTCATAAAACTCTAATTTCTTTGATTACACAAGTTCCATTGATTTATGAAAAAAATATACCACCTCACTCATTATCTAATCACATATATATATATATGACACCATTTCCATTGGGTTTATATAACTAAATAGTTATTATTTTTCAATTCATTTTAATGCAAGAACAATTTGCTGATATTTTTAAAAAACCTATTAATTATAGTAAATTTTAATAGATTAAATAAAATCTTGTAATAGTTATTACAAAATGATCATTCATATCTACCTCATGTTTAAAATATCCCTTTATAGTAATTAACACCCTAAAAACGTGGGTGTGCAAATTTTCTTTGTTTCATATTTTACTTATGAAATAAAATTACTAGAAAAATTATAGAAAAAAAATTTAGGAAATTTTTCATAAAATGTGTTATAATGAAATATTATATGGGTAATGTTTTCTTAAGGAAAAAGTTTAGAAAAAAATTCACTAATGAATTTTTTGGAAAAAAAATTTAGGAAAATTTGTTCACTATAAAATTTTCATTACAACATTTTTTTCATTAAAAATATTTCATTAAGATATTTTTGTTATGATATTTGTTTTTAAAAAAACATTTAATATTTGATTTATAATGTTTTTCTAGTTGTTAAAATTTTCTAAAAATAAGTTAATATTCATAAACAACATTATAATAAAAAAGTTTATAATTTCATCTCCAAAAGTTAAATTTCTATGTCTTTTATGTTTACTTAAATTTGTTGTATAATTTTTATTTTCTTTACTAATTTTATTTTTTCAATGTATTTTGTTTTTAAAATAAAATATTTGACCAATAAAACATAATAAAAAACCTAATAAAAATTAATAGTTCAGATATATATTTTTAAAATAATGTGAGCAGTTGATCAGAATAAAGATATTTATCTGAATATTTTGATTTGGGGAAGGTGAACCATCTATCTCTATAGACTATAAATTTGGGATTAGTACCCTCTATTTTATCCCACCAATTCTCCTTTTTACCATCTCTCTACTGGCTATTTCTCCTACATCTTAAATTTTGTGATTCTTCTGATCATCTTTCTGAACTCATGGATTCTACTAGTGATATTTATATCAATGTTCTAGCACAAAAGGGTGGCTAAGAAGATATTGTGAAGAATTGAACTTGAACATTACATATTATAGTGATTTAAAACTAGAATTATTTTTCTTACAATACTAATGATATTTTTTGTTTAGAGGTTTATAGAATTAGGAAAAACTCTTACAATTAAAACTCATATAATAAAAGTGTACACATATACTCAGTATCCATTTTTTCCACAAAACAGAATTCTTTAAAATAAAACATGGTTTATATTAATGAAAAATCATCATATTTTTCTCCATGATCTAATAGTTTTCACTAATCTCCCATAAAAACTATGAAAAAATCACAATGTTATACTTTTCAAACATAAAACACATGATCTTTACTTTACCATATGAAATAATATGCTTCCTATGAAACTCATAGAAACCATAGATCATAAATATAACTTTTGGAATCATTATCATATCACTAGTACATATATTTTTTCTCTTGTAGATACTATATATCTTATGGGTACCCAATGAGTAACCATCACAGTTACATATTGAATAACCACTATAGTATATTCCTATAATCTCTTAAGAGAAACCTAATCAGTTTACTCCATCCCATTACCCAATTCATTGGTGATATACAACGGTATCACCTTACCTTAGATTATAATGTAAACACTCATCCTCATAAAAAAATTCCTAGAACCATTACATAATCATATCACATAAAAATAGTGTAAAAGAAGCATAAATTTTCTATTTTTAAATCAATTTACATTTTAAAAAGTGACACTCATAAATAAAAGCATTTTATTTGAAAATAAAATTAAAAAATTAATAAAGTAAGATTCAAAACAATAAGTCATCCTAAAATTTTTTAAAAATTTCATGATGTATAAGTACAAAAAACATTCCTTTTGAATTTTTTTAAAAATATTTGAAATAGTAACATTAAAAGAGGGTTTCTTAAAGGAAGTACCTTATATAAAACCTGAAAATAATCCCTTTCTAAAAACATTTGAGAGAAGTTATAAATTTAACATTTTAAAACATTAATTTACTTAAAAATTCATTCATAAAATATATTTTTAGGACATTGACATGACTGAGAATGATTTAGAAGAATAAATATTTTAAACATTTAAAATGATGTTCTGGTTAAAGAGTACCTTACCTTGATCTAGTCTTGTCACGTATGTTATTTATCTTCCTAAATAATAAAAATATGTTAATTTATTCTTTATTGATAAAATTTTAGGTTTTATTAATCCTTTTATATGACTTACTATATTCTTATGATTATTACTTAATTATTTAGGTTCACATTAGATGATTTAATGATATTTGATACTTGAGTCCATAATGAATTTGGTATGATGTTAATAGTTAAAGTCGTAATTATTCTATCCTCTATAGAATAATAATCATAGAATAATTATTATTTTTATAAATAAATTATATTTTTAATTCTATCTATTAAATATGGATATGATAAATTGATAACGTTACAATCATGTGGATGGTAAGTCGTATGTAAGCTTGAGTAACATTTCCATTTTTTAATGATCAATATGGAAAGAAGATAAGTATAATTTTATATTTACATAATTATAATATTATCATTAATATAATATTAATAATTTAAATATACTTATATATATCATCTATGTGATGTGATGATGAAAAATGAATCAAATCGTATCGAGGAGGTGATAATTCACATGTACGCATGAACAATGTTATCATTTATCAATGCATCAAAAGTTAAGAAATAAAATGATATATTAAATTTTTATAATGACAAATATTTTATTAATATCAAATATAAACATTAATTTCATCATTATAACTAGTCTTTAGAAATAGTGATGGAAAATGAAGAATATTTGTTCGCAAGGCAGTAGTCCATTATACACATGAAAGATAACTTCTTTTCCTATTTGATAGAAATGTATATGGATTTATAAGATTATGTTAACATAATAAATTATATGTATATTTATGAAATTGGATATATTATTTAATCATGGTATAAGAATATTTTATGGAAGTGGAATAATAAATAAAATAGAAACAATCTATTAAAAACAATACATCTTCTTTGGAAAATATCTTTTTATTAATAAATTAACACATATAAGGTGAGTTTTATGCAAAGTATAATGCCTCTATAATGTTTTTAGGTATTATATTAATGTACTTGGCATGAAAGTTTCCAAAAAATGTTTTTTATGTGTGTTGAAGAGAGAAGAAGATGTGCCCTTTTATAAGAGAGGGAGGGGCACTCTTGGAATTCCTCAAACTATTAGATTAATATAAATTAATATTCAATTATGAATGGATAAAAACATATTAATTTCAAATTTAGGATGATAATGGGTCTAAACCCCATCATCCAATAAAATTTAGATATGATTTTATTATATTTCACCCATTATCGTTTGGTTTTGACCCTTATTTAACTCATTTAACTCTTACCCTAACTACTTGGACCTTTACTTTTAAATGGTTAATATAGTTACTATAAAATTCTAAATGATCTATAAATGAATAATTTATGAGATTTTAAACCTTATCTATGTCATTTTTTAGAATTTTATATTTTAAAAAAAAATTATATCACTTAATAAATTATCATTTATTTAAAATTTCATTAATGTCAATTATGACATTATTCGTTATAATGTTTTTTAGAAAAAAATAAAAATATAAAGATATCATAGAAAAAATTATATTAATACACCCCCAATATTTCATGATTATTTAGAAAGAAAATTTGTGACATTAATTATCTCAAATTATATTTATTTTAAATGTTTTAATATCGTTTATTTTATTTATTAATTGAATAATTATTGCATCATCATTTTAAGGTAATTATACCTTAAATGAAAATTAAAAATAAATTACCAAGATGAAGATAATTTTTTAGATATAAAATGACTATTTATAGTCTAAATAATCTTCTTGACTACTACACGTTAAAAATATAATACTTATTACAAACATTAGTGTGACAGGTTTTACTTTTCTTAAAATAATGCACTATAAGTGGCTTATAGTCATCCAAAATTCTTTAGGAGTTCATAAATTCATCCTGATGATTATTATTTTTTTACAATAATTAATTAAATAAATTATAATAATTTATAGGGTAATTTTATAATCCTAATCATTATTATTTTTACCCTTAATTACCCGATTTACCCTTAACCATTATAAAACAATTACTAAGTTTAATATTCATATTGTCTAAAAATAAATGGTGATTATTAAATAAATTTTTGAATTATGATTAAAAATAAGGAATCTATCTTTCAAAATTCAAAATATAAATTTGGAAAATTTTATTTTAAAAATAATCCCGCAAACGGGGAAAGAAAGATAGTTTTTAAAGTGAAAATGCTCAAAAGTTTTAAATGTTTTTATATGAAAATTAGTTATAAAAATTATTCCATTGACCAAAATTTTATTAATATATTTATAATTTTTCTAATTTTACTTTAAATTAAATTTAAAATATAATTTATCATTATAAATTATTTAGTTGAAATTTTTGTTTTCAATTAAAATGCATTATTTTTTACTATTCATTAAAAACTAAAAATTATCAGAAAAATTAAAAAGAATACCTATGATAATTTTGATATTATTCATTATAAAATGAAATTCATTTTTTTAATTAATATTTATCAAATTTCAACCATTAATTTTAAAATAATTTCACCATCAAAAGGAAACAAAACTACCTTTTGAAAAATACATATTTTTTTCATAAAATTTCATTTATTTTTATATAATATCTTTAAAAAACATAATATTAATGTTGAAAATAATATTTAATATTATATATGTCATTAATATAATCTAATAATGGTGATTATTTATTTATTTTTTATTATGAAACACACTTGTTCAAATTAAAATAGATTTTTCAAAAAAATACTATTATTTTCAAAAGGGTTATATTTTCAATTTAATTAATTAGTGACCAAAGAATTAATTATAAATATACGTGTAAAATATATTTCCATAATTCAGTTAATCATTTTCTTACATTCTATATAATGTCTAGTTTATAAAGGTAAAATTTAAATAATGATAATATTTTTTCGTTTGAGCATAATGTAGCGTATCATATACACAATCGAACATAGTGTTTCCTTCTTAAAATATGACGATGCTACATTCTCCCTCTTTAATAAATTCCATCCTTGTAATTTTAAATCATTCTTTTTAAATAGTTTTTTACAATCCAATTTACCTTTGTTTAAATCCCACATTGGAAAAATAATTAATAAAGCAACCACTTTAAAAGAAAGAAAGGGAAGTACGAAGGTCATCAGAGATAACGTGTACTATAGTTTCATGTAGGAAATCATGGAAATAAAAGATAAAAGTATCTATCACGTTATGATGGATAGTGATAGATAAAATTTTCATGATAAAGCGATCAATCACAAAACCATAAATCTATGATGGGTTAAAAGGTCATTGATTTCTTAGTAAGAAAAGTAAATGGATAACATTTTTGTTTTCAGATAATTTTCATAGATTTGAGGAATTATTTTACTACCATTACTATGAAAATAATAAAATATACTAACTTGAAAAGTGGTATTTCATCTATTAATCAATTTCCACCATAATCTCTTTTTTTTCTCCAAACAATGAGTATTTAAGGTGATTTTTATGCCTGGATTATTATAATAAACTTATATGGATCAAAAAATCCACAAAAAGTATAATTATATGTACCTCATGTATTTATAAATTAACCAAAACCAATATGGTTAGGATAATATAACATAATTCCTTAGAAATAATAAACCATTATATGATTAAAAACTATATTAATCTTCAAAATTCAATATTAATACCCACAGGTCAGTATAGATCATTCAGAAAATAATTATCCTAAAAATAATTTAGAAGTAATCTAGTCTAATATTAAAACATAAAACTTATAATGATTTGATCACAGTCTTATAAGATAAATGTTAAAATTTATCTCTAAATAACATCAATCATTCTTAATGTCTTATACCAAAATTTAATTTCCCTAATCTAATAATCTCTACGATATGCTAACCATTTCCATAAATAACCTAAATCACCCTAAATATAAAATAAATTCATATATGCTTTAGAAATATAATTCAACTATTATTCATCAAATAAAATATTATTTTATTCTATTTGGCATAATTATATAGTGTTCCCAAAATAGCAAACATCTTCCAGGATAACATTAATCACTTAATCACAAAATTATTTTCCAATATCATGATTATCTCTATTATAAATCATATATTCTCAAAATGAACTTAACCTTTATCCATCATATAGTTTTAATTAATAACAATTTCATACTAACCCAGAAATCACATAGTCTAGTGGTAGGTGATACACCCTTATCCCCCTTCGACTATGGGTTCAATTCCCATTAACTTACTCGATGTGATCGGTTGCCACCCATCTTATGGGTTTTCCTTTCCCTAAAACTATACTGTTATAATATTTATAAAAGCCCCATAAATTTGAGAAACATCCTTAAAAACAACCTTAATATTTTTTAACCTCAAAGGTTACCTCAAACCTTCTATTTTTTATCCTAAAATATAATAACCCTTAATTATCTCAAAAATGAATGTCTCCAAAAATATCATTAGTCACCTTAAACTTTCATAAATTAAATCCTAAAAATGGGTTTATAATAAAATTAACTTATGATAAACCTAAAAATTATAAAACCATGTTGATATAAATAACTCATAAGGAAAAATCATAATCTCCAACTTTATCTAAACCATTCTATGATACCAACTCTAATGACTCAGACTTAAAGACTGTATATTCTAGTGATTTTAAATGTGAATTATTTTTTATAAAATTTTTATGATCTCTTGAGTTTATTGTTTTAAAGAATTAGGAAAAAATATTCCAAAGTATACTCATATAATACATGTGGACACATATAATCAGTTTCTATTTTCTCCACCAAAAAAAATTATTTAAAATAAAACACAGTTTCTATTTATGAATAATCTTCACAGTTTTCTCATTGATCTCATTGTTGCCCTTAATCTCCCTTAAACACTATGAGAATAATTTTAAAACATGTGAAGATCACAAAAATCTAAGTATGGGACATAAAAATAAACTATTATTCCATGAATACATATAAACCACAGAAAAAAAATCACAATGTTATACTTTTCACCCATAAAACATAGGCTCTTTAACTTACCTTATGAAATTATAAGTTTCATATAAACATAATAGGAAGAATAAATAATAAAGTTAACTTATGGAATCATTATCATATAAATCATATATTTAATTTATCTTTAATATATATTTTATCTCTCATGGCTACATAGAGAGTGACCACCATAGTTACATTTGAAATAACCATCGTAGTATAATGCTATAATCTCTTAAGTGAAACATAATCGGTTAAACCCATCCCATTAGTCCATGCATTGTATATATATAAATGGATCACCTACCATAGGTTTATAATGGAACCAACAAAACTCATAAAATTTTCAAAGATCCATAAATTAATCATAACACATAAGACATGGATAAAAGAAACCTGACTTTTCCACTTTAAAATAATTGTTCATTTTAAAAATTCATGCACTCATAAATGAAAACAATTTATTTGATAATAAAGTTTTAAAACTATAAAGGAATATTCAAAACATTAAAGCTTCATGAAATTTTTAAAATTCATTCATGTCGCATAATTTAAAATATATTCCATTTTAATTTTGTAAAAATAGTTGAAATAGTAACTTTAAAATAGGGTTTTTTAAAGGAGGCCCATTACCCAAAACCTAAAAAAGATACCTTTTTGAAAAAATTTGAGATAAATTTGAAAAATCCAATTTTAGAAAATTAATTTACATATAAATAAATTCATGAAAAACATTTTGAAAACATGTACATGAAAGAGAATGATTTATAATAATAAATCTTTAAGACATTTAAAATGATGTTTTAATTAAAGTGTCTTTTACCATGAGTCTAAATCATCATGTATGTTTTTTATATTAATTAATAATAAACATAGGATAATTTATAATTACTTTAGAACCTTTTTAAATTTTATTATTCCTTTTAAATTACTTACTATCATGTTCTAACAATTAATCCATTATATAAGTTCATGTCGAGTTTTTTAACGATATTCGGTACTTGAGTCCAATATTAATTTGGTATGATGTTAATAGTAAAGTTTTTCATTATCCCATAATAAATAGAATAATAATAATAATAAAATTATCATTTTTATACATAAATTATACTTCTGAATCCATCCATTAAATATGAATATGAATAATGAACTATGTTACAATCATGGAGACGGTAAATCGAACGTAGGCATGACTAACGTTTCCATTTTTCAATGGTCACTATAAAATGAAGGTAAGTATCATTTTTTATTTACATAAATATAATAATATAATTAATTCCATATTTATCATTTAAATATACTTATATATATCATCCATGTGGTGTGGGGATGAAAAATAAATCACATCGCTTTGTGGAGGTGATAATTCACACATACGTACGAGCAACAATATCATTTTTCTATGCATGGAAATGTAAAAAAAAGTTATATATTATATTTTAATAATGATACATATTTCATAAATATCATATATAGGTGATGGCTGAAGAAAGGAGATCTCTTCGTGACCTGGAGAGTGGTAAAAATCCTCCTCCGAAGGATCCTGTGCTTAGAGAATCATCAGTGGTTCCTCCTCAAGATTGTATTGGCCACAAGGATCTGTTCTTGCTATGTGATACTTTAAGACGTGGTCTTTCTGATCATGTGCTGAATGTGGATCCTTCTTCTTCGAACTAAAGCTTTGCAGAAGTGGCCAAATCTGATTCTCAACCCTCATTTTCTGACTTTGTAT
Source organism: Viscum album (assembly GCA_963277665.1). Lineage (NCBI taxonomy): Eukaryota > Viridiplantae > Streptophyta > Magnoliopsida > Santalales > Viscaceae > Viscum > Viscum album. Next base: position 1,947,908,016 of record OY728119.1, read on the forward strand.
CCCCCTCTCCTGGTCGGGTGATCAGAAAAGGAAGTATTGCACATGTGGTGGACAATCAAGATTCAGTGGAAGATAGAGTTAATTTGTGCAAATTCTCGATCATTGCTCGATTCATCACACCTAAAGGGGAAAGGATGTGGCGGTTCCATGAATTATTCAAGAATATTTCTGTTGCATGGGGTTTTGACAATTGGACGAAGACCTCTATGGGCAGGGGATTCTTCCACATCGTCTTCCCCAATGATGATCTCAAAAGAAAAGCCTGGGGAGTTGGATCCATTTCCCTCAAGCCAAGAATTCTTTGAATACAGAAGTGGGATCGAAATTTTGATCCCTTTAATGTCTCTAACACTCTTGTTCAAGTATGGGTTCAAATCTACAAGCTCAACTGGATTTATTGGCACCCCCAAATTCTATGGTATATAGCATCCTCTATTGGGAACCCAATACGAATAGACAAATGGATAACCCAAGATTTTTACATTTTGCCCATGTCTTGATTGAGATTGACATGGCTAGTACTTTGTTGGAAGAATTCCTTCTTACCACCAGGGATGATAGCATTTCACTGGGAATATCCTACAAAAGAAATCCAAAATTTTGCAAAGAATTCAATCTCTTTGGTCATTTTCTTGAGGAGTGCAGGAGGGCATGCATCTTCTCCTTCTGTAATGCCAAAGGATGTGAGGAATATGGTTGTAGGAAGAAGAGAATATCCCCATCTTCTGATGTCAATCCTCCCATCTCTGAGGTTCTACAGGATGATTTAATATCTCTTGCTGGAATTGTTACAATTGAGCAGACTATGAAAGAGATGGATGATTATTACTTGAACAACAATGTTTTGACACAAAATTTGAATGATAACATGGAAAACCTTATTCAGTTTATCCCCAATGATCAGACCCTAGATGTATCTAGATATCATGATGCCGCTCTTGGGAATTTACCTCCTATTGAAGGGAGAATCTATAAGTATTTTTTGAGTGAGGGAACCAATGTCGTCTCTGCTGGTGGTCATGAGATTTTGTTTCACACTCCTACATCATCTGATAATCCCACAGCAGTGATCGTGCCTGCTAATCAATCATACATCAATGAAGGGTGTTCTCTACAAGTGTCTGAGCTTCCTTCTGAAATAGTTGATGAACCTATTGAATATCAGATTATCAATGAAGAACACAATATGCAAGTGTCTAACTCTCCAATCCAGGATGGGAATACTTATTTCACTCAAGTCCCCATAAGTAAATCTGCTAAAAGGAAGAATGGTAGTGAGCCTAAAGTGGGAATTGATACTTCTGTTAACAGATTCAGCCCTCTCACTGGAGTGTTTTGGTTAGATGACCAGATGGATGGTGATAATGAAGATGAGAAACCATCTGAATCAGAGGTATTGCATGAAGACAGAAATGGAAAGGGGAATGGAATAATTAAAAAAGATCTCCCTAGGGGTGGGGCTCAAAAAAAGGCCATGACTGCCTCAAAGAAATGAAGATCTTATTCTGGCCTTGTCAAGGGCTTGGGAATTCTCCCACATTCAAGGGCCCTTCGACATGTTGTGATGACCAACAAACCTCTCATTATTGTAATTTTTGAGCCAAGAATGAAGTTTACCAATTGGAAATCCTTTAAATGGGAATCACTTGGATGCTCCTTTTTTAATCACAACATTCATGATGGGAATGCTGAGAGTTTATGGGTGCTTAAACATGATTCCATTACTTTTCTCTCCTGTACACAAGGGAAACAAATTGTATCTGCCTCGGTTTGTTTGAATGGGTTTAACTATTTTATTTCTTGTGTTTATGCTGATAACTCCTATCTGAAAAGGAGAGATCTATGGGCTAACATGGTTTCCTTATCATCTCAGCTGCCTTCAAGCTGGATCATTGCATGTGATTTTAATACGGTTTTGAGACAAGAGGAGAAAACTTGATTCTTTTTTAACAGGATTGCACCCAAGTATTTCTCTCGATGCATTTACATATGTAATCTCATTGAGATTGATATGGTGGGTGATGAATTTAACTGGGGTAGATATACTCATAATGGAAGATAGGCTAGCAGATTGGATAGATGTTTTCTTCAAATTTATGATAACAACAGCACCCTTTATGCCTCTGGTATTTTGATTCCTAAAATTCACTAAGATCATAACCCCCTTGTGGTGGATATTTCTTCTGGTGGGCCAAGACTTTCACTTATTCCCTTTAAATTCAACAATGCATGGCTTGTCATCCAAGGGTGTCGTGAGATAGTCATTGCTGCCTGGAACTCAGAAAACTCTGGATCTGCATCTCAAATCCTTTCTTCTAAATTGAAAAGAACAAAGTTAAGGCTGAGAGAATGGAGTAAAAATAGATTCTCTAAAATGGATGAGGACATTCAAGAGGCTGAAAATCATCTTCTTAATTGTCAGAATGTCAATCAAATGTGTCATATGCCATCCAATGATGAAATCCAAGATCTTTCAAAGCTGGATAACCTGCTCAAAATTAAAAACAATTGGCCAGGTCTCTCTATAATATCAGGTGGTTGAAGGAAGGGGATAAGAATTCAAAGTTCTTCCATATTATTCACAAGGAAAGGAAACTCATAAGGGGAGTTTCTTCTCTGAGTATCAATGGTTCAATCTTTAATACACAAGCTGAAATCTCAAATGCAGTTGTGAGTTATTTCTCTGAGATTTATTCTTAGAATGGAGTTGATAATTCTAGAATAATTGCTCACAACATCATTCCATATATTGAAAAACAAACAAATGATAATATTGTAGACATTCTGAGGGGAAAGGAGGTAAGGTAAGATTTTTTCTCCCTTAATATTGATAGTGTTGCTGGGCCTGATGGCTTCACCGACAAATTCTTTATGTTCAATTGGGGTTTGGTACATGATGAGGTTGTGAATGCAGTTAGACATTTCTTTATCTCTTCCTCCATGAATTATGGCTCCAATTCCAATTTTATTTCATTTATTCCTAATAAGGATAATGCCTTTGATATTAATGAATTCAGACCAGTTGCTATTGGGAATATAATTCCTAAAATTATCAGCAAAATCATTTCGAACAGGATGTGTCATGTGGCCAAAAACATCATCACCCCAAACCAGTTTGGGTTTGTACCTAGAAGAAGCATTCAAACATGCATCTTTACTGCATCTGAATCTATCAATTCTATGAGGGAAAAGGCAAAACCTGGTAGCTTTTCCATGAAAATTGATATCTCAAAATACTTTGACACTATGAAATGGAGTTTTCTCTTCTTCATTTATAAATTCATGGGTTCTCTAGAAAATTTATCAATTTGATTCATGATATCCTCAAGAGTGATAAGATTTCTGTTCTAATTAATGGATCTCCAAGGGGATTTTTTCAGTGCTACAGGGGCTTTCGGCAAGGAGATCCTCTTTCTGGTCTCCTTTTTGCTTTGTCTGAGGATTATCTAAGTCACTGTCTTGATAACCTGGTCCAAGGTGATTTGTATAATAAAATTCAAGTTGAAAGGGACCTTCATTCCCCTTCTCATCTGTTTTATGCTGATGATATCATGTTATTTGGAAGGGCATATTTTAGAACAATTAATTTGATCAAGGATGTCTTCTCCCACTATGAGGATGTCTCTAGACAGGTTATTAACTCCCTTAAATCCTTTGTTGTCTTTGGAAACGGAGTGTCTTCCAGAAGGAAAAGGAATCTTTCTAGGTTGCTTGGAGTTAAGAAGGGTTCTCTACCTTTTAATTATCTTGGCATACCTCTTTTTTGTGGCAGATTTAAAAGATCTCATCTTCAGCCCATTTTCTCACATATCACTGATCAAATGGCTAATTGGAAGGGGAAGGAAATGTCCCAAGCAGGAAGAATATGTCTTGTTAACTTTGTGGTCACATCCATGTTTGTTTATGTTTTCTCTATTTACAGATGGCCTAGAAATCTCATCAAGTAGCTTCAGAGGCTTATAAGAAACTTCATATGGACTGGCTCCATGTATGAAAAGAAACTGGTGGTTGTTGCCTGGAAAGAATGCATCAAACACATTGATGTGGGGGGTCTTGGTATCAAGGATCTATCTCTCTTCAATGATTCCATGATCAGAAAATTTACATGGAATCTCATAACATTCCAGGATAATTATATGGATTTCATTGGTGCTCAGTTTATATCAAGACTATGGACTGAATATCCTCACTACCTCTCATCCTCAGTTTGGCCTGCTGTAAAGTCTTCCTTTAATAGGATTCTTATGACTTCAAAATGGATGGTTTGTAGGGACTCATCTATGAATGTATAGACAACTTCCTGGATTTCCAGAACTCTCTAGTAGGATGTTATTATTCCCCAGAATATGTTGCATGTCCAGATTGCCTCGGTACAGAATTCCAATCCAAAATTTCTGGATCTCATCCCCTCCGATCTGCTTTCCGAATTCCTGAATTATAAGTACATGGTTCAGGATACTCTCATATGGGATCATAGTACCAATGGTATCCTTAGTACCAGAGCTGTGTACAATAATTTTTTTGCTGGACAATCCCCAACACCCAGGTGGCTTCTTGCCTTTAAGACCTGCTTCATCCCACCCACTGATTTTTTGCTCTTATGGAAAATCTGGAGGAAAAGACTACCAACTCAATCCACTCTTCAAAGTATTGGAATTCATCTTGCCTCGGCATTCCCTTTATGTTATGGTGTTGTGGAACCCCTTGATCATATTTTCCTCTCTTGTCCCCTCATTTTCAGGTTATGGAACTACATCCAGGACATGACAGGGTGTTCCTTAAATATCTTCTCGATGGAAGGGATGATTTGTTCTGTTGTTGATGCTCAATGCAGTGAACAGGTGAGGAATCTGACTATGGTTGATGTTGCAGCCTCCATAGGCTTCACTTGGAAGGCTCGGAATGACTATCTCTTTAATTATATCACTCCCACTCTTTACTCTAGTGTCAAAGCTATTCATAGGGCGGTCTGCACAGCTTCCAGGATTCAAACTGGTTTCATGAAAAATGATTTAAATGACTTTATTGTTTTGAGTATTTTTTGTGTTAGTGGTAGACCCAAAAAACCCTTAATGTTGAAGTCTATTATATGGATTCCCCCCATTCCCTCCTGGATGAAAGTTAATGTTGATGGATCGGTTGTAGGGACACCTGGACCTTCAGGCTGCGGTGGTGTCTTTCGCACCTATCGAGGCTTTGTCAAAGTCTGTTTTTATTATTTCATTGGGCAGGGATCTGCTATTGAAGATGAATTATGGGCTATTATCAAAGAAATCAGATATGCTATTCATTTTGGATGTCATTTTATATGGCTAGAATCTGATCTATGGTGGTAGTGGATTTAATCAAACGGAGATCCAGGAATGTCCCATGGGCTATGCTACCTTATTGGGTTGAATGTCTTCACCTTATTGATGATATTATCTTTGATGTGACTCATGTTTACAGGGAGGCCAATCAAGTGGTAGATGTGTTATCAAAGTTGGCTGTTGAAGAGTCAAGTTCTGAATGGTCCTTTTTGGCTCCGGAATGTTGCAGGCGCTTTGTTAAGGCTGATGCTTGTGGCATGGTGTTTACCAGACCTTCTAAATATCCTTTCTGATGCTTTTTTACCAGCCTTTATTTTTCAATAAAATTTGGTAGTGGTGGATCTTTGATTCATCCCTGGGCATTTTGAGTAAATATCATATATAAGTATTAATACCATTATTACAAAAATTATTGAGAGACGGTTATGGAAAATTGATTATATCTGTTCGTAAGGCAGTAGTTCTTTATACACATGAACGATAACATTTGTTCCCATTTGATGGAAGTAGATATTAATTTACGTGATTATATTTGCATAATAACATTTAATTATATGTATTATACATTATTAATTATTTCATCATGGTTGAATAATATTTTAAGGAAGTATAATAAGAGATAAAACAAAAATAATTGATTAAAAATGATATATATTCTATTGACAATCTCAATTGATTAACACCTCAACACCTATAAGGTGATTTTTATGCCTAAACTAATGCCTCTATAATGTGGGGATTTATTCTAGGAACTTATTTGGGTTGAAAATGGTAGAAAAAAATAGGTTTTTATGTATTTTAAAAATAGAATAAGAGGTTCCCATTTATAATAGAGGGGAGGGATAGTATTGGAAATTCTCAAAATATTAAAATAATTTAAATTAATTTCACTTCCAAATGGATCAAAAATTATTAATTTATATTTTAATCTGACTATGGTTTAAATAAATTCCTAAAATAAAATTTAAATATTTTTTTAATATATTTCTACCCTTATCATTTGGTTTTAACTCTTATTCAACTCCTTTTAACTCTTACCATCAAAACATGAACTTTTATTCATTAAGGGTTAATATATATACTATAAAATGAAAAAAGACCCATAAATGAATAATTAATTAAATTTAAATCCTTATGCCAATAATTTTTCTTAATTTTATATTTTTAATAATTTTATATCATTTAATAAAATTTTATTTATTTTAAATACCATTAATGTCAATTTTGACACTACTCATTACATTGACTTTTACAAAAAAACCAAAAAACAAGATATATTTGAACCAACTCTTTTAAAACAACCCAAAAATTTAATTTTATTATTGAAAATTATTTTCTGACATTAATTATATCATATTATATTTATTTTAATAGTTTTAATATCATTTATTTGTTTTTTCAATTAATGGAATAATTATTTCATTATCATTGAATACTTATTTAAGGTAATTAAAACATCACTAAAAAATAAAAATTTGTTACCAAGACGTAAGTAAATGTTTTATATTTAAAATTATTATTTATAGTCCAAATTATATTATATATAGACACATAATAAAATTGATATACTTATTGAAACCATTAGTGTGACAAGTTTGACTTTTTTTTAAATAAAATACTATAAGGGGGGTTAAAGTCATCCAAGTGAATCCAAATGGTCATAAATTCTAAATAATGATTATTTTTGTTGACAATAACTCATAAAATAAATTTAGGATATGTTTTAGTATAATCTACTAATTCTTATCATTATTATTTTTACACTTAATTACTCGATTTACCCTTAATTATGGTAATAAACATTACTAAGTTTACTATTAATAGTGTCTAAAAATAAAATTATCAGATTTAATAAATTTTTACATTATGATTATAAATATTTAATTCATTTTCAAAAATTCAAAACACATATTTGAATAAAATTATTTCAAATTTAACCTCATAGATGGGGTGGGAATGTGAGTTTTCAAAGGGGAAATGATCAAAAGATTGAAATTATTTTATATATAAATTCAATATAAAAATTATTTCAATGGGATAAATTAGATTAATATATGTATAATTTATATCATTTTACTTTAAACCTAATTGAAAATATAATTTAACATTATATATTATTTAGATGAAAAGTCAGGTTTTAATTAAAATGTAGTATTTTTAACTATTCATAAAAAATGAGACTTTTCAAAAAAATACCAAAAAATCACCCTATGATAATTCGGAAATTACGATTTTAAAAATATATTTTAGTTTTTAAATTAAAATTGATAAAAGTTTCAAAATTTAGTTTTAAAATAAGTGAACTATAAAAAGGTGGAAAATTTCCTTTAGAAAAATACATCTTTTTATGTGTGAAATTTGATTTATTTTTATATTATGTATATAAAACGCATAGGGTGAATGTTAAATATTATATTGAATATATTATATATGTATATTTCATAAATATAATCCAATAAGTGTGTTTTTTTATTAGTACAAAACCCACATGTTCACATTCAAATAGTTTTCTAGAAAAAAAAATCCCTTTTATTTTTCAAAGGGTTTTATTATCATTTATAAATAATTGGTCGCCAAAGAATTGATTATATATTTTTTATGACATATTTTCACAATTCAGTTAATCATGTTAATACCTGTTATTCTAACAGCTAGGTTATAATGGTAACATGGAAATAATAATATTTATTTGTCCATTTAAGATCGATGTGGCATATCATATATGCTATCAAATGAAGTGTTTCCTTCTAAAAATCTAAGGATATTATGGTTATGTTTTGATAAAAATGGATTATGAAAAATAGTTCTTATTTTCCATGGTTGGTAATCACATTCCATTGGTGAGGAGGAATTTGGTTTTCAAACACCAAACTTAGTAATTAAATTTTATTCTTCTACTGAATTTATGGAAGAAGATGGTTTGGAAGAGGTAAATTTTGAATTTTTTGGGAATAAATATAAGTCGAATATTAATCAATTTGTATATCTAGTGAAAATTAATTTTGATTGTGAAAAAAAATTAAATCAATATTGTATGATAAATTTGTAATCTTTGAGAAAGAAAATGTAGAATATTCTCTATTTTCTTCTAAAGAAACAAGTTCAGAAGGTATAAAATCTCAATATAGAAATACAAATAGTGGATATTTGGGTACATAATGTCTTAATTCTTAGGAATGGATATAGGGTCATCTTTAATATTCAAGATATATATGTTCTGTTTCTTATTTGAATTGTTAAGAAATTTAATTTGGTGAAATATTTTTTGAATATGGTTGAGGTAGAGAAGGAAGGTTTATTGAAAGTGAAATTACTTATATATCTGATGTCTATATATAAGTTTTTGGTTAAATATAAAATATTTATGAAAATTAAGAATGTTTCATCTACTTTTAGAGGTAATTTTTCTTTAATTAGTGAAGATAATACTTCCTAGATGATGTTAATGTATGCCTTTACTAAAATTATTGAAATTTCATGCAGACTGAAATCATAATAAAGAATAAAACAACTTAAATTTAAGTTTAAAATAGAAATTATATGGAGTAGTATCATCCCATTCCATGAAATAAACCACAATGAATTTAAGATTATTCTATCATGGAATTTAATAAAAAAAAAATATAATAACTAAGAGGATCTAAATTTTGGATTGGATAAATAAGAGGCTTTGGCATTGAAAGAGAATAAGTACCTAAATTTTAGGGAGGAAGAAAATAATAAGAGAAAATATAAAAAAATACAATGAAATATTTATAAACACTTTCTTAATAAGAAAGATGATATTCAAGAAAGGGTTAAATATGATACAAAAGTTAGATATTTTATGTTTGAATTTATGGAATGATATCAGTATGAAATTTCAGAAGTTAAATATAAAATATTTTTTCCTCAACCATTGGTTTAGGATAAGTATATGGAATTTATTATCATTATTTCTCAAGATAAAATTGAAAAATAAAAGGGATAATCATACATACATATCCAAAACAATCTAGGGAAAAATATATTAATGAGGAAATCTCAAATTATTCAAGAGTTAAAAGGATTGTTAAATCATGAAGAATTATTAAAATTAGAATTGGTTTATTGATATGTGAATTTTATTAAGATTATTTATTTAAATGTTCTATAAAGATAATTTTCTATTGTAATTGAGTATAAATCTAATGTATAAATTCTGAAAAAACATCAATCTGGTCTTCATGATACTGTTATGAATGATGCTGATGTTGGTGAAGTGGGTAATGATGATGATTATTATATTGAAGGAGATAATGGTAGTCATAAATATGAAATATAATTGATTTAAGTTCCGAATGATGGTAGTGATCATGAGGCTTCTATGAGATATGAAACTTCTATGCCTCCATAGATTCATGTTCCAAATTCTTCATCTGATTCCATGAATTCTCCTCTTTATGATACATTGAAAATAATGGAGATTAAAATAAACTATTTTAATGAATTTATTCAATTATTGGATGATATAAATGAAATATTTATGAACATACACGCATGGTTTAATTCTTTTCCAAGCATGTTTTATGTTTTGGATAATTCAAATCTAGTAAAAAATTCTAAAGAATTATTTATTTGAAATGAAGTTAAATTCAATAATTTGAGAGGATGAGATCAAAAATAAATACATAAGATTAAAGAAATCAACAGATGTATGAGTGGATTGGAAATTTAAATGAAATATTATTATGATCTAATTTAGAAAATATGGAGCCCAAAAAAATTATCTTCCAAGGCTATAAGAATTATGAATGGATAATCATTTAAATCAACTGAGAGTATTTTTTATGAATCAATATAATGAATTCATATATATTTTTTAAAAAATAATTATTTTAAAGAGAAAATTGGAAGGTTAAATAATGTATCTGGATATTGATATGTTGATCAAGTTGAAAGAACTAAAATATTAACATTACCAGAAGAAGTCTAAATTTTTATGAAATCATTTATAATCCTTCAAGGAAGTCAATAAAAAGATAAAAAGGTACAATCTTTAGAGTAGGTGATCTTTATTCAGAGGGATAAAAATATAAATATCCATGTTCACGAAGAATATGCTATGAATTTGGAGAAAACTTTGGTAGGGTCATAGAATTACCAGTATAATGTTTATAAAATGTAGACTATTATAAAATACCTTAGGAATAAATAATGATATATTTTTCTCTGAAATCTTGGAAAATGATTTTGAATCCAACTTTTTTTTGAATGGATATTTTTTTAATGGATGCTATTTCCAATTTATTTTGATAAATGATTCCAATTTCTTTAGTTATATCTTTTTATTTTTTAATGAAAATATATAAACTTTCTAGTACAATTTTTTTGTTTATAAATTTCATTCCCTAACATTTCAGGTACACATTTTATGGGCTATAAAATTGTTCTTTTTGAAAATTAAAAAGGGGGATAAATGTTTAAAACTTTTGATAAAAAAATTTATAAAAAATTGAAGAAAAATATTAGGAAGTTCTAAATTATTAAATAAAAGAGGATAAATCAAATAAAAAAATAAATATGATGAAAATAAATATAATATAAAAAGTTAAAATAAATATTTTATAACATAGGGGGAGTATTCTGATGAGAATATACCCATGTGGAAAGGCTCCTGATTGGTATCCAAAAGACCCAGGATCGAATCTGGGCAGGGACAAATTTCTAGGGTACTGTAGAAGAATTATAGTAGGGGAATAGTAGCAGTATTCTAGCAATAGAAGGACTATAGTAGAAATGACACTATAGCAGTGAATTCACTATAGCAGGAACTATAGCAGTGGCAGTACTGTAGCAGGTATTGTAGCATCTCGAGTATTTTAGAAGTACTATTTACCAAAGGGCCCTTTGGTCCAAAAAATGAGTTTTCAAGCCTTATATTCATGCCACTTGGCCTTGGGCCTTCAGGCTATTTATTGGATCTCCCTCTACCTAGACAAAAATTGGTCGTTGATTTAATAATAAAATGAGGCTTCAACCCCAACCTTTTAAAAAAACATAGGGGGAGTATATTTTTCTCTTAAATATTTTTTATCATTTAAATGTTATTTTTTACAATTTTTAAAAAGGGTATGCTTTTTAGTCAAAATGTATATCATCATTTTATAACCTGATTTTGGAAAAAAAAAATGCATTTCCTTAATGTATATGCTTACCTAAATTTTATACTTACATATTTTTAAGTATGTTTTTATAAGAAATTAGTTTTTATAGATAGAAGAATACTAATTTATCAGATTTAATAAATTACCACCCTCAGATATACTTGTTATAATGTTTGGATAGACTGTCACATATTTCTTAATAAAGATTTATAAAATTTTTGTGGTAAGAATATAACTATGTATAAAATGGAAAAGTTGTATTAAGACTTTCGAAAAAACATTTTCCTAATTAAATAAAACATGTTTTCTTGGTGGAATTTTTATTAAATAATTTAAATGGAGAAATATAATTTGTTTGGTTGAAATAAATCATTTCACTAAATAAAAAAAATTTAAACTTTGATGGTGTATAAACATACAAAAATAAAATGAACATACAAATATTTACATAAGGAGTTTTTATGAGTCTATTGAAACCACCATTGAGATTAATAGAATGTTATTATTGGATATTTTTATATAAATAGGAGTATCAATCAAGGAGGAGGATGCATTTGCATCACTGATGATCTAATAGTTTCTATGAATATTTTTGAATTAACTTCTTACATTTTTTGGTCACATCATTGTAATTTTAAGTGATTATTTCTCTTAAGGATTCCGTTATGAGGGTATTTCAAAAATACATAATGCTTTTTATGACTTGGTATTCCTAATAATATTTTGTGTGATCATGGATTTCATGGTACAAGAATATAGAGGATTATATGATCGTGTTAAACAAGAGTTCATGTGGCTTGGGAAATATATTTTTTTTGATCTTATTATCAAGAGTTTCCATGTTTAAGAAAACATTTCTTTATGGTTTTTTAAATACTATGGATACCAAAATTTAGGTTCATTGAATTCCTTAATTCTTAATGTTAAATAGCAGTAATATTATTTTAAATGTTCTATAAATTTTATTTGCGTATGTTGTATAATATTCATTTTACTTATTTATAAAAGATCCATTTTATTTAGTGAAATTATATATAAAAGTTTTAATATTTTTAAAATTTCTAAAAACTGATATTTTGATGAACTATCTATCCAATTTATAAACTATGAAGATTAGATGAATTATCTGTCTGGTATTTTAAAATAATGTGGTTGAAAAAATTGTGATTTTTATTTCAAAAACTAAAATTCACCCTCCTCTTGTAGTTGTTGTATTTATCTATGATCTTACAAGTTTTACATGACAAAATTAATCACTAATAAATCTATGTAAATCTATTATACTTGGAAATATACCTTTGGAATATCCTCCTCTTGAACCCGGATCTGGTGACAATCTATCTTGAGATAAATCTATGATAATCACTTTACCCCTAAACATTGGTCAAAGAATTCATAATTTCCCATAGGTATATATATTTTTAGAAAGTCACCTAGTTTAAGAAACATTAATCTATGTATACCCTCAAGATCTCATCATCCTTCTTATAGAACAACAATGGGGATGCCCAGGGAAACATATAGGTTCTAAAAAATACATTCCTTTGTATACCCTCATATTATACCTTAAACTCTTGAATCTCTATAGGGGTCATTCAATATTCTAGAAAAGATATTGGGGTCTTCCTTGGGTACATGTATTATTAAAACAATGATCTTTTGATGGGGAGGTAAGCTAGACACATCCTCAAGGATGGATTCCTCATATTCCTCCATCACATAGGAACTGAAATTCAATAACATCCACCACCCCAAGGGTTATAATATCCAACTAAATAGGAATTGGATGTATCCACTTTCCTAGGATATCATCCTTCTCTTACTGAGATTTATTCTAGAAAATAAATGAAAAACTTATCCCACTAACTTGGGTACACTCTATACCTTATTGGGAACATTAATACTATGTATGGGTAGTAATAAATTATTCTATACCAAGTAAAAACATTATAGGGATTTGCAAACAACATAGATAGATCCCACATTAATCACTTTCCTCAATGAGTCAGGTCACACTATCGAAAAAAGTGTCTGATATCTGAATATTACCTTGTAGGAGCCTCTAAATACAAGTTCCAAGATAAAATAACCCACTAGAATATCATGGTATTAAATAGTGGATGTTATCATGAAAAATTGGCTTGAAACTATGTACTAAAACTATAGATGAAGTACAAAATACATATGCCATACCTTAGATCACACCTAGAGTCTCCGGGTCCCAATCCTCTACTTCTTAAATCTATCCTTCACCTTTTCCACATGTTCTATATAACCAATAATTTATCTAACACCATAGAATATAAAAAAAGGCCTCAAATAGTAAAATAAAATATCTTATATTCCACACCTCGATACTATCTAATTTAGGCAGCACTAACTTGTCCACGTGGCTTAAAACACATCACAAGAGAATGTGCCTTTGTGGGGGAAGTGTCCCTCTCTATTTGAATTCCCTAATCCCCATAAAACAACACCAGAACAAGGATACACTAATTCCATGTGTATTGTTTTATAATTATCACCACTCAGACCGCCATCAATAGGGTTCCTAACTAGGATTAACACTTATGCCAAAAACACAAGTAATTTCTCTACTTCCTGGGGATATGGATCACCTTGAAACTTTGATATTCTCTATCCCTAAAACTCAAAAAATGAAATCAAAATAGTTTCATAATATAAAAATTCTATAATGACCAACTATTTCTCATCTTGAGATAGAGAATCAACTTGAAGAATCAGATGGGGGTTAACATGCTACTTGATGGGTGGAGGTATAGTTTGGCATCCACATGGAGTAAGTCCCTCAGGAACAGGTCTTAAGACTAAAGCCTCATCACTAATAAGACTATAATCACGATAATAATGAAAAATCCTAGATGAATATCATTTTGGAGGCATCCAGTGATAGCTGAGATACACCACATTCAAAAGAGAATATCTAGGTAGATGGCCTGAGAAGGACATAGAAACCGAAACGCATTTCAATATGATGCATGTACTAATGTTCTCTCTAAAATAATTTATACATGTTAATATTTAATATGTAGGTTTTAAAATTCTTTGAAAATTGATATTTCATCCTCCAAACAATAATTGGTTCACTATCCTGATAGATGAACATGAGATAATTTAAGATCATTTCCCAAGTTCCAAAACCAAAACCACCCAACTATACTATCACCAAAGTCCAGTCCAAAGATGAACTACTCCAATACAACTCTATCATGACTCTACCCACCAAGGCCCTATTTTACACTAGTAATCTAACAATGATACCCCAAGATCAATATAAATAGGTTAGGGGATGACGGCTAGCACCAAGTATCCATATCACACAATGGGAGGCCTTAACCTAAATTACATCCACACAGACACACATCTACATACTCTTATATAAATCAGGAAGGATAAAAAATCTAATATAGTAAACACATGTATTAAAAATATCTCACATTATAGTACCCCAGAAATAAAAAATAGAAAAAATCTATTAATACATTCCCACCAAAACTACAAAATAATATAACCATCTAACAAATGTGGACTTCTATCAAGCTACAAAATCAGGGAACCATCTGCATTCTGTCTACCAAAAATAAGCTCCACCTACTCATTCTTCTCTTAGTAATCCATTGGAAATTATACCATATACATAAAATAATATATGTACGGGAAGATCCCATAAATGGGAGAGTATAAAAATAAATAATAGGACACACTGAAATTAACTAACACAAAAACTCATAGGGGGTATGATTAATATCATAAAGATAATTGAATAACAATTATATCCTAAATACGATCAAATAATGAAATCAAGTATAAGGTGAGGTTACATATTCACCACCAACCTAGGATACTGATATAGGATCAAAGGTCGCATTCTTATGAACATACTCACTCATCATGTATTTTTATGCTAATTACACTCATCTGAGAGGTCACATACATCAGTTCATACCATATATAAAGACATATGAATAGAGAGGGATCATATGTGGTGCTGCCTTCATCAAAAAAACACCACACTATAAGGAAACCGATGTTGATACATAGATAGGGGTCTCCCAAGGCATATGGGGGATACCTAACCCAATTCTTAATAACTCATTATGAAGGGAATCACATGACATGGATGTCAGAAAAGGGATACCTAACCCAACATAGGGATGAATGATAGATGATTATACATCGAGCCACACAGAGGAGTACCTAAATATATTGAGTACTAACCCATAGAGGGGATTGATCATCCATTACTCTGGATGGGTTTCCTCATAGTACCCTCTTGGTGGTGTACAAAGGGAATTGACACACACTAATATAATTTGAGGGAACTCACCCCCACTAATACCATAGATGGTATAAAAAGAAAAAATGATCTAAATTCCCCTATAATTACACAACATGTCTCATGGGGTACATTATGTGTCTCACTGAGTCTGAAACTATCTCTTCCTTACCGTCTCACATGAAATGCACCTCCCAAGACACACTATGTATTTTTATGACACAAAGTGTGTAGATATTGGACCAAAACTGAGAATGTATTTCCTCTACAATCCCATGCACTTTCCAAAGTATATGGGTTGTGCCCCATCATATAGGGAATATATGCCCACATGGATTCCTAGGTGACTACTCCCTCCACACACTGAACCAGATTGCTAAGGGTCACATGGTATGTGATTCCACCACACAGTGTGTGATATTTAACTCACCACATAAACCTTATCCACTATATAGAGGGTTCCACACAAATTTTTTTATTCCAAATTACAAGTCATGTATCATGGAATTTCATGGAAACTCTATCCTTCTCATGCATATTCTCCTTGGATTTTTTTCCTTTTGTTCCAACTTAATTTATATGCATAACACCCTGATATGGGTTGACCGATCCCACATCCCCACTCGTAGCTAGATTGGGAAAATTCTTTTGATTTGAAAACTATTGATGTCAACACCTCAAAGAACACGTGCGGTCCATCTTGAGAATCCATCATTTCCCATGCCATAATTGATTTTCATCAACACCATTATGCCTTCATCATATATCTAAAGCCCAAAAATAAACCCATGTCAATTATATATTACACCAAATAGATATTACAAAAATATCAGTTCCCCATGTGTAGTTGAATCACCAGAAAATTGAAATACCAATGATGAATGTCGAATAACAAAGGAAGAATAGAATGAAACACAAAAGTTATCGTCTAATAAGGTTCATGTTTATTTGCCCATTATTGATGGAATCTAATGTATGAGTAGGATAATTAAAACTTAAAAATTCAAAAAATAAATAAATATCAAATTCATAATTCTTGGAAGAGAAATAATCAACCACAATTCAACAATTACAATTCAAAAAATAAATTCTATGGAATTTATTCATGTTCATCATGGAGATAAATCATGGATAAGTAATTAAACAACAAAAAACATCATGTAACACCCCAATATTTCATAGTATGTTATTTCTTCAAAGTAATTCAATAACTTTCACTACATGCAACACTGAGTACAAGCGCACCACGACTTACCAACCTAGCCGTTCAAAAGCGGTTATGAATAGTATTAACTGAATTTTAAACTTTATATAAATCTTATAATTTTAGAATCCATATTATGAGTTTCTTATACATAATGTAAGAAAAAATTCATTTTTTCCAGATAAAAGAATTATTTTTCAAAAAATATAATTTTACCGCCTTTTAATGGAAAACCCTTTTTAAATCCAATATTTGAAACTTTTATATGTTCAATTTAACAAAATAAACTTCTTCTTTAGAATCGGTACATAATAATTTAGTTTCAATAAATTTTTGGTGTTTTTCTGATAACTTTCATATTTGGGTGAATAGTGAAAATACTATATTTTAATTGAAAACAACTTTTTAATTAAAATAATTTATAGTGTTAAATTATAAATTTTAATGGTTTAAAATTATAATTAGATTATATTTTTACCATTTAATCCAATTCTGTTCATTGTAAGTAATTTCACTTTGAAATTAGACATAAACATGTGTCAATTTTTTGATAGTTATTATTTCTTAAAAACACACTTTTTGGTTTTGACAATGGGAATTAATTTTAAATTAATTAATTCAACTTATATGTTTTGAAATTGGTAAAATAAAATTCATTTTTTAATTCAAAATATCAAAAATAGCTTAGGGTGTTTTTTTGGAATTTATCTGAAAACTTTCAATTTTTGATGAATAGTGAAAATCACTGCGTTATTGTTTAAAACCCACTTTTTATTTAAATAATTAATTATTTTATTTAAATTTATTTTAAGTCAAAATAGATACATAATAACAATATTAGTTCAATGTAATTCATTGGATTCTTTTTTATAATAAAATTAAATGTATAAAATTTTATTGAACTTTTTTCCGTCTTTTACTCACCTTCTAGGAGCATTTGAAAATTTGTATAAAAATTAATTTTACTGCTTCTATGAGTGGAATTTCAAAAATCTGAGAGACATAGTTAACCTCAGTAAGTAAAATTTGGTTCAATAAGATGAAAATAATTTTTTTTGAATAGTAACTTTTGAACTTTATTTACCACATTTAAAAGAAAATAGGGTAATTAAGGGTAAAATGATATTATAATTACCCTAACACATGTCCTAATTCTACTGGATAAGTATAATTCGACCAAAACTAACCTTAGAAATAAAATATGAACCTATTTGGTCCACTTGGATTAGATTAAGACATTTATTATTATTTTATTTAAAGAAGAGTTAAAAGAGTTAAATTCAATGTTTAATAACTAAAAAAATTTTAATATAGGGTTACACACAATATAAATTCGACTATAAATATTCATTAAAAATATAAAAAAAAAATCTACATAATTTTATTTGATTTATAATTTTTAGACATTAAATAATTAAATTTATTTATGACACAATGATGATGCAGTAATTACCATATTAATGAAAGATTAAAATAATTAATATTATAAATATCTAAATAAATATAATTTGAGACTTTTAATGAATTAAAATAATTTTATAGGTTAATATGACATGTTATGGTTGATTAAATTTATTTATTTCAATGTAATAAAGTTTTAGGACATTAACAAAAATCAATTATTAAATAATGTCAAAATTGACATAAATGAGTTTTCAAAACAAATACAATATTATTGGTTGATATAATAATCCTAAAAATATAAGGTTTGGAAAAAAGACTTAAATAATGATATTTGTATCATTAATTAACCACTTGGGGTTCTCTTGGAAGTTTATAGTAAGTTTATTAACCATATAATATAAAAATACAAAGAGACATGGTAAATGTCAAACTATTTAACTAAGAGTTAAATCTAAAAGATAAGGTTAATATAGTGACCCAAACCTGTCTAAAACATATTTATTGAGAGGTTTTAGACCCATAACCACCTTATCCTTTAAATAATTCATTTTATAGCCATTATAAACCGAAACTGATTTTATTATAAAATAATATTTCAATCTTTTCCTAAGGTGCCCCTCACCCCTCTTATAAAAGGGCACCTCCCCTTCTCTCATATTCACACCTTAAAATCCATTTGGATCATCCAAAACCTTCACAAATATCCTCCCAATTGTCATCCCTTCATCCTAGAGGCATTAATTTAGTCAGAAAGCCATCCTAAGGAGTCATTTTGATCAAATCAAAAGGAAGAACCCAACGAAGAGGTAAATATTTCATCACATCTTTCAAGTTCTTTTCTTCTTCCACTTCCTATTTCTTTGTTGTTTCCATTATAAAATGATAAATCCAGTATATTATATATAATATGATATTATTTGAAAAATGGTACAACCATATTCATTATTCTATCCATAATATGAATGACATAGTCACCATACTTGCGTACGTACGGCTTACCGTCTCCACGTCGTGGTGTAGTTGTTATTGAATACATTATTTTTATATGGGTATAATAATGATGTATAATTGATGTAAATAATAAATATAACATGTTAATTATTCTTTATATATTATATACCATCTATTTACATACTATTTTAAAATCAAAATAATGATATTATCTCTCATGCGTATGTACGGATTACCGTCTCCATGAACGCGATGAGATTCATTCCTCATCATAACCATTCAAGACTAATTTTCATTTGATGAATAAAAATAATGTTTAAATACTTGATATCATTAAGGATATGAATAAGATACATTCCATCCATGACAATCATGACTCATGTAATAAAAAATATAAAGGTAAACGAATCAGTTAACACCCAAAATGACGATAAGACTAAAATATTATTAACAAAGCATTATTAGAAGATCATATATGATATCATAATTATGTATATGGTTCCTGTATAATTTAATAACAATTATTCAATTATTATACATGAGGTTAATTTACCCTCGACCAAGGAAAATTACATGGTAAGTGTTAATTTCACAATCTCTTTATTATCCAAGGTTGTTTTTATATAAGTATCTACTGGGACCTCTTTATCATCCACATCCATGTTTCTTAAAAATGTATTCAAAAACATTTTTACAATTTACTTGATTATGGGTTAAATTTATTTATACCCTTGTTTGACTTTTTATAAAATGGTTTGAAAGGAATCTTTCTGTCATTTTCTAAACAAGGTACCTTGTGACCTTTTCAACAAAATTAAGTTAAGAATATTTTTTTTAACTTATACGGTGGGTGCAGCTATTTTCTGCCGTTATAACATTGTCAAAGATTCCCTTACAATCTTATAAGAATATTTTCAAAATAAATGTTTTCTTTTATAATTATGTAACTTTAAATGATTTCAAAAAAAGAAAGAGATATTTCTCTCAAATAGTTTTGATTTCATCTATGTCAACATCCATTGTTGGATTTTATACTTGTTTGAAGTTGATTAATTATGATAAAAATATTCCATATTATATTGAAGGTTTTTTGATATGTTTTACTGTGGATGTGTTATTTTTATACCATTCATGGTTTGTGGTTAATGTATTGACATTTCGTATGCTATTTTTAATACGAATGTTTATGTTATATTTTAACCTTTTCATATGAGGAATGTATTGGACTTAGTAAGTAATGGGTAGAGCCTGATATAGCTCCTCGATGCATCGATAGGTCTCATGAGACAACTAGAAGTGTAATTGGCCAAGGCCTTTCCCAATTTGATATATGGTTTTGGCCGAGGCCTTAATCATTTTTAGACGTCTTGGCTGAGGCCTTGACAAAATGTTCCAGAATGTCTGGCATCATACATTCCCTTATTATGAAACTAATATTCATGGTTCATGTGGTAATTCGACTAGTAGAATACCCATTATTATGTTTTATTATGGCATTATTTACTCATCTCATATTACTTACATAAAAGTGTTCATGTTTATTATTTGTAAAGGCATGTGTTTTAAATTATTCACCATGCTTAATATTTATGTTATCTTCGACTATATTGCTTTCCCTTACTGAGCGTTTGATCTCATGCCTTTCTATGTTTTATTTTCCTAGGATCCCAAGAAGTGTTTTATGTTTGAGATGCAATGTTAAGATAAGGGAACAATGGAATTCTCAAAGTATTATTTTTTTTTGTGTTGTATGTTGGAAAGTGTAATGTAACGTTCATGTATGTAATCTATTTTCCAAGACTGCTAAACTAATCGGTCTTTCAGAACTTGATTCCTTCTAATCATGCCAATGCTCTGTAATAATGCACTGACTCTGGGAATCTAGGTTTGGGGCATTACAGTTGGTATCAGAGGTAGTTTAGAAATAACCTTGGAAACTATATTTAGATCAACTCTGATTAGAGCACATTACCCTAGGATAGACTTTGAGGATTAGTATAGAAGAACTTCCTAGAATTTTGGTAATGTAGAGATTTTGTGATTTTTCTAAGAAAATATATCCTTGTCTGGATACGAGAAGGTAGAGGCGGCTCTGGAACAGATGTACCTAGGGGTAAAACCCAAAAACATCGCTTTGAGCTAGATTCGAACGGGAACTAGTGCATGACAATGGGCCTTGATGCACTCTTGGTTATGACACACCCAGGGGATATGCATAGGATAATTCTCATTTTATTTACAAATAATTATAAAGGATTTATGAGTATATACCTCCTCAAAGAAAATATTTTTATGATTATGGATTATATCCATAAATTGTTCAATTTAAGTTAGGTATTTTACAAGTTTGGAATTATTCATTGTGATTCATAAACTGACCTAGTGTATTCCATTGTATAGAAATGGCACCTAGTATAAGGAATGAGAAATCCAGAAATACATATGATCCAAAGAGTAAGAAGGATCATATTATTCATGGTATTAATCCAACATTTAGAAGGGAAATATTCTCCCATGTGCTCTCAACATATGAAGAAATAATATAATGTGTTAATAAGATAAGTAAAGAATTATCTGAGTCATATGGCTTTAAAGGGAAGTAAGAGAAGAAAAGGATGGTAGAGAGAAAGATGGATAAAGGGAAGAGTGGAAAGAAGGATTTTCCCATATGTGATAAATGTGGAAATAATCACCTTGGTAAATACTTTAATGGAATGGGAGTTTTTTATAAGTATGGATAAAAAGGACACCAAGTACGTGATTGCAAGGGTAAGAAAAAGGTTTCAAATGTAAAATGCTTCCTCTGCAAGGTGTTGGGACACTACACGAATCAATGTCCTAGTAATCAGAGTATACCGCAAATGATGCTATTGGATAATAATCAAGTTATGATACTACCTCAGATGAAGAGGAATGACTAGTGTTCTTATGTTTTTATTATATAATTATTTCATTTGAGTGTTGTATCAACAATATACTAGTTATATGAATTATGGAGATAAATAAGGATAGTACTGCAGTACTATTTTATTAAGGATTTGAGATTATATGGTTTTAAGAAAAGTGACTTAATAGTAATCTACACTTTTTGGAAAAATACATGGTTGAAGGAAAAGTAATCCTTAATATGGTCCTCCTAATGAGGTAGTGATTTTGAAATAAGAGATGGTTTATTTGGATAAATTATATTTGATATTTTTGACTTCCTTGGAACTGATTAATAGTTTGTTTATTTCATCATTGTTGGAATATTAAAAAAATTAGGATATAAGGAATATATATAGTATTATATAAAGGATAAGGGATCATGAATGTAAGGTTTTATGGTAATTCAGGGTGTTACTGTGTTTTAAAATAATAAATGATGAAGATGTTCACATGTTATTACGTGGAAAAAAAGATCTCCATTGTGTTTAACTTCTTTATAAATTTTGGACTTTGAGTTTGGATAGAAGTATTTTGGATAAGTATAAAGGTTGGAATGGATTAATTTTGAAATTGGATACTATTGTTAATGTTATTTTTGGATTGTTATAAAAAGGACAACATACAGACCGTGTGATAACCCGTTGCATTGGACAAAGATGCGGGAATCGAACCCACAACCATAGTGTGATTGGGATTTATCGCCTACCACTAGACTATGTGATGTCCTTGGATTGTATAATGTATTTTATTTTTTAAAGAGTCTTATAGGTGAATTATAAATTCATTATTTTTGGAACCCTATACGATTAGGATAAATAGAATATTTTTTTGAAATCTTTTGGAGTGAAAGATGAGTTTGTGGTAGGAATTAGTTGAAGAATGAAACTCTACTTGTCAAGTATATATATATATATATATAATTTTATTTCCCTCCTATTATATGGGTAAATTAATTATTAAACTTTAGGGAATGGATCTTAAAACCAAAAATGTGTTATCATAATACCTTATGTTTTGTTGAACCAATGGTATTTTAAATCATCATAGATTGATGGATTTGAGGCCCTCAATTTTACACTTGTTTTGGATTGATGAACTCAATCACTCCCTATAAATATTTACATTTTTTCTCCAATTATGTGCCTCTAATTTCCACCAATGTTCTCTTAATTGAGATCATAATTTGGTGGTGACCCTTTCATTTCCCTTTTCCTCTTATTAAGTCTAAATTTTATTAACCCAATTTCCAATGTGGGTTTTCCCACAAAGGTATTTTCTATTTTAAACCTTTTATTTTTGAAGAACAATTTAAAATTGCGAGGACGCAATTAATTGAAGGAGGTAAGAATGTAACACCCGGAGATTTCATATTATGTTATTTCTTCAAAGTAATTCAATAACTTGCACTACACGAAACACTGAGTTCAAGCACACCACGACTTTCCAAACTAGCCGTTCAAAAGTGGTTATGAATAGTATTAACAGAATTTTGAACTTTATATAATCCTTATAATTTTAGAATCCATGTTATTATTTTCTTAGACATAATGTAAGAACAAATTCATTTTTTCAGATAAAAGAAGTATTTTTTAAGAAATGCAATTTTAATGCCTTTTAATGGAAAACCATTTTTAAATCCCATATTTGAATGTTGTATATGTTCAATTTTACAAAATAAACTTCTTATTTATAATAGTGACATAAGAATTTAGTTTCAATAAATTTTTCGTGTCTTTCAGATAACTTTCATATTTGGATGAATAGTGAAAAATACTATATTTTAACTGAAAATAAATTTTTTAATCAAAATAATTTATAGTGTTAAATTATAAATTTTAATTTTTTGGAAGTAAAATTAGATTATATTTTTACCATTTAATACAATTCTATTCATTTTAAGTAATTTCACTTTGAAATTGGACATAAACAAGTGTCAATCTTTTCATAGTTATTATTTCTTAAAAATACGCTTTTTGGTTTTGACAACAGGAATTAATTTTAAATTAATTAATTCAACTTCTATGTTTTGAAATTGGTAAAATAGAATTCATTTTTTAATTTAGAATATAAAAATTAGCTTAGGGTGATTTTTTGGTATTTTTCTGAAAACTTTCAATTTTTGATGAATAGTGAAAACACTGCGTTATTGTTTAAAACCCACTTTTTATTTAAATTTATTTTAAGTAAAAATAGATACATAATAACAATATTAGTTCAATTTAATTCATTGGAATCTTTTTTATAATAAAATTAGATGTATAAAATTTTATTGAACTTTTTACTGTCTTTTACCCACCTTCTAGGATCATTTGAGAATTTGTATAAAACTTAATTTTACCTCTTCTGTGAGTGTAATTTAAAAAATCAGAGAGAAATAGTTAACCTCATTAAGTAAAATTTGGTTCAATAAGATGAAAATAATTTTTTCTGAATAGTAACTTTTGACCTTTATTTACCACAGTTAAAAGTAAATATGGTAATTAAGGGTAAAAATGATATTATAATTACCCTAACACATGTCCTAATTCTATTGGATAAGTATAATTCGACTAAAAACAACCTTAGAAATAAAATATGAACCTATTTGGTCCACATGGATTAGATTAGGACATTTATTATTATTTTATTTAAAGAAGAGTTAAAAGAGTTAAATTCAAAGTTTAATAACTAAACCATTTTTAATATAGGGTTACACACAATATAAATTCATCTATAAATATTCATTAGAAATATAAAAATATTTTCTATATAATGGTATTTTATTTATAATTTTTATACATTGAATAATTAAATTTATTTATGACACAATGATGATGCAATAATTACCATATTAATGAAAGATTAAAATAATTGATATTATAAATATCCAAATAAATCTAATTTGAGACTTTTAATGAATTACACTAATTTTATAGGTTAAAATGAAATTTTATGGTTTATTAAATGTATTTATTTATAAGTAATAAAGTTTTTAGGACTTTAAGAAAAATCAATTATTAAATAATGTCAAAATTGACATAAATGAGTTTTTAAAACAAATACAATATTATTGGTTGATATAATAATCCTAAAAATCTAAGGTTCGGAAAAAAGACTTATATAAAGATATTTTTATAATTAATTAACCACTTGGGGTTCTCTTGGAATTTTATAGTAAGTTTATTAACCATATAATATAAAAATAAAAAGAGAAATCGTAAATGTCAAATTATTTAACTAAGAGTCAAATCTAAAAGATAAGGTTAATATAGTGACCCAAACCTATATAAAACCTATTGTTTGAGATTTTTTTGACCCATAACTACCTTTTAATTTAAATAATTCATTTTTGAGCCATTATAAACCGAAAATTATTTTATTATAAAATAATATTTCAATCATTTCCTAAGGTGGCCCTTACCCCTCTTATAAAAGGGAACTTCCCCTTCTCTCAAATTAACTCATTAAAAGCCATTTGGCTCTACCAACCCCTACCCAAATATCCTCCCAACTGTCCTACCTTCATCCTAGAGGTCTTCCTTTAGTCATAAATCCAATCTAAGGAGCCCTTTTGATCAAATCAAAAGGAATAACCCAAAGAAGAGGTAAATATTTCATCACCTCTTTCAAGTTATTTTCTTCTTCAACTTCATCTTTCGTTGTTGTTTCCATTATAAAATAATAACTCTAGTATATTATATATACTGTGATGTTATTATAAAAATTTTACAACCATATTCATTTTTCTATCCATCATATGAATGACAAAGTCAACATACGTGAATAGGTACGACTTACCATCTCCACATCGTGGTGTAGTTATCATTCAATACATTATTTTTAGATGGGTATAATAATGATATATAATTGATGTAAATAATAAATATAACATGTTAATGACTCTGTATATATGATATAACATCTATTTACATACTATTTTAATATCAAAATAATGATATTGTCGCTCGTGTGTACGTATAGATTACCGTCTCCACAAACGCGATGAGATTCATTCCTCATCATAACCATTCAAGACTAATTTTCATTTGATGATTAAAAATAATGTTTAAAAGACTTGATATCATTATATATATTAATAATATTGATTCCATCCATGACAAACATGACTCATGTAACAAATAATATAAAGTAAAATGAATCAGTTAACACCCGAAACAACGATAATACTAAAATATTATTAACAAAGCATTATTAGAATATCATATATGATATCATAATTATGTATATGGTTCTTGTATAATTTAATAGAAATGATTTAACTATTATACAGGAGGTTAATTTACCCTTGAACAAGGAAAATTATAAGGTAAGTGTTAATTTCACAATCTCTTTATTATCCGAGGATGTTTTTATGTAAGTATCTACTGGGACCTCTTTATCATCCACGTCAATGTTTCTTAAAAATGTATTCCAAAACATTTTTACTATTTACATGATTATGGGTTAAATTTATTTATACCCTTGTTTTACTTTTTATAAAATGGTTTGAAAGGAACCCTTCCGTTGTTTTCCAAACAAGGTACCTTATGACCTTTTCGACAAAATTAAGGTAAGAATGCTTTTTTAACTTATATGGCGGGTGCAGCTATTTTCCACCGTTATAACATAGTCAAAGCTTCCCTTACAAGTTTATAAGAATATTTTCAAAATAAATATTTTCTTTTATAATTATGTAACTTTAAATTATTTCAAAAAAAGAAAGAGATATTTCTCTCAAATAGTTTTGATTTAATCTTTGTCAACATCCTTTGATGGATTTTATACTTGTTTGAAGTCGATTCATTATGATACAAATATTCCATATTGTATTGAAGGTTTTGTGATATTTTTGACTGTGGATGTGTTATTTTTATACCATTCATGGCTTATGGTTAAAGTATTGACATTTCATATGCTATTTTTAATACGAATGTTTATGTTATATTTCAACCTTTTCATATGAGGAATGTATTGGACTTAGTAAGTGACGAGTGGAGCCCGCTATAGCTCCTAGATGCATCGATGGGTCTCATGAGACAACTAGATGTGTAATTGTCTGAGGCCTTTCCCAATTTGATATATGGTTTTGGCCGAGGCCTTAATCATTTTTAGACGTCTTGGTTGAGGCCTTGACAAAATGATTCAGAATGTCTGGCATAATACATTCCCTCATTATGAAAATAATATTGATGGTTCATGTGGTCATTCGACTGGTATAATACCCGTGATTATGTTTTATTATGGAATTATTTACTCATCTCATATTCCTGCCATAAAAGTATTCATGTTTATTATTTGTAAAAGCATTTGTTTTCAATTATTCACCATGCTTAATATTTATGTTACCTTCCGCTGTATTGCTTACCCTTACTAAGCGTTTGTGCTCACCCCTTTCTATGTTTTATTTTCCCAAGATCCCAAGAAGTGTTTTATGTTTGAGATGCAGGGTTAAGCTAAGGGAACAATGGAATTTTCAAAGGATTTTTTTTTGTATGTTGAAAAGTGTAATGTAACTTTCATGTTTGTAATCTATTTTCAAAGACTGCTAAACTGATCGGTCTTTCGGGACTTGATTCCTTCTAATCATGCCAATGTATTAAAATAATGCACTGACTCTAGGAATATAAGTTCGGGGTGTTACACACCCTACCTCAAATTTGATAAATTTTTGGAGGATAACTCACCCAAAAATTATGGAGATAATTAAATCGGTGTGTTTATCATCATCTCTAAGAATTTCCACACCTGTCAGACATCGATCCTCAATCTCAAGATAACTTTTCAATGTATTCACCACCATAGATCTTTAAATCCTCTAAATTTATATAGGATTGTGTAGATAATCATAGGGAATTAACCAAATAGATATTTTTAATGGGGTTTCTGTTGTGTTAGGTAATTAAATTAAAATTAATTAAATAATTTAATTTAATTTATTTAATTCTTTTAATATTCACATGTTTGTACTCTATCAAATCATCTAGCACAAATAAAAATTATGTCACACCTTAGGTGAATCCCATGCTCTGAACATAGTGGAGGTCTCAAATTTCTCATTTAAGACACTATTCATGAGTAATTCCATTATTTATAAAAAAATATACACATGTGAAATTATATTTTATCTTTTTAATATATCATCAATGAGGATTCATGGGCCCTAGAATCCCACATGGGCTTTGTGCCCTACTCCAAAAATACTATTTTTGATATTCCAAAGTGTTAAATAGAAATTTTAGAGTCACTATATTTAATTTAATATTTTTATTATAGTTTAATTTTTTTTATATTTTTTATTTTATTTTATAGAGTGACTCATATCTAGCTTCATGAATTCTATAACAAATGGTAAATGTTTTATTATAGCTCATGATAGAACTAATAAAGTAAGAATTTGTTAGTTATTTTTAGTAATGATAAAATAATCAATTTTTAAATGTTCTAATAACATAAATTATTTTTGGATGTTGATAAAATTGATTTCTAACACTGATAAAACCAGAACCTATGGTAGTTTAAAGGGACCAGTAAAGACAAATGAGTTTATCTTCAATATTTAGATCACAATTAGAGGTTTTTGATCCATGAAATCCCCCTCTATGATAACCTCTACTACCCCCTTAGTGTAGGAGACAACATGTGACCATATAATTAGTCATGTGTCCATGTTAGAGCTGGTTGATGTAATGGACATCATGAAAGTTTCTAATACATGGTATTGTGGACAAGGCTAGTGGATTTATCCATCATGCATGTGCATGATGCATGGATTGTGAAATTTCATTTGACTTGTATTATTCATTTAGTAGTTTTTTTAATAAAATATACTCTTATAATATTTTGGTAATTTTTTTACAATAAGGGGGATGCTTTTTGGTAAGAATGAATCTTGAGTAAAGTATCAACCCTTAATATAAGACGTTTCTAAAAACCCTTTTAAAAAGCATCATCAAAGATAGAGATTTAAGTAATAATAACATCATAAAAGGGTCATTCTAGATGATGTTTCAACTTCAAAAATTCTATCTATAATCATAATATAATTTAAAAACTTCTATTATTATAATAATTATTAAATATTCATAATGTATGTAATAATAATAATACAATTTTAAATTTAGAATAATAGAATTCATAATAATATCCATAATTATTATTAAATAATTAAATTTTTCAAAAATAATATTGTAATTACTTCTAATAATGTAATCGGTGATAATATTAATAATAGTAATAATAATAAATAATGAACTTTTTAATAATAATATAATTTATAAAACTAATAATGTAATTTTTAATTATTAATAATGTAATTAATAATTTTTAATAATTTAATTAATAATAGTAGTAGTAATAATAATAATAATAATAATAATAATAATTTATTTTGATAATAATATTTACATTGTTAATAATTAATAATTATATTATTAATTATTATTATCATAAAATATTTACATCATTGTTTATAATATTATATTTTAAAAATTACACCATTTATAAATAATTTTTTTAATGATAACAATTGATATTGATCTTAATAAATATATCATAAAGCCTGAATACTATAGCCCTTTTATTAAGGAATGTAAAAGGAAACAAAAGGAAATATGGGGTTAAAATGGTATAAACAACATTCATATATAATTAAAAAATTACATGTTAAAAATAAATGGCTTTCCAAAGAAAAAAATAATTAATATAAGATCAACATAGTCATATTCATTTATCAAATTATGATCTTCATCCAAAATTCTTAGGTGTTCCTATACCTCTCAAGTAGTTGCCTCAACTTAAGGACATTAGTTTTTTCGATAAACTGACATCATAAAATAGTGAACGAGTTGAAAAACACAACTTGTCACATGTCTTTTTTTTTTGAAAGTCATAAACACCTATATTAGTTGTATTTGGGGAAATCTCAAGTATCTTCTACCAAGTTCTCAAAACCTCCCATTACTACCTTATTTATCATTGATACCTTATTTATTACCATTTTATTTCCATCTTAATCATCCAGTGGAGTAAGACCATCATAGGATAGAAGATCCTGCTCACTATAAGGAACTGTTGAATTCCCATATTTTTCAATTTGTTTGACAACATCACTGCCCTGATCATTTTTTTCTAATACATCTTCCCCTATGGAAAATTCCATAGCCACATTACCACTTATAGTTTCATAGACAAAAAGGTTGTGTAGTGGGTGTATTCATCCCTAAATCTACATCATGAACAGGAACATCTTGGAATATGTCACTATCTTGAACTACCTTCATGACAATTTGTCTACTATATATAAGAATAAGATTAATAGGTTTTCTCATTATTTACACCAAATTCACAAACACTTGTTGCCATGAATAGTAAACCACATCACCAACTTCCTGTTAAATCTTGAAACCAACTTCATTTCTTATTGAAGACACAAAACATACATTTCTCAGTGTTTCTTACATTTTCTTATTAATAATATCCCAAGTTCTCCAAAAATTGGAGAAATATTTGAACGGTAATCATTTATGTATGAAGATCCCTAGTCATTGATTTACCATCACATCCAACATCCTGTCCATAAATACAATTTTCTTGACAATTTTCAACCACAATAGGTTTTTCAATATCATTGTCCCTCAACGAAAGACCAAATCCATTATATTCATTTCTTACAACATTCATAGATACCAAAATGTTTTCTTTATATACATCCATGTCACCTTTAGTGTCTTATACTAAGATGGGGTCCATGATGACTTCATCATACACATTATGAATGACTAACGTACCTATCATCCCATCGTTCTCTTTGAATAGGTTTTTATGTGGAGAGGTTCTTTTTTTTCATATATTTGACATATTCAGTTGAATAGGATATTTCGCCCCTATTAAGTCTTTTTTCTACTACTATCACCAGAGTTATAATAACTTTCTTCCTATAGGTCAGTTGAGTCCATCCAAGGTTCATTCTATGAAGACCATATCTATTAATCATAAAATTTATCATTTTGATTTATAGATAAGGATATAAGTTTGTTCATATCACATGTTTTTTTCAAAATAGAAATTTTTTAAGGGAAAAACACCTATCTTGGACCCATTTATGTTCCTTTTTAACCATTCATTATTTTTGGTCCATCTAATCACCTCCTTACATCCTTGTATAAGCAGTCCAAATTTCAACTTCCATGTGAATCGTATTCTTGATCCTAAATTATCATCTTAATATTTTAATAATGGAACTCCCCATTAAGAATATCTTATTATCCAGCATTGTACTTCATCCTAGAATACACTTTTCTATATTTATCAACAATATGGCCTTTAAAACTACAAGAAGAACAAATTAATATTATCTGACATTTTTCAATGGATTTTATTATATGATAGAAATATTTACAAAAATATGGATGATTCTCATAGTCAATAATAAATTCAAACAGATAATCATCAATGGTTAAAAAAATTGTTTAAATATTAGGAGAACTAATATCCACCTCTACTTACACATGAGAGAAACGAAAATATCATGATTTTTTCATTTTATTATCCATATTTATATGGACTCAAACAATTGAGTAAATATAGATATCCAACATAAATAAACACATGTGAATCATTATTTTACATGAATAAAAATTCCATCTCACAAATGTTTATACAAATAGGAGAACCCTAGGTTTATCCTTTGTAGATCAACTATATAAACAACTGATTATATAAAACCCATAAACCTTTCTTTATAACCTCTCAACTATAAAACCCCTTTTATACATCTCACATGTATTACCCAACTTTAACTCCTTGGGAATGAAAACTTCTAAAAGGGTTGAGCTTAAATGCTCATCCATGGAAAAAAATTAACATATTGACATGTCATAAAAGATGATATCATAAGCATATGAATTGATATGATATAATATAATTATTATATTAACATGACTTATAATTATAATATATAATTATGAATTAATGTATATGACATAAGAATTTAAATTTAAAAAAGATCAATATAAAAGAAAATAATGATAACATGGATTAGAAACAATTAACATAAATCTTGAATTTTGATAGAATAATAATAGTATTCAGAATATCCATAAAATATAAAACAAAAATTATTATATGAAACATTAATTTTGTGATCCATATCGTAAATTCTCATCCCTATGAGTCACTAAATTGTACTCGTGAATAATTATATCATGATATATGAACTTTTAACTAATGCATTTAAGGGTGATATGGGACCCCATCAATCATCATCCATATATATGAGTTCCACTTAAAAATAATTCAATTATCACATAATAAATAACCCATGGAAATAAAATTGGTATCATAATAATTATAAATGAAAATAATTCACCATTCATATCATAAATAACCCATGGAAATAAAAATAGGTTTCATAACATTTCCAAATGTTTAAAAATAATAATTTGAATTAACTATTTTTACACCAAAAAATTGATCACTGAAAAATAACAACATAATAAAATAAAAATATAGGTTGTAATATAAAACATAACTCCATTTGAGATAGATATTTTTTATCATATATATGAAAATGAAAAACAATTCAGTAAAATATTTTCTTGAGAAATATATTTTTTAATCATCGATATAAAACTCATAGTTACGAATCTCTTTTAAAAAATTATTATATGTTTAGAAAAGTGAAAATAAAACCATTAATGGAAGTGGATTTGAGTTAAAAATATATATTTTCCTATAGAGTTACAAGATATAACATCCTTTAAAATATAATATAAATTAATGTAGTAAACATATATCAAATAAGTTCAAGAATAAATTGTTTGACTCAAAGGAAGGAGTTTGAGTTAAAAAACCCCTTAAAACATTAGAATTTTTTTATTTAATGCAACATGAAGCATAAAATTTAAAGTGAAACATTAAATAAAAAGGATAATGAGAGGATAATTTTACCAAATATTAAAGTTTCAATATATTCCCAATTATAATGAAAACATGGTGTATAATAAAAAATATGTCTCTATGGGTGAATATTTTAGATGAGAAACCCTTACATCACTGTTATCCTTTGAATTGACAACCCATGAAATGTAGAAAATAGATGGATTTTTAATTCCATAAGGTTTCATGAAAATTATGATAAAATAAATTCATGGAAAATATATACACCACAAAAAATAAATATGTGGTGAAATATAAATCATATTTCAATGAAGAAAAATTGAGATGAAAAAACCATTACCATTACTCTTTCTTTATACGGAAGTGATTTAATCCCCTCTATCATGAAGATAAAAATATTAATTACTAATTTAATAAAATTATTCACATAAATTCCCCTTTATTATATTAATTTATAATAATTCACTTCATTTATATTAGTTCATTTTTACAAAGTTCAAATATTGGTTGCTTATAATTTGATCATTATTCAAGTTTCATATTAGTTGTGTAGATCTTCCTTCTTCTCCTAAGTCTAATCTTTAAAAAATCATTAATTTTTAAATAATTAATTTTTTATGATTACATATAATATTATAATTTTATTTCATTATTGTTTTGTGGGTTTTGTGGAAATCAATTAGGTAACAAACTCATTTCGGGTCATTTATCGATATCGATAGATTTTCTTATAACGATAATTAATTTTTTTCTAATACATAATGGAAAAAATAATTATATTTATTACTCAAATATATATTTTATACACAATAATTAAAATTTTAAAAAATCCATGAATGTGGTGGGGAAAATTGAATGCATCATTCGATGGAGGCGGTAGTCCACACATCTGCATGAATGAAGATTTAATTTTTTGAGGGATGATAGAAAGATTCAATATGGTTAATTATGTATGAATATTAAAATTTTCATTTATTTCATAATTATTTTTTATATTACATTTTTATACCATCCATTTATGGTGAGGAAGGAAAATAAAACATGACACTTTGTGGATGTGGTAGTTTGCACATATAGACGAATTCCTTTCTCGTTTTCCTTAAAGAAAAAAGGAAAATGTGGATAATTTTTTATCAAATAAAAACAAAAACATTTTAGTATATCGTTAATAATTATTTTATCTTGAATTAATTGGTTTTATAATTTTTAATTAGGATGATAAATAAGGAAAAAGTTTAGATAATTCTAAGTTTTTACTTTGAGATTAATACTTTCTCTTGAAG
The DNA here is from genome assembly GCA_963277665.1 of Viscum album. NCBI lineage: Eukaryota > Viridiplantae > Streptophyta > Magnoliopsida > Santalales > Viscaceae > Viscum > Viscum album. The sequence goes on from OY728119.1 coordinate 1,947,942,392, forward strand.
TTATTCTTGGAAATGGGGAAGTTTGGCCAATATATTGGGAAAATAATATCAAGGATGTATAATAGGATTATAAATTAATTAAAATATATATTCTTTTATGTGAAACCCAAATTATTTGATTTTTCATGAAGGGGTGGTGAGAGACCACTATTATAAGTAAAGAAAATTGTACTTTTGTAAATACCCTTAACTTTTCAATGATATCATTACACTATTCAAGGGTCATTGAAACCAAAAGTTTGAAATAATATATTTCTTAGTGTTTTTGGTTTTATCAAACCTAAAATAGTAATTTCAACACATGTTTTAAATATTTATGAAGTTGTTTATTCTTATATTTTTTTACTTTTACCTTTTTTTCATGCTAACTAGTTTTAAGGAAAGTAATTTATTATTTAAAAAAATATAAAATAATCAATCCTAAAAAAATATTTGATAGTTATTAAATTTTTCTCTATTTAATAGGATATATTTTTAAATACTAGGAAATATTCTTTAAAATAAAATAGATAGTGTATAGAAAAAGGGTTTTTTATAGAAATTTTTTTTCTTTTCATTATATTTTCCTAACCATATTTAGTATTCATTAAAAATTAAATTTGATTCATATATATATGTGTGTGTGTTTGTGTGTGTGTGTGTGTAAAAAAAATAAAATAAATTATATAAAAATTATTAATTTACTTTATAAGATATAAATTACAAAATATTAATAAAAAAATTCTTTGAAAATAACTCTTTGATCATTATCAAGGTCATTAACTTTAATATTAGTAATATTATTTATATTATTAATTATAAAATTTAATTTATCCACTAATATGTAAAAATTTATCAGAAATATGAAATCTATTTTTATAGATTTAGTTTGTATAAGTGATAAAATCTAATTTTTGATGTAAGCGCATAAAAACAGTTTTCAGTTTGAAATATTACTTGAGTTTACCAAATGTAAAATATGTGTTTTATAAATTCAACATATTATTTTTTAACTTATTTATTTTATTTTTTAAACATATATTTTTATATAAAAATAGGTTTTAGAAACATTTAATTCATGAAAGTGGAAATATAAGTAAAATCGATATTTTTCCAAAATTCACCTAAAAATCAGTTATTTTATAAAAATATCAAAAATTAATATTAATATAATATTTAAAAGATAAATTGATAAATAAATTTAGTTTTTTAAAGTTATCATTTAATTTTTTTTTAAATTTTAACTTTTAAATGAAAATAAAAATATAGTTAAAATAAAGTTTTTATTGAAAATTGATATTTTTTAATTTTAATTATTCTTAATATTATTTCATATCAATTTATAATTTAAAAGATGTTAATATATTAGTTTATATAAAAACATTTTAAATGTGAATTACTTAATTTATTAAAGAAAAAATATACAACTCTTTGATGAAAAAGTTCTTTGATGAAATTTATTTTTATATTAAATGATCTTTACGGAATACCATTAATATTAATTAGTTATAATCTAAAAAATTGGTTTTACTAATACAATGATATTAATATCATTATTTAAATATTATAAATATATAATATCATACTTTAATAATATTATTAATAATTTATAGTGCATAAATATATATATATTTATTTATAATATATTTATATTATATTTATATTTCATTATTTATTATTCATGAATTATATTATTTTAAATTTACAACTAATAATACACAAATACATAAATAAATATTGAACATATTTCCAATGACTATATTTCTAACAAAAATAGTTTGTTCATATATGTTGCCTTATTAAACTTATTCATTCCATTCAAAAATGGTAAGTCACGCTTCTCATTTTCATATATTTCACTTTAAGTCTCATAATATGTTTTATCCTATCATGATGTTCTTCTTCATTATTGGTTTTTTGTGTTTATTTGTTATCCTCAAGGGTGAATATGATCTACGATATATCATGGTGTTAATGATTTTATCCATTTCAATTTATTATCACATTTTAATTGATAAAGTTTTAAAGGATATAATAATCCACATTAACTATTGACACCCTCTAAATGAGCATTGGAAAGCTCACAAAGGAAAAAATACCTGAATATGGGTATTATTTTCCCCATAAATAAAAGGAAGAAAAATGTGTCCAAATATACACAGATCTCATGAACCCCTAAGAGAAATGAGATCTCTTGACAATCAGAGGGTCATACAGATGGGCACATAAAATGAATAATATAAGTTATATCCTATTAATCCCCTTTTAAAAAAACCTTCTACTCTAGTTAAGGCATCTTGTACAATCAGCGATCATGCAGCAGTTTCCACACAAGCACCCCCAAGACATGTAGATTGTCAACCGGCGGTCTCTTGATAATCCATCCAAAAATCCTTCAAAAATAGGAATAAAATGTTTAAAAGGTAGAGGTCTCTTATTTTTATAAAATTATGGCACCACAACATCGATGGGGAGAATTATTGTCCTTGACAACATTCTATAAAACTCATGAGATACCCATACATTGTAAAATAAATAAAGGAAATTGTTGGTCGGAGTAAGACACTCAAGAGGGTGGTGAATTGAGTTCCTATAAAAATTTCTATTAAAAAGTTTATTTAAAATATTCCCCCAATTTAACACATAACAGGCCATTTCATCAAAGTAGTGAATTTATAATAGTCTAATTATTTAACTAATTTCTTAGAATATTTATTATTTCTCAGTTGTAACAATATGAGAAATTTATGAAACTTTTGAAACTAATCTAATAATCCAAAATAATTAGAAACACTATCCAAGACTAACTGTCAAAGTGAAATTCAGTTTTCTAAAATATAGGTAAAAATATAGAAAACTAAATTTGAAAACATGGTAGATATAAAATAAGATGTTCAGTTTCATGTTGAGACTTAGTCCTCTCCACTTGGTGATCACTTACCACTAAGTAGTCTATATAGGTAAAGGTTTTGATCCACACCCTGGATTGGGGTTTACACAACAGTTTACAACTATCCCGGTCACTTGACCTCAACCACAGTTCTTCATGGGAAAAACACAACCCAGTAACATAGGACCTCTATCACAATTCTACGTGGGATAAACAAGTATAAAAAGATTGTTGTGTGAGGATATCTAGTATCCTACAGTTCAATGCAGGAGACAGTGTGTATTCTACAAAAAGATGCACACATTGATCAAAAATGTAATAAAAAAGTAACATAATAGAGTAATAAATATTTGATAGGGTTTAGAAGGATTTTTTTGTTATGAAGTTCAGCTATGAACTCTTTGATGTAGCAGATTTGAAGCTGGAGTCCTCTTCTAGAAGAAGATACTGAAAATAGAGTGTCGTGGAGCTCTTTATTCTATCTTCTAGGAAGATGAAATGATCTTCTCTTTAGATTCAGTTGAATGTTACAGAGATGTTGGAACTTTTATGGATAGAAGTCTTTTAGTTCACAGTAAGCAGTAATGAAGAGTTCCTCATGTTTTCTTTCATTCTATATGTTGCTCGTGTGGGTTGGATATTGTGTCTACACGTATCTTTGTGTATGTATTTCATATGCCACTTCTTTCAGCTTGAGTAATTTTATTTTATAATCTTCAGCACGATAATGTGCATGTTTGAGGTAGGTTTTGTACCACATACATCTGAAATCCTTATTAAAGATGTTTGTGAATAGCATTAAATTAATCAGTCACATTAAAACACTCAAAATGTGACCCTTAGAAATAGTATTAAATAAAAGAAAATTTAAATAGTCTATCGGTGACTTCTTTGTCGGTGAATAATGTGTCGGTGACTTATTCCATCTGGGAGTCATTCTATCGGTATTGGTGCCTCATTCTATTGGTTTGTTCATGCATCGGTATCACCATGCATCGGTAGCACCATGTGTTAGTAGCACCATGTGTCGGTAGAACCATGTGTTTGTAGCACAGTGTTTCGGTAGTACCATGTGTTGGTAGCACCATGTTTCGGTAGCACCATGTGTTGGTAGCAACATGTTTTGGTAGCACCATGCATTAGTAGGACCATGGGTTGGTGTCACCATGTGTCAGTACCACCATGCTTCGATAGCACCATGTGTCGGTAGGTCAGTCCTTCTATCAATGAAATAATTGAACTTTCAGTGACTCTTTTGAACCATCAATGATACATTCTATCATTTGATAATAGTGATTCCTTTGTGCTATTAGCATCGGTGAGTCAGACTTATTATGTCAGCATTGGTGACTCAATTTTATGTCTGTGTCAGTTTCTCATACTTAGGAAATATTTATGTTTGGATTGTATTACAACATAAATATTATCATAATGTGTTAAATAATGTTGTGTGTTAAACTTATATGTGATCATAGATAATCATAATTATACATATTGAAACTTAAATAAACATAATTGAAATGAATATACATTATTAATAAGATTTGATATGATTTGTGATTATTAAAATTAGAGGGGGTGGACAACAATCTCCTATGGGCCAACAATCTCCCCCTTTTTGATGATCACAAATCATGGTATTACAAAGTATAATCATTGTATGTGTAATATAATAATTCTACTTATAATCTCCCATCACTAATGAATTTTCTCAATATTTATAACGTTCAAAGGTAAAATAAATACTAATCGTATCAAAAGAAACAAAAAAAGGTATCGAAGACTAATGCCTTTTCTTCCCATATGTAATCACAAAGGTAAGGAAAATAAAATAAATTAGAGTGGTATAAAAGATAAAATAAATAAGTATAATTCCAAAATTCTCTCCCCCTTTTGTGATTATCAAAAAGTGAAAGGGTATCAAAAGAATAATCAAGAAGGAAACAGGTAGAAAAGGAGTATGATGAATTAGAGAATAATAAATATAACACAACTAGATGAAATGAAAGAGCATTGAATTCTATTAAACAGTAAAGGACAAGGTATTACAATATTCAGTGAAATACAACAAAATTACAATACATCAGTCCTATCAAAAGAATCATCCACCCTACTTCTTATTGATCAAGAGGTTCCTTCCCCTTCTCAGAGGGGTCAATAGAAGGTTTAGAAAGTGGTGTATTAGAGGCTAGAGGGTCTGAAGAAATTTTTAGAGGAGGTAGGATCACTCCTTCTGGAATAGTAGGGGAAAGTCTAGGATTGTGTTGTGAAAAAAGATGGGGTTGAGCCTGTGCTGTGATAACTGGCCGAATTTTACTGAAAGCCTGAGCAACTATCATCTGAGGTGGAGGAACTAATCCAGAAGGTCTAATAGGTTCAGCAACTGGCACAATAATTTCTGCACTCTGCAAATGAAGGTATGGCTTCAATATCTTGAAAAAATCCTTAATGATTTCACCACCATATTTCATAACTTTCTCAAAATCATATTTATTCTCCGTGGACTTATCAATAATAGGTGTGAAGTCCTTCAATTTTTTTACTTGGTCTTTGAAGGTTCTAGTCACTTGAGGCTATGTAAAATTCTCTATTAAAAATTTAAAATTCCTTTCAACTGATAGTTGGTAATAATATTCGTGTAATAATAATCCACTTTATCTATAATCTAAGCATTGGTAGTCTCGAAAATCCTAGAATAGATCCTAGACATATCATGAACATGGTCACTATTCTTCTCAATTTTTGCAAGGTTGGCCAATCTAGAAGCACCAAACAGATCTTAAAGCTCTCCCTTAATATAATTTTTAACTTCCTCAATGTCCAAGTTCTTAGATCTCTGACTAGAGGTAGAAAGAACAATAGGATCTAAGGTGTGTTCCTTAATAGATTTAATCATTGTCTCCATACATCCTCTATACTCAAAGGTAGGATTATTTATTTCAAAGACAATCCCACTCATTTATTTTCTCATCTTAGTGGTGTTTGAAACAATTGTTTCAACCATTGTGATTAATATTGGTTTAATTTCATCTATAATCCTTTCTAAAACTTTAGTTTCATCATCCTCATGCACACCAACTGTATAAACTAGAACAGGAGCATCTTGCATATACTGCTTCATCTCTTCTATTAAGTATTTGGGAGAGTGTAATTCATTACTCAGCTAAGTGTTTTCCATTATAGCATATTGAATCTCATGGACCATCTGAGATTGAACTGATACTCTCACATCTTAATAGATTTCCTCCTTAAACCTTTCAAATTTAGATCTAGTAACATAGTCACTAGGAACTGAAACAACAAAAGGAGTAGGGATTGAGTCAAATACCACTACTTGGGGTGTCTCAACAGGAACATTCTCTTTAACTATTGGTATCTATGGAACTACTACAATTTCCTTAGTATCAGATTCAGAGTAACCTAAGGCAAGGAAAACATACTCAGGATTCCTTTTCCATTCAAATAGTAAAGAGGGTTCCAAAAGATTGATTGTGCTAACTTTCACTCTTCCAGCTTGAGGCTTCTCCACAACTTGATCTATTTTATCTTGAATCTCCACCTTAATTTTTGCTCTCCTCACTGGTTTCTCACTCTCAACATGAGGTATTCTTCTTTCATACACTAACTAATGTGCAAGGATCATATGATCTTCCACTTACCTTTGAGTTTCAACTAATATTCTTTCTTCAACAGTAACTCTAGAAGGTTCTACAACAACATTCTGAACCAAAGCATCAACCATCTTTACATATCCACCTTTATCAACCTCATGATGGTCACTATCACTTTCACTAACTTCACCACTACCTTCAACATCATCATCATGTCATGAGGCATGCTCTTCACTTTGATTTCTATAAAAAATTTCTTTACCTTATTCCTCTTTACTAACACTACCATTACTACTTTCAACATTTCTAGCTTCTTATTCTTCTCTCTTATCTTCTTATTCTACTTCTGATTCATCTTTAGAGCTACCATACTTCCTAACATACTCTAAAATTCCTGAGTCTTCTTTCTCCTCATCTCCATTAGTGCCAAGAGTGTTTTTTTATAAAGGTAAAGTAATTGGTGGAATTGGAGGTCCAAAAGAAAAACCTTTGTGATCTTCTGTGGTGTCAGGATCACTCCTATCATCAATAGGTGATCCTTGATCTCTGACTGGTGTGGTAGGATATTCTTATTCATCTAAAGAGTAAACAAATTCTTCATTTGGTCCCATACCAGGATCATCCATATCTTTTGGCCTAGTTTGATGGTCTAGTGGATTTAATTTCTCATATAATCTTTCCTCATCCCTAATTGAAATAGTGTCGTTTTTATTAAAAGAATAAAACAGATAAAAACATTGAGTCATCGGTGTCAACATGACAGATTTTTCCTAACACTAATGGTTTCGGCATGACATAGCATCGGTGTTGGCATGAAAACTATGTTGGCATGATATAGCATCAGTATGAAAAGTTTATCATTGTTGGCATGAAATTTTCAACTTCATACTATCAGTGTCAGCATCACACTATCTGTTTGACTTTTCCAATGTTGATATAACAACATCACATAAAATTATTAAATGAATATTAACATAAGGTCCTATATATTGATCATTCCTAACTCATGTATGATGTAGTTCATTCTTTCATTGTTCAATGGATTAGTGAAAATTTCAACAAGATGATGTTCAGTGCCAGTAAACTCTAAAGTTATATCATCTTTTTGATAATGGTCTCTCAAAAAGTGATGTCTTACATCAATGTGTTTTGTCCTAGAATTTGAAAAATGATTCTTATAAATATTAATATCACTTGTGTTATCACAATTTATAAGGACATTTCTAAATTGATATCTATAGTCTATTAATGTGTGTTTCATCCACAAAATATTTGCACAACTACTATGAGTAGCTATATATTCAGCATCGGTAGTAGATAATACAATAGAATTTTGCTTCTTATTACACCATGAAACTAGATACTTGTACAAAAAGTGACATGTTCTGGAGGTTCTCTTTATTTCTAACTTAAAACCACAAAAGCCAACATCTTAATAACTCACCAAATAAAAAAAATTCCTCTAGGATAGAAGAGTCCTAAATTGGTTGCATATTTGAGGTATTTAAAAATCCTTTTTATATCATTTAAATGAGATTATTTTTTTTCTTGAAAATGTGCACACATGCATACACTAAACATTATATTTTTTCTACTAGCACTTAAGTAGATTAAACTCCCAATCATTCCTCTATAAGTGGTTTGATCAACATATTTAACATCTTCATCAAGGTCCAACTTACAAGTGGTACACATCAGTGTCACTACTCTTAGTTCTTTTAATACCAAATCTTTTTAAAAGATCATTAGTATATTTACTATGATTGAAAACAATACCTTGTTTATTTTGAAATATTTTAAATCCAATAATGAATTTGAGTTCCCCTATTAAACTCATCTTAAATTTTCTTTGCATCATCTTTGAAAAAACAACACATAAAGAATTTTTAGAGGATCCAAAAATAATATCATCTACATAGATTTTAACTACTAAACTTATTTGCAAATTAGTTTTATAAAAATGGTAGGATCAGTAATACCTTTTGTAAAACCTTTAGAAATAAGAAACGTGTTGAGTTTATCATACCAAGCTCTTTGAACTTGATTTAAACCAAATAAATATTTTGTTAATTTAATAACATGATTTAGAAAATGGGGGTTTGTAAAACTAGGGGGTTTTCAAAAACAACATCCTCAATTATATAACTATTTAAGAATGCACTCTTGATATACTTTTGATAATGTTTGAAATATGGATGTACTGCAAAAGAAATTAGGATTCTAATGGATTCAAGTTTAGAAACTGGTGCAGAAGTTTATTCATAGTCAATTCTTTCTTCTTGACTATAACCTTGTGAAACTAATCTATCTTTGTATCTAACTATATTAACATATTCATATACTTTATTCCTAAACACCCATTTAGTGCCTATATTCAAGGTGTCTTTGGGTCTATCTATAAGTTTCCAGATTTTTTTTCTTTCAAACAGATTTAATTATTATTGTATAGACATCACCCAAAATTCATCATTGATAGCATCATTGATATTATTAGTTTCAAGTTATGACAAGAAATCTTTATGTTCAACCTAGATTCTAATAAAAACTCTATTATGAGTTGTTTAGTCTAAATCTAAAACTATTTCATCTAAATAATGATTCTTGAGAGTTCTAATGGGTCTAGAAAAAAAGGGAAAGTCACTTCAGGTTATTCTATAGGTTTAGGTTCATCATGACTACAGTTTGGAGAATTTATAAAACTAGAAGTTTTAACAGATTCCTTAACATGATGGTTAGAAGATTTAGTATTGATGTCTATATTTGACATATCATCCTCAAGATTTTCTAGAGAGGTCTTTGACTCATGCGGATCTGTCTCATCAAACATGACATGTATAGATTCTTCCAAAAAATTTGTTATCTTATTGAAGACTCTATAGGCTTTACTAGAAATTTAATAACCTAGGAAAAATCCTTCATCACTCTTGGATGCAAATTTTTCCAGATTATCCTTAGTGTTAATAATATAGACTTTTCAACCAAAAACATTGAAGTAGCTAACCTTGGTTTTTCTATTGCTCTGCAACTCATAAAAAGTTCTCTTAAGGATAGGTTTAATCAAGACTCTATTGATTATATAGAATGTGGTATTGAAAACTTCTTCTCAAAGGTATATAGGTATTTCATAATCACTAATCATGGTCCTAGAAATTTATTACATGGTTCTATTTCTTCTTTCTATAACTCCTTTTTTATGGTGTCCAAGGAGTAGAGAAGTTATGACTATAGCCATTTTGTGAGAAAAAGGATTAAAACTCTTGGTTCTCAAACTCATGGCCATGGTCACTTCTTAGGGTTTTAATTCTAAGACCACTAATATTTTCTAAAGTCCTAGAATACATGGTTAAATTATAGAAAGCTTTACTTTTGTGATCTAAGAATAAGGTCGAAGTATATATAGAGTAGTCATCTATAAGAAAATAGACATAGTGATTCCCACTTAGACTTGAAACTCTATAAGGTCTAAATAGATCCATGTGAACCAACTTAAGAGGTTGATAAGTTGAAACTTCCTTCTTTGGTTTGAAAGATATTTTGTGTGGTTTACCCTTTTGACAAGGATTATAGACTCTACCATTTGGAAACTCAAATTTGGGTAAATCCTTGAATAGGAATTTTCTAGTAAGACGTCTAAGTGAGTGTATATTTCAGTGTCCAAATATCCTATTATAAATCCAATACTCTCTATTAAAAGCACTAAAACCAGAAACATTTTGAGAAATTAAAGAATCTAAATCAACCGCATAAACATTTTCATTTCTAAAAACAGAAAATACTAACTCATTTTTAGAATTAAAAACATTGCATGCATCATCCTAAAATTTAACATTAAAACCATCACCACATAACTAAGAGATACTAAGTAGGTGGCATTTTAATCCATCAACAAAAAGTAATTTAGAAATTAAAACTGAGTTAGAGTTACCAATATAGAAAAGGCCAATGAATTTTATTTTTTCATTATTACCAAAGGTGACATGCCCACCATCAATATTTATCAAGTTCTTGAAGCATGAATAATCTCTTGTCATGTGTCTTGAACATCCATTGTCCAAGTAACATAATCTTTTATATGATCTCTTCAAAGATCTCTCCTACAAAATAAAATTAGGCAAGAAAATATTTTGGTAGCCAGATTTGATTGGGTCCAGTAACATTAGTAATAAGAGAATTGTGAACCCACATTTTCTTCATGGGTTTCCTATAAGCAGTATATAAATTATTTAATAAATAGACTTTATTTTGTCTAGAAAAACTTGAAACAGTATAAGATGTTTCATGGCAAGAACATGTAGAAAATTTTCCAGAACTAAGAATAAAACAAGATTTTCCTGATTTAGATACAAAATTGGTTCTGAAAAAATTTATTTTACCAAGTTGATATCCAATATGACTAGTTTATTTAGGTACAACTTCATTTCCAAGAATTTAAACCAATATATCTTTACCACTGGTAAACTTTTCTAAATCCTTTTTCAATTTTTCCTTTTACAATTTAAGCTCATTGTTTTCCTTAATAAGTTGAACATTTTTCACTTTTTCTATAGCAAGATCATATTTAATAGTGGTAGTCAGATCATGTTGTTTATTCAAGGATTTAAATTTATCTTTTAATTCATTACAAATGTCCTCTAGAATTTGGAAATATTCAAACATTTCCTCATTGGTCATATTTTCAGAATCATTTTCGTATCCAGAATAGTAAGAATTATGTTTATAAGAGTTTAGGGATACCTTAGATGTGTTTTTCATAAAACACATATTTTCCTTATTAGACTTTTTGTGATGAGAGGATTCTGAGTCACTTGAGCTTTCTTCAAAAGCACTCCATGTTGCCTTCATGGAATTTTTATACTTTCTATCCTTATCATTATACTTATTCTTTTACTTTGGATTGGGATAGTTAGACTTCACATGTCCCTTTTGTTTCCACTCATATCATATTATCTTATTTGAGTTGTCACCTCTTTTCCAATCCTTTTTTCAGGTGCCCTTATTGTCATATTTACCTTTGTAGCTAGGCTTTCTAAAAAATTTCTTCTTCTTGTATAATTTCTTAAACCTTATGGATATTTGATCCAAATCCTCATCACTATTTATTAATTATTGATCATCACTTGAAATTTCACTTTGAGTTTGTAACATCTTATTTTATTTATGTTTGAAATAAGTAGATTTGAAAGCAACAGATTTTCTTTTGGGTTCATTATCCTCTTCTTTGTTTACTTTTAGTTCTTCCTCATACATCATCAACATGCCAATCATATCCTTCATTGTCAAAGTGTTGAAGTCATAGGATTCTCTTATTGATATAGAATTCCCTCTCCATCTATCTAGTAATCATCTGAATATTCTCATTATTTTCTCCTTGGTTGTAACAACTCTTCCCAAAGAGATCATGGTGTTCACAATTTCATTAAACATGAGATACATGTTATAAATAGTCTTATCAGGCTTCATCTTAAAATTATCATACTTAATAGTATAAGTGTTAAGTCTCATTTTTTTAACATTATTGGTTCCTTCATGTGAAATAGAAAAAGTGTACCAAATTTCATGGGCAGATGCACAAGCAGATATTCTATTATATTCTTCATATCCTAATGTAAAAAAATAGATAATTCATAGCTTTTCAATTGTTATTATAAGCAGTCTTTGTGAAATCACTCCAATTATTCTTAGTAGTTTTTGGTATTTCATATTTAACTTTTATAATTGTCTAAATATCAAAGCCCATACTTTCTAAATTCATTTTCATCTTAATATTCCACTAGGAATAGTTTGTTCCATTAAATTATAGAGGTATGTTTATTGAAGCACCTTCCAATATATTATCAATACTAAATAAAATACTTTTAAAGAGATAAATATTTAGAAGTAACAGAAATTTTGAGATATTTAAAACATAACTAAATCATAGTTGAAAATTTTTGAAAAAAATATTTAATGAACTATCCTCTAATACCAAATGTTGGTCAGAGTATGACACTCAAGAGGGGGTGAATTGAGTTCTTATAAAAAAATTGTTAAAAATTTTATTTAAAAGATTCCCCCAATTTAAAACTTAACAGGATAGTTAATCAATGTAGTGAATTTATAGTATTCTGATTGTTTAACTAATTTCACTGAAGATTTATTATTTCTCAATTGTAACAATATAAGATATTTATGCAACTTTTTAAACTAATCTAATAATCCATACAGTTATAAACACTAGCCAAGACTAATAATCAATGTGAAATTCGGTTTTCTAAAATATAGTTAAAAACTGAGAAAAATAAATTTGAAAACATAGTGGGTAAAAAAAAGTGGTTCAACCTCAATCTGAGACTTAGTCCTCTCCACTTGGTGATCACCTTCCACCATGTAGTCTATATAGAAAATGGTTTTGATCCACACCCTGGATCGAGGTTTACACAACAGTTTACAACTTTTAAGGTCACCTGGCCTCTACCATAGTTCTATGTGGGAACAAAATACAACTAGGTCACACAGGACCTCTAACATAGTTATACATGGAATAAACAAGTGTAAAATATTATTTTTGTGAGTATATCTAGTATCCTTCAGTTCAGTGAAGGAGACAGATTGTGCTCTACAGACAGATGCACACACTGCTTGAAAATGTAATAAAAAGGCACACAGTAGGTAAATAAATATTAGATAGGGTTTATAAGGCTCTGTATGTTATGAATCTTATCTCTAGACTTTTTTATGTATCAAAGATGAAGCTTGAGTCCACTTCTAGAAGTAGACACTAAAAACAGAGTGTTTTGGATCACTGTGTTCTGTCTTATAAGAAGATGAAATGTTTTTCTCTTTAGGTTTAGTTGAATGCTACAGAGATTTTGGAACTTTTATAGACATAAGTCCTATAGTTCATAGTAAGAATTAATGAATAGTTCCTCGTGTGTTATTCCTTTCTGTATGTTTCTCGTGTGTTTCTTCTACTATGTCTACGCGTATCTTTGTGTATATATTTCATGCGAAACTTATTTCAGCTTGATTCCTTTTTTTTTATAATCTACAACCCGATAATGTGCATGTTTGAGGTAGGTTTTTTTACCTCATACATATGACATCCTCATTAAATATTTCTACAAAAAAATCATTAAATTAATCAGTTGCATTAAAACACTCAAAATGTGACTGTAAGAAATAGTATTAAATAAAAGAAAATTTAAACAGTCTATTGGTGACTCCTTTTTCAGTGAATAATGCATCGGTTACTCATTCCATCGATGAGACCTTCTATCTTTATCAGTGTATCATTCTATCAGTTTATCCTTCTATTGTTCTGTCCATGCTTTGGTAGCACCATGCGTTGATAGCACCATGTGTCGATAACACCATGTGTCGGTAACACCATGTGTTGGTAGTGCAGTCCTTCTATCAGTGAAATAATTGAACTATTGGTGACTCGTTTGAACTATCGGTGATATGATTTGTCTGTCGTTAATGGTGAGTCCTTTATGTTGTCAGCATCAGTGATTCAGACTTATTTTTTCATCATCGGTGACTCAATTTTTTGTCGGTGTTAGCTTCTCATACTTAGGAAATATTTCTTTTTGGATTTTCTTACAATATAAATATTATCAAAATATGTTAAACTTTTATGTGATCATAATTATAATTATATATATTGAAACATAAATAAACATAATTGAAATTATTAGACATGATTAATAATATTTGACATGATTTGTGATTATTAAACCCAGAGAGGGTGTTCAACAATATTCTATGGGCCAATAGAAATAAAATAGGAGGAAGTGGTATCCTCGATCTGAAAGACACCATAAACCCCCAGTGATGTTTCTACCTTATCTTGTGAAATCCATCTAGCATGTCAACCTCATCACACAAATGGCCTCAAGTATATCCAGGTGACCTCACACTTCTCCATTTGGCTTCAAAAGACAAATAGATGGAATTGTCCATGAAATGATCACGTGTCTCCATAAGATCTTTGTTGGTCACATGATTAATTGCCAAGATGTATAATTATTTTCCTTGACAACACTCATGAAACCTTAAAAGATCCCCCACCCTTGAAAAATAAACAAAGGAAATATAAAAGGGAGAAGTTGGGAGCCTCTTTCAGTCATAAAAGTCTCACGACATACCCAGGATGTCTGTAAAATGGCTCACATGACCTCTTGAAAAAACAAACTAATTGTGTTAAGGTTCCCTAACAATCTATCCTTATCTCTCAAAAGGTCCCATACAAGTCACATGATATCACATGAAGGCATTTAGACATGTACCTTGAATTCATTAAGGCCATTGGACATATGAATATTAAAATATGGAAGTCTTTCAACATGACCACAAGATTCAACAAGTCCCCATTAATTAGAAATATTCCAATAAATGAGGTTTTGATGATATGGGATCATGATCAAAGAAAAAGAGGCAACACCCCTAGGGTAATCCACCACAGGGACTCTTGAAGACACATGACACCGAATCCCTCTACCTACTCCATCATGGATCCATATGATATGCATCACGCAGTGAGGTGAACAACTGAGGTGGTGAGGCATATAAATCCCCCACCCTATCCTCAAAAAAGACAAATCCCCAAATGAAGGTTGTCCTTTTTTTCATCTAGATACACCAGTGCACCCAATCGCTTGAGAAAATTTCTTAGATTGGTCGATCTCACAACTGAGGAGTTTTCAGTTAGGTAGCATATCAAGGAATGACTGGTGTGATCATGTAGCATGCATAATTAACTTCATGTGATCACTTATAGGTCACATGATGGACTTATGGTGGGACACATGAAGAAAATCCATTACCACTACTAAATCACATTGTATTTAAAACAAGCTAACAATGAAAAAATATAAGGAATTTTCAATATAAAGGCTAGAACAAAGACTAAGGAACAGAAGACTTAAGAAAATAACATATATGTTGATCCTAAATGGATTCTCATAAATTGCCTAAGATACATGACAACATCAAGATGTGTCGCCCAGATCTTAAGATGCTCGTTTGGTTTAGTATTTAGATAACGCAAAAGCCTATGTACATGTCAATGTAAGTTTCATAGAGCCCCATGGGAATGCCACCCTAGTTTCGTGAAGCCCTATGGGTTCACCACCAAACCTTTCAGTGACCTTTATATATGTTTCATGACTCATATGAAGTCACCAGTACACGATATCTAAGTCTTGAGGTAGTACCCATTCATGTTAATTGGCTCTTGTGACGACCTATGAGCATGCCATTCTGGTCGTGTGATGACCTCTAAATAAGTCAGCCATGGCATAAGGAACCCTCAAATACAAGTCACATTGACTCTCACAGTGACCTCTAGAAGTTTCAGTTAGCTCTTGTTATAACCCCATGTCATGTCGGTCGTATCACGTGATTCCCTCTAGGTATATAATTTGGGATCATGTGATGGATTCTAGGTTCAACTACCTAGGTCACACGATATTCTCTAACCAAGTCAACATTAATCATGTGATGACTCTCAAACATTCCATCCAAAATATGTGGAATCCCTTAGACAAGCCAACTAAACCATGAGATTATCTTTGGACATGTCGAGGAGACATCCTATGACTTATCAAGAAAATAATCAAGGTATGTAAATAAGTAAATCAAGCATATCAGTTAGACAAGAAGGCCAGGTCCAAGGACATCCTAGGGTTTGAAAATTTTGTCCATCCTCAGTGTGTAAGACCTGATTAAAAGGTAAACCTCAGTGTGTGATCTGCATTTAAGGTAACTATGATGAATCATACTCCTTCTATAATCGGTATATGTAAGATGCCTCCCTAAGTCCCAAGATCTATATTAAACATCCAATGGGGTAGTCCTAGTACATAAGTTAGGAATCTGCAAGTAGTGAGAGTGATAATTTTTCATCCCTTATTTCTCACATAGAGAATAGCTCATGTGGGATTAGGGAGTTTCAATAATCATCTCATATGGAATACCACATTTTTCTCACATAAGCTTTCATTACATTTTACAAATAGGGGATATTTAAAGTCTAGTGTCTTAGAAATCAGGAACATAAAACATGAAAACATCATAAAACATTCTTCTAATCCACTTGTTAGGCTTCATAATAAGTTCATCCTAAGAAAAAATTCTTCATCTCATAACTTGGATACATACATCAAAGGAAAGGATGAGCAGAAGGCCCAGTAAGGAAATCAAGGGAATCGGTTTACTTGTGATATCAACAAGAACATGATGAAAACCACAAGACATGTGCAATGGAAAAAGAGGAATATCATAATAAAAATAAAATGAATCACAACTTGAATATGTGGCTACAATATTTCATTAAGACATTCATGATTATATCACCAAGGTTCATTCCCAAGGTGTCATAAAAACATTACAAAGGTTATTCACCAAGGTATCGTGAAACTTGTCATCTGTAGAGATTAATTATTTACCCAATGCATTTGAGTGCTATCAGGAATCAACATTAATATGTATTTATTTTCATGTTATCCACATAGATAATAATCAAAAATTTCATAAATAACCTAAATAGAATCAAAGAAATGGGTTTCATGTTAAAATCCTGATGTTTAAAAAGTACTTAAAAATAATATCATTATGTCATTTATAACCCATGGAAAGGGAGTGAGGGTTATATGTATGTAAATTCAAGAATAAAATAGATAAATTTTATTTATTTATTAATAACCCTATAAATTAAAATATATTTGGGTATCCACAAAAATAATACAAGATAATTTCTTGATAAAAAGAGAGAGATTTTGAGACAAAAATTCCGCACCATAATGGCTACATCACATCATTTTAGAAAACATTAAAAAGATAGGGGACAAGGGTAAACCACTCATAAATAATTCATAATACAGTATGGTTACATAATAAGATCATGGTATGGATATTTTAATGACATACCACATGAAAAGGAAATATGAAAGAAAAGAGAAGAGGTTATTTCTTTTAGGAAAAATTCAGCAGCCTAACAGGGTCACTTAAAAATTCAGAAAATAAATTGATGAGAGCAGAAAGGGTCTATTATCATTTGGAAATGAAATGGATAGTAATAATAATATATAAGAACATACCCCCACATAATAATATGGAAACTAGAAGATATAACATAAAGTAAATCATGACTAAAGAGAGGAGGGTGAAAGGTTCCCTTACCTTGAAGAGTATCTTCGAAAGGTCGAAGGTTGGGACCTTGGGACCTGAGGGAACCTTGGGAGGAATCCTTGGGAGTTATAAAGACCATATATTCGTTGATGAGTATTTTTTAATGAAATTAATGAGTGAATGGCTTGGTATTTATAGAAAAAGTGAGGGAATATTTAATTAATTTCTAAGGGACACCTCATTGGTGGTATTTGCAAAACCATGGGCTTTCCCATGGTATTTTCCAATGGTATTGCCCACTTGGGACACCTCATAACATATATTAATATTCACAAGTCGAATAGATTTATTACATCATGATTACATCAACAATGATGTCATTAAATACCTGAAACTCAAAACTGTATTTTTATTATTCACCAAAAATTCAACTGTTTCAGAAAAATCCCAAAAATTCACACTAACCTAATATCAATGCTCTAAATTAAAAAATGAACTCCATTTTGTGAAAATAATTTTCTAAATGTTTTTAATTTAATTTTTAAATAAAATCATTATTTATTCAAAAAAACCCACTCTAAAACTATAACTTATTTTTTAACACCTTAAAAAATTAATCATGGTCCCATAAAATTATCGTATAACCATAAGACAATAAAGTAACAATTTATGATTAAATTTTATGAAAATAAATTTTTTTTTAAATTATTAAATTAATTATAAAATTGTAATTAAAATATTTAAGACATACAAAAATACCAATACTTATATTATGACCATTTTTTCACTTTTAAGATTTCTAAATTATATTTATACATTCATGGGTGAAGTTTCTATTTTTTTGGTGGATTTACTATTCATTACTATTAATTACTATTCAAAAGGGTGTATTACTATTCATACTTTAGTATTCACCAAAAATTAATTTGATCTTATTAGACTCTAAATTTCTTACTGGTCACAATTTTAGAAGACCATTTTCTGAAAATCATCTCACGTTATTAATTATTTAAAGTTTACAAAAATATTTTAAAATACCCCTTTTTCCAAAATTCATCAATAATATGGAACTTCATCCTACATTTATCTGGACATTTAAAATTCACAAATTTAACATAATAAGAAATAACAATTTTATTTATATAAAAGGATTACCCATTGTAACTAAGGTCTCGTTACATATCCCCTTATAACACTTGCATAGGACCTAAGTGTAAGGTGTGCTATGGTCATAGAATCTTGGGGCGGCTCAGACAACATTGTCTGAGTGGTGATTTCTATCAGATTGAACTTTTCCCTTAGGCGATTATGTTCAAGCTTCACATGTTGAAGCATTGCTTGGGCTTGGTCTAGAGAAAAGCCCAGAGATGCTACCTCCTTCCCAATCTCTGGCAGATGGGCTTCATATGGCCCAAGTCTACTAGATGAGGCCATCGACTCTTCTTTCTGTATTAACCAAGATCACTTGTATCTATAAAAAAAATTGTAACATAAAGAGTTTAGTTTCCAACGGTCATATTGACCAATGGTCATATAACAGTCGAAACCCAACGGTCTCATTTAATTATACTCACATCATTAATTAAAGGATATATTTTTGTGGAGTATAAAATGAAATAACACACAAATTATGAAACAAATTTTATTCAAAAGTTAGGGTCGTTACATTCTTCCCCCCTTTAAAAATTTCATCCCAGAAATTTTAACTCATACCCTTAGAAGAGAAAAGGTGTTGGTACTTTTTCCTCATAGACTCCTCTGTTTCCCATGTAACTTCTTCGCATTTGTGGTTCATCCACAACACCTTAACAAGGTGGGTAGTATTCTTGAATAGAACCTTGTCTCTATGATCCAAGATCTCCACTGGCTACTCCTCATAAGAGAGGTCATGTTCCAGTTGTACCACCTTTGGAATTAGTACATGTGAAGGGTTAGGTATGTACTTCCTCAAGGGGGATACGTGGAATACATCATGAAATTGTGCTAGATTTATAGGAAGTGCAAGTCGATAGGCCACTGCTCTGATGCGATCAGGGATTTCATAGGGGTCAATGTACCTAGGGCTGAGCTTCCCTTTCTTCCCAATCCTCATGACTCTCTTCCAAGGAGAAATTAAAAGAAATACTTTGTCTCCAACATCAAACTCCAAGTCTCATCGACAGTTGTCAGCATAGCTCTTTTTCCAACTTTGAGTAGCCTTGTTGTGTTACTGGATGGCGTGGACCTTTTCTACCATCTATTGCACAAGATCAGGCCCAATAATATTTCTCTCACTAGATTCATGCCAATAAGTAGGAGTTCTACATCTCTTACTATATAGATCTTTATAAGGTGCCATTTCAATGATTGATTGGAAGTTGTTATTGTAAGAAAATTCAACTAAAGGGATATGTTGATCCCATCCACCTTTAAATTCTATTGTGCATGTTCTCAGCATATCCTCAAGTGTTTGAATAGTCCTTTTAGATTTTCCATCAGTTTGGGGGTGATAGGCCATACAAAAATTCAATTCAGTGCTCAGATTATATTTAATACATCTCTAGAATTTTGATGTGAACCTTGGATCGCGATCAGATACGATAGTAAGTGGAACTCCATGCAGCCTTACAACTTCCTTCACGTAAATCCTAGCAAGTTGATCAAGAGAGAAATCTTCTCGGATGGAGATAAAATGGGCAGTCTTGGTGAGATGGCCCACAATAAGCCATATCACATTGTTTCCTTTGGAATTTCTTGGAAGACCGGTGATGAAGTCCATAGTGATATTTTCCTGCTTCCATGCTGGTAGGGGTAGTGGTTTCAATACCCCTTTAGGAAGTTGTCTCTCTGCCTTCACTTTCTAACATACCAGGAACCTTGAAGTGTAGTCAACAATATCACTTTTCATATTATCCCACTAATAATGGTCACGAAGGTCCCTATACATTTTTTTGCTTCCAGGATGTATAGAGAAAATAGAGCTATGAGATCCATCCATCATCTCCTTCTTTGTTTCTGGAATAGATAGAACACGTAGTCTTTTACAAAATTTCAGTACACCTTCTTGATCAATATTGAACTCAAGAAACTTCCCATCCTTCACATCCTCATACTTATTCTGTAACAAAGGATCCTCTTTCTAAGTTTTCTTGATCTTCTCTAGTAATGATGGCTGAGAAATAATTTGGGTTAGGGTTCATGATGTCTCTTCCCTTATAATTCCCATGTCCATATTTACTAGGTCATTGATCAAAGGATCTCTTTGAATCCTCATCGTAGAAAGAACAATTGGGTATTTCCTTCTTAATGCATTAGCAACTTTTTTTTCTCTTCCAGGATGATAATTAATTAAACAATCATAGTGTTTGAGAAGTTCCAACCATCTCCTCTGTCTCATGTTCAATTCCTTTTGTGTGAAAATATACTTTAAACTTTGATGGTCTATGTATATATCACATTTCTCCCCATAAAGATAGTGTCTTCATATCATTAAAGAAAAAACAACTAAATCCAACTCCAGATCATGTGTAGGATAGTTCTTTTCATGAGTCTTTAACTGTTGAGATGCATAAGCAATGAATTTTTCATTATTCATGAGGATTCACCCAAGCCCTTTCAGAGATTCATTTCTAAAAATAATGAATCCTTATCCACTTGAGGGAAGATTTAATACAGGTATAGTAACCAATCTCTTCTTCATCTCTTGGAAACTTTCTTCACACCCCTTTGTCGAGATGAACTTGAACCCTTTTCGAGTTAACTTGGTTAATGGATTAGAAAGTTGTGAAAAAATTTCACAAACATCCTATAATATCTCAATAATCCAAGGAAACTATGAATCTCAGTTATTGTTGTAGGTTGAGTCCACTCCTCTACAACTTTTGTCTTTATAGGGCCAACTGTGATTCTTTCATTGGTAATAATGTACCCCAAGAAAGAAACTTGTTGTAACCAGAATTCATATTTGCTGAACTTCCCAAAAATCCTCTCCTTCCATAGAGTTTGCAAAATAACCCTTAGATGATCCTCATTCTCCTCGCGACATTTTGAATATATCAATATATCATCAATAAAAACTACCACAAAGTTATCAAGGTAGTCCTTAAATACTCTATTCATCAAATCCACAAAAATAGTAGGTGCATTAGTTAGTCTAAATGGCATAACAACAAACTCATAATGCCTATATCTTGATCAGAAGGCAGTTTTCGGAATATCTTCTTTCTTCACCCTCAATTGATGATAACTAGATCGAAGATCAATCTTAGATAAGAATTGAGCCCCCTGAATTTTTTCAAATAAGTCATAAATTCTTGGAAGAGGGTATTTTTTCTTCACTGTGATCCCATTAAATTCTTTATAATCAATTCATAGCTGCATTGATCCATCCTTCTTCTTCACAAAGAGAACAGGTGCACACCAAGGAGACACACTCGGTTGGATAAACCCCTTCTCCAAAAGATCTGGGAGTTGTTTCTTTAACACCTCTAGCTCCACATTTACCATCCTATACGGGGTATTTTATATTGGATGTGATCCAGGTACGAGTTCAATGGAGAACTCTACATCTCTTTCTGGTGTAGGTCCAGGTAACTCCTCAGGAAATACGTCAACGTATTCTTGGATGATGGGGAAATTTTCTATCCTCAAACTCTTATTTCCTTCTTCTTCTTCACTGATAAAATACATAAAGAAGGATATATAAGGTTCTTCTAGAAAAATATCAGGTTGAGATATCTCTCCTTGGAAGGTAACTGTATGTTTTCCAATCAAGACTACTGAGATTTCCTTGCTTTTGTATTTGATCTTATCATTGTACTTTGAGATCCAATCCATACCTAGTATAATGTCGAATTCCAACATAGGAATGACTAATATATTTTTGATAAGATTTTTATCACTAAATTAAATACTATAGTTTCTAAACACTGATGATTCTTGTATAATCCCACCAATAGTCTTGACTGATAACTCTACTTTTAGAAAATCAGGGGTTGATTCTAAATTCTTTACAAACTTGGAGGAAATAAAGAAATGTGTAGAACCAGAATCAAACAAAGTACTTTCTATCTTTGAGAGAACAACAAGAGTACATTCCACTACATCATTTGGCGCTTCAACTTCAGCCATAGTGATTGTAAAAGTATGACCTTGTTCCCTTGGCCGTTTTTAGACTGATGGTGATTCCCCTCCACTGCCCTCATATTTGGATAGTGATTGGAAAAGTGCCCAAGTTTTCCAAAATTATATCATTGGACATCAGGTAGGACCTGCACCATCTTCCCCTTTTTGTTAGTGTTGGGAAGTTGTGGCTTCACCTCACTACGACAATTCCACACAATGTGGTCATCTCTACCACACTTGTAGCACTTCCCACTCCCGAGCAGGCAGTTCCTCGAAGGCTTCTTCCCACATTTATTACATGTGGGACTTTATACTTGCTTTCCTCCTCTTCCCTGATCAAAAATCCTACTTAATATTGGATCCATTGATCTTTTCTTGTCAATGGATTTATGAGACCATTTCATCTCACCAAACTTCAGTTCGACTTTCATCGCACTTCGCACGATCTCCTCATAGCTATCATAATCTCAGTTGGATAGATTCTTCCGCATATGAGGTCTCCATCCACTGAAGAATATATCAACCTTACCATTTAGATCCATGAAAAATCTATAAGTGTAACGTGAAATCCTTATGAAGTTAATCACATAAATTCCAATAGATTTATTCTCCTTCTTCTTCAGCTCGAGAAACTCCTCTATTCTTGTTCTCATCGATCGAGGGAAATACTTGTTGAAGAATATCCCTATGAACTCTTCCCACTCCATAGCTTCAACTTCCACTCTTGGACTTGTGTTTTTAATCAGTTCTCACCACTGATCAACTTCTCCCTCTAAGTGATAAACAACCAAGGTAACCTTCTCTTGTTCAGAATAGCAGAGCATAGAAAAGATCTTCTCGATATAGTTGATCCACTGTTCAGCAATCAATGGGTCGGTAGATCCACTGAAGTTTGGTGGTCATTGATGTATAAAGTATTCAATAAGAAGTTTTTCCCTTCGCGGTGATATCGTTCTCTTACCTTTATTCAAGTTATTTCCCATAACTTGAGTCAGTTGGTTCATCATTCGCATGAAATTTTCCATTCTGTCTTCCATCAGATGGCCATCAGTGCATGGTCCATTACGGTCACCATTTGCATGGTTCCTACTATTGCCCACTATTTTCTAAAATAATAAAACCTTAGTGAGAAGATTATTTCATTCATGAATCTTTTAACTATAAAGGATTTTATGTCTTAAAACTTCATTCTTTAAATAATTACATTTCTCTATAAATCTTTTATAATGATTCATAAAAATCATATGATTAACCAAACATATCTCCAAGGAATTTTGTAACCAAGAGTGAAGAAAGGACCTTTGTAATGTACTAGTATACTCTAGGTCAAGCCTAAAACACCTTGTTGGAGTTTTCACTCCTAGGTACATCTGTTCCAGAGATGCCTCTACCAGCTCGTATCCAGACAGAGATGTATTTGCTTGATAAACCACTTACTCAATACTCACCAAAATACCAGGAAGTATTACTATATTTAAACTTTTCTATATGGTTCTTCCTAATGTTTTCATAGCCTAATTTCCATAAATAACTAAACCTTCCTTTTATACCAACTATGTCATCCCACCTTTTTATTACATAACTTTTCATTACATTTTACAAACAGAGGATCTTTAAAGTCTAGTGTCTTGGAAATCAGGAACATAAAACATGAAAACATCATAAAAAATTATTCTAATACACTTGTAAGGCTTCATCATAATTTCATCCTAAGTAAAAATTCTTTATCTCATAACCTGGAGACATACATCAAAGAAAAGGGTGAGAAGAAGGCCCAGTATGGAAATCAAGGGAATCAATTTACTTGTGATATCAATAAGAACTTGATGAAAACCACAAGACATGAGAAACAGAAAAAAATAATCATATCATAATAAAAATAACATGATTCAAAACTTGAATATATGAATACAACATTTTATTTATACATTCATGAACATATCACCATGGTTCATTCCCAAGGTGTCATAAAAACATTACCAAGTTTATTCACCAAGGTATCGTGAAACTTGTCATCTCTAGAGGTTAATTATTTACCCAATGCATTGGAGTGATATCATTTAGAAACATTAATATGTCTTTATTTTCATGTGATCCATATATATCATAATCAAACATTTCATAAATAACCCAATAGAATCAAAGAAATGGGTTTCATGTCAAAATCATGACATTTAAAAAGTACTAAAAACAATATCATTATGTCATTTATAACCCATGGAAAGGGAGTGGGGGTTATATGTATGTCAATTAAAAAATAAAATAAAAGAATTTTATGTATTTATTAATACCCCTATAAATGAAAATAGATTTGGGTATCCACATAAATAATACAAGATAATTTCTTGAGAAAAAAAGAGAGATTTTGAGACGAAATTTTGCTGCATAATGGCTACATAACATCATTTTATAAAAAATTAAAAAGAGAGGGGAAAGGGGTAAAGAACTCATAAATAATTATTAATATAGTATGGGTGCATAATAAGATCATTTTTTGGATATTTTAATGACATACCATGTGAAAAGGAAACCTAAAAGAAAAGAGAAGATGTTATTTCATTTACAAAAAAAATGGCAGCCTAACGGCGTCGCTTAAAAGTTCATAAAATAAATTGATGAGATCAGAAAGGTTATCTCATCATTTGGAAATGAAATTTAAAGTAATAATAATATATAATTACATACCTCCACATAATAATATGAAAACTAGAAGACATAAAATAAAGGAAATCATGACTAAAGAAAGGAGGGTGAAAGGTTCCCTTACCTTGAAAAGTATCTTCGAAAGCTAGAAGGTTGGGACCTTGGGGGGCTTGAGATCACCTTGGGAGGACTCCTTGGTAGGTATAAATACCATATATTAATTGAGGAGGATTTTTGAATGAAATTAATGAGGGAATGGATTGGTATTTATAGGAAAAGTGATGGAATATTTAATTAATTTCCAAGGGACACCTCATCGGTGGTATTTGCAAAACCATGGGCATTCCCATGGTGTTTGACCATGGTATTTCCCACTTGGGACACCTCATAACATATATTACTATTCACAAGTCGACCAAATTTATTACATCATGATTACATCATCAATGTTGTCATTAAACACCCGAAACTCAAAACTGTATTTTTACTATTCACCAAAAATTAAATTGTTTCAGAAAAATCCCAAAAATTCACCCTAACCTAATATCGATTCTATTAATTAAAAATTGAACTCCATTTTATGAAAATAATTTTCTAAATATTTTTAATTTAATTTTTAA
This sequence comes from Viscum album, assembly GCA_963277665.1. Lineage (NCBI taxonomy): Eukaryota > Viridiplantae > Streptophyta > Magnoliopsida > Santalales > Viscaceae > Viscum > Viscum album. Next base: position 1,947,968,347 of record OY728119.1, read on the forward strand.
ATAAAATCATTATTTTTTCAAAAAAACAACTCTAAAACTATAACTTATTTTGTAACACCTTGAAAAAGTAATCATGGTCCCATAAAATTATCGTATAACCATAAGACAATAAAGTAACAATTTATGATTACATTTTATGAAAATATATTTTTATTTTAAATTATTAAATTAATTATAAAATTGTAATTGAAATATTTATAACATACAAAAATATCAATACTTATATTATGACCATTTTTTCACTTTTAAGATGTCTAAATTATATTGACACATTCATGGGTGAAGTTTCTATTTTTTTGGCCGATTTACTATTCATTACTATTCATAATAGTATATTACTATTCATACTTTACTATTCACCAAAAATTAAGTTGATCTTATTAGACTCTAAATTTCTTATTGGTCACAATTTTAGAAGAACATTTTCTAAAAATCATTTCCCACTGTTAATTATTTAAATTTTACAAAAATATTTTAAAATAACGCTTTTTCCAAAATTCATAAATAATATGGAACTTCATCCTACATTTATCCAGACATTTGAAATTCCCAAATTTAACATAATAAGAAATAACAATTTTATTTATACAAAAGGATTACCCAACGTAACTAAGGTCTCATTACATAGCCCCTTATAACACCTGCATAGGACCTTAGTGTAAGGTGTGCTATGGTGATAGAATTTTGGGGAGGCTCGGACAACATTTCCTGAGTGGTGACTTCAATCAGCTTGAACTTCTCCCTTAGGCGATTTCGTTCAAGCTTCAAATGTTGAAGCTTATCTTGGGCTTGGTCCAGAGAAAAGCACAGAGATGCTACCTCCTTCCCAAGCTCTGACAAATGGGCTTTGTACGGCCCGAGTCTACTGGATGAGGTCATCGACTCTTCTTTCTATATTAACCAAGATCCCTTGTATTTATAAAAAATAATTGTAATGTAAAGACTTTAGTTTCCAATGGTTGTATTGAATAACAGTCATATAATAGTAGAAACCCAACGGTCCCATTTAAATATACTCACTTTATTGATTAAAGGATATAGTTTTGTGGAGTATAAAATGAAATAACACACAAATTAGGAAACAAATATTATTCAAAAGTTTGGGTCATTAAATCTCATCTACACCATAAGCCTCTATCAAGAAAAGGGAATCCCAATGCTAGATAACATTTTCCACCATTGGTGTGTAAGCCCCAACTAAAGGGCAGTGCCAATGTGTAAGCTCTGACATGCAACGTGGCATAATATGATCTACATATATGGTCAGCATCAGTGTGTAATCCTTGATCAACTAAACTATAATGAATCTGATTCCTTTTATAACCATGTTATGTAGGACGCCTCTCCAAGTCCCTAGATCTATATTAAACTCCATTGAAGAGTTTTCCCAGTCCATAAGTTTTGCATCCATAATAAATGAGAATGATCATTTTCCATCCCTTGTTTCTCACATTGATCATAGCTCATGTGGTCTTAGGGAAGTGCAACAATCATATCATTTTTATCATAAGCCTCTTCAAAGGAAAGATAAAAATTTATGGTGTAATCCTTAATCAACTGAACTATGAGGACTTTGTTTCCTTCTATAAATAGGATATTTAAGATGCATTCCTAAGGCTAGAATCCGAGCTTAAATGGGTATCCACCTCAGTGTAAGATTCTCCATATCTAGTACATTTCAACCATTGGGACCCAATCGTTACCATGGATTGATCACCCTACCTCATCCCTCAATGGAATGAGAAATCAACAGAACTATGATGAATCTGATTCCTTCCATAATCAGGATACATGGGATGTCTCCCTAAGGTCGTAACTCCATGTTAATAGGGTTTTCCCAACACACAATCCATGCACCCATATGTAAGGAGGTAGATCACTTGATATCCATTGTTTCTCACACCGAGCATAGCTCACATGGGGTTAGGGAGTCAAAATAAACACATCATTAGCATCATTAATCTCCCATAGCCAGGGAAATCTCAGCATATAATCCATGATGAGTGGCATGATATAAATATCCCTTATATGAGGACATATACCATGGGTCCAGTACCATGGGCATGAATGAACTATGAAAACTCTGATTATTTCGATAATCATGATATGTAAGTAATCTCCTTAAGACTCGATATTTAATACCCAGTGCCTCAAAGACCAAATATATGTGCTTTATGTACGATGTTAAACTATATAGGTCTAATGAACTATGTTGGTTTTGATTCTTGAAATAAACAGGATATGCAGGACTCTTCATAATGGCTCAATCCCCTTCTCGTTAACTGCCTCCCTATGTGGTAATAAATTCTTAAGTGATTAGCTATAAGACTTCATTATACAAGAAGCAATTAATTTTTGGTAAATGGATGGAGATCCTCAGATACATATAGATGGATTCAATAATGAGATCCCATTTTCTTTTGAATATAAAAGAGACTTAATCTATAATTTTTTTATTAGGGTAACTACTCCAATATCGAGGTAAGGAAAAGATTCTTGATCATATATTAATTCAATAATAGATTCTTGGATTAGGAAACAATTACCTTGAAAAAAGGGTGTGATTAGCCTGACCTCCCATCCTCTTTACCAATGTGAGTCCCCAAGCATCATTGGGTTTAAAACCCCAATTGACCACTTGACTTTTTAAATCATGTATGTACCCATTTATGGATGAGGGAACTATTCGGACTTCCCATTAAAAATTACAATGGTGACCCAATGTTATTATTTGTGCAATAACTAAACCCCTCACAACCAACCTTCATGTCGAACTAAATCTACCTCGATAGGGGTTCCAGGTTGTCTCTTCTCTGAAGAAACAAAAATGGTGAACTCTACATGAATCTATCAATAACAAAATGATTGGTTTAATTATCCATCATGAAATTTTTTCACACTATATGGAAAAAAATGGTGAAACTAACCTAAATATCTCAATAACAAAATTATTGGGTTAATTATCCTTTGGAAAATTTTGTTTTCACACTATATGTAATCAGAAATGTTGAACCCGATGTGAATCTCTCAATAACAAAATTATTGGGTTAATTATTAATTGGTTCATTATGTTTGCACACTATATACAAGAAATGATCTCAACATAAACCCATCAAATAGAAATATGGTTGGATCACCATTTTTTAGGCCACTTTTTTGGAATATCAAACAATAATGGTAATACTGGCATAAATATTATTGTTGATTCTCTATAACTAGGGTTCTCATGAGATATGTCCATCCTCACATTGACAAGTCTGCATGGGTAGAATGTTTGGATCAATAATTAAAGAATAAATATGTTAACCATGCATATTTGGTTGACCACATCATGCCTACAATATATCACTAATAGTGGGAATTATTCTCTATTTACTTTAGGAATGTAGATACAGATCTCATCAACAGTATCCTGATCTGAGTTAATGTCTTCATTATCTAGTGACTATTTTAGTAAATCACTTTTGACTTAGACCCTTGCATGGTGAAACATGATCTCCCCTACCCAATAACATTAATGTTGGGTGGAGAACACAATTTTCTAGGAGTACCATGGATTTGGTAAAATACCAACCATGGAATCTTTTCATGAGTGTCTCCAAGCACACAAGTCAATGAGTCTACCTTGCCTAGGGAAACCTGTAGCTAATCCAGTGGCCCTCATCACCACGTAAAACCTCTTCGAGATCTTGTCCCCAAATCATGAAAACCACCACCTTCAATCTCTGATAAAGTTGGGTCAAGGAGTAAAATATGGATCCCTTTTAGTTTAGGGGATGACAAGTAGGGCTCATGTTAGCATTTGTCTCTAGTATTATCCCATCAGTGCCCATCGATCACCTGTTGAGGGTACCACCCGACACACTACCACCTCTAACACCAATGCATGGGAAGTAAGGAAGACGAATTAGGTGATAAAGACACTGAATATCTAGGATAGGTCTCATATAATAACTCCCACTGATGAAGTATTCCAACATATTATGGTAGTGACTTGTGATAAGGCTCATATACCTTCTCACTCAAAACAAGCATGTGGGCATATTCTCATATCAGGAATGGGGGAGGCACATATCGATGACACCATACACGAATATCATATGTATATTCTAGTGGAATAGGGAAGAAATAATTTCTCTCATATCTCATCTTCAATTGAAGAAATATACTAGTATATAGTGGAGATAGAAACTTTACAAGCTTGCATCCATGCACACACTATGTGAAAATGAAAATACATCTTAGAAATAGCTAAATAACTCCACCGGAATATTCTGGAATCTATTCTGATGTAGGGATATGTGCATACTCCTATACATATAGCTAGTATAGCTCAACACTCTTATCATCGTGACCATGTGGATAATGAGAAGAAATTGCATATTATTACTCCCATACATGAGTATTATCGGCATATTCTGATAAAGGAAGAGGCATAAGACCAGGATCATATTCCCATTTTGACTGGGGCTCACTAGGTGAGAGTACCACATGCCTCGGGACTAGGGCACATGTCTATTGGAAAAGTTTTGTGGAATATTTCAAAGGCCTAGGATCACACTCAGATCCCCATTCTCACTATGGATCACCGAGTGAGAGGCACACGTGCCTTGGTATAGGAATGTATTCTAATAAAATAAGTCCAATAGAATACTTCAAAGGCCCCAAATCAGGATCATATTCCTGTTTTGGTCGAGGATAACCATGTGAGAGTGGAACATGCCTCAGGACAAACTCATATTACTATCAGTGGATCTTCCTAGAATATTTTAATAGATTATGGAAGAAAGGTCATATTACTACTACTTATACTGATGAACGACTGTACTGGAATTATTCCAAAGCAGTACAAGAAGAGGCCCATATCCATTTTCCCATTATAGAGTTTTGTCAACATATTTTAGTGGGGAATGAATATTCATACTAGAAACATATTATTGTTATAACAGGGGATCACCTAGTGAGAGTGACACATGCCTTGAGTGCAGACTCATAAAACTACCAAGAAGGACCAGCAGTATATCCCAAAGACTCAATATTAGGCTTATATTCTCATCCTAACCAAGGCTCACCAAGTGAGAATGGCACATTCCATGGGACAAGCTCACATTATTATCAATAATTAGATGTCTCATTAGAATATTCTAGCATCTTATCAGTAGCATCATCATATTACCATATCACTAAATGGTTATAAGCACATTCTGGAAGTTTTCGCATAGCAGACTCATATCCCTGCACAATTCCAAATGCTAGGTCGGCATATTCCATCCATGCTACATATCAAGACCCATATTCCTAATTTTCTCAATGAAGGTGTCCTTGAGTTTGTTAGAGAAACATTCTCAACACCACAACAGTCTGTAAACTCTTCAACCAAAGAATAAGATGATCATTACCATGATATTCATCCTCATGGTAGTGATGAGATGGATTGCAGAGACTCTACTCTTGAAATTCACTGTGGTCAACCTCCCCATAGAGATATATTCCATGGAAAATAAAATCCTCTCCTTTCCCAGAAACATTTGTATAAATAGGTTCCCAAAACTCATATGCCTTCATATAAAGAGGTTATCAATGTATTGGGATCAACCACATATAGTTCCCCTTCAACTTCTAGAAGCACTCCACTGTAGTTAGCAGGTGACCCTCAGAAGAATATTCTATGGTATGAATGTATGGTACCATGTAAATCTGATGAAGAGGAGGCTGACATTGATATATGGGGAGAGTTATCTGGAAAAAACCTCCTCGTCATTTTCTGGACCCTATCCACTTCTGACCATGAGGTCCCATATGTTCTAGAGAAGGAGTGAATTCGTTATCTATGCCAAAATATATAGGCTACTCATCAGTTACTGAAGACAATAAAACTCCCTTATCTAGAATACAAGGATTATCATTAGACCATCAAGATATTATGTTGTCAGCTGGACCTGGTTACTATCTTCATGGATCGGGATATAAAACTAAAAAAGATCATTAAAAATGTGAAACACGCTTTCCACCATTGAATCGTAACCCTTCGGAAGCTAATATCTAAGGTTAAATCATGTATCTAAATTCAAATGTGGGGAAATTATAGAGCCTTATAATTTTCCACACCCTTGGAATAATATAACCATTCAGATACAACATCCTGTAATGTCATGGCCTTTATAGATATTAGGGGACCAGGTAATGCTCTGTCTTGTTGGTCACTATAATAGAATTCCCCCACTCCAATGATGCCCAAACATCATGAATGAAGGTAGAGGATATCCAATAGGACTTAAAAATAGAGAAATGATAATTCATTTTAGATACAGAGGTGGAAGTTGTGATCAAACAGATAACATCCTGTAAAGAATGATTCAAATCTTGGGATTATATCAAAACCAACTCCTACATGAGCACAAATATGCCACATAAAATGGGTCATAGTAGCATCTTCCAATAGCATTCATCCAGGAGAGAACCCATTCCATTGGTTTGGGGGAATATATACCACAACCTCCACCTCTCATGTTATAAATTACTGAGAGGATTTAGGACATATCCTTAGTAGCTTCAAACAAACCCCAACCCACTATTCTTGGAGAATTTATATCTCAATCACCATCTCTAGGTTTATCATCCCCAGATAGGGTCTGAGGAAAAATAACATTTATTCCAAATCATCCCCTGTGCACTAGGATGAGGTAATTTATATATTAATGTTTGTCCCAGTAATCATAAACTCCTTGACTGGAATCATTATATCCTCAACAATAGGATCAGTTGATGTCAAATGCAGCCCTAAATGACCCCCATTCCATACGAATAGGGAACTTTTTATCATCATAATCATCCTAGATAGAATCAGTCTTCTCTAGGTTGGGAGGTAAAAATCAACAGTTGATAACACATTTGTTCCTCCCACTACAAGACAAAACTCTGATATTTAGGGTCCGTTCAAGAATCATGACATACAATTCACTCAAGTTCATTGCTCAAAACATAGGAAATGAGGAAGGCATGGTGAGGGATATTAGAACCCTTCAAGGAAGAAATCCAAAATAGTCTAGTATGGCAAAGGGTTCGAATAACAACCCTAATGAAGGCAGTGAATAATCATCTTGTTACGTCAAAAGTAATGGAAAAACCACCATTTTCTGATATTATTATGGTAATATCATCACTATCAATATGAAAATAATTGTGGATTGAGACAAAACTATATAGGGATGCAACACAGAAACCCTACCTCGAGTGGAGGGTGCTTTGGTTGTCATAGTTGTGGTTGTACGCTCCCAAAATAAGGTAAGGCTCCAAAATATGACACCTCTAAATATCATGTTTCCACCTCTCTAGAATAAAACTACCAAAGATAAATAAAAATGTGTGGATACATTCCAATCACCACCTAAAATATTTGAAATTCCTTCCATGGAGTAACAGTTGTCTCAATATGAGAGTGAGATGCAAACTCTCAGATGAATTAACGAGGATCTAATTAGGGGAAATATTCCCATTGGGTATCATCTTTAGATAGAGATGAATATTCTCCCTCCAATAGTCGATATGAAGGGAATATAAACATATAGTCATCAAAATGGATACAGATCTAGTAAGCCAATCTATAAAAATGAGGAAGTTGAAATTGATAATGACTCCCTTACATTGTGGAGACAATCTCTCCCTCTATAGGGTAATCATTCAGTTTTAGGAAAAATTGAGAATCAATGGGATAAAAAAATTGGGCCACCTCATCAACCCCCACCAACTCTCTATATACAGGAGGTGACTTAGACAGTATTACCCCTAGAGATACTTAACATCATCAAGTCCCTAGAAACTCAAATGGAATCCATGGAAGGGTGAAGTGCACCTATGTAGCTTGATAGGAAGTCGCATCCCGAGTGTGTGGATGAAAATTTGTCTCCACCCAATTTTTGAAACCATTATTCTCCACTTTGGAAGATTCATGTATCCTTGAAAAACATCTCACACACTCTGTATCCCAATGTAGTCTAATTATAGGCCCTCAAGATCAATAGGAGGCAACAAAGATGAGGTGTTTTGTACAGACTCTGATAAGACAAACCTTTGTCTGGTATAGTAGTTTGTTAATAGGATCCATTGAAAGATAGGAAGACCTTCATAGTCAATTAATTTATTGGTTCATCTCCACACTAGGGAAAATGATGATCATTGACCTAAAAAACTATAATCAATGCAATAATGGTAGAGTGGCTGACTTCATTCAGCGAACCTAGTCCAAATCTCAACACATTCTCTTAGGATAATATAAAATACTAGAAAAATAAGATGTTTCATCTATCACTCTAAATTCAGTAGTGGTTCCCATACAAGAAACTAGGAGGGTATCAAACTGCCCATCACCTCCTGTTGAGCGGTGACAACCACATACTTTTCCTCAGCTATAATCACAGAGAAATCATGGTTGTCTAGAATTTAAGGAACTGATGAATAAATAATAGTACTTTAGAAATGAACAAATCCCCAATTATTTCTTGGTTTTCATTGATAGAAACATGATCGTGCTTCTATAACCCATGAAGCCTGATGACATCAACCTCACCAACCATCCCGACTAATTTCCATTCCATAGAAGTCTGAGTCATAATATCTAGGACCGATTCATCTTCAAATATGTCCTTCAAGTCATGGTCGATAATGTATGGTTTGTACAAGATAACTCCTAAAAATATGTGAATTTCATAACCATTTCCCAATCTGAATAAGATGGTGGTTGGTAGAAATTTTTGGCCAGGCGTGATCAGAAGTTTAACAAATGGATGACTCAAAAAATAGTTGACCGAGCTCATTCCACCCCCAAGAGCGTAGCTACATAGACCCAAAATATCTCCACCACTCAAGTAGGAAATATCAAATATGTCTCCCAAAAGTGGGGGTGACCAATGAAATCAGGAAGAAACAAAAGAGTAGGAGTCATATTATGGTCCAACACAAGCTGTAACTCTTGTAGGATTCCCTATAACATCCCCAGCACAGCCACCTCCCCACAAAACAAAAAACTCGTTAGATGAAGATCTTATCTTTAGTTCCATAAACAAGATACACTTGGAAGACCCCTTATCTGAATATGAATATGCTCAGAATATGAGTTTCCTGCACATAATTGGGGAACTCTAGGTTGTATTCATAGGAACAGAGGATACATGGGACAAATTAGGCATGGTCAGGCTAAATATTTCATAAATTTCCTCATAGAGGACACATACACAGTTGATACTCATGGAAAAATACTTTTTTAGGCTCATAAGAGACATTTTGTTGTACCATAACCATCTAACAGTCATCCACACCCAATATTCCTACATGACCTAGGAGGGGTTCGATTATCCGATCATCCTAGGAAATGAGGAAGGTTGGCCCGACCCACACCACTAGAAGTAGATACTTCCATGACCTATTCACAAGCACCAGACCCATCCACATCAAATCCCTTATCTCCTAAGACACATTTTAAGGAGAAACCACACATCGGGAGGTGCCAAAATCTAGCATAAAATTACAAAATTCTAAAATAGTTGGAGTTTTTCCCAAAAAAACTCTCAATATTGGATGGGCTCCATCTTTCGAAATAACCCTGGGAGGGACTCGTTGAATCCCCCTAGATCCCATAGGAGTCTGAGATAGAATTCATTGCATTTGAGGTTTATCGAGTGTACACCATGTCTGCAGAATTCCATGTCACCATTTCATTCACATAGCATGACTAGGAAGAGGTCATCAAAGGGAACATCATCCCCCAATATGTTTTGGGAATAGTAAATAATATCTAAATCCAAATTTATCTGATTGATAATGGTTTTGGGAACAAACTTATCCTACTTTGAACCCTCTAACCTATGAGATGTAGTGAAGGGGACTTATCGCCCCCAAATATAACCATTAAAGGGTATGATAAGCATGAGAAAAGACCTCTCTAGAAGATCAAACATGAAGATCAGTTTGGGGATCTCACATTTGATGTTGATTTTATGGTTGTCTATAAAAACACCACATACAATGTCCTACTCTAAAGGAAATAGACCCATATCTATATGGAGGTACCTTCAATATTCCATCAATGTCTTAAATACTACATCAATGGAAGGGTCAAAATACTGCATTGTGATAGTTCCCCCTTTGATACTTGTGTAGCCATATATACTGCATCATTTTTCAAAAAAATTGGAGTTAAAAAACCAATAGAGGATGATGATACAGATGATTAATCCTCCAATGTATTGGGGACCTCCCCTGAAAATCCATGTACTATGCTTGACAATGACTATGTGCTCCCCATAAATTTAGTTGACGTGATAGACATGTCCTCGAGACTGAATCTCCTCTTGTCCCCAGTAATATTGTACAAAATAATCAACTCTGCCATATCTCTAAAGAGAATCAGGAGGTAGGTGATGATGATGTCTCTTTACGTGGAATCTCTTGCCTCAATAGTGATAGATAATCCCCTATATTTATAGCTTTATCTAAAATTATCTCCATATACTCTGAAGTGGAAAAAGGTGAGGGTAACCATTGGAACTCAACTCCTTTCATTGAGGAAATAATATCCACCACCGTTGAGGATCTTGTATAGATAAATCTAGTAATAAAAGAAGACCCATGAAATACACTAATTAGTGTTATCATGCCTCTAAAAGAGCAAGATATGTCCATAACATTTCTTAATAAACATTCATATGTGTTCTCTTGGAACTATATAGAAATTCCTTGACATAATCCAGATGTGGATATGCACCATATCATCTTAGCTAATGAACATAAAGTCTTCTAATAGGTATCTAGGAGTATGAATCCCTCTGACGCCATTAATTTATAGGAATAATATGAAAAATTAATCAAATCCAAAATTTTCAAAGAAGTTCAATACCAAATATGGATCTCCAGCATCATCCAAAAAAATAAAAGAATGGGCAGATAAGGGTTTAAATTGATTTCAGGTAGATTAATTGGAATTTCTAAAAGGATGAATTCTCATTTCCAATCACATAACTCTTGATCGATGAAACTGATGGATTCCAATCCCTTTACTTCATGGATGGGTATTCAGGGAATAATCAAATAAATATGGAACATGAAGATGAAGAATTTAATACCATAAGATCAGCCCAAGGGATATTTTTCTATCAGGTCATTCCCTTTGGATTAAAGAACTCTATCTCCACATATCAATGACCATGAATCATATCATTAATCCATCCTTGGGAAGGATGTATGAATTTTACATTGATGACCTAGTTTTTAAATCCCAACAATGATGTGATCACTTCATAGATCTCCAAAAAATATTCTATAATCTATGACAACACTATCTAAAGATTAATACACTAAAATTCACTTTTAAGGTAACATCAAGGATGTTCTTTGGCTTTGTGTTATGCCACTACAGCATCATGGTTGACCTGGAAAAGACTAGTACTATTTTAGCAATGTCACCCTGAAAAATCTCAGAGAACTGAGTGGGATCCAAAGGAACCTTGCCTAAATTTTATGTTTCATAGCCAAAATGTCTAGAAAATCTCCATCCTTCACCATGATAATTAATAAGGTAGTTACCTATCAATGGTATGATGACTGTCAATAATCCTTCGAAAGTCTCGATAAGTACCTACTACAGCCACCAATTCTGATTCCACTGATAGAAGGGAGGTCATTTATCTTGTATTTAGATTTTATGGAATACTCATTGGCAGCCTTCATCACACACAAAAATTATGTGGGGATATATAATGGTCTATACAACCTCATTTGAATGATGCTAGGTACTTAGACCCAATACTATGATATCGAGAAGAACCTCCTAGAACTCTTCTTTGTAGTGACAAAGATGAGGCATTACTTACAGCACCACAAAGTCCATCTGGTCTCTCATATTAATCTATTCAAGTACATAATTGGTCTTCATATGTTGAATAGACACTTTTACTGATGGTTGGTAATTCTACAACAACATGACATCTATTTTGTGTAAAAAATTCAATGAAAGGGAAATCCCTGGCTGATTTTATCACAGCACATCCTACCTCGGAGAATACACCAGTGGACATCGAGCTTCTATATGTGGATATATTCTATTCCCATAACACTCCATAGACATGGGAGATGTATTTTGATGGTTCCTCTTAGAGTCCTATTTATAAAAGGATGGAAAACCCAAATATTAATCAGGTTTTCTTAGGGATTGTATTTGTATCTCAAAACAAAGTAGTTTTTCCCTACTCTTTCTTACTATCTAAAGGGTGAGAGAATAATGAAACTGAATACCAAGCCACCATTTATGGCTTCTAACTAGCACTACAACTACATATAACTTACCTAAATATCAAAGGGTATTCATAACTACTGATAAATCATTTCAATGGAAAATATTCTATCAAAAAGGAAGAATTGTCCCTTCTCATTGGCTATGTGAGGGGAATGATAGTACAGTTACCTTCTGAGCCCATGTTTCATAATGTTCACTGGTCATAGAATGCACACGGTGACACATTGGATAATATAACTACCATATTTTCTAACCCAAATCAGGAATAAGAAATATTCTATATCATGTACCAAAAATTTTATCATCAATCATCATCGGTGATATAGAATAAGTCAATGTGGTCAACACTACCTAGAATATGATAAACAAGTATCCAAGCCTTGATGGATGGAGCCCATAATCAGTTATTTCCAAAATGGTTCACTCCAGTTAGACCGAGCCGAAAGGGAATGTATTCTTCATTGTATAGTGAACTTCACCCTACAAAATAGTCCAAATGAGAAAAATCCCTCTACAGGATAGGATTTTATGAAATACACCTCATATACATATCATAAAGAGAGATTCATGTCATCATGAAATAATTCCATGTTGGATCCTATGGTGCTCATCAATATGAGACCAAGATCTCCCATCAAATCAGGAAGCTAGGTTACAACTAGAAAACCATGATATAGGGTTATGTGGAGTTCACTAGGAAATGTAATTAATTCCATATCCATGAAAACATCATCCATCAACCCCTGAAATTTCTATATACAGCTAAATATTCTGGGCCATTTTTAGTTTAGGGAATAGATGTTATGGGACTATATCCCCCACCCATAGCTAATAATTTAAAGTATATCCTTAATGATACTGACTTCTTTTACAAATGGGATGAGTAAATACACCTCAAGTAAGTCAGGATGAAGAATATAATTAACTTTTTAAAGTCCCATATCATCACTAGGTTCAAGTTACCTCACGCAATATTGACAGAAAACAACACTAACTTATGTTATACGGAGTTAATGAAACTATACCATGAGTACAATATCAAGTCCAATCACTCATCTCGCTATCATGCAGTGGAAAATTTCTAGATAGATTCCTTTAATATGACTCTATCAAATATACTCTAGTAGAAAGTGAATAAGGATAATAATTCTTGGTCTAGCAAGCTCCTCTATGGTTTATGGGCCTATCGTACCACCATATGTACTACTGCATAAGAAATGATATACTCATTGGTGTATAGGACCGAGGTAGTGTTTCCCATATATGTTCAGTTGCCTTTTCTCTAAATAACCATTTGCAGATAGATCTCAGATGACAAGCAATCTCAAAAGCGGCTGGATGAATTGGAGCAGCTCGATGAGTACAATACTATAACAAAATAGGCCATTAAAGTGATAAAAATGGCCTTTATTAGCACTAGAGAAGTGTTGAATACTAGAGTGATATTAAAAGGCCTAGTCATTTATTATCTCTTTTAAAATCACTGATAAAGGGTAATACTTCATTGTACTGTATTAGAACATTGTATCACCAATGCAGTGTTTTGTAATAGCACACCGTATAACCAAAAACACCACCCAATCAGAAAAATCATGTATGAATATAGAATTTAAATGAAATAAAATTTATAACAAAAATACAAGAAAAAATAAATTATAGACATTTAAAACATTGGTTTATACAATTACATAAGTACAAATTATTACATACATTAAACAATAGAATTATTCTATTGTATTTTGATTCTAACCCATGCTTGACCAAAAAAGAACATGTACAAATGAATTATAAATCGATGTCAAAATTATTAAGAAAACCCAATCCCATTTTCTCTATTTTCAGTGACTGAAATTTTTTAAACAAATTTGTCTATTTGAAATTGATAATTGACACATTATGTCATATCAAAACATTGTGAATTGTATTGAGGTTTGGATAATTCCTACATATCAAAAATTATTTACGGCTAGTTTCCCTAAAGTATCAGAACAATATGAATGTGTTTTCTCAGTTTTCATTAGGTTATTTGTCTTTTTACTAAAATTAATATCAATTTTAAAAAAAAAAGACACAATTGGATTCATACAGGTCACACCATGCATAGAAATGAGGATCGTCTGATTCCTACACATCACATATTATTTATGGATCCTTATCCTAGTGTATAAAATTAATCCAAATGATTTTTCTTAGTTTTGAGTAGGTTAATTGTCCTTTTTATTAAAATTGATGTCAATTTTAGATAAAAATAGGCACTTTGAGTCATATCGGTCACACTGTGCATCATATTTAGGTGATTCTAATTCCTACACATCCCAAATATATTATAGATTGTTTTCATAAATTATCAAAACAATCCAAAATGTGTTTACTCTATTTTGAGTATGTTAGTTGTCTTTTTTAATAAAATTTCATTTTAAACTGGAAATATGCACTTTGACACATACTAATAACATCGTGTGCCGGTTTTACATGATATTGATTCCTATACATCAAAAATTACTTATGAATCAATATAATGAATTATCAAGAAAATATGAGTGTGTTTTCTTGGTTTTTAGTGAGTGAAATTTTTTGAACTAAACTTTAGATTTTAAACTTATAATGGACACATTGACTCATAATGAGAACATAGTGTATCGGATCAAGGTGAAATTGATTAATATACATTACAAATGACTTGTGGAATATTTACCAAAAGTATCAAATAAATGTGAATGTGTTTTCTTAGTTTTGAATATGTATGTTTTCCTTATTACGAAAATTGATGTTGCTTTTAAATAAAAATATGTAATTAGAATCATTCTGGTAACATCGTGTGTTATATTTAGGTACTTATAATTATTACATGTCTCAAATTATATATGGATTGTTTTCTTAAAGTATCAAAATAATATAAATGTATTTTTTCTGTTTTGAGTACGTCACCTATTCTTTTTACTAAAATTTCATTTTAAACTTGAAACATGAATTTTTACCCATACTAATCACATCATGTATCAGTTTGATGTGAGAATAATTCAAATATGTCAAAAATGACTTATAAATAAATTTCCTAAATTATCATGAAAATACAATCATGTTTTCTTTATTTTTAGTCAGTGAAATGTTTTGAACTAAATTATCTATTTTAAACTAACAAAAGATACATTGACTCATAGTAGTCACATCGTTCATCAAATTAAGGTGCGTCTAATTCCAATATATCCCAAATGACTTATGGATAATTTCCCTAAATTATAAAAATAATCAGAGTATGTTTGATCAGTTTTGAGTATGTTAGTTGTCCTCTTTACTAAAATTATTGTCAATTTTAAACAAAAAGAAGAATTTTGAGCCCTATCAGTTACATTGTGTGTTTTATTGAGGTTTAATTGATTCCTATATGTCCCAAAGTCTCAAAAAATCATAACTACCAATGTAACCATGTTTTCATTATCTTTATATGTTGAACTGCCAACACTGCATGTTGAATTAATTTTCATAGCTGAAACCTTTATTGTTGTTAAAATTTAGAAGAGCAGAGGAAGCTCATGTGCCTGTTATATCACGATTAGTCACCATAATGGGCACATGATATTTCTCTACACTTCAAGATTTTAACAATGAGAATGGTTTTTTGGATAACAACATCAAATCAATTTACAATGTTATCATTTCAACAAATAAAGGCAGTGAAAATAGAAAAGTGGTTACATTGGTATAAAGAATCATTTTATCTCTTTTATAACTTATTAGAGACAGTTGAAAGAAAAGTATGAATTCCCAAAATATCTGTGAAAAAAACTAAATAATTATTGTATAAAATGATAAGGAAATTATATTTAAAATAGTAAATAAAATTATGGAAAAATTCATTACATAAGTAGTAAGAATTCACCGTTTCTAGATCATTGTATGCATTCTTGATGCATTTCCATGTTGTCATTACCTCAGTTGTAGGCTCAAAGTCCAATCCATCGTGATCATGAGAAGATTTAAAAAAGCCACCCCAACTCGAAAAATATAATCCACATGTAAAAGAAAACAATTATTATATGAGTAATACTAAAAATAAATAAATAAAAAATAAATATGAAATAATACATTAATTCTATGGTTAATGATTTTTCTGTGGAAACATTGTTGAACACAAGGATGTGCCAACTCTAAACCAAGAATGATGATAAAAAAATAAAATAGATCTCTCTAAACAATCAATAAATGAGTGAGGAGGATGTGGATAAAATAAGATACAATGGATTGAAGATTTGAATCGTTCAAGAGAAAGTAAAAATATCCTATTGGTTTCAAAAAAAATATTCATTTTTTTAATAAATAAATAAATACACATAATATATTCATTATAAAAGGTAAAATTTATAGATAATTATAATAAGGTAAACTCAACATTTGATTTTTTTTCAATGAAATCCATTATACTCTGGAAAAAATTGGTAATTGAATTTAAGAAAAAAAAATTACACCACTATAGTAGGTGTTATTCTCTAAATTCATCCAAAGGTGAAAGTTATAGACAATTTTCATCCACGTCCGCTCATCTTCTGAATAGTTATCATTTCATTTTTTTAATTGGAACTCAACCTCCATATCTTTTGGATATGCACTTATGTTTCTTGAAATATTCAAAGAAGTAGTCATCCATATGATTACTACTACTCAGAGTAGTACAAGAAACATAAATGATATGGGGGATGAGTCCCAAAATTCAAATTGAAATAATAACTGTTCAGGAGATGAAACTAATGATGATGACATTCTTACTCTAATGTGTTCTCTAAAAGAGGTAATGCCTCACATTTTTTATAATTACATAAATGGTAATAATATATTCCTAAGGGTGGAACCAAATGGAAATGTTTAAGAATGATCTATTTTTAGATGGATTAAAGTAAAACATACATAGTGTTTATTAGATGTGTGATGGAAGAAATGAAGTGATTTTTAATTAGTATTAATGAGTGGGTTATCATTTAAAATATGGATATATTTTTATAAAATCAATGAAATATAATAAAGTATTAAATAAATGAATTAAATTTTATTGGTGATCACAATGTTTTAGTGAAAACTTGAAGGAGTAAGAGTCTACAAAAAACCTCATTTTTTCCAGGTAGATCCTAAATCATTTGGAGAGGCTGATAAGGATGATAATTGGATAAAATCTATGCATGAGGATCTTTATCTGAATAAGAACAATGTGATGTGGGAAATTTTTCCAATGTTATAGTATATCAATGTTATTAGAACCAAGTGGGTGTTCAGTAATATACTCATTGACTATAGAAAAGTGGCTCAAAATAAAGAATGGATAGTTTGCAAGGGGAACTCCTATATCAATGTAATTTATATTTATGGTAAATGTACTACCATTTTCTAGTTGGAAACTACTTTAATTTTTTTCTATTTTGGTGAAAATGTAGTTAAAATTATAACAAATGGATTTCAAATATATGTTCCTCAATAGAGTCTTTAAGGGGGAAATATACATTGAGAAACTTGATGAGTTTATTATGGATGAAAATGAGAGAATTTTGTTCTATTTAAAGTATTATTTTTATAATATAAATAAATCACTAAGGACCTATAATTTAATATTGGATCAATACCTAAGAAATATTGGTTTTTAGTGAGGTAGAGTTTATCATGCCCTCTACATAAATAAGGAGAATGATCAAAGGATTTTGGTACTCATATATGTCGAATACATAATATTTTAGGATTGTAAAAGAAAAATAAAATTCTTTTGTGGGTAATATGAGGTCTGAAATTAAGATTTATATGATTGGTGAAACATTTTCCATGGTTTATAGGTGATTCAAGAAAATCATAGAACATTAATTTATCAATAAAAATATAAAAAAGAAATTCCTAAATTAATTTTAATGAAATATTCCAAACTAATAACAACATTGACCATTATATAGGTGAATTTTTTAAAAAGTTGGTGATTTTAAAGAGATAGATATCATGTAATATTTGTATTGGGAGCCTATTATACCCCACAACAACATCACCCAATATTGGGTTTGATATATTTCTAGTCTCCCAATACCAATGATGTCCTATAGAGATCTGCATGCTATCAGGGAAGAAGATACATAAATATATCTAAAAATAATGAATTTTGGGTTATTTTATTAAAGGATGGTGCAGTTAGACTTTTTGGGTTACAAAGATGTGGGAAGAGAAGGTTCAGTGGATAATCGAGGGAAATTAGAGGTATCAAAAACCTTGATTTCATTCAATCATTGGTTTCATTCAACCCTTTAATCACTTGACCCTTCAATTCAAGCCTTGGAATAGCTAGACCCTTGATTACAACCTAGATTTGAGTTTGGATTCAACAATGAGGAGCACCAAAAGTAGGTTTATTCTGCAGAGAGCTTTGGATATCACAAATCAGTTCACGAATATTAGGGTTCTTAAAATATATCATGACACTTTAATTAGTGATTCTAAAAAAGCGCTAATAAAGATACCTTTTATTAGTGCTAAGTTAATAAGTGCTGATAAAATTAATCTTTATCAGTGCTTTTCTTAATGCTGATAAAGATAGAGATTTATTAGTGCTAAAAAAATACAGATAAATATCTATTTTTATCAGTGTTGAAAAAGAGCTGATAAACACTTAAAATACTTTTTTAAAATAATACTTTTAAAAAAGGTATAATTACTATATATAATTATAATAATTATAATAATACTTTTTATAAAATAATAATTTTATAAATCTTTGAATATATAACTATTTATTTATAATTATATAAATAATTTTCTAAAAAAATATTATTTATATCATTATATATCTTTATATAATTATATATATAGTAATTATATTCATTGATTAAATAAATTTATTATAATTTTATAAATATTTTTTTATGATTATATAAATAGTTTTTTAACAAATATTATTTATTTGTTTATAATTATAAATGTATAAAAATAGTTAATATACATTTATAAAAATATTTATTTATACATATTTTTTTACAAATGTATTTTTAAAATTATTAATAAATATTTAATCTTAAGTGCATGCATGTTAAAAATGAGAAAAATTGATTAATTAAAAATGAGTATAATATTGAAAATTTTGATCAGTTTGATTAATATAAATCATTGAAAAAAATATATATATATATATATATAGAAATAAAGATGAATACATATTGATAATATTAAAACATAGTAAATATATATATATATATAATAATATAAATTTATTAAATTCTCAAAAAAATATTTGTGTGTATGTATATAAAAATGAATTAACTATTTATATGTCAAATCAATATAATACATTTGATCTATGTTAAATTTAAAAAACAAATGACATTCAATTATGTCCATTAATCGATCCAATTAGTCAGTATTTTTAATTTATATTAATTTTTAATTATAAACAATTATTTATTAAATATATTACTATTTAATTTAAATTATAAATAATATTTTTTATTTTATAAATAATATTCATATACATTAATATATATATATATATATATTTGTTGGTCGGAGTGGATACTCAAGAGGGGGGGTGAATTGAGTTCCAATTAAAATTTCTATTTTAAAAACTTTGTTTTAAAAAAACCCCTAAATAAAATACTGAATTAAACTATAGTGAATTTATATCAAATTAAAGGTTCTGTTGGGTTTTCAAGGGATTGATTATTTCCCAGTTAATCAAAACAGAAAGATTGATTAACTTTTGAAACCAACTTACTGATTTACAACTAATATAAACACTTGCGAATTTAATTATCAAAGTGACTTTAAAACAGTTTTGGTTTTAAAGTAATTAGCAGCGGAATAAAAGAATAACTTTGAAAGATATATCACAGCAGATATAACCAAGAGTTTCAGTCTCAAGCCGAGACTTAGTCCTCTCAAAACTTTATATAAAAGTGATCCACACCCTGGATCGGGGATTACAATAGTATACAACTGTCCAGGTCCAAGACCTCTACCACTGTTATCCGTGGGAAACAAAAACAACAGCAACCAGTTGTTCAGGTCACACGACCTCTACCACTATCCTAGTGGGAAATAAAATATGTAAGAGTGTTGAGTGAGGATTTACAAATCCTCCAGTTAAAGCACAGGAGACAGTGTGTGTGTAAAATACAGCATATAACACACACTTCTCAATATGTAAAAAGATAAATCACAGAGAAAATATTTAGAGTTTAGAAATGGATCTAGTGATTGTCGTGCAGTTCTGGACTCCTTTGATTGATCAGAATTCGCTCTGAGTCCTCTTCTGGTTTTTTTCTGGAAAACAGAGTATCGTTTGTTTCCTTGACTTCCAGGGGTAGAGACAGTCGATGAAGCTCTTGTGTTATGTTCTCATTCTCAGCTCTTCACTGGTACGTAGTGATTAATGAGTTCCTCATGTAAGTTCAGTCATCTCTTTTCATTCACACTCGGTTGTTCTTCCAGCACACCTTCTGGTTTGTATGTCTGTATTCATCTATGTCTACTTCTTTGTAGTAGCACATCCTTCCTTTATCTAAAGCACGTGCTCCGGAAAAAGATGATTTACTTTTTGCAGGTACGAGGTACGGTTCCCTGACATCCAATAGCACACATTAAATAAATGTCAGTGTATTAAAATATACCTGATATGACCGTTGGTTAGATTAAACAAAGATAAAGAAATTAAAGTAGTGTAGGGTTCTGTCTCTGGAACGGTAGTTCTTGATATCGGTAGACTTGTGTTACAGTAGGTGTTTGTAGGTCTGAGTATCGGTAGACATTTGTAACGGTAGACTTGTCTGTCGGTAGACTTTATGTATCGGTAGCGGTGGACTTGTAACAGTAGCAGTGGATCTGCCTTGTAACGGTAGTTGTGGCTCTTTTTAGGTAGACTTTGCATAACGGTGGACTTCAACATATCGGTAGCTGTCAACTTTGTTGTAGTAGTAACTGTCGACTTCATTGTATCGGTAGCATGCAGCGATGGACTTTGGGTATCGGTAGCTATACCAGTAGCTGTATCGGTAGCTCCCTTATAGCGGTAGCTCCAACATATCAGTAGACTTAACTGTATCGGTTGCTGTGAGCTGTAACGGTTGCTAGCTTGTAACGGTAGCTATATGTTCTAACGGTAGCTACTGTCTAACGGTTTCTCTACTCTGTATCGATAGCTAGTTTGTAATGGTAGCTGAAAACTGTTTGAGCATTCACTTCGCAGAATGAGTTAAGTCATAGCAAACATATATCTGATAATTCAAAAGACTTAATTTAAGCATAATGAAAGTAACAACATATATTAAAGTATATTTGGAATGTATTAAGCATAATCAAGATATAAAGAAAGTATGGTTGGGATTATCAAAACAAAATAAAGCCACTTAATTCCATAGAGTTCAACAATCTCCCCCTTTTTGATAATCACAACATATGCCAAAATAAAGTAATATCAGAGGAAAAATATATCAAAGTATGATATTAACAGTATAGTATCAGAGGAAAAATCTCAGTAATTGATATCAAAAATAGTATCAGAGGAAAAATATGAAAACAGGAATATATCAAGAAATAATGTAGTATCAGAGGAAAAAAAACAAGATTCTTTAGTTTGAAAAGATTCGCATATTCCTCCCCCTATCAATTTAACTACATGATTCTCCTCCAAAGTAGTGATTTTCTCCCCCTTTGTCCCCTTAGGTGAACAACATTCTCTCTCTCTCTCTGGGTACAGGTTTCCAATAATTTTCTCCCCCTTTGTGATTAACAAAAAGGAGGGTATCAGAGAAAAGAGAAGGACTAGGAAAGAAAATATACAGAGTAAAATAGATAGTGAAGAGAGGAATGAAGTATTGTATTGATAAGCAAAAAGATACATTGGGAAAATCAGAAAAGTACAAAAATACAATGAATCCCATCAAAAAAATGGATCTAGAAGCACTCAATCATCCTCTTGAACAGGCGTCTTTCCCTTGGGATCAGTAGAGGGTGCAGAGGTAGAGTCAGCAGGCTTGGGAATTCCTGGAAGAACCACTGTTGGATTAGCAACTGATACAGTATCAGATCTGTAATCTGTCTCTCTCTGAGGGATCAAAGGTGCCAAGCTCCTGATGGCTTGAACTAGAGTCAGTTGAGGAGTACTCCCAAAGGTAGATGGTGGAAGGGCAGGTGGTACAATAACTGGTCGAGCATCCACATGTAGGAAAGGCAGCAAGAGATTCCTGAAATCCATTATGATGCTTCCACCTCTCTCCATAGCAGATACAAAATCATCTCTGTTCTCAATAAATTTTTCCAAGGCAGGAGTAAGCTCCCTGAGCTTACTAACCTGTTCTCTAAAGGCTTGGGTAACTGGAGGTAACTTCATATTCTCAATCAAAAGCTTGAAATGGTTTGTCATTTGGTGCTTGGTATAAACCTTGTCAAAATAAGCATCCACCTTATTTTTTATTGCCTCTTGAGAAGCAGTAGTTGCCCGCAGGTGATCACGAACAAAACTACTAACTTCCCTAGTGGTAGAAAGAATCTGAGTATCGAATGCACCACTAGGACTGGCCTTAGCCAATTCTTCCTGAATAACAGTGCGGATCTGGTCAAGGTTCATACTTGTGCTGGATGAGGGAAGAGGTTTCATTGAGAAGGCCACTGTCTCCTTGAAAGATTGAGTCAGAATACTAACTACCTTCTAAACAAGTTCATCCTGACTGTTCAGATGTTCTTTGACTGACTTCTTAAAGGCCTAAAAAACTTACACAAACTTTTTGACCACTTCTTTGATATAAATAATGTCAGTGTGCACTTGGGTTTGAGAACTGTTCATTGTAGTCAGAGAAGCAATCGATTGTCTCAAAGCAACTACATCTCTTGTCCAACTCTCAATCTGAGTGTGGCACACCTTAAGTTCATCTACCATTTCTTTCACAGGACTGGACACACTACATCCAATGGATAAATCAAGGGATTACTCCACGCTTTTCATCTCTTAAACCATACTTTTCTTCATATCTTCCATTGATTCTCTTATTGCTTCTTTCAATTCAACTTTTAAAGACTTAAGGTCCTCCTTGGTTGCCACATTTTCAGCCACAGTGGGTAAGGTAACTGATTCCTTTTGGGGTTGGTCTTCCTCATCAGAATCTCCAAAAGAAAGTCCAAGAATTATATAACCGAGATCTGATGTCCAACCTTAAATGTCATATAATACTGATACTGAGCCAAGATTCTCTCCCTCACTTGGAACATTCTCCTAAGGTATCTCTTCTAACTGTTCTTCCTGAGGTAATTCTGCAATTTCCTCTACAACCACAGCAGATTCAATATCCATTTGATCTGAGTCATTAATGACTCTCTCATCAATAGGTGTTGCTGCTACTTCTTCCTGATCAGCCACTGTCCTGACTGTACTGACTATTAGAGGACTCAAACTGAGCTCTTTTTCAACATTCTCCTCATCATCTGCTTCACCATCAGCCTCCTTTTCTCCATGATCAGATTCGGTTGTCTCATCCTCCTCAGAGGTGTCCTTGAAAACATACTGGCATGCTTCTTATCCTTCTTCTGTAGTCTTTGTATCATTGTCCTTCAAGACAGTTTCTCTCTTTGGTAGTTCTTTTGGAGGGTTGGCTGCTCCATAAGAAATAACTTGATGCACAGGACTATGGGGTAAGTCTGGGTCTCCTCCTTCCTCTACTGATGTCTCTTCCTCCTCAGCTTCACCATCATTGTAGACTATTTCTGGCTCATCTGGTCCAAGAATAGGATCTCTCACATCCTTTGGTCTAGACGGATGATCCACAGGAGTGAATTTGTCATAAATTTTTCCATCATCATTTACCCATGATTTCTTCCAAGGATTCCAGCTGACTTTCATGTATTTACAGACAGTTATTGTAATACAGAAGTTATCCTTAACCACTACCATCTCATCCTGAGGTCCAGCTATCTCCTTCACTTTCAGCATCACAGAAATTAGCTTTGAGAAAAACAAGGAATTTGATTTTGACTTCGGTCTAGTCATCTCTTCCACTTGAACCATAATCAATCTACAAAGATTGATTCTCACACTGTGCTTCAGCAAGTATAACAGATATATGTCTTGGAATCTCAAAGTGGCAAAGTCTCCTCTTCTTGGACTAACAACATGCTGAATAAATTTAAACAACAGCTTATCTTCTCCTACCATCTCTACAGCAATCACCTTTCTAGGGGTCTCATTCCCTGTAAGCTCCAGAAAAGCATCTTCATATTGAAATACATCACTGGTTGAAGGTACATACTTTGAGTAAAATGCATAATCTCCTTCATGGGGAACTCTTAAGTTCCTAGCCCATTCCACTGAAGTAAAAGATACTTCCTGACCATTTACCACAGAAATCATTCTGCTTTCTTCTTCAGATTTTTCAAAATGAACGAATTCGTAGAACTATTTCACCAGTCCTTGATAATAAGGTCCGTTGTTGTTCATGAAGCATTCTAGCCAACCTTGTTCTTCTAACACTCTAAGAACCAAGGACTTTCTCTCCATAAGCCATTCTTCACACACCTCTTTTTCGACAACAATCTCACGCTTCGATAGGTGCGGGTTTACTGGTCTTCTCTGAGTTACACTTCCACTTACACTTCCACTGGCATCAGTACTAGCTACTTTTTGTCTCTTCGCTATCGGAACTTCACTTCCATCAGTCATCTGAGGTCTCTTGACGTGGGCCATTATGGATTTGAGGCTAGGGTTCTGAAGGTCGAGAGGTTTAGGTTTAGGAGAATTCGAGCAGACAGGTTCGCGGTGAGATTGAGTGAGTCTAGTTCGAGTTTTAATATCCTTTAGGATTCATAAATCGAATAAATCATAAATAAAATAAACAACGGTTCGATGACTCGGCTTTACAGAATAATACAGCGCGCAAATGTACCGGTAAAGTCTTCTAATGGTAAGGTCTCCCTAACGGTGAGGTCTCCCTAACAGTGAGGTCTCCCTAACGGTGAGGTCTCCCCAACGATGAGGTCTCCCTAACGGTGAGGATTCTATAACGGTGAGGATTCTCTAATGGTTTAAGGGTAAGTTATCATTCCTAATTCGTGTCTAATGAAACTTAATCTTTCTGAACTTAAAGGCTTAGTTAAAATATCAGCTAATTGAAGTTCAGTGCCTATAAACTCAAGTGTTATATCACCTCTTTGATAATGATCTCTTAGAAAATGGTGTCTAACATCAATATGTTTAGTTCTAGAGTGAGACACAGGGTTCTTAGAGATATTAATCGCACTAGTGTTGTCACAGTTGATTGAAACATGTTTAAAGTCAAATCCATAATCCAATAGTGTGTATTTCATCCACAGAATCTGTGCACAGCAACTACCAGCAGCTATATACTCTGCTTCAGCAGTAGACAATGCAACTGAGTTCTGTTTCTTACTACACCATGATACTAGGGACTTTCCAAGTAAATGACATGTTCCAGATGTGCTCTTCCTATCTAACTTACAGCCAGCAAAATCAGCATTTGAATAACTTGTTAAGTCAAAATATTGTCCTTTTGGATAAAACAAACCTAAATTCATAGTACACTTAAGATATTTAAAAATCCTTTTAACAGCCAGTAAGTGTGATTCTTTAGGATTAGCTTGAAATCTAGCACACATACAAACACTAAACATAATATTAGGTCGACTAGCAGTAAGATAAAGTAAACTCCCAATCATACCTCTTTAATTAGTTTGATCAACTGGTTTCCCAGATTCATCAACATCCAATTTACAGGTGGTACTCATAGGTATATCACTTTATTTAATACTATCCAAACCAAAACGTTTTAACAAATCTTTAGTATATTTACTTTGATTTAAAATAATACCATCTTTAGTTTGAATGATTTGAAAACCAATAAAATACTTAAGCTCTCCCATTAAGATCATTTCAAACTCATTTTGCATAACTTCTGAAAAATTAGTACATAAAGAATTTTTAGAAGATCCAAAAAAAATATCATCAACATAGATTTGTACTATTAATACATCTTTTGAAATCCTTTTTATAAAAAGAGTGGGATCACCAATTCCTTTTGAAAATCCTTTTGAAATAAGAAAGTTTGAAAGTCTTTCATACCAAGCTCTTGGAGCTTGTTTTAAACCATATAAAGCTTTAGAAAGTTTAAAAACATGATTTTGAAAATGAGGATTTGAAAAACCAGGTGGTTGTTCTAAAAAAACATCTTCAACAATAAAACCATTTAGAAAAGCACTTTTCACATCCATTTGATATAACTTGAAATTCAGATGTGATGTATAAGCAAGTAAGATCCTAATAGCCTCTAATCTAGCTATAGGTGCAAAGGTTTCTTCATAGTCAATCCCTTCTTCTTGATTGTAACCTTGTGAAACTAGCCTAGCTTTGTTTCTAATGATGTTTCCAGATTCATCAACTTTGTTTCTAAACACCCATTTTGTGCCTATGGTGATAGTGTCCTTAGGTATTTCTACTAATTTCCAGACTTTGTTTCTTTCAAATTGATTTAGTTCCTCTTGCATATCCATTACCCAAAATTCATCATTGATAGAATCATTGACATTTTTAGGTTCTAACTGTGAAAGAAAAGCTTGATGTTCAACCTGATTTCTTAGAGAAGCTCTAGTCTGTGTTCCTCTATCTAGATTTACTACAACAGCATCTAAAGGATGGTTCTTTAGAATCCTAGTTGGTCTTGAAAAGGTAGGGCTAGAGATTTCAGGTTCATCAACAGGTTGGGTTTCAACAGGAGCAGGTTCTAGGAAATTTCCAGAACTGGACGTTTTAACTATAGGTCCACTGTCTTTATCATTAAGGTTCAAAATAGAGAGATCATCTTCAATATTTTCAAGAGAGGTCTTAGGTTCATGTGGATCAGTTTCATCAAACTTGATGTGAATAGATTCTTCCAAACATTTGGTTCTCTTATTAAAAACTCTATAGGGTTTACTAGAAGTAGAGTAACCTAGGAAAATTCTTTCATCACTCTTGGATGCAAACTTGTCAATATTATCTTTAGTATTAAGAATAAAGACTTTGCAGCCAAAAACTTTAAATTAGTTAACCTTAGGTTTCCTATGGTTCCATAACTCATAAGTGGTCCTCTTAAAAACAGGTCTAATCAAGACTCTATTAATAACATAACAAGCTGTATTTACAGCTTCATCCCAAAAATAAACAGGTAGGTCATACTCATTAAGCATAGTTCTAGAAATTTCTTGCAGGGTTCTATTCCTTCTTTCTACAACACCATTCTGTTGAGGTGTCCTCGGGGCAGAGAAATTGTGACTATACCCATTGTGTGAGCAGTAATATTCAAACTCATGATTTTCAAACTCACAGCCATGATCACTTCTCAGGGTTCTAATCCTAAGTCCACTAAGGTTCTCTACAGACTTGGAGTATTTTACAAAGAAAGAACAAGCTTCAATTTTGTGAGCTAGAAAATATACCCAAGTATATCTAGAATAGTCATCTACAAGAACATAGACATAATGCTTCCCATTTAAACTAGAAACTCTAGAAGGTCCAAATAAATCCATGGGAACCAACTCGAGAGGTTGAGAAGTTGACACTTCCTTCTTTGATTTAAAAGAAACTTTATGTTGATTTCCCTTTCGACAGGGATTACAAACTTTGTCTGCTGGAAATTCAAGTTTGGGTAGGTCTCTAACTAAGTTCTTCATAGAAAGTTTTATAAGTGAATGCACATTGCAGTGTCCTAATATTCTTTTCCAAAGCCAAGACTCTTTATGAAAAGAATTTAAACAAGTAATATTTTTCTTAGCTAAAGAATTTAAATCAACAGTATAAAAATTTTCATTTCTCAAAGCAGCAAACACTAAAACATTTTTAGAATTGAAAACATTGCAAGAATCATTTTCAAATTTAACATAAAAACCATCATCACATAACTAAGAAATACTTAACAAATTGTATTTAAGTCCATCAACAAACAAAACTTTAGAAATCAATACTGAGTCAGTGTTACCAATCTGGCCTAAGCCGATGATTTTTACTTTAGAATTATCACCAAAGGTGACAAAACCTCCATCAACTCTGACTAAGCTTTTAAAGCATGAGAAGTCTCCTGACATATTTCTTGAACATCCACTGTCCAAGTACCAGGTCTTTTTACAGGAGATCTTTAGGCAGGTTCCTTACAAAACAGATTTAAACAGGAAATGATTTTGGTACCCAGATTTTCTTGGGTCCAGACAGGTTAGCCAATAACACTTTAGGTACCCATATTTGTCTAATGGGTCTCATAAAATTTCTAGAATCAACAGATTTTGAAAGATGACCCTTATTAGATCCATATATATGAATATAAATAGTTGAATCATATGAAGTTCCAGAGCTAGCTACATTTTGTTCAGATTTAGGAATGAATCTAGTTTGGGTAATTTTCCTTTGTCCAGGTTGGTATCCTATACGAGTAGTGTATCTAGGTTCTATTTTCTTACCTAGCAATTGAGTAAGAGTATCTTTACCATTGGTAAATTTCTCTAAGTCTTTCTTGAGTTTCTCATTAGATAATTTTAGTTCAGTATTCTCTTTAAGCAACTGATCATTCTTTTCTACTTCAATATCAAGATCAGATTTATGTTTAACAGTTAAAGCATACTGTTTCTTTAAACCTTTGTATTTGTCTTTCAGCTCATTACAGGTTTCTTCTAACATATCACAATATTCAAACAGTTCATATTTAGACATGTTATCACATTCAGAATCATCTCCAGAATAATATGAATTTAAAGCAGGAGTTTCTGAAGTTACCTCAGAAGTGTTTGTCATAAAACACATGTTTGCCTTATTTCTGTGTTCAGTTTCAGAAACATTAGATTCAGTGGAGTTGTCCTCAGAAGCACTCCAAGTAGCCTTCATGGATTTCTTGTACTTATTTTCCTTTTATTCATACTTCTTCTTGTATTTTATCTTTGGATAGTCTTCTTTTATGTGTCCTTTCCTTTTTCACTCATAACAGAAAACTTCATCTGATTTATCAGGCTTCTTCCAATCCTTTTTCCAATGTCCTTTGTTGTCATACTTACCTTTGTAGTTTGACTTTCTGAAAAACTTCTTCTTCCTATAAAACTTTTTAAATCTTCTGGCAATGTGATCCATCTCAGCATCACTGTCAGAATCACTCTCATTATCTTCATAGCTTGAACTTTCATTTATAATGTGAAGCTTTTCCTTATCCTTGTTCTTTGAAGTTGTAGTTTTGAAGGCAACAGACTTCCTTCTAGGTTCATCTTCTTCTTCTTTGTTCACCTTGACTTCCTCTTCATACATCATCAGTTTTCCAATTAATTATTTGATTGGCAGTTCTCCAATGTCACACAATTCTCTAATTGAGACAGAAGTTCCTCTCCATCTTTCAGTTAGACATCTCAGAATTCTCATGATTTGTTCCTTTGCTGTAACATCCTTTCCCAGAGAAGTCATTGTGTTGACAATTTCATTGAACCTGAGATACATGTCAGAAATGGTTTCATCAAGCTTAATCTTAAAATTATCATACTTAATATTATAGGTGTTCAATCTCATCTCCTTAACATTAGTTGTTCCTTCATGAGAAACAGCTAAGGTATCCCAAATTTCATAAGCAGTTTTACAGGCAGATATTCTATTAAATTCCTCATCTCCTAGAGCATATTACAAAGCATTCATAGCTTTACAATTATTATTATAGGCTGTCTTAGTAGCTTCATTCCAAGTAGTTCTAATAGTAGTAGGAATTTTGTATTTAGATTCTATAGTAGTCCAAATATCAAAACCCATGCTCTCTAAATGAATTTTCATCTTGATTTTCCACTGAGCATAGTTAGTGCCATTGAAAAATGGTGGTATATTGGTATCAACACCATCAACTCTATTTTCCATGATAACTAAATTAAATAAAAGATTTTAAAGAGATAAAAATTTAGAAATAACAGAAATTTTAAGAACTTTAAAATACAACTAAAATCACAGTTGAAAAATAGAGTACTTTTAGAAAATATTTAAACAACCTCTGATACCAAATTTTGGTCGGAGTGGATACTCAAGAGGGGGGGTGAATTGAGTTCCAATTAAAATTTCTGTTTTAAAAACTTTGTTTTAAAAAAACCCCAAATAAAATACTGAATTAAACTGTAGTGAATTTATATCAAAGTAAAGGTTCTGTTGGGTTCTCAAGGGATTGATTATTTCCCAGTTAATCAAAAAAGAAATATTGATTAACTTTTGAAACCAACTTACTGATTTACAACTAATATAAACACTTGAGAATTTAATTATCAAAGTGACTTTAAAACAGTTTTGGTTTTAAAGTAATTAGCAGCGAAATAAAAGAATAACTTTGAAATATATAGCACAGTAGATATAACCAAGAGGTTTAGTCTCAAGCCGAGACTTAGTCCTCTCAAAACATTAAATAAAAGTGATCCACACCCTGGATCGGGGATTACAACAGTATACAACTGTCCAGGTCCAAGACCTCTACCACTGTTATCTGTGGGAAACAAAAACAACATCAACCAGCTGTTCAGGTCACACGACCTCTACCACTATCCCAGTGGGAAATAAAAGATGTAAGAGTGTTGAGTGAGGATTTACAAATCCTCCAGTTAAAGCATAGGAGACAGTGTGTGTGTAAAATACAGCATATAACACACACTGCTCAATATGTAAAAAGATACATCACAGAGCAAATATTTAGAGTTTAGAAATGGCTCTAGTGATTATCGTGCAGTTCTGGACTCCTTTGATTGATTAGAATTCACTCTGAGTCCTCTTCTAGTTTTTGTCTGGAAAATAGAGTATCGTATGTTTCCTTGACTTCTAGGGGTAGAGACAGTCGATGAAGCTCTTGTGTTATGTTCTCGTTCTCAGATCTTCACTGGTAAGTAGTGATGAATGAGTTCCTCATGTAAGTTCAGTCGTCTCTTTGCATTCACACTCGGTTGTTCTTCCATCACACCTTGTGGTCTGTATGTATTCATATATGTCTACTTCTTTGTAGTAGCACATCCTTCCTTTATTTAAAGCACGTGCTCTGGAAAAAGATGATTTACTTTTTGCAGGTACGAGGTACGGTTCCCTGACATCCAACATCACACATTAAATAAATGTCAGTGTATTAAAATATACCTGATATGACCGTTGGTTAGATTAAACAAAGATAAAGAAATTAAAGCAGTGTCGAGTTCTGTCTCTAGAACGGTAGTTCTTGATATCAGTAGACTTTTGTTACAGTAGGTGTCTGTAGGTCTGAGTATCGGTAGACATTTTTAACGATAGACTTGTCTGTCGGTATACTTTATGTATTGGTAGCGGTGGACTTGTAACAGTAGCGGTGGCTCTGCCTTGTAACGGTAGTTATGGCTCTTTATCGATAGACTTTGCATAACGGTGGACTTCAGCATATCGGTAGCTGTCAACTTTGTTGTAGCAGTAACTGTCGACTTCATTGTATCGGTAGCATGCAGTGATGGACTTTGGGTATCGGTAGCTGTACCGGTAGCTGTATCGGTAGCTCCCTTATAGCGGTAGCTCCAACATATCAGTAGACTTAACTGTATCGGTCGATGTGAGCTGTAACGGTTGCTAGCTTGTAACGGTAGCTATATGTTCTGACGGTAGCTACTGTCTAATGGTTTCTATACACTGTATCGGTATCTAGTTTGTAACGGTAGCTGAAAACTGTTTGAGCATTCACTTTGCAGAATGAGTTAAGTCATAGTAAACATATATCTGATAATTCAAAAGACTTAATTTAAGCATAATGAAAGTAACAACATATATTAAAGTATATTTGGAATGTATTAAGCATAATCAAGATATAAAGAAAGTATGGTTGGGATTATCAAAACACAATAAAGCCACTTAATTCCAGAGGGTTCAACAATATTTAATATATACTATTTATTAACATTATAAATAATTATTTAATTAATAAAATGTTTAATATTTTTCTCAATTTATTTATTTTTTATTTTTATTTGTTTAATTTATAGTTTACATATATCTATATGTTTAATATATAATATTTATAATTTATATATAGTATAATCAATTTATTCATTTTTTAGAATAATTACTTAATTAATAAAATTTATAATATTGTTTTCATAAATTCATTTTAATTTATTATTTGTTTAATTATTTTATTTTATTCATACTTTTATCAATGATAAAAAATGATCATATCATATTCCTTTATGGGTGCTAAAAATAAATTGCTAATAAAGGGTGTCCTTTATCAGCACTAGACATAAAGCACTGATAAAGGACACCCTTTATCAGTGCTAACAAATTGCGCTAATAAAGGGTTCCTTTTATCAGGGTTAGAAAAAAAGTTCTAATAAAATATACCCTTTATGAGAACTTGTTTTAGTGCTGATAAAGGGTGTCTTTATCACCACTTTTTTCTAGCATTGATAAAGGCCAACACTATTAAAGGTTTGTTTTCTAGTAGTTTAGGTTACATAGATTTCATAACCTTGAAGTCCATCAGAATCGGATCACATGAGACTTCAATAAAAAGGTATTACTCCATTAATTCCCCCAAGTAGAACTGGTATTGTCCCTTAGGATCCCAATGATACCATGAAAGAAGCCTCCAATTTTAGAACCCAAATGAGAAGGACCTTACATTATATATAAGGTCTATCATAATGGAGCCTACTAATTTTCCACAATTCATGGGGAATGTGTCATACCCCCCACCAAGGAGATATTGATCAAGAAATACTTTTTATATATTTCATTAAGCACTTCAAAACCTGGTTGTATGATGTTAAACTATAAAATATTTTCCTGGTTATATGACATTAAATTACATGGTCTTATCCTGGTAGAAAGACATTAAACTACATAGAATTTGAGGTATTATCAATAAGACATTAAACTACATGATTCCCTTTGTTCTGATCACATGAAGTTAATTTGTATGGAGACATCCTCACAACATGAAATTAAAATACATGAAATATCATCTTGACCACATTAAGATAAACTATATGGAGTCATCCTAGTATCAAGATGTTAAACCGCATAGTCTCCCAAGTCCTAACCACATGACATGAAACTGTACGGATACATATTTACCATATCACTGTAAACTTAATGGCTAAAGTCCTCACCACAGGATAGTAAATTTCATATAAAACATCATCTCACAGACGAATCAACACACACGATCCCAATCTATGTGAAGGATGGATGAAATTTCCCCATCAATGTGCAAGAGTTATCCCTAAAAAGGGAGTTTCTCATTTGAGAAATATGTGTGTCTTGATTCATACCATTTTTTGGTAGTTAGTATTTCTAAACCTCTAGTATTGGGCCCATCCACAACCTTCCTTTTCCATCACATTGGGTGATCCATGTCCTTACCGAAAGATGTTAAACTTCACAGCTAATTCCCTTTCTGCGTGAATTTAAACTGTACGGGTTTTATAGAACTATGAAAAAATTGATTCTCATTTTCAATGTGATACATAGGGATTCCTCAATCGTATATCTTGTTCCATCTACCAAATGATACAAAATTCCCCTATCCTATCCTTAATTTCCTCTGTATAGTGAGAGGAACCCTTCCCATTCCTTGTTTCTCCCACCAAGAATAGATCACGTGAGCTTAGGAATTTTAGTAAGCGCTTCCCCACACAAAAAAAACATAGAATCTTGTGATAGGATCATCTTGGTCCTAAATGTATGACTATAGAAGGAATATCATGAGTCATTACCACATTATGTTAAACTACATGGTTTATGTCCCTTGCATGATATAAAATTGTACATTCTTGTGGACCTTTCCCGAGAGGACCACCATTGTGGGTATTGGCCTCATACCACACCTTCATTCAAGAACTATGTATGACTTGATTACTGACATTAGAAAATATGTATTGATACCCATACCTTCAATACTGGGTTCAGTCACAACAAATATAAAAATACCCCTCTATACGTATAAGCTAGACTTTCACAAGAAATTCATTCCTCAATAACTAGGTTTAGATTTATTCATATTACCATATCATATATAGTGACACCCATAATCCCATCCTTGGGTCCAACCATAATTCCCATTTTCACATCAGGAAGTCCACATCCTTGATGAATGATGTTAAACTGCATGGTTTCTCAATAACTACATGAGGATTGATTCCTATCATCACAAGATATGTAGTGATGCATGGATCTCTAATATTGGTTCCAGCTACAACAATCAACAAAAACAATTCCCACCATTGTATATGGTTTAGATCTATGTAGATATTTTCTCATTCAAGAACTACTTGTGAATTTATTCATGTCATCATATGATATGTAATCACACACAGATCTCCCATCCTAGGCCCAGCTATAAAAACTGATAAAACAAATGCACCCCAACAGCATATGGGTCGAATATAAAAGCCCATTTTACCTATATATGAGCCAAATATGTGTACGTATTTCTTATGTATGCAATATTTTGTGCACAATGTTTTCACATTGGTTCCCATGTCCTTACCACATGACGTTAAACTGAAAGTAAAATGTCCTGGTCACATGACATTAAAACCACACTAAAATATGTCCTTATTTAATTATGATAGAATGAATGAAAAAATATAGGTACCTCATGAAGTTAAATAGCATGAATAAAATTCCCACTACATGAAAATATTTTGTACATTTCATCCCCCAATTTTCATCCTCTATCAATAGACCATAAGGGCCTTACCCCAGTCATCCAAAGTACAGGGTGCTTCATCCATCCTTTAAGTAATTACCAAATATAAATCATACTTCATGTCTTGAGTTCCTTGGGTTTCCAAACTCATCCATGGACCTTTGAAAAGATA
This sequence comes from Viscum album, assembly GCA_963277665.1. NCBI lineage: Eukaryota > Viridiplantae > Streptophyta > Magnoliopsida > Santalales > Viscaceae > Viscum > Viscum album. The sequence continues at coordinate 1,948,003,454 of OY728119.1, forward strand.
CCTAGCTTCAAGGGACCCTTTGTTTTAATATTCATGTATGCATATGGCTCTTACATATGTGCATATGTTCTTAAACCAAATGTGTCACTCTAATAAAATAGAATTTATGACCCTTCTGAGACCTAACATCACTATTGAAGAAGTTAAAACCTCATTATGATATGAAGTACTCCCGGTATGATTGTCCCATATCATTACTCATGACTTGAGAACCTCAATCTATAATTAATAATATTTCTATCTCCTGCTCAAAATGATGTTGGTGTACTCTTGACCCTGGGTATCCTAATTGAGATTTGTATATCACCGCTATATTAGGTCCATATATTTCATGAACTCAAACAACATACACTTTGGTCAAAGTTGTATGACCTTAAACTCTAGTATATAATGGTCCAAATCGCAAGACCATAAACATCAAGAGAAAGAGATACAAAACATGTCCGGTTAAAAACCTACAAAGGGAGTCCTGATCAAAAGTTAAGTCTTCACTCGCTAAACTAGTCATCTATAGATTTTAGGAAAAAATAGGGAACATATAAATATGGAATAAATATAATATGGTCTACTTTATAGCCCTATTAAATTCCATGATATATTCACTGGACCCTCTGGTTCAAAAAAAAGTTATAGTAAGGTTTTTTTACATCTCATTGTAGTGAGAGTATGTTCACTAGGAGGTGAAAAATGAATATTGTGCTCAAACCCTTATTGGATATTACACTTTTTACAAATAACATATAATGATTTGACTGCCTTGGATCACAAAAATCATTCATAGACCTTGGAAAAGATACTGATCTTCAAGTAACCCTCTCCTTAACTATTCTTGTATGCTTAAGGCTCATGAATATGAACATATGGTCATCATACAAATGTGTCACTCTATAAAAAAGGTCTTTCTAATATTTGTGATCCATGACGTTATTGTGGAAGAACCCAAAACCTCATCTTGTTTTGGATCATTCTCAGTATGATTATCCCATATCATCCTCCTAACTCGATAATATTGAACCATGACTTACAATTTACTTACAAAACTATCCAAGCGGATTTAACATCCTTGACATTACATCACTGTGTTTTTTACCCTTTATTACGGTCGGAATGTGACACTACATTCCCAAACCTTTGATGGACCACACCTTGTGATTCAAAAACACATAGAATAGGGATAGATATTCAAAATTAAAATATAAACTTCCCTAGGGTGATAGAACCCTTCCTGGATAGATTTCCTCCTATAACCAACCTCGTCATCTGGATTTTTGAGTCTTAAAAAATAATTCATGGCCCTCAAAAATGAGAGGACGTCATTTTTCTTGGCCACGCTATTGATTCATAAGGGATATGACCTACCAACTAAAGGTATCTCCTCCTTTCTTGAAAGGATCTTCAATCCTTGTAAGACCTGGAAACACTGCGGTGGAACCTGGAACCTCAAAATTTTATAGGTAATCCTCGGCATGTCTTCCCCATATCATATTTACAGACTCTAACTATTTGGTTATAATTTACATCACCCTTATTCAAACTATCTAGGTGGTCCTAGCATCCCTATTATTTCTCCCTCAACCGATTTTATCCCCATAAGCCTTCCATGACCCTTGGAAAAGAGTGTAGGTACCTTTGATTTGAAATTATACAAATGTATAATGGATTTGACCAACCAATCAGAGGCATCTCCTCCTTACAGGAAAGAATATTTAATCCTTGTGATCCTCAGCAACACCATTAAAGAACCCAGTATCATCATATGTTTTGGATCATTCTTGGAATGTCTGCATCATACCTCATGATCATCGATAGGGTCCAAGCTAAAATAGCCTAAACTACAAAAATAAAATATCTAAGCTAAAAGACCCTAAACTACAGTGATAGAAGGTTTGAGATAAAAGGCCCTAAACTAAAGAGATAGAATGTCCAAGATAAAATATCCTAAACTAGAGTGATAGAATTTCTGAGCTAAAAGACCCCAAACTACAATGAAAGACGGTATGTGATAAAATACCCTAAACTATAGTGATAGAAGGTTTGAGCTAAAAGACCCTAAACTACATCATAAAATTTATTTATTCAGAAAGAACATGTAAGGCCCACCATATGGCCTTAGAAAAAATCAAAATACTCTCTTCAATCCTATCATCTTCAGAAAAAGATATATCACTCTCCCTTTGGGACATGTATTCTACCCAATTATCCGTCTTCAACTTAGGTTACCTCAAGATAACTAGAAAAGATATATCAATAAATAATCTCATATTGGTGGGAATTTATGAGCATTTATCAAGAAAAATCTATTATAATATTAATATTCAATACCAAGCATTCATTTTTACTTGATATTTTGAAAGGGATGGGTGTTGTTGGTGATTCATATAATATTGGATCAGTGAAAATTCAATCATATAGTGAATAAAGAAAAACTTGACAATAACATCTAAAGTTCATAAAATTAATTTAATGATATAGCATGAAAGAGGAAGAATCTCTAAATTTTAGAGTCTCTCCAAGAATCCCAAAAAAAATAAAGTGCATATCAATGGTTGAACTACAATAAACTTAAATCAGATGAGATGGAAAAGTAGTCCATAGTCTGACTAGAAGAGAAAATTGAATGATGAAGTGTCGCTCATCCTTCCTCTTCTTCTACTTCCCTAGGATGGAGAGTCTCAACTAAAGTAGTGGGCTCCTCAATTATCTTTTCAGCAGTTTACAATGAGGATGATGATGTTTAAATTTCAGACCTCTAGTGAGATATGATTTTCTCATATCTTGGTATTTTCATGGTCTAGGCATCCATCTGGGTATGTAGTCTAGATAAAAACCATAGGCTCTACTCCATTCCCTCTAATGTCATCCTTATATCCTCAGTAAGGGAATATCATCTTTAAAAACATATAATCCCCTCTCATTAGTGACCAAATCATGTCGAATAGGATAATTTGTTTCATGATTTCATAAAGTGGCTAGAAATAAAAACCATTTATCCAAAAGTCATTAAAAATATGATGAAGGTGTTCCCCGTTATTATAAAATGTTTCCAAATGGGTCTCTGTAATCAATGTTTGAATCTACTACCAGATCAGCCTATGTCTTTTCAGAGACTCTATGATTGATAAGATAGGCACACCAAAAGAAGTAACAATTGGATTTGATAGAAAGGAAACAGAATATGAGGCCTCATATACTCTTCTCTAAATAGAGGTATCACTGGTCACTTGCACTAGATTGATGATTTCCTCAATAGATTCGGTCCCACTATTGGGATGTTCATCGTAAGAACAATGTTTCTTCCTCAAAGTCTCACCCAAATCATTAATCCACTATGTCTTTGTTATAGGCAGAGGGGTTAGTGAGGAAAATAAACTATCTACATGATGAAGTAGTCATATTAACACCCCACCTGGGTTGGCTACCACCTATTCCTATGCATATTACTAGGTATAAAAGTCATGATCATAAGTAGGAAGAATAATAATTTCATCATCAGTATCTTCACACACCAACATCATCCAAAGTTTTTAGATGATTCCAGGGTGTCACTATCCTCATAAACCTTCCAAAGAAAGAGGGGAGACCCTTTGGGTATAGCCAAACAGACTATAAAACTGATAAGGTGTGTATGGTTTGAATATGATCAGCACATCCACCCTTACTATAAGAACCCAGTCATGAAGTGAGATCTTATATGACCTCTCATTAAAAGAAATGCTTCCATTTTCAAATATTGGCCAATTAATTGCGTTATATGGGGAAAAATAAAAGATATAACATCATCTCAAGGTGTCTCTAACCTCATAAGGGCTCAATGACATAGCCTCATCCCCAAAAATGTTCAGTAGTCTGGGATAACATAAGGCATCAGGTATCCTAGTGGCATTATAGTATTCATAGTAGTGGAAATGATCCCATATCCATCCAAATAAAAATTATAAAGGATCACTAATTCTATATGGGATTATTCCTTGTTGATTGTGGCCAAGGAGTTTTTGAAGGAGTTCAAGGGTTAGCATCGCTGGATTAAGGCACCACCCTTCCTCTAACCATGCTTTCATCACCAGTGTGCTGACACAGATTCATGAATGCACATCCCCAGATGGGAAAACCATTCATTCATGAACATAGACATAAAATATTCCATCCTAAGGCTTGGATAGATCTTCGAGTTCACTATATATCCCCATGAAGTATGATCTCCAGCTTCCAAATTATCCAAATATGAGGAAACACTATCACAAACTTACTAGAAATGGCACTAATGGGGGAATATGGTAGTTTTCCTAACTTCAATATAGAAAAGAAAAATTTGTATCCAGTCCTTGAATAAGATAAGTGATTGCATAGTAATAACCTTTATCATCTTATCCTTCATGACGATGAAAATTTTCCTCATCGGGACTGGAGTCTGTGAATGTTTTCCCCATACATTTGTTGTAGGAACTCATCATAAATCTCTCTAAGAGGGGGATCCCACAAAGTTGGTAGATATCCCATAGGATTATGCCTACTTCACCATGTAAAATTGGAATGTGTAGGTACCAGGACACAAACAACTGATCTACTTCCAAGGAATATTGGGCTTCTGATAGATAATGAATTGGTAGATCCATGCTACTTTATAAATATGGATCATGTATAACTGGTCATAAAACTCTGAGAATAATTTCCTAACCAAGAATTTTCACACCAAATCATTAAAAAAATTACCCTCAAGATGGAGATCCCATTTCATGCTCCATATTCTTCCTGAATTCATCATAAAAGATAAATGTAAACTCATATAGTTCTGAGAAATAGGCTAATGAGAAAAATTACATCCATCTAGACCTAAGGGGGAGTTTTTTAATATATATATATGTGTTAAATCCTAGGGTTGATCTGTGACTAGCTAGACTTACTCAAAAATTTACATATGAATGTAGTGAGAATAATTTTACACCCATAAAGATATAATATTGATGTCTGAAGGAGGGATGACAACATTGTCCAGTAAACCGAACCCATATAGAGGAATTCGGTGAGATAGAGGATAATCCTGAATCTCAGATGATATGAACCTATTCAAAATATAGTTATCAGAATACACATGATATTAGGGTTTAGTATTGCAGTTTCTATCAATTATTTCCCTTTTATTGGATGTAAACAAAGATTTATGAGAATCGAAATTCATCTAAACAAAATCAAGTGGAATATGTTAAATAGATAAAATAAAATATTCTCAATGCAAAGGCATAATCCAATAGCATTATGCACATCAGATGAATCATCAAAGGAATTCAATAATAGCCTAATGGGACCATGAATAGGATAAAATGTGAAGATCTCATGCATCACATAAACCCTTAAATCATTATGAAATTTCACAACTCCTTAGAAGAATCATGATTGTGTGTCCTGGAAATGGTCATTTGATCCACATGATAACCAAAAGATCATGCGATCAATATTGAAGATCCCATAAAACCCAAAAAATGATCACAAATACTCACAGAATAATTTAAAACAATTTAAGAGATGTAGTTGTTAACTTTTTCTGAGAAAGATCCTGAGCACAAGCAAGCTGCAGAACAATTCTCACAGAACAAGATCACAAAAATTTATCACAACCAAGCCTTGTGGAATGGTATAGAGATAAGGTAATGTGATGGAATATGGGTGAGAGATACAGAGGAATGAGTATATGATATGATAATCTCTATCCCCTCCCCAATTTATAGGGCATCTCATGGGATACCAAATGTCACTCAGGAGACCATGTGTCGCATAAGTTGCTGATTCATGGAAATTCCAAAGACTCGGGAAAACATTTAATTTTACTAGATCTAATTCCATATCCTCATAGATGTCTCTCCAGAGGGGGGAATTATTTGAATCCTGCCAAATGAGCATCAAAAAATTCACAATGGAATAAATACATGAATATGAGTATTATTTCCCCCCACAAAGAAAAGGAATAATAAGGTTGTTAAAGACATTAATATCATGTTAACCCCTAGTAGACACATGATCACATGAATAACATAGGGTCATGTGAATGGGAATGCATAGTGCATTACATATGGAAGATCTTTTGAATACCCTTTTTAAAACCCCTTCTTCTCTTGAAAAGGGACCCTAGACAATCAGCGATCATGTGGAGGCTTCCAGGCAAGAACCCCCAAGACACGCAGAGTGTTAACAACTGCGAACTTGAAAACCCATCCAAAAATCCTTATAAAATAAGAGTAAATGTTTAAATGGTGGAGGAATATTGTGTTCGTAAAATTCACATGACACATCACCAATGGGGTGAATGATTTTCCTCAACAACAATCAATAAAGCTTGCATGATCCCCATCCATTTTAAAATAAACAAAGGAAATAAAAGTGGATGAGGTGAGAGCCTCTTCACAGTGACGTGTCTCCCTAATCTCTCAAAACCCTACTGGCATGCAATTCTCATCACGTGAAGGGTTGCGGGTATGTCCATACGACCTCACACTTTCCTTTTTAGATCTATAAGGAATAGTAGATGGAGATGTCCATAAATTGATTGTATATCTCCATAATAACTTTGTTGGTCATGTGATGCATCACCAATAGCTATAATTATTTTCTTTTACAACACTCATGAAACATCTCAAGATCCCCCACCTTTTAAAATAAACAATGAAAATAAATAAGGGATAAGATAGGAGATTCTAATAGTTATAAAACTATTTTGACACACCTAGGTTGTCTGCAGCATGGTCTTACAAGACCTCTTGAAAAATTAGTCCGATTTCATGACACCCCCTGAAGACCGATCCTTTTCTAATGAAATATCCCATAAAAGGTGCATGAGACCCTAAGAATCCTTTCGATAGGTTCTTGAATCCAGTGATTCCTCTTGTACATATCAATATGACAATATTTAAGTTCATTGGAATTCGTGTATGAGTCAACAAGTCCCCATTAATTGAAAATAATTTAATAAAGGAGGTGTTAACTGGATGGGCTCATGATTGCTAAAAATTAGGTGATGCCCCTAGGTTGATCCACCACAGGGACTCATGAAGACACATGAAATTGAATCTATCTACAAGATCTAGTCTCAATTCAAGTGATATGATATTGGTAAAAACCCCCTCAAGGTATCATTGAAGCATTTTTTAGGTGATTGTGTTTGTTGACAAAGTGGGTCTCCGTGTTGTGTTTGTTGACAAAGCAGACCATGATGTTCAGTTTATAGACAAAGGGGGTGGCCATGGTGATTTTTCAGGTTCAATAGATGTTTTTGGATATCCATGTTTGAAATAAGACCCTTGAAAATGGAATAGATGATCTAGAGGCAGTACAAAAAGAGAAGATATAAGGTGGCGCTATTTTCCAGTGTTTGCCAAATTTTTGGGCTTAAAAATCCAAAAATGAAGAGATTTATTTTTGGAAAAGGGAGGTGCGTGAAAAAATTGAGTGGTGTGCAAAAAATAAATGAGGTGCTCGAAATATTGGATCAACGTGGGAAATAAAGGAATGGAGTTTTTTGCGCAAGAGGTGTTTCAAGATTAGAAGCTCGAAAATTGGCAATGTCATGAGGTGTGTGAAAAATTAGAGCAGTGCGCGAAATAAGGTGTTGTGCGGAAGATGTGTTTTTCATGCTTGAAGAGGATTATGCGCTCAATGAGGTTTTTTTGTGAAGGGGTCAATTTTTCCTATAAATATGAGGTGACCCCCTCATTCGGAAGAGATCAATACTTTGAGAAGATCCGAGCTTTGGTGTGCGTAAAATAATACACAAAGGGAGGTGTGCGTAAAATTTGGTGTTGCACGTAAAAATTGATGATGCACGTAAAAGTTTACATTGCACAAAAAATGAAGGTTGTGGATAATTATTGAGGATGCATGAAAATTGGAGTTGGTATTGCATGAAAAAAGGATATTTTTCATAAAAGGAAAGGGAATTACATGAAAGGCACAGTAAGGGTTGCAAGTAAAATTTGAGGTTTCCCAGTTCAATTCTGTGGTAAAGTGAGATTCATCTACGGGTGAAATATGTACTTAAATAGAGAATAAATCAACAGTTAAAGATTTATAATTCATTAGTGATAATGAAGAGACCTACAGGTCTATAAACTGTGAGTTGATCTTATGAAGAATTGATGAGAACACTTCAGTTGAGAGATCATTGAGCTTTCTTATTGTGAGTGGTTGTAAACTAAGAGGGATAGTGAGTCCGCTCCTAACCTTTTAAATAGTAGTGTGATTTTAGTGGATTTGATACATTGGCACATCATCAGTTTATGCTCCTTGGACATTTCCCAGTGGGGGTGAACCAAGAAAAATTACTATCTCCTATGCATGATTTAATTCTTGTTCATACTCTACACCAGGAAGAAGATAGAAGAGTGTTTTGTCCAAAGACAAAACAAGATCAAAGGGGAAGTTGTTTTAATCTAACATACCCTGATTCACCCCCCCCCCCCCCTCTCAGGGTATCTATCCTAGTGGACCTAACATATGTGCCAAAAAAGTGGTGAACAACCAGGGTGAAAAGTCCTATAAATTCCCACCCCATCCTCAAAAAAGATGGCTCACTGGACAAAGGTTGGAATTTTTGAAACCAGACACACCGACGAACCCAAGAACCATAGAAGATTTCTCAAAGCATCTAATCTCACAACTAAGAAGTTTTCCCTCATGTAGGATACTAGGGAATGGTTGAATCAATCATGTATCATGTATAAGGAACTTCGTGTGACCAGTGATAGATCACATGAAAGACTTATGAAAGGACACTTGAAGAAGATCCCACACATCTTATAATTCATGAGATATTTAAAACAATATAACATTGAAAAAATATAAGTAATTTTATATATAAAGGATAGAACAAAGACTAATGGATGAAATACATGATCAAATAACATATACAGTGATCCTTAGATGCTTTTCATAAACCACCCAGGACACACGATAGCCCCAGTACGTGTCACCCAGATCTCATGATGCTCTTTTGTATACTATGTGGATCATGTGAAGTCCTAAGAATATGTCAAATCAAGTTTCATGGTTACCCACGGTCATGATACCCTAGTCTCAAAAATCCCTCTGGGATTGCCATCCAAACCATGTAGTGTCCTTCAGACATGTTTCCTGACTCAAATGAAGGTTCCATTACATGATTGCTGAGTCTAAAGGTAGCACCGGAACATGTTAACTAGCTCTTACAAATTCCTCCAGAAAAACCATCTAGGTATCCCAATGACCTACATATAAGTCATTAAATTCATTTTGAAACCTCTAAGACATGTCACATTGACTATAATTATGACCTTCAAAAGTTTCATCCAACTCTTGCGATAACACTAGGGAATGTCATCCAGATCATGCGATTCCCTATAGGCATGTCAGTTAGGATAATGTGATGGATTATAGGTTTAACCAGCTTGGTATCTCGATTCCCTCCAAATAATTCATCCTTTATCATGTGATGACCCTAAAACATACCATCCATGTAATGTGATGCCAATCATACAATCCAAATGGATCATGAAATTGTATTTGGACATTCCAGGAACACATCCTCTAACATGTTAAGTAGACAAACAAGGAATGTTAGGTAGGAAGTCAATAATATCCATAAGATAAGCAGGATAGGTCTAAGGGAATCCTAGGTATTGATAATTTTTTCCACCCTCAATGTGTAATCCCCAATTAAAAGGGAAACCTTGGTGTGTAAACCCTAATTATGGGTGCTACAATGACTCTGATTCCTACCATAATCATGATATGTAGTATCCCTACCTAAGTCCCAAGATCTATATTAAACATATAAAGGGGAATTCCTAGTACATAAGTCCAGCATCCTTAAGTAGTGAGACTGATCATTTTTCATCCCTTGTTTCTCACACCAAGCATAGCTCACATGGGATTAGGGTGTTGCAATAATTATCTCATCTGCACCACAAGACTCTATCAAGATAGGGTAAACCTAGGGCATGATTACTTCTCACACCCTCTTTGTGTAATCCCCAACTGAAGGGAGGAGATAGTGTGTAATCCTTGACTAGCAGCATTACATAACATACTCTACATATAAAGGAAACATCAGTGTGTAAGCCCTGATAAATTGAACTATGATGACTCTGATTCTTGTCATAACCAAGATGCATAGGATACCTCTATGATGTATATTCTCTATATTAACCTCCACCAAAGTTTTTTCCCAATGCCTATGTCATGCATCCATAAAAAATAAGAATGATCATTTTCCATCCCTTGTTTCTCACAACAATCATAGCTCGCATGGCCTTATGGGAGTGCAATAATCATATCATTTTCATTGTAAACCTCTACAAAGGAAAGGGAAATATCAGTGGTGTAAGCCCTAATCAACTAAAATATAGGGACTCTGATTCCTTCCATAACTAGGATACATAGGATTTCTTACTAAGGCCCGAGACAAATCTCAAATGGACATCCTTTTCAGTGTATTTCCCATCATGTCTATGAAATCTCAAACATAGAAACTCAATCAATCCCATGGGATGATCACCCTACCTCATCCCTTAGTGGATTAAAAAATAAACTAAACTATGATGAATATGATTTCTTCCATAATCAGGATATGTAGGATGTCTCATTAAGTCCTGAGATCCATATTAAAAGGGAATTCCCATTATATATGTCTCTAACCCATATGTAATGAGTCTGATCACTTTATATCCCTTATGTCTCACACTGAGAATAGCTCACATGGGCATAGGGAATCATAATTAACACATCATTAGAATCATGAATCTCCCCCATTCAAGGAAATCTCATCATGTAAGCCCCAAATAGTGGCATGATATAAACCTCCCATATTTGAGGATATCTACCTTGGGTCTAGTCCCAAGATCATTACTGAACTTCAAAAACACTAATTATTTCCATAATCAGGATACATAGGACGTATCCTCGAGACTCGATCTTGAATACTGAGTGAAATAGAGCCCACATATATGTCCTTTCCATATGATGTTAAAATGCATGGTTTTAATGAACTATGTTGGTTTTGATTCCTCTAATAACTAGGATACGTAGGACACCTCATAATGGATGAATCCCTTCCTTGTAATATTTACTGCTTCCCTATAAGGTAGAAAATTCCAAAGTGCTTGGCTATACTGCTTTAGCATACAGGTAGAAATTAATTATTGGGAAACAAATAGATAACCTCATATTTATATAGATGGATTCAATAATGATATCCCCCATTAATTTTTATATAAAAGAGACTTAACCTATAATTGTTTTTTCAGGGTAACTGGTCATGTATTTGGGTTAGGAAGTGATTATCTAACATATCTTAAATATTTAAGAGAGTCCCAGAGTAGGCAATAATTCCCCCAAAAAAGGGTGTTATGAGCCCAACCTCCCATCCTCTCATCCAATGCGACTCCCCAATCATCATTGGTTCTAAAACCCCAATTGAACACCTATCTTTGGAAAGAAGGTTTTTACACATTTATGGGTGAGGGAACTATTGGTAGTTTTGGTCAAGAACAAAAATGGTGACCTGATGTTATTACTTGTGAAATAACTAAACCCATCACAACCAACCATTGAGTCGAAATGAATCCACCACGATGCATGTTCCATGTCATCTCTTATCTGAAGAAACGGTGAGTAATAATCATTGTTTTATAATAATAAATTCCAATTGATTCTGCTGTAATATATTATTATTAATGAATAATTTTTTTAGTTCAATTCCTATCTTATATGACATATTTCCTAATCCATTTTAGTTACTTTAAACAATAAATAGTTTAAAATTATAAATATATATTTAATAGAATGTGTATTCATTCTAAAATAATAATGCATTACATTCTCCCCCATTAAATAAATTAAAAACTTTCAATTTTATTTCTTACCTACTAATGATATTTTTTAAGGTTTTCTATAAGATAAATTCAACTCAAGATATTATCCCTAGAGATATATCAACCTTTCAAGCTTTATAATCATACTTATTTATTTATAATAGGATTTTCTCTAATATTGATTTTTTTCTCCAACCATTTTATCCAAGTTATTATATTTATTCAGTATCAAGAACATTATTATATAATTTACTTTTAAAGGTTGTTCATAGTCTTCCTTTCATATAATATCATAGGTTTATATGAAATGTGATCTCGTTATTTCAAATATTTTCTCGTCTAAGTGGAGAGAACCAACCCGTTTAAAAAATCACATTATATTTATCAAAATCATGATTAATAATATATTCATTAATAGAATTTTTACAAATATTAACATGATGTCTAATATTCATTAAATTAGAAGTATTTTCTATAGTTGAATCATCTAGGTGATGATTTAATATTTTTTGAAAACTTTCTTGTCCTAATAGGGTGGCTAGAGAATATTAAAATTATAAATACCCAACCTAAAAATATTATATAATCTTGTGTTTAAAATCATGAATTCATTTTTTTGAATTTCATAATAACTTTTTTGGTTTATAGTTTCAGATAATTACATTATAAATCTTTTATAAAAACCCATACATTACAAAGTGGATACTTCCACTTAGTATAAATTTTTCTCACAATATAAAGCATTAAAAATGAATCACATTTTATTTTCATAAAAAACCTTTATGTCTTTCAAAATGACTTATTATTTGTTCCTACTCATCCTAAAACCCTTTGAAAAACATTAGAAAATGTGGCATGAGAACAAAAATATCAATAAGAGATATAAAATAAAGAAATAGGTTAGTCTAGTGAAAAACATGAAAACCCATAAAATGATTACCTTTATCATTAAAAAACATTGACAACAAAAATAAAACATACCCACATTATTAAATAATCCTTTTCTGAAAAAAAAACTATTAAAATTCATAGTAATAAAATAGATACCCTTATATACACTATATAGCATGTTATAAATAAATATATCCCATATAATTAAAATGGATAAACCTCCTTAGTTAACTCCTTCCTTTCTACCTTTGAGGATATGGATCATTACCTAATGCATTGGGGAGTTATATCAGACTCACCTACTATATAAGGTATATTAAGATCTCTCATAATGTAAGATATATCTATCTTATTCATCATCATATATAATTCCCATATACTATATCATGAACTAAACATTTATAATTTCACACCTTTCATCATAAATAACTTTAAAAAACTTTTGCAACCACAAGAAAAATAATTTTTAATATTTTTATAAAATGATAAATATCACTTTCTTTTGAAAAATAATTAAAATAAAAAATTATAAAAATATTATAAAAATGACTATATTTGAAAAAAAACAAGGAATTAATTAATTTAATCTTCAAAAAATAAAAAATAATGATAGTGGGAATTTTTTTCATGTGGTAAGTGTTAAAACAATGAATCTATTCACATATTCAATAAAATTACCTCATTCATAAAATGAGAAGAAGATTACTTTTTAATCCTTATAAAAAATTAAAAGGTAGTATAAAATTATTTTATATAACATTTATGTGTAAATAATATCCTATATATAAAAAATTAAAAAATTCATGTACATGGAAGAAAATTTTCTGAAAGAAAACATAAAATTTTTTAAAATGTTTTTTAAGAAAAAATATTATGACTTGATGAATTTTAAAACAATTAAATGTTGAAGGAAATAAAATTTAATGGATTTATAAATACTTAATTTGTATAAAATAAGGACAAAATACATCCATAAATTAGTTTATACACTACACTAAAGAAAACTAGTGGTGAAATTTTCTTAAGACTCAAAAAAAAAGGAAATTAAGACTAGAAATCCCTTACCTTAATTTTCATCTAGATTTGTACAATCTCTAACTAAAAAATAATAAAATTTTCATAGTTATATATTATCTTAATAACCTTTTCATTTTAATTTCATTATTATTATTCCTTTTATTACATTTATTACCATGTTTTGTTCAATTACTTAATCAATTAAGTTCACATCGGACATTTTGAGGATATTTGGATCATATGACTAAAATGAATTTGTTAGGTTGAATGTTGTTAAATAGATCATGATTAAAACACATATATAATTTTAATAATTTTATAATTATCATTTTTATAAATTAATTATAATTTTATAACCATCCATGAAAGTTGGTTATGAAAAATGAATTACATTACATCATAGAGATGGTTGTCTGTATGTATGCATGAATGAAATTTTAGGCAGTGATGAAAAACCATTTAAAAATAAATTTATGCCTGAATGAAATTATCATTTTCTTTAAATAATATTTTATATATTTCCCTTTTAATTAATTGATAAAAAATTAATAACATTGATTTATAGAGGTGGTAATCTAGACATACGTATAAAGGAAATTATTATTTTTTAATGGATAAAAATGTAAGAAAATATATGATATATTATATTCCAAGAATTATATTTATGTCATTAATATCATTATATATATATATATATTAAATATTTTATATAACCTTTATTGTGAGGTGATTATTTAAAAATAATTACATCAGTTCATGAGGCATTAGTCAGCATGTATACACAAACGAAGGTTTCGCTTCCCATTTGATGGAGAAGGAGAAGAATAATGGGTTATATCATAAAAATAATAAGATTTAAATATATGATTTATAGTGATTTTATAATATCATAATGGTTATAATATTTTTGAAGTATTTAAAATAATCATTAAAAATAAAATGCATGGTTAAAAGCTATATCTCATCTTTGGACAACCACCTTAGGTTTGTACTTAAACCATTCTTATGATGGTATTTTTATCCAAAAATAACCTCTAGAATGTGGAGAGATTATAGGAAATTATTTTTTCATGGAATGTTAGAGATATTAGGCACTTTAAGTATGGATAAAAGGGAATAGGGGTGTCATTTTATATGTGAGGGAGAGGACACATTTGGAATTTTTTAAATGATTAAAAAATATTAATGTCTTAATGAAGCCAAATGGCTCCAAAATTACTCATGTTAAATTATTAGATGCGATAGGGCCTAATTTAACCATAAAATATGACTTATAATAGTTATTAAATTATTACAACCCTTATCATTTTATTTTTAACCCTTTTAATCTATATTAACTCATACTGTGGTAATTGGTTTTTTTACCAAAATTACTATTCATACTGAAAAAAATAAAAGTTATATAATTAAAAATTTTGTATATGTTAATTCAAAATATCAAGTATATATTATCAAATTAAATTTCAATAATTGGATTAAAATACACTATAAATAAACCTATAATACATGACAATGAACAATTTTCCATAAAAATGAATTTTTAATTATATGAATGTTTTAATACCAAAACCAAGTGTAATGTTGATTCAAATGAAGTGGATTGGATTATTTTTAACCAAAATAAACTAATTAAATTTTAAAATCAATCCAAAATAGAATCTGACTTTGTAAATACATGAAAATAAGACACACTTTTCTTTACAAAAATATTTTACACTATTCACTCAAAGATCAACATTTTCATAAAATTCCCAAAAATTTACTCTACTATAATTTTGAATTTATGATTTGAAAATTCATATAAAATTTATAAAAATAAAATTTTAAAATTTTAAAACTTATTTTTCAAATAAAACCATATAACACAAGAAAATTAATTTATTAAGAATAAAACTATTTCCTTTTTGATTGAAAATTTACTTAATATTATTATAGTGAATATAACTCTATTAAAGATAATTAAGGAATATGAATGAGGAATGAAATTTATTTTTTATTAAAATTACCTAGGTTTTCATATTATTCCCTTTTTTTAAATTGTGTCCTCGCAATTTTATTCACTCCTTAAACAAGTGTCAATATTATTCCTTTATATAATTTTTCAATTCCCATGTTGCTTCTTCAATAATATAGTTTTCTCATATAAAATTAAATTTTTAAATAACCTTACTATATAATAGATAATATTTGTGATCTATAATATTAAAAAAATTTCCTTCATATGAAGGATTATCTTGAAATTATACAACTTGAGGGATCAAAACAATATCTACATTTGGAACACATTTCCTTAATAATGAATCATGAAATATATAATGTGTCTATGATAAAATTAGAGGTAAGGAAAATCATTATAATACTATTCAAAATTTCTATAAAATCTCATATGGTCCAATTAAACCTATAATTAAATTTCCCTTTCATCTAAAAATCACAACATTTTTCCATGGAAATACTTTAAGGAATTCATGATCTCTTACCTCAAATGAAAGATATTTTCCCCAATTATCTTTATAACTATTTTTCCTACTCTGAGCTACCCCCATATACTATTGAATCATCCTTACCATTTCATCTATCTCTTCTAACAATTATAGTTCCAAAAACATACTTTCACATACTTTATTCCAACAAGATGATGTCTTACACCATTTTCCAAATAATCCATCAAAAGGTGTCATTTGTGTACTGGAATGAAAATTGGTATTATAAGAAAACTCAACTAATGAAATATGGTAATCTCAAATTCCCTGGTAAACCATTTTACAATATTTAAACATGTCTTCTAATGTGTAAATTTTACCCTCTTACTGTGCATTAGATTGGGGATGAAAAGTTGTACTAAAATTTAATTCAGTACCCAACGACTTCTAAAGGCCTTTCTATGAAATTAAAAGTACACATAAGATCATGGTCAAATACAATGTAGAGAATAACTCCATGTAAATTTAATACATTATTAAGATATATTATATAAATATAACCTAATTAAATAGCATCCCAATTATGAATGAAAATTGAATATTTAGTCAATAAATCAACAATAACCCATATTTCATTATTACATTCAGATGAAATTGTAAATACCACCGTGGAATCCATAGATATATTTTACCATTTCCACTCTGGTGTTGGAAAAGGCAAAAGAATACCTTTCAGTAATTTTCATTTAGATTTAAAGTATTTAAAAGTCCAACATTTCATGTAAAACTTGAAAATATTTTTATTCATTCCATCCTTCCAGTAATACTTCTAAAGATCATTGTATGTATTAGTAGTGTCAGGATTAACAGAAAAGTGATAGTTTTGAGCTTCACTCAACAATTATTTTTTCAACTAGGATATATCTACACACACAACCTTTTTCAAAATCTGAAAAAAAACTTCATTATCAATGTTAAATTAGGAAACTCACCTTTTTGTACTAGTTTCAAATTATATTATAAGATATGGCCTTCTTTTTAAGCATGTTTAATTCTATCTGACAATTAATAATGTACTAAAACCTAAAACAAAAAATTAGAAGTTCCTGTATGTATAATTTCTAAGTAAAAATTAATCAAATAATTTTTTAAGGGATCGTGTTTCATGTGTATCATGGTTAATGATTCATTATCTTTTCAACTCAAACCATTAGTTATTTGGTTTTATTTTCCTAGATGGTAATTAATCATGTAATCATAATTCTTTATTAGTTCATGTCACCATCTCAACATTAGGTTTAATTATTTTTCATTTAAAATATACTTTAAACTTTTTTTATTAGTATATATTTCACATTTTAATCCACATAAATGATTTATAGGGATTTTAAATAAAAAAAATAACAAAAACTAGTTCTAGATCATGTCTATGATAGGTTGTCTCATGATGTTTCAATTAATATAAATCATAATCAATTAACTAATCATTCTATATTATAATATAACAAAGTCACTTTAAAGAAGCATCATTGTAGATAAAAAAATATCAATTTCTAGGGGATAGGGAAGGGGATTTAGTATTTAAAAATCCTATTTTTACTTCATTGAACCATTCATCATAACCTTTCATCTAAATGAATTTAACTCTTTTTCAAGTTAACATATTAATTTTTTTAGATAACCAAGGAATTATTTCAATAAAATTTCAGTGGTAACACACTAATCCAAGAAAACTATGAATCTATGTGATATTTTTTGAAATTTTTCATCCTTTTAAAACTTTAGTTTTAGTATGGATGATAGTTTTTAAATATTTAGAAATAATATCCCTAGGGAATGAAATATGTTGCAACCAAAATCCAAATTTACTAATTTTTTCATATAAATTATTTTCATTCAAGGTTTGAGAAATAATCCTTAGGTGTCTCTCATGGTCCTCAGGACTTTTATAATAAACCAAAATTTTATAAATAAATGAAATAAAAAAACTTATCCAAATAGTCATATAAAACTATATTCATAATACCTATGAATATAGATCTTATATTACACAACACAAATGGAATAACCACAAAATCATAATGCACATATCTACTCTGAAGCACTATATTCAGAATATATTCCTCCTTCCCCTTCAACTTATGGTATCCTAATCTAAGATTTATCTTCAAAAATAATTATCCTTGAAGAATATTAAATAAATCATTAATAGGAGTAAAATGATGTATATTCAAAATAATAATGTTATTCTG
This sequence comes from Viscum album, assembly GCA_963277665.1. NCBI lineage: Eukaryota > Viridiplantae > Streptophyta > Magnoliopsida > Santalales > Viscaceae > Viscum > Viscum album. Next base: position 1,948,021,871 of record OY728119.1, read on the forward strand.
GTATCTATAACCAATGTAAATTATCATTGAATTATCATTATTTTTAAAATATATAATAGGATCATCCTATGGTGAAGTTATAGTATAAATGAAACCTTTGTGTAGTAGTTATAGAAACTTTTTTTTATTCCAAAATTTCTATACAACCCCTTCAATAATAGGCTTTGAAAATTAGCATCAGGAAATTTTTTAATAGTAATATCGAATCACTATCAGGAATAAAACCCTGTAAATTATTAGTAAATACATTCATATATTCATTACCTATTAGCACATCAATAATTTAATAGTTTCTTCATTTAAAATAATATGATCTATGTAACATTCACTTCCAACTTTAATCAATTTACAGGTTTCTTTATATGTTTTAAAGGTGTGTATTCATTGAATATAAATTATTTAGCTATAAAATCTATCTTAGAATGATAAACTAAAATCCAATCTACACCCAGAATAACATTAAACAATTCTATAGTTAGTTCCATAAGATTTTTAATAAAACCCATCACAATGATTACAATAAGACGATTCTTAAATATCTTGGTTTCTTTATTTCTTCCGCTATGAAATTCCACTAACATTTTTATCTTTTTTTCATAAGTTGATATACCTATTTAGATAAAAAATTATCAAAAATGAACAAATATGAAGATCCAAATTTAAACAAGACATTGAAATAATTCAAAAAAAATAAGTAATGTACTTTTATCCATATTATTTGATGTTTTAACATCAACTGTAGTGGTAGAATATAATTTTATAAAACATTTTTATTTTGATCTTGATGATTTCAACCCTGAGTAACTAACTTCTTCTCATGTTTATATAATTCCCCAAATAATTATAATTAAAAAATATCAACATTGTATAATTATTTGTTACACCTTTCTTAGATTGATTATGACTCTTTTCATTATAGTCACGATCCCTATAGACGAACTTACCACACTGGTAAAAATTTCTAGATATTATCAAATATTCCCTAAAATGATTTTACCACACTTGGAACTTGTTGGGGGCTTAACTACATATTTCATATTTTCCTGATTCTTCATTGATTTCCACCATGAAATCTTCTTACTCTTGTGATCCTGAGGCACATAACTTTTAGAAAACTTTATCTCAACTTTCATATTATAATAAAAAAACTTTCTTATAACTTTTAAATTTCAATGAGTAAAATTCACTTTGTAAACTTGGTTTAATTATTGAGTAAAATCTATCACTTTTAATCAAGGTCCTGAATAAAATTTTGGGTATACATGGCTAATCTTGTCAAATTTTCTCCATATGAAACTATAAAATAATCCTTTTTACACAATTATATGAATTTTTTCTCCATTATAATTCAAACATTCTTAGGGAAATATTTATTCAGTAAAAATTCTTAAATGTATCCAATTCCATGGAATCAAGATCATACATCTCTTTAGTATTCTTAAATAATAACTCTTTCTATCAAATTGACATTCAAATTATAAATATCAAGGGTTTTATTTTGAATTTTTTAGCATCGTATTAATTCAAATATCATTTCTAGAGCATTGATCCATCCTTTAGCTACCATTGGATATGAGGTTCCTCCAAATTCTAGAGGGTATCATTCCATGAAATGCTCAAATATCAACATGCTTCTCTATGGTAAATATGGTAACTATTTAAAATGGATTCCACAAATATATATAGACCATGTAAATTGATCCATCACTATATCAAATAGCTCAGTTCCAACTCTAACCATTTCAGGTTTCTAATTTGGAAGGTTATTGTCCTCTTGACACCATCCTACTTTATATTCTGGTATTTCTATATATAAAATCATTTTGAGAAGACATATTAGATGAATAATCTTGGTAATATCCATGTTCTATATCATATCAACACCAAAGGGTATTCTATTAATATTATTCAAACCTATATAATTATCCAATCCTTCCCATTGATACTAACTATAAGTTATTTTCCTTAAAAAATTAATCTTCAGTTTTAAATCAAGAATTCATTTTATTACATTTTAGAAAACCTTTTTCAGTTTATTGTTTTAGATAATTGTGTTATAAATATTACATAATAAAATCATAAAATATGAATTGTACACTTTGACTTAGTATACATTTTTAACAAAATATAAAAATTTAAAATGAAACATTTTTTCTATTTATTAAAAATCTTTATGGATTTCAAATTAACTTCTTCTTTGTTTCTACTCATCATTAAACCCTGTAAAAAAATTAAAACATGGGATGAGGAAAAAATATCAGAAAGGGATATAAAATAAAGAATTATATTAGTCCACTAAAGAAAATTAAAACCCATAAAATGTTTACCCTTATCATAATAAAACATAGAGTGCATAAATAAAAAATATTGATATTAGAAATCGTCCATTGTTCAAAGAAACCCATTAAAAATACATTTTATGAAAATAGATACCCTTATAGGAATCATATAGTATTATATTTATATATAATGTTAACTCATGTTATAATTAACTAGATATCAGTTAAATACATAAAAAATACTCCATTATTAAATTACTCCTTAATTACTTTCAGGACAAGGAAAATTACCCAATTCATTGTAGAGGTATATTGGGCTTACCCTTCATATAAACTATGACAGGATAACTCATAGTATAATATGTATCAGACATACACATCATCACCAATAAAAATCAATCCCAATTTAATGAGAAAATAATTTTTACAGTTTTAACTTTCATTACAAATCCCCTAAAAACTATTTTGAACCCAAAACTAAAATCATTTTCAATTTTCATATAAATTTAGACATATCACTTTATTTTGAAAAATTTTTAATATGAAAAATTCCAAAAAAATTGGGAGATGATTTTTTTTAAAATAAAAATGGAAACTTATAATGTAAGCTTTAAATAAATACAAATTCATGATGTTAGGAAATTTCATTTATGTTATAATGGTTAAAAAAATAATTTTATTCCAACCTTCAATAAAAGTACCTCATTCAAAAAATTACATAAAGATTCATTTTTAAACCATATAAATAAATCCAAAGGTAGGAGGAAAATTATTTTAGAATCCAATTATTAATAAATAATATATTCCATAGAAAAAAATTATAATAAAATATTAATATCAAATAAAATGAGTTGGAAAGGAAAAAAAATATTAAAGCATTTTTAAAATAAATCTCTTATAACTTGATAAATTTAAAAAGAATAAAATATTGGAGGAAAGAAAATTGAATTGATTTTTAAAAACATTAATTTTATAAATTAGTGATAAAATATATCCATAAGGTATTTTATACACCCCAAAAATGAAAACATGTGATGAGAATAACTTATCTCTCAAAGAAAGGAAATTGAGAAATGATATCCCTTACCTTAAGTCCTGTCAAGCTTCATACATTATATAATTCATAAATAATAAAAAAATATATATAATTTATTAATATCCCTTTCATGTTAATTTTATTATTATTATTCCATTTATTTCATTTATTTCTATGTTTTATTTAATTACATAATCAATTAAATTCACTTCATATTTTTTGAGGATATTCAAATCATATGTCTAAAATGACTCTAATAGGTTAAATATGTTCACATGAATAATAATTATATTATATATATAATCTTAGATATGTTATATTTATAATTATTATACATTAATTATACTTCTATAATAAATCATGCAAGGTGTTTATGTAAAATGAATTATGTTACACCACGGAGATGGTAATCTATATGTACACATGAGTAAGGTTTCCAATTTTCAGAAAGTGTAAGGGAAAGAATGTAAGTTTTATTTTACCTTTAAAATTTATTATTATATCATAATAATAAAATTCTTTATTTAAATCTACTTTTATATTCCATCCATGTGAAGAGGAGATGAAAAATGAATCACATTGCTTCATAGAGGTGGTAATCAACATGTATCCAAGAACAACTTTATCATTTTTTAATGGATTGAAAGGTAATAATATATTATCATTAAACAACTATAATGATTTATTTAATATAATATATATATATATATATTAAATCCATTATTATAACCATATGTGAGAGGCGATGAAGGAAAATAAATTACATTATATCGCGAGGTGGTAGTCCATATGTATGCATGAATGGTTGTTTTGTTACCCATTGATAGAGAAAGAGATGAATAAAGAGTTAAAACATAAGCATAATAAAATTAAAATATAAGGGAGATACTGATGCTATTATATCACAATTTTTATGAGAGGTTTGGCGTAGGTAAAATAAGAAATAAAAAAGAAAACTGTCAGTTAAGAACTATACATCATCTTCATACAACCTTCTTATGTTTATATGTAAAGACTTCTTATGATGTTATTATTATCAAAACAGGTACTCTAAGACTTGGAAATGGATTTTAATAAATTATTAGTTCAGTAATTGGCAACTATAAGAGGCTCTTGAAGTGTTTAGAAGAGAGTAGAGGGATGTCCCTTTATAAGTGATGGAGAGGACACATTTGGAATTTTTGAAAAGATTAAAATATATTAATTTATTACTCAATATGAATGGATCAAAAATGACTCATATAAAAATATGAGATGATAAATTATCAATATATAACCATTTAATATGATTTTAAAATAATTTTAGGTCATTTTAACCCTTATCATTTTAGTTTAAACACTTTAAACTCATTTTAACTCTTACTATGGTAACTGGCCTTTTTTACCAAAGTTATTATCCATAATGACCAAAAATAAATGTTTAATCATTACCAAATTTTAAAATTATTATTACAAATATTTATTCCATTTTATCAAATTCAATTTCTATATTTTTTATAAATTACTTTTAAAATAAACCTATAAAATAAAATGAAAAATAGTTTTCTATAAAAATGTATTTTTAAGTGTAAAAATATATTTATACCAAAAAAGTGTAATGTTTATTATAGTGAAAATGATTAGATTTTTTAAAATAGAATATTACTAATTAAATTTTAAAAAAGAACCAAAATAAAATGTGACTTTGTAAATACTTGAAAAGAATACAAATTTTTCATAAAAATCGGTATTTTCTACAATTCAGCTAAGAATCAAATTTTTTCAAAAATTACCAAAAATTAACTCTGTGATAATTTTTAATTTATGATTTGAAAAATGATATTATTTTTGTAATATTAAAATTCTAAAATTTTGAAATTTATCTTTTATATAAAATAATATAATATAAGAAAATGAATTTAGTTAGAATAAAACCATTTCCTTTTTATTGAAAAATTACTTAATATTCTTATAGTTAATATAACATTATTAAATCCAATTTTGGAATTTTAATAATTATTTATATTGATTTTATATTAAAATTACCTAGGTTTTTACATCAATACCAAAAAAATATGAAGTGGATGGTCTGTGTTCCATTTTCCCATTAATTTTCAAGACCTACTTCCAATAGAAGAGTTATTCCATTGGTTAAGGAGGTCATTGATGCCAATTTTCCTTGGTAGGCCTAGTTTAGTACATCAATGTATATAATACACAATATACTTACATCTGAATTATGTACTTATGGATGGTGTATTGATTTAGAATTTTATATCATCCATTGTATTGTCCGAACTCTTTTTCTCTCTTCGATATTCATGAGATCGATGTCTAGTACTTCTAAAATTTAATCATTTTTTCCTTTTATCCATTACCTTGGGTGTTTCTTATCATATTTTTAACACTTAGTAGGTTTAATATTATTTCATTAATCATGTGAACCTCCATGAGACTTCATCCTTCTCTTGTTTTATGTGTTTTAGTACTCAACTATGTTCATATAGTTAATAATAATTCTTGATTGCTGATTTGCAATAACAAAAATCTTTCTCACTTTATCTCTTATCCTATTAGGCTTCTCATTAGTAAAATATCTACATTGTCAATGACACCCATTTTTATCCTATTATCTCCATGCTCTAACCATTTCTCAAATAATGAAAAGATAATTACAATAATACTTAATATAAGAATAAAACTAAAAATATATAGGGGTTGAATCATAAATGACATATGTTCCTTAACTTATAAATTTTTAAGCTTCATTTGAGGTTATTGAGAAAATAAATCCTATTATGATCCCTAAAAATACTACTAAAAGTTTCAAAAATCCTTCATAATTGTTTATAAAGAGAATGATAACTACCAAAGAATATCACATGGGACTCTCTAGCTTGTTGTATAGTAATATTTACACTCATCTTTTACCAATTTAGGATCATGTTAATACTCAATCATAAATTTTTAAGGTAATTACCACTAGGTTATATAATACTGTAACTACATCCACATTCCAATATCTAGTCATAGATTTTATTCCCATGAATAATTACACAATATATAATTTACCAAAATATTAGTATATTATCATATACTTGGACTTATTCCTATTTTTTTCACTAAATTTATCTAAAATAATACCCAAAACATTAGGATATTATCATATGCGGTCTTGGCCCCTGTTGAATCCCAATCGGTTCTTCCGCTGCTCTTTCCTTCCGGTTACCATGTTTCTGACCCCATTCTTGTCCGGTGCGTTGGTTCTCTCAGAAAGTTTGGGATGTGTTGGCTGAATCAAGTTGGTGCACCAGGAGATCGACTTGTGTTCGGCCTTTGCAGCATTCCTTTTCTTTGGCATGCATTGGCCCTTTGGTGTATTGATGATGTGCATGTTTCCCAGTGGTGGTTTCAATGGTCGAGGTTGGCGGTTTCGGGTGAGGACGTGCTTCTTCGTTGATACCATTCTGCTTTAATCTATTCTCTAACCTCTTTTCCCTTCGTCGTTCTCTATATCAATCTAATGTGATGGTTTCAAGGGGCTTTGGGAGGTGTTGTTTGTTCGGTAGTCGATGCTCTGGGTGGAACGTCATTCGACGGTTTCAATCTGTGTTGTTTGTGTGCCTGTTGTTTGTTGCAGTTTTTGATGAAATGGGAAGCCTTTTTCTACATTGATATTCCAATTTCGTTTGAATATGTTTTTCAAGTGATGATGGTGAGGATGAAGGTGTCTCTTTTGATGTCATTTGAAGCTCCAGTGGAACATTACGGTGGGTTCGCACCAGCAAAATTTGATGATGTTCGTCGATCTTCAGTGTCTTTGGTGTTTCTCTCTAGGAACATTGCATCTGTAGATGACACCAGTGATGTGTTCGTGATGGAAACGACGATGATGATAATTGGTCTATGATGGTGCATAGATCGTGATGGATTTGTTCTGTTTTAGTTTTTCCCTAGAAGTTTGCCTCGAATGGTTTTTTCTCTAAATTTCGGCTCTGGTTTTGGTTTTTGGTTCGATTTGAAGGTGTTATGACAATGATGAGGGTGTTGGTGTTTCTAGTGCTTGTGGTTTGATGCTTTTTAGGTGGACGATGGCTGGTGGTTTCCCCGGTTATCGGATCTAGTGTTTTTAGGGTTATAATGTTGACTGGTGGTAATCATGTGGTTTTCTTGATGAAGATACATGTTAAAGATCATGGATTAAGGATCTCATGGATTGAGGCATTTAGGTGGTGCAGTGATCAATGTGGTTGTTTAAAATTTTGAATTTGGCACTTTGGTATCCACATTTTTCGATTCTTGTATTTGGTTTTATGTCAAGTGATGTATGGTTTTTCATAGGGAAATGTGAGGTTACCATTTGACCTTAAAATGGATTTTTCATAATACAAAAATATGTATTTGGAGGTAAGTATATGAGACAACATGAACATGTGAGAAATATCATATAAACATGAGTGATAATAAGAATAAATAAGTGAGTATAAAATTATGTGACATAAGAACATAAATCCTTAAAAATCAACATAGAATCACAATAGTTGTAGAATGGCTTAGAAACATTTAACATAAATTTGGAATCCTAATAGTATTATATAAAAATATATATCATATTTCAACTATGTCATAGTAACATGAAATTCATGATCCACAACATCATTTCCCAAGATTATGAGAAATAAAAATGTACTCATGAATAGATATGTCATGAGATACAAACATTTAACTAATGAATTTGAGGGTGATATAGAACCCCACCCCTCATCATCCATACATATAAGCGACACTTTAAAATCATTTAGTTATGACAGAATAAATAACCCATAGAAGAAATGGGTTTCATAAAACTTAAACATGAAAATAATTCACATTTAATATCATAATGAACACATGGAAATAAAAATAAGATTCCTATCATTTCCAAATGGTATAAAATAACAGTATGAATTAAATTGATGGGCATCAAAAACTTGATCACCCAAAAAATCACATAACAAAAGAAAAATTGAGGAAAAAACATCAAACATAACTCCATTAATGATATATATTTTTCAATATTGATAGGAAAATTAAAAACAAACCATGAAATGATATTTCTTGAAAAAATAACTTTTTTAATTATCAATTTAAATGTTATAGTTAGAAGTCTCTTTTAAAAAAGTTATCCTTAGGTTTAAATTTTTTAAAACAAAACCATTTATAGAAGTGGGTTTTAATAAAAAAACACTTTTTATATTGATTTATAAGATATAACATAATTTCAAATGAAAAATAATCAAATGTATTGGACATATATTAAGTAACTTTAAGAAGAAATCATATAACCCAAAGTAATAGTTTTAAGTTTCAAAATCCATTGTGACATTATAAATTTTAAAATAAAATAATTCTTAAAGGATATGATTTTAAATAAATCCTTAAATAACTTGAATAATTATAGGATCATGATATAAAATATTAAAGGGGTAGTAGATTCACCATTCCAAAGAATACATAGAGTATAATAAGAAATATGACTCAACATGTGAAACGTTTGAGACAATAAACCCCAATATCATTGTTATAATTCAAATTAGTAACCCATTAATGTTATAACATTATATAGATTTTTAAATTCCTTATGTTTCATGAAAATTATGATAAAATAAATCTATATACAATATATACACAACCATGAAAGAAAACAATTGGTGAAATATGCATCATATCTCAATGAAGAAAAAATGATATGAAAAACCCTTAACATTACACATGATTTAAACAAGATTAATTTAACCATCTATGTAATAAATATAAACAACATATTTCTCAATAAAAATGGGTTTTTTGTTTCGATTTATTTTATAAAAAATATGAATAATCTGGTAAGTAGGAAATGATAATTTCTAGGATGTTGTCTCTTATTGTGAACACTTGTTTGATGTATTTTATGGTGGTACCATTGGTGTACTACCATTAGTGTGATTTCATTGAGGTGATACAATTGGTTTTATACCATTGGTGTGTTACCATTGGTTTTCTACCATTTATATTCTTTCATTGAGGTCTTATTATTATTGTGCTTCTATTGGTGTGTTGTTGTCAAGTGCTACCATAAATGTTCTACAGTCAGGTTCTACTGTGGATGTCCACCATTGTTGTTCTACCAATATTTTTTATCATGATTGTTATACCATAGGAGTGATACTAGGAGTGTGCGGTCGTGAGTTTTTACCATTAATGAATACATAGAAAATATGAGTTCTATGATACCTAGAGCTATCATGAATTAAATTTTTAATTGAAACTAAATTTTTCTTATAATGATTTATTATCATGATATAGAGTAACATGATTTTTTAAAAGTGTATTTTGAATGAATTATAATATAATAAGTAAGAATAAGGATATACTTCCATTTTTATAGTGCAATAAAGTAAGAATTAAAGGAGAAAGATATGTTGTGTACATTCATTTCTATATGAAGATAAAGGATGATTGGTTGAGTTATCTTTTTAGGTATCCTTATTGAAGAAGTTTTTGAATCTGGTTGAAATAAATATGGAAGAAGACATATTTTCAATATTTATTCTACATTTGAAGGATGTTTTTCTATATTTCATGAAGGAATAAATGAATTATTACTACATGTGGTGGATTATAAATTTATCAAGTTAGGAGGGTGGTTTTATTTAAAAGGTATTTGGGATGATGAATTCTAATATTTAATATAGAATAATTCCATCTCTATAACATTAATATATTGATTTAGAGACATGTATTTAATCAATAAGAAATGTATTTTTGAAAAATCATGAATATGATGAAATATTTTTGTATGTGTGGATGGAATTTATTTCAGCTACTGAAGCAGTTTACTAAAAAAGTTATTGTGAAGAACAAATTCAATTTATCTAGTTATTTGAATTAAAAATTGTTTACTGTGTTCTGTAAATATTTTAAGTAATAATAAATATAATATAAAAAATTTTATTATTGGAGAAATAATTTTCTATTGTTTCACATCAATGTGTGTGTGATTATTTTGAGAGATAATATATTTGTAAGAGTGGTGGTTTTATATTTTGATGGGTGTGTAAATTGAATTAAATTATTTTATTGGTATAAGAACATATAATAACAAGAATAATATATTAGTACACTATAAAACTAGATTATTGTCTATATAAAGAATAAAAATCTAATGTCTCTTTACCATTTGAAATATTTATTAATATCTGATGCACTTTACATGTGTTATTCAAAAAATAGTTAGGAGACTTGTAAGTGAGTTCTATGGATTTTCCCTACTCAAATTGGTTCAAAAATATATTATTAGTAGATCATATGATTATAGTTTTTACTAGATCATTTCAAGTACTATCTACTCACATTATATATTGAACCTTGTAAATTTCCTATGTATACTAGTGTTTTTTTTACATCTAATTTCACTCTAATCAGTAGAGATTGTTGTTTTATAAAGTGAAAAAAAATTAAATCACTAATTAAACCAACTTTAATTGTTCCCTTTATTTTTTTTGTTCTTATAATTGGTATCATGCCCCATGTTAACCTTCATTGGTGATTTATTTTCAATAATATTATTTCTAAATACTCTTGGTAGGAAGTTTCCTATGTTTTCCAATTAGCCGTAATGAATAATTTTAGTTTAGTGAATACCAATGGGAATACCATGTTAGATAGAATTTTTTTACATATATGTAAGGATAGTGATGTTTCCATATCTCTTATATATCAATTATGATGATTCAGAAGTGAAAAATGATGGATTTATTACCCGTACTAAATGTGTTTTCATTACATCAACAGATAGGAGGAATTTTCAAAATTATGGTAATGCTAAGAATGTTATTTTATCTTATCTTATATGATGTGAATTTTTGAAAGTTAAAGTTCAAAAATCAATAAATATAAATCTAGGATGAGCTCCATAATATATATATATATATATATAAAGGAATGACTAAAGTGATGTAGGATATGTTTTGGTTCTAGAATATTTCATATTAATATATCTAAATTAATAATTATAAAACTATTAATTGTTTTCTTACAAGGGTCATTGATGTTGTGATAACCATTATAGGATATGGTGAGAAGTTCAATTATTTATATATTTTGAAAATATTTTATATATCTTAACAAATAAATTTGATAATAATGTATCATCCTTGTAAGAAAAAATGTCATGGGGATGTTATTCTAAATGATCTATATAGTATTTAAATTCCTCATGAAATGAGTAAAGATGATTTTGTTAAGAAAATGGTAATGGATGAAAAAAATTATTTTGATAAATTCATTCATAATAAAGGAAAGAGTATTGATTTTAATGATTATTGGGATGGATCTTTTAAATCATATATAGATGTGATGTGAAATTTTCTAAAATTATTTCCCTCATTTTAAGAAATTTTAGAAGAGGAAAAGGAAATTTTAAAGCTAAGATACCACTTAAATCTTTTAATTGTGGTGTTTTTTGATATTTTTTAAAAAAATGTATTAAACTCAAAAATTATGGTTCCAATTAAGATGAAAAAGAAATTTTCAGAATATCTTTAAATAAGAATTAATTTGTGCCAAAATTATTTCCTAAAATAAAGGATAAGAATATATCTATAAATAGAAGGCTTAATGTTTTATAAAAATATGGATAAAGTTAAAGTGGTAAAGATTAAGAATGGTTTAAAACTAAAATTTATGTTGTTGAAGATCCCATTATTGATAATTTTAATTCTGATGACTTAGCTATTGATGAAGGGAGTAACTATGGATGTGAAAATGAAGAAACTAAAATAGATTTTTTTTCTTAAGTTATAATTGATGGAATAAATTATGAAAAATTCCAAACTTGAAAACTAAAATAAGAATCTAAAGAATGATGTTTTTTATACTAGTAGAAAAGAAAATTAAAATGAAGATAAAAAATACTAATTATTGAAGGATAATGATAATTTATAAAAATATCTTGATACTAATAAGACCCTGGATGTCAATGTGAAAGAAGATATTAAGTTATTGGATTGGTATTATGACCTTATTAAAATAAAAAATTTCAAAGTATATAAAGAACTAGACCTATCCATAATTATATTTAAAATTTATTTAAATAAGTTGATGAATTTTCAATGAATAAAAAATATAGATAAGTTCAAAAAATCATCTTCTTAGTATGATATTGATAGTGAAATGGTTGGTAAGAGGTTTTAGAAGAAGAATATTATCAAATGAATCATGTTTTTGGCTAAATCTATTTAGTTACAAAAATTTGGAAATTCTAGGATTATTAACTTTGATTTAAAAAAGAAAATTTCTAGAAACTCTAAAAAGGTTTAAAAGAAGTTTATTATGAAGATAAAGATTCTATTATTTTACCAAAACCTTGTTTCACAAAAAAATCCATGATTTTTACCAAAATAATGTATAAATCCATAGCCATAATTCTAGATAGTATTATATTTTTAAAGTCATATATACCTTTTATTGATATTTTTGGAATTTTGGAATCTTTGGGTATACATCAAAGATGTGTGGGTTTAAATACCATCATCATGATGATTCTAGAACTCATAGGAGAAAAATTTTAGGAGGGGTTTAGTCCACTCTAAGATGTCATATTTATAAACAACATGGAAAATATTTTTTGAAGACTAAAATTGATTTCAATTGTTAAAGGAAGTGTGTGAAAGATATTATTAACTAGGTCACCTTGAAAAATAATTCATTTACAAGATTCCATCCCAATGGGAAAATAATACTCTAGAAAAAGGGAATGAAAAGTCTCTTGTTATAGAAGTTTATGTTAAAGCCTTATAGGAGTAATATTCGTGGATATTGAATAGTGGGTGTGCATCACATATAATAGGTAACATGATGTTTTTGAGTAATGTTGTAAGATGTAAAAAAGTATCTATGAACTTTGAAAATAATGGTTCACTCAAGATTAAATGGGTTAGTTCTACTAATATCTGAAAAAAAATTAAATATATGAATAATATTTATCTTTATGGCCTCAAACACAACTTGTTAAGAGTTTCCTAGATTTTTTATGAATGGAATGAGGTTATTTTTATAAAATATGTTTTTTAGGTAAAAAGTCTTGAATATGGAATGGTTGTAACAATAGGGAAGTTAAAAAAGAGAAATTTGATTCAAATTGGTGATGATAAAAGTACATTATATTTGATCAAGAAAGATAAAAATGAACTCTAACATGAAAGGAATAGGAATCATGGAAAAAGGAACATGAGAAAAAATCTCAAAGAGAAATTTTTTCATGACTTAACTTAAATTAAGAGAGACTTTGTTAGATTTTTTATATCTATCACATGGGGAAGATCTCTAATTCCTTACACAAAAAGAATAATATTCATACACCTCACCCTTTTGAGATCATTCATTATGATATTTTTGAGGCCATTAGAAATTATTAAAAACATGTATATATTCATCCTATTTTCTTTATTGGAGACTTTACTCACATAACATATATTATATTAATAAAATATAAATCAAAATCTCAAAATATAGTCAAGAGTTTCAAAAGAAGTGTTGAAAACGTGTGTTGTTACTTTCTGAAGATATTTTTTAAAGATAATGGTATTGAGTACACTAAAACTTGTTTAAATCTTATCTTGAAAATCATGGAATTTATCATGAACTTGATACACCATATACACCATAATAAAATATTCTTACTAGACAAAACAATTTAATCTTGGTTGATATTTCTCAAACAATGTAAATATAAAATGATATATCTATTCATTTTTAGAGAAATATGTTAGATCAATGGTTCATATTCAAAAATTTTGTTTCTATAAACAAAATTCTAAAATTACTCTATATGAAATATACTACAAGAATAATCCATGATTAATGCATATAAAAGTGTTTGTAATCCCATGTATCATCAATATTGAAGGCTAAAATTTGGATAAGTTTTAGCTCAGAGGTATTTATAGAATAGTTCGTGGATATCCTCAAAATTGAAGAGTATTTTGGTGTTATAACATGGAGAATAGTATAATTGTTGATATAATTGATGTGAGGATCCTCTAATTTACAAAGATGGAAACCTCTAATGATAAATAAAGTTTAGAAACTGATGTTTCTATTAATTTTGTTGAACAACTTATTATAATACTAGGAAAATATGAGAGTATTGGATATGATGAAACTAAATAAGAAGATCCATCCATATCAAGTGATGAAGAAAATTTATTTCAACTCATCCAAGGTTGAGAAGTCAACTTCATAACCAAAAAAGAAATTTTAAATCAAGAGTAAGATGTTAAAATTATTAGAACTCTAGGAATGGAATGTTATACTTCTTTGTTCTCTTAAGTTTATCCTAATGATATTGAGCAATCTTAGTAGTATCAAATGTGGGTCAGTTATATGTATGAAGAATTAAATCAAATAAATAATAATGAGACCTAGGTACTAGTTCCAAAACCTAAAGATAAACATGCCATTGGTCTAATGAGTGTGTTTATACATAAATTGAATGAAAAAAAGTGAAGTGGTGAGGAATAAAAATATATTGTATTGTAAAATAAATTCCCAAATTTAAGAATTTAACTTCAATGAGTTAATTTCATCATTTTTATGTCTTTAAACTATATAAATTTTCATTTCTATTGTTCCAAAAAGCCATTCATGATATTCCAAATGGATTTTAAGTATACCTTCCTAAATGGATAATTAGATGAAGAGGATTAAATTGAATAAAATTATGGTTTTTTACTTATATAAGTTGAAAATTATCTTTAATGGTTAAATAAGTCTTCATATGGGTTTAAATAATCCCCAAGAGAGTTGTATTATAAGATTGAAGCTACTTGAAAATGTTAAATTTCATAAAGGGATGAGTGAAAAAAATCTATACATCAAATATTAAAAGGGGGTATCACTTATTATCATTGATTGTGTATATGACATCATATTTTATAGAAATTATATTAAAACATGTGATATTTTTTCTGAAGAAAGGATATATTTATTTGAAATTTATGTTTTGAAGAGATGAGGTACTTTCTTAGCTTGAAAATATCTCAAGAAAAAGATAAAATTTTTATTTCTTAAGATATGTATACAAAGTAAATGTTGACAAGATTTGTTATAGAGGATTTAATATCTATTTCCACACCAATTTTAATGGGAACACTACTATGAAATGGTTAATAGGGAAAAGAATTCAATCAAAGGGTTCTTATAAATTTTATTAGAAGTATTTTATACCTTACATATTCAAGACTATATCTTATATAGTTTTTCAATATTTGTGCAAGATATCAAGTTTCACTAAAAAGATTCCATTTTATTAGAGGAATAAGTATTCTTATTTATATAAATTTTACAATAGATTTTAGATTTAAACATTAAAAAGAATAAAATTTGGATATGTTTGGTTTTTCTGATGTAGATTGGACATGTTTTACTGATGAGAGAAAACCTATATCTAGTGGAGTATTATATCTTGGTAATAGATTTATGTGATATAATAGAAATAATTTGTGTTCTATAACTTTAATCACTTATGAGGTAGAAGATATTGCTATAAATTTTGTTACAACTCAATTGATTTAGATGAAAATTCATTTGGGATATTTGAATGTGGGTGTGAATATTTCACTTCTTCTTGGATGTGATGTAATAAATTTATCAAAGAGTATAGATCAACATTCTAGGATAAACCAAATCGATATAAAATATCATTTTATCAAGGAGCCTGTGGAGATAAATGAACTAAAGTTAGAGTTTGTTCCCATAGAGAGCATATTGTTGATATATTCACTAAGACATTATCTAAAGATGCATTCTAGAATTTCAAGTTGATGTTGGGAGATAAACCTCACCCTATACAAGATTGTTATATTTCGATTCTACCCCCACTCCCTTCTCCTCTTTGGATTTTTTTTAAAGGAGGAGATAAATGACAACATAATTGATACATTTATTTTAATTTTGTCACTTTAGAGAGAGCGTATATTTAGAAGGAGTTTTTTAAAGGGTTAAGATGAGACTTTATAATTTTTTATCTATTTTATTGGCTTTTTAAAGTTTCCATGGGATTTTATTCTGATCAGGTATGTTTAGATTTTATTTTTGTGATGTTATTTTATGGGCATGGAAGAAGTTTTTTTGAATCCTTGCTTTATGGATAGTGTCATATTTTTGTGAAATAATTATTGTTCCTACATTGAGTCTTCTCATGTAGGATAAGATTATTTTTATAATGAAATATTTATTGATTTATATATATTTATCTATTAATATTCTTCGTTTGAAAACAAAAATCCAAAATGGGGACATTGTTGAGACCAATAGGTTTTATGTTGCTATTTATGCTTTAAAAATATGAATAATCTGGTAAGAAAAAAATGAATTTTTTTTAATGTTTTATTTGGTTTTAAACCCATTTTTGAAGTTTTTGAATGGTTAACCATTGTTGTACTACCATTGGTGTGCAACCATTGATGTGATAATATTAGTTTGATTTCATTGTTAATCCACCATTGAGGCTCCACCATTGAGGTGCTTCTATTGTTGTGTTGTCATTGGTTCCCTACCATTAATTACTACTATTAGGTGTTACTGCTTGGTTCTATCGTGGGTGTGATATCATATGTTTTTACCATGAATATTATACCATGGGGTTTATATCATCAGTTTCTTCCATAGGTGTGTTATCATGATGTGTGATTACTGATGAAAACATAGCTACTTTCAGTTGTGTGGTACCTAGTTTTTATATGAACTAAATCTATCATTAAAAGGTAAAGTTTTCTTCTATATATTAAATATCACGATATAGACTATCACAATTATTAAAAATATTCTACTGAATAAATATTTGATGAATAAGTAATATGAATGATTTAATATAATGTCTCTAATTCACTAAAGTATAAATGACTAGAGAAATATATGTTTTGCACATTCATTTTTACATGAATATAATTGATGATTGGTCAAGTTGGATATGATGATATCCTTCTTGAAGAGGTATTAAAAGCCGGTTGAAATAAATTTAGAAGAATACAAAATTAAAATTCATTATGTACCATTAGAAATAAGTGTCTAAATATTTCATGCAGGCTTAAATACATGATTATTTCATGTGGTGGATTATGCATTTATCATGGTAAAAATTTGGTTTGGTATTAAAGTCATTTTAGAGGGAGAATAAAAAGATAAAAGATGGAAAGATCCTATCTATGTAACATGGTTATATTGATTAGTATTCATTTATTTATTCTAGAATAAATTAATTATTTAATAAGGGTGGATAGGATGTAATATTTTTGGATTTTATGATGTGGTTTTTATCACTTATAGAATCAGTTTTATATGGGATTTATTATGATGAACAGATCTGAGTTTTTTGGTGATTTGAATTCAAAATTTTTTACATAGTGTCTTAAATATTTTAAATAATAATAAAGTGAATATAGAAACTATTTTTTCTAAATAAATAATTTTCTATAGTTTCATATCAATTTGTATGTATGTGTGTGTGTGATTCTTTTGAGAGAGGATAGATTTGAAGCATTAGTGGTTACATGCTATGTTGGGATAGTAAATTGAAGTAAAATAATTTTTTTCTAAAATAAAAAATAAAAATAAGAGTAATAGCTTATAAAACCCAAAAACTAGATTGTTTTCTATATGATAAAGATGTAATTATTTCCTCTTTATCATTTAAAATTTGTCGGGATGCACAAAATAGTCAGGAAACACATAAGTGTGTTATAAGGATTTTTCATTCATGTAGTGGTTCAAGAAGACTTTTTTAATGGATCATATGATAATGGGATTTATTATATCATTACAAGGAATATATACACACATATAGAAGTGAACCCTATAAATCACTTATTCATGCTTTTTGAATTGTTTAACATCAAATTTCACTAATCAATAGAAAATGTTGTTTTATAAATGAAAACATAAAATATTTTGAATCCTTGATTCACCCCACCCAATGATTCATTAATATTTTGTTTCTAAATTAATTACAT
The DNA here is from genome assembly GCA_963277665.1 of Viscum album. Lineage (NCBI taxonomy): Eukaryota > Viridiplantae > Streptophyta > Magnoliopsida > Santalales > Viscaceae > Viscum > Viscum album. Next base: position 1,948,040,194 of record OY728119.1, read on the forward strand.
AATTTTTAATATTATTAATATATGTTTCAATTTATAATCTTAACTTATAACAATTATCTTCTTCTTTTTTACCAATTTTTGACATTGGGTGTTTATGATATGATCATTGAACTAGTTTTGTAATAAAATGGTTGTTCTACCTTATTCTCCCAAATTTAATATTTACCAAACCATTAAAGGTATTTTAACTTATGTTTTATGGTGAACTATAATGTTAATATTCCATTACATGATATTATTTTCATGTTACATGAAGATGAATTTAGTGATGAATTTGTTTTGGGTTATTTAACTATATTGATGGATTGCCACATAATGATATTTAATTTATTTTTTATCCATAATGAACTATATTAATGATATTTATTACTCATATATATCATATATACTCATCAATTATAATTTATATCCATCCATGAAGGATGAGGGGGAAAACAAAATATGTTGCTCTATGGAGGCGGTGGTCCACAAGTCTGCATGGATAGTGATTTCAATTTTCAAGGAAGGGGAGAAATAATTAATATGGTTAATTATTTTAGAATATTAAAATTTTCATATATATAATACTTATTTATTAAATTCCCTTTTATGACCTTCCATGAATTTTGGTGAAGGAAAACAAAACATAACGCTTCATGGAGGTGTCAGTCCACACATACACCCAAATTTCGTTCTCATTTTCTATTATAAAAAAAGGTAAATGTAGATAATTTTTTATCCCATAAACATAGAAACATTTTATTATATATTAAATACTTATTTTATAATTTTATAATGGGTTTTATATGTTTTAATGTGAGATATAATGAAGTAAAGGGATAGAAAATGATAACTACCTACTTTTATATTTGAGCCTTCTCTTAAAGTTCTTATAAGAAATGGGAACTATAGATAATATAATGTGACTAGAAAAATAGGGATATTTAATATGACTATAATTTAAGGGAAACTTTCATATTTTTATGTGGAAATATGATTCTTTTAGTGGCCTTTAAGGGTTGATGAGAGGCCCCTTTTATAAGTGAATAAAATCTTACTTTTGTGAATACCCCTAACTATTTAATGATATCACTATAGTATTCAATTTTTAATGACTCAAAACATCAAAAATATTTTATTTTGAGGTTATATTGGTATTATAAATCCTCAACCCAAAATTTCTATTCATGTTTTAAAAAATATGAATTCATTTATTCTTAAATTTTTACTTTTACCGTTTTTTGTTTACTCTATAACTAGTTTTCACCCCAAGTAATTTATTATTTACTATAAATATAAATAACTAATTCTAAATTTTTTTGAAGATATAGATATTAATTTATTCCCAATTTAATCCAATATAATGCCTAAATATTAGGAAATTAAACTTTAAATTAAAATAAATAATGAATCAAAAATAGTTTTTGTAAAAAAAAATGACTTCTTTTACATTTAGTGTCCCTAACCTTATATAGTATTGATTAATAATTAAATGGGTGTTGATATATTTTTACATATGTCTAAAAATAATATTAAACTCATTATATAAAATATATAAATTTAAATTATTAGACAAAAATTATACAACACTTATAAAACAATTCCTTAAAAATAACTCTCACATCATTATCAAGGTCATTAACATTAATCTTAGTAATCACATTTTTTTGCATGAGAGTAAAAATTACTTTATAAACTAATATGGAAATTTTTATCTCAAATATTAAATAAATATTATAATGTTTAATTTATAAAATTAATAAAATCTAATTTTTTGTGTAAGTTTATAAAAATTGTTTTTAGTGTGAAATATTGCTTGAGTTTCCAAAATTTTGTCATGTTCTTTAAAAATTGATAATAATATTTATAAATGATTTATTTTACTTTATAAAATTATAATTTTAGATAAAAAAAATGTTTCAAAGTTCTTTAATTCATAATGGTGATGATATTTGCAAAATTAGTATTTTTTTACTATTCACCTAAAATTCAATTATTTAGAAAAATCACAAAAAAATATTCTTAAGATAATATTGACATGATAAATTTATAAATTAAGTTTATTTTTTCAAATTTAAATTATAAATTTTATAAATTTATCTTTTAAATGAAAATATGAATTATAAATAAAAAAATTATCGAAAAAATAAATTTTTAAACATTAAGTTTTATTTATATTATTTTATATCAATTTATAATTTAGTGGATGTTAAAATTTTTGTTTATATTATAGATTTTTAAATGTGGTTAATTTAATTTTTTAGTATAAAATATATAACACTTTAAAAATGGTTCTTTAAAAAATATTACTTTGATGTTAAATAGTCATTACTTAAAACCATTAAAAATTTTAATTTATAATCCAAAGACATAATTTTACTAATACATTGATATCAATATATTTATTTTAATTTTATTAATACATAATATCATAATTTAATAATAATACCATTATTAATATGTAACACACACTCACATATATATATACATTATTTTAATATTATATTTTTATTTCAATATTTATTATTCAGGAATTATATTATTTTAAATCTACTACTAACCGTAAAAACCTCCATTATAACCATTGTATATATTTATATCAAATTACCATATTTTCAAGGAGTAAATTTCATTCCTATGTATATCCTTACAAAACCTATTGATTTCATTTAAACTTCTTATGTAACATTTATCATTTCCATAGTTTTCATTTTATGTTTCATAATATGCTTTATTATTTCATGATGTTCCTACTCAAAATAGTTTTTCTTTATCTATTAGCGATCCTAAAGGTTGAACATAATCCAAGGGATATCTTGGTGTTTAAGAATTTATTATTTTATATTCATTATTTCCTTTTAATTTGTGGACTTTTAAAGCATGTAATAATCCATGACAAGTAATAATCAATGGTGTGTAATACTCTTTTCGATGTGATTTTTTTTTAATGAAATTTGTGAATAAAGAAGGTATTGTTAGATTAATTCCTATATTGTATGACTTTTTCCTAATCTATTTAAACTCCTTTTAATAAAAAAATATTTTAGAACTATAGACATATGGTTTATTGAAATAGTATGCTTCCTAAAATATTTGGGCATTACTGGAAATATATTATATGACTTGGGGATACCAAAGGAACAAAATCATCCCCCAAATTTGAATAAAAATTTTAGTTAGTGAGTTATTAAATTTTATGTGATTAAAGAGAGGATCTCTATCTTAAACTCTATGTATGTCAATTTTCCAGTTAATGAAGCCAAATCCACAGGAATTGAATTTAAAATTCATAAATATAAAAAAACTGTAAAAATAAACTCCACCTAAATATTTTTTTCTCTATTCATAGAATCATATGAGGTGCTTTCTATGATCTTATATATATCAATTAATTTATTTCCATCGAAGAGGAAAATAGGAAATAATAGAGTTCTTACACTCATTTAGATTGTCTTAGATAATTTTTTTAGTTGATTCAAAAAATTCTTTGCCCCCTTACTTCTACCATCAAACATGAAAAAATAAATAAAAAACCATCTAAGTCTTGAACTTAGGTGGGAAAAATATTACCCCATATATATCCCTACATCTCATCCACTATCGGTCTAGTAAATTTAGTTAATAATAATAACATCAAAAATGAAAAAAAAAAATTTATTAATAATTATTATTATTGTTATTATTGTTTACTATTAACAAAAATAGGAAAACAAATAAGTTTAAAAGTACTCATGAACCTAATATAAAAAATTAGAAGAAGAAAAGTATAATAGATACATCCTTATCCACCTCAGCAAAAATAATTATCTCTAAGAGGATATGGTCTCACTAAACAAATAAAGTATAGGAAACACTAATGTTTATAATATAATTTCATAAAACTTTAGCCTTTGTATAACTATTTCTAGCAATATACTAAATTATGGAGATAAATCCAATTACCTCCAGTCATGGTTTAGTGATCTTCCAAGATAAAATATTTCCTTTAGATCAAATTGCCTCAACAAGTGACCTAGAGTCACACTCAATCCATAATCGGTTCCACTACTTTCTATTCACCTTTTTTAGTCCAGCAATCACCACCTATATTTTATCATCAACCATAAAGGCTTCACTATATATATCATAATATCACACCATAATCATACCACTCAAGTCCCTGAAGACACCACAATAACCTAAGATCCCCATGTTTCCTTTACCTACACCATTATTATTCAATATTAAATAGCTTATCATAGTCTTCTTACAAACCAATTCAGTAGATCATTTGTAGTTCTTGATGTTACCTTCAATATTCAATATATTTAAAAAAAATATCTCAAATGTTATTCCCTGGATATCTATTCATAATTTTTCTAGAATCTATACATGAAACATGAATATGAGATATCTCTTATTGTAGGGCGATAAATACACTTCCATACTTGTATTTTTTCTAAATCCACCAAAACAAATTCAAGAGGTCATCCACAATAGTAATAAAGATGTTATAAGATTGATATGAAAATATAATGGTCAACCAAATAAATAAAATTTATGCAGTAGATATAACATAGGGAAATTAGAGTTCAAAAAAAATAGATCTTCATATATCCCCTTTAAATGGGAAGTGTAGAATACAGGATCAATTAATTCTTCATTGTATTTTAATGAAAGAAAAATAGATTCCCTAGAGAAACAAATATGTTTCAGATATAAATCTAGTAATTGGTTTCTATAATCTATTTTCTATATTTGATTTGATTGGGAAAGAGGTATCCAAGTCATGAAAAATAAACTAAATTAATACATAGATTGATCATTCCTTATATTATATTTTTTATAATAACTATTAAAAGTGAGTATTATATCAAAATAAAATTCCCATAGAGGAATTTTAAAGGGAAAAGGTATAATTATAAATTATAAATCTAATATCAGTGAAAAAAATTAAAGATTGAATCTGAAAGATTTTAAAAAATGGAGATATTAGGGTCTGTAATAATAACCTATTTTTATACCCTTTAAGATAAAAGAGAACACATCCAATTTTACATATATAATAAAAGTTAAAAAAATAAGATAAGGAAACCATCTATAATTAATCATGATATAGGAGAAGGAATTCACATGAACAAACCAAATAGATATTTCAAAATAATACAAGCATCTCATCATTATTCTCCTGAGGAACCTGAACTTTAAAAAGGATATCGAGACAATTTTTCATAAATAATACTCCCCACATAAACAACCTGAAGGTAATCATTGAAATGATTAATATTTTTTATAAAAATTACATTATATGTTTTACACTAAAATTTCACATTCCAATGAACCATAAAAATATTCTTCCAAAAAATATAGCAAGTCTAAAAAAATTTATTAATGTAAACATTGAGATTTTTTCAATGAAATGGGTCAATTATACAATATTAATGAGTACATCATTTGAAAAGTAATCGCAAAATTAATAAGGAAAGATAAAAAAATACATGGAGAGAGACTTACCCATCCTTAAGTATAGTAGATTGAAAACTCCATAAATTAATGGAACCATTGTTTTTACATAAAAAAATAGGTATTCCAAGATAAATAAAAGTAAAGAAACCCTCTCTAACATCAAAAGATGAAATTAATTCATGTTTCCAATAATTTATGATAAAATTACCAAAATAAATTATTGAATTATTCCATCTATTATTTTTACTTGAGACCAATTCAGAGTGATGAAAAATCTCTTTGTGAATTAAAATATTCATTTTTATCCTTAACAAAATAGGATGATATTATCTCCATAAAATAAATGTGAGTGTGCAACCAACCTCCTACCAGTCTATAGAGTCTTCAAAAGACCATTTTTAACTATTTCAGATATATAATGACTATAATATCATTAATATATACTAAATAAAATATTATAGAGTGTATCACCCTGTTTTACACAACACAAGCATGAAATGTAATATTGAAACCATTTTTATGAATAAAAATTATCACAAACTTGAATAAATCTAATAACTAGTTAATAAACAATTAATTAAACCCATATTTTCTTAATATGTAAATAATGAAGCTACATTTTATGGAATAAAAGGCTCTATAATTTACAATAAGATAGAAACATTACAAATTATAGCATTATTCTTAATAATATTCACAAACTTTGAACTAGTGATAAAATATTCCTATATTTTCCTACCCTAAATGAAGTCGAACTGATTATGTGAGAACAATTTTCCAACCACCATGTAATTAATATTATTAATCATCATATCGATAATCTGGTATAGTTTTTTGGAGAAATTCACTAGCCTATAAAGTAAACTTTCATAATAATTTCAGACCTTTGGAATCAAAAATAGAAACTATGAATTAATCCCTTTTGAAATATAACCACCACTAAAAAATTATTTAATGAGACTCAAACATAAAATTGAATGATATCCATACTTAATTAAAATAATTTGTTATAGAATCTATTCATCCCAGTAACACTATCATCATTTACAATAGATACAACTACTTTAATATCAACATCCCCTAGAATCTTAGGGGTAAGATGATTGTATTCATTGTTTATAACTTGAGTAATGACATCTAGGTTAATCAAGTTATATTCATTTTCACCATCATTTAAAAAAATTAATAATAACTCACAATGTAATTTCTTACCTCCAAATTTTTCTCAATGATACCATCAAAATGTCTGGGATAACTAAGAGGTTTATTAAAATTACTATAACTCTATAGGTTGTAAGTGAATTAAGTATTCATATCCCCTTATTATAACCATTTCACTTGGTAGATATCCTTAAGAATATCATCCTTGATATGGAGGAAAGATTTTAATTTAACATTGAGCTCAACCTCATTAAAAAATCAAATTCAAAAAAATTCCCTCGAGTCTACGAGATATGAATACAAATAAGTTATTAATTGACATTTCAAATATCTATATTTAACTAAAAAATAAGATCTTACTATATTCTTTAATCCTCTCATTCTAAACATTAAATATAGTGATTCTAATATGGAGTCTATCACTATAGTGTACATAATTCAATAAATCCAAAAACATATATTAACTTTTAATTTATTTTAACTAGGAATTGTTGAATTCAAATAGAATTGGACTATTATCCCACCTTAGATATAGTGAGGAATATCATAATAAGATTATGTTCTGATTTAATTTTATGAATAAGAAGATAACTGATATAAACATAATAATTAAGTAAATCACCATTAAGAGTGGATCTGTCATGTTTTCTAGAAACCATTAAACTAGTAAACTTACAATACTAGGTATATTTTGACCTAGTCAGAGTAACTTCAAAGAGATAATTTATATCGAAAAATATAGTAAAATACCTATTTGATATAGATACCTTATATGGTCCAATCATATACCCTAATTATATATAATTGTCAAAGTCACTAGATAAGATCTATGATTCATTAACACTCTGCTTGAAATATAAAATCTCCTTTCATGAGGCCCTGATATCCTTGTATCTATTGAAAAAGTTTATGAAGGATTAGAAATTTTTTTTCCCATTTAATAAAATAATAATTCATTATCTATTTACTAGTATTAATAACTAAAATGTACTCCAATTTAACAGAAGAAATGAACCAAAAATTATCAAAAAATCATGTATAAACATTAACCACAATGGATTTGTATCTTTTCCTATCAATTTTAATCCAACTAAACTTATTAAAACACACTATAAACTTTGAAACTTCTATTAATATTATTTTGTTCTCATAAATAATTCAATTTATGTTTCAAGTGGTTTCTGAGTGAGATAGACCCTGAAAATTCCAAAATATAATTTTCATTTTGATTTCATATTGGACTTCTAACCACCAGATATAAGTGTATTATTTTAAGATCATGATTTATTGTAACCTATATTATTACTTTTTGAGTAAACCTTATTAGTTTTATGTACTATATATTGGTAAATATTCTTTTTAGAAATCACTAAGTCACCTTCAACATCATCTAATTTTTCATCATGTTTCAATATTGTTTTTCTATGGGATGTACTAGTTATAGAGACTTATTCAACCACTTATATTTCACATTTTCTATCCCATGTGAGTCAAGAATCATTGGAAATTTATATTTTATGGACATCATATCATTTAAATCTAATAAAACAACAATATTCCTTTCATCTCTAGAACTAAATAATCTACATTTTCTTTATTAATTTCTCATCCATTGATGTTTCCGCTTCAAGTTTCACCATAGTGTAATCTTTTTATGAGACAAAAATAAAATCCTTTAATGATACTAATACACCAATAATATTATTTTTCTCGTCATAATTCGCTCCATTATCATAATTTTACTTGGAAACATTATAATTTTCACCTTTCTATGTCATTTCCATGCATTATTTTATTTTATTCTTATAAAAAATGAGGTCCTATTCAAGTTACCAGGAATTATATTTCTTATTTCCAAGAATATGATCATACTCCTTCATATTATCATTATCAACTAAATATATATTCCCAAATTTATCCAACACCTTTTCATGCATTCCTTTAATTCTATTTACATTCACCTTAGATGTTTCACCTTTTTTATGTTATGGTTTCACATTAGTTCCTTCTAATTTCCTAATGTCCTGCCATTTTATTTTATTTCTAATAAAAAAGATATGATCATTAATTATAAGAATCATTTTTTTTTATAAAATATCTATATTTTTTTACATCATGTCCTATAATATTAAAAAATTATAGAAAATAGGGGTGCATTTGAATTCAATATGTATTTCATGATTTTGTCTATTTGAATTAAGGTTCATCAATTTAGGTAAGATAGAACATATATTTGAATCAACCAAAATATTAGAATTAAATTTAATATTATGAGTCATTGTGTTGTTATCCAACTTATGGGGGACTCCATCACATGAATTAATGTTATTCAAAATATTATTATGCTAGAAGATATGATTCAAACAATGAAATTATGTCAAACATAGACATTAAATCTCTTTTATGTGAAGGGATTAAATTTAATATCCCATTACAAAAATAAAATAATCCTAGAATTAAAATTATATTACATATTCTCTATAATTTATAAATGTATGAAGATGAATTAAAATGATATAATAATAGTTTTTTCTATCAGTATAATCCTCTAATCATGCATTCCCCATATGTTTGAGAGTTTTATCTTTTTATTATTAAAATAAAAAAAACATATCACTTCTATAAATTTTAATTCATTCAAAAACTAATTTCTTTCACTCATCCTTCCTTTGTCTCAGTGCCTCTAGAATTGAACCAAAAAATATACCATTGTAATTTAAGATATTCTTCTCATGATTCTTACTTAGGAACGATTCACCAATCTCATATTTAATCCTATTTTTAGGATCCCCTCAAAAGAAACTCCCTTACTTTGAGGTCTCCCATATTATACCATAATGGGAGCTCAATCATCTGAAAAAAAACCTCTAATCTGTCTTCTCCTACTTTCCCCAAATGAAACGTTTCATCCCGCTTAAAAAATTCTTTAATATTTCAAAATAAATCTAGAAATAAAGAAGAAATTTAAAAAATTAATCTCTATAAAATCCAATATTTACAAGAATTCACATTATTGACACTCTATAATCGAATTACTTATTAAATTATTATCAATTATTATTATTTTTAATTACATTAGTAACTATTAATATTATAACTATTCATAATAATGCAATTATTAATATCAAATTATGTAATTAGAAAAAAAATAATCAACAGGATTATAAATTACATTATGTTTTGTTAATAATTTAAATAATAAAAATAATAAACTATTATAATTACAAGTAATAATAATAATAAATAAGATTATTTAAAATTATTAATACATTTAATGAAAATAAGAACGTATTTATTAGAAATGAATAATGTAAATAATAATTTAATATCATTATTAATAATAATTAATTTTTTAATTAATAATAATAATAATAAGTCATATTAGAATAAATTGGTTTCATCTTTGGATCAATTAGATATTTTGGGGTATAATGATCTATTCTAGGATTGTGTACCCAAGAAACATACAAATCCCACTTCAATCTTGGGAATATTTGACTTAAATAAGAACATCAAATATGTGGTTAAACTGGCTGTGATCTTCCCATTCTTTGATTTTATAATCTTTTCTCTTGGGAGGGTGATCAGAAAAGATCATGTGGGTGATGTATCTGCTAACTAGAATCCCATTTCTGAAAGAATAAATCATTTCAGGCTATTGATTATTGAATGGACTATCAATCTAAATTGAGAGAAATTATGGGAATCTCGTAACCTCTATATAATTATCTATGATATCAGGGGATTGGGAGAGTAGAATATGATAGATATGGGTAAGGGATACTATAACATTTTCTTCCCTTCTATTTTCTACAAAAGGAAGTCTTGGAGTTTTCAATCTATACCCTCAAACTAGGTATCCTCATAAATCAAGGATGTGATAAAAATATTGATCATTATAATGTAAGGAACATTCATTCCCAAGTTTATATACAAATAATTAATTTGAATTTTTTTACAAGTATCCATAGATTTAGTGGGATATTGTACCTCATTTGGTGTCCCCATCTGATTGGATTGATAAATAGAAAATCCAATATTTTCTCATTATGTCTAGGTCTTAGTTAAACTGGATCTATGTGAAAACCCAGGTGATTTTAGAATAAATCATATTCATGTCTTATTATTATTCACTAATTACATTTTATAGAGTTATAATAATATTATGTAATTTTTCAATCAAATAAAAAAACATTATTTTAATAGAGTTGGATTTTCATGTGTTGCTTTATTTTATATAAAATATTTATTTATAACTAATATAATTTTAATTTGGAAAAATTAATTTCATTTTTGAATTCCTCATGTCATAATTATTTTATATTTATATTCTGTTATTTTTCTGAAAATATTTATTGTTCAAAGAATAGTGACAAAATACTGATTTTTATTGAAAATTATCTTCCCATTTCAATAATTTTTAAAGTTATATTTTTTTAAAATGGTTTCAAATAAAAACTAATTCGACAATATTAATAATAATATAATTATTTTTATTTTTAATGAATTTTATTCTTCAATTTGGTATAAAATAATTTTAATTAAAAATACATATTTCTAAAAAATAGTTTTTTGTCATGTTTTTTATATTAAGTTTTAAATTATATTCTGAAAATTTTTTGAATTTAATTTGATAAAATGGATACCATATTTTTAATAATTATAATTAATATTAGGTAATAAGTTCAACAAAAAAATTTATCATAATGAATGGAAAAAAATAGTACAAATCTCTTATAACTGTTAATGTTAAAATTGGTTTACCGAGGGTTAAACAAATGAGATAAGGGTTTAAATAAATAAAAAAACTTGTGTAATTTATTTTTTATGCCTATATTTCAAACCTATCTCTTCTATTACTTGATAATTATTAATTTTGGATATATTTTCCTTGGGTATTCCATTAATATATTTTATTATTTTGAAAAATTCCATGTGTATCCTCTCCTAAACTTATAAAAGGTCACCCCCTATCTTCTCCCATAGACACATAAAGATAATTTTTTCAGCCAATAACTACCCAATTCCCACCCTTAAATCCATCCTCATGACCTAGATTCCATATTTTGATCTTAAAACCGTCCTAAGCACTATTTATGTATATACCTAGATAGGTTTTTCAAATAAGAGTTATAGTTCTTAACCATGTGTTTTCATATTATTTATTATTACTCATCCTTAAAATATTCTTAAGAAAATACTATAATATAAACACAATTGTGTTCTAAATAATTATATTTTATTATTTTAATGTAATAATTTATATCCATATTCTCTTCCCTTAAATGGGAAACATTACTATTGTTCATGTGTACGGCGGACTACCACCTCGTGAACTGATGTAATTTTCTTTCCATCACTGTCTCTAATAGTTGGTTGTACTGATATATTTATAGTATATATTTTATATTCATGAAAGATTTATCATTATGGAAAATTAATGTATCACATATTTCTTTACCTTTCAATTCATTGAAAAAATATAGCGTTATTCATGCGTACACGTGGACCATCGCCTCCATAAAGAAATGTGATTTGTTTTTCACCACAACATCACATGGATGTTATATATAAGATTTTTTTAAATAAATAATATGGTACTCATTATATTATTATATCTATATAAAAATAATAATACTTATCCTCTTACCATAAAGATCGTTGAAAAATGAAAATGTTACTCATGTGTACGTACGACCTACCATCTATATAATTATAACATAGTCTATTTTTCATATCCACATTGATTGATTGTTTTTAAAGTATAATAGATTTATAAAAATGATAATCATGTCATTATTATTATATATATGATATAAAATATACATTTTTTGACATAGTCAACCTACCGAAGTCATTTTGATATATAACTGGATATCATCCAAATGTCTGACATAAACATAATTGATTAATAAATTAAATATAACATGGTAATAAATAAGATAAAACAAGGATTAAAAATGAAAAAAGTTTATTATTAAAGTAAATAATTAAAATTGGTTTATTATTCATGAAGATATATAATGAATGTGATGAGTTAGACCTGAGGTAACAGATTTTGTCTCAATTTCCACTCTATTGAGACGTATTTAGTGTTATGCACCTATTTTATTTTATGTGGTGTATATAATAACCCTATGGGTTATTTAAAATGAATATCAATGTATTCATTATTATTAATTGTATAATTCATGTTCACCCTTTCAAGGGGTTACAATTTTAAAGATATCAATCAGTTAAGAATTTATTTTACAGTTTCATTTTTGGTTTTTTCTTATTTTCTTTGAAGTGACCGTATAATCTATTCTTATTAAGATATATATATTTTATTATCTTATAGATATAAAAGTAGTTTCCATATTTTATAACATTTTCCACTATTTTTCACATGAATCATCCAAACAAAAATTTAAAATAAAATCTAATCATACATTTCTTTTTGATTGGTTATATTTTTATTCTATGTTTATATTTTTAAAAATTATTTTACAAAAGTATTTTTTATTAATAAAATGTTTCATTAAGTAAATTTTTATTTATCCTATATTTTTACATGGTTGAAAGGAATATTTCTATTATTTTCTCAAAAACATAATTTTTGATTTTCATTATAAAAATTCAAAAGTATTTTTTCTTTTTTAATGAATACTTTGTTAACAGACATTACTCATATCATAACCGTTTTATGTCCTTTACATTCTTCTATAATATTTCAATGATTTTACGAATAATTTTTTTTTGAAAACTTATTTAAAATCTTTTGTGTTTATTCTCTTCTATTCTTTAAAAGACTTTATTTTACTCTAAAATTTAATTACCTGATGGTTACCTTTGATGCCTTGCTCAATTTTTTGTTTGTTAAATTTCTATTTAGATATTCAATTTGTTATGATCATTTTTAAATGGAAATTAAATTTCTATTAAATATCCATATTCTCTATATCATGGATAATATTATTTTCTTAATCGTATATCATTTATACATATGAGGTTTTACATTGAAAGTTATTTGATTGATTGGGGAAATATTGATATTCAGTATTCTCTATTAAATTCAGAAATTTATTGATAAGTACTATTGTTTATGAATTTAATTGATCATTAAATATATTATGAATGAATTGTACATGTAAGGATGGGTACGACCTAGTTATAGATGGCTCCTTGATGCATCGGCAGGTCTCATGAGACAAACTATTTGGGTATCCTTATTTTACATGGTTCTTTGGTGTATGCCTACCCATAGTTTAAACTATTTGGTTGAAATGTGTTGATGGTAGGTATATAATTATTTATAAGATCATGAAAACTAATAGTACAAATTTTCTTCATTGAGATTTTAGTTATTGTTATCCATTATATTATTTTATATGATATTTTATACAGATTCATGTTTCTCTTAAGTTATTGATTAATTGGTATTTATTTTTTGTTATTTACCATTCCATATTGATTATGATGTATTGATTCATAATAGCTTCTATTGTATATTACTCTTACTGAGCATCTGATAAATCCCATTTTTTTCTTTTCCCTAGTATACGATGAAAGATATTATGAAAAATATTAAGGATAAAAGAATGTTTTAGGATATATATTTTATATTTCCAATGTAATTTGGGAATCATTTATGTGTCTGGTTCTTTAATAATACTAAACTGGTCAATCTTTAAGGATGAGATCCTTTTTATCTTATACCAATGTAATAAAGTAGATATCTAATCAAGTTTATTATATTGAGGATTTTTAAAATTGGTATCATAGGAAGTTTAGTAGAAACCTTAGGAACTAGCTTTTAAAATGAACATAGCTAAACTAAGAATTACGATAATGCATTATAGTATTTCATAATATTTACTATTAAAGGGATTTCACTTTATGAACCAATATTCAAGAATATGATAATATAATTAAGTATGTTCCATTATTCATTGATGGTTCATATTGGAAGAAAGGTAACCAATACCTATAGAAAATATAGAGATCTTCCTACTGAGTAAGCCAATATAGATGTTATTTGAACTGAGCAGATCAAGGTCATATTAGAGAAGATTACTCAGGTAATGATCAATAACCATTCCTGAATGGAGAAAAATATTATTCCAAAGTATGATTCTCTTATTTTGGACCACTTCATATTATATAATCCTCCATCTTTTTGTGGAACTATGATTTCATTTTTTGGAGAGAAATTGATTTAATCACTTGAAATGAAATACCTCTCTTAGTGATGTCATGAAAGTGAAAATTTATTCTAGTAGTGTATTGTTTGAAAAATATAATGATCAATGATGAACATTGATTCAAAAACACTAAAGATTATGAAGAAGTTAAAACCAAGGACTAGATAACTTTTAATGTGATTTTATCTGAGAAAAATATTACTCAATAATAGTGAGATGAATTAAAGATGAAGTTCATCACTTTAAAGTGAAAGGAAGATGAATGTGTGGTGGATTATGAGGCTAACTTTATAATATTATCTAGGCTTTCTTTATCCTATATACATAATCCAAAAAAATATTGGTTTCTTCTTCGATGGGATTAAGTTGAGTCTCTAGAGGGAACTAGTTTCTAAAATATTTTCATAATATGATAATATAGTATCAAAATCCCTTAATATGGAGAAAATAATTTATAGATCCTATTTATTAAATGAAAATTAGGAAAATAATTGGTTTTTTGAATAGAAAAAAATGAGAATGTTTCATAGAAAATTAAGAGAACGAAAAACTTTCCATCATTTAATATTTTTGGAGAGAAACATCCATGAAAGATCAATAAGGGAATTGGAGTTTGTTATAAGAGTTGAGATAAGGTTCATCTAGATAATGATTTTATAGAAAAGTAAGGTACAATAATTATTCATTTCTTCAATGGTAAATAAATGGAAAATTATTCAAACCAATTTACCAATAATCAAGGGAATATACCATATAGGAGACCAAGGGGAGAAGGTTAATATTATGAAATCATTAATGCTAAGGTTAAAGTTCAAAAAGATGTTATGGTAGGTACTATAATCATAGACTAAAATCTATCTAATTCATTATTTGATTTTGAATCTTTTCACTCTTTTATATCATCCATGTTTTCCTAGAAAATTAGATATTTCCCTAAAACTATAAGAAGGGATTTGTTAGTCAAAACTCATAGTGGAAATATAAACACAATAAGGATGTGTCAGTCAGTTCTCATTACGACACACACAAGTTATCTATTTATTTAATTTATTATTATGCCTATGGTTTATTTTTAATATAATCCTTCATATGTATTGTATTTCAAAACATTATTAACAAATTTATTGTAAAGAGAGGGAAATTATGATTCATGATGAACATGTGTAAATCCTTATCTTTAAAATTGACTTCATAATCTAAGTCATGTCTAGATCCACTCCTAATAGCTCTTCTGAAAGAGATTATTGGGGAAGAATAGAAGAAAAAAACTATGGATGTAAAAGGAAATATTCAAATTGAAAATATATATATTGTTCAGTAATACATCAATGTATTTCCTAAGGAATTACCTATACATCCACAAAAGTATAATTTTGAGTTTTCTATTGATTTGATACCTATTATAGTAACTATATCTCACACTCTATATTGAATGTAAACTATATAATTAGTATAGAAAATGAAACAACTATATGATTTGTGTGGTAATTGATTTATATTACCTAGTGTTTCACCTTGGTGAGAACCTATTCTTTTCATTAATAAGAAAGAAAGATTTATGAGTCTATTCATTGATTATAGGGAAATAAATTTTATTACAACATAGAAAAAATATCCCCTACTTCACGTTTATGAGTGATTCAATAAACTTCACAGATCTAAGTATTTTTCCATGATTTAACTTCATTATTGGTATCATTAATTTCTATTAAGGAAATAATATTTTCTGAAGAAAAAAATTCATATAAGGTGTGGAAATTATGAATTTACAATAATTATATTCAAATTGAATAATGAAACCTCCATTTTTATAGATCTAATGAGTATAGTATTTGAGTGATATCATGATAATCTTATTATTGTATTTATTGATAACATATTAGAATATTATAAAATCAATGAGGACCATGATAATCACTTGAAAAATATTATTTGACTCATAGCTGAAAAGAGTTATATGGTAAATTTAGCAATTGTGAATGCTATCTTCATAAGGTTCATTTTATTGGTCATTATTCTATAAGGATGGAATCATATTTGATCATGTAAAGACAAATGAAGTCAAATAATAGAATGCACCAACAAATATAACTAAGGTACATAGTTTTATTGGTATTAAAGGTTATTGTTGGTATTTTATACAAAACAAATTCCCAATTGACTAACCCATTAACCAAGATTACAGGTAAAGGGGATAAGTTAACATAAAAAGATCTATGTGAATAATGTTGTTAATAATTGAATATGGTATTGGATAATACTTTTAAATTGAACTTACCATCAGAAAATGATGAATTTATGAGCACATGAGCCTCAGCCCAGTTTGTGAGGACTCCTTAAGTGCATCCAAATGAACCAGGATCAAATCCAGTTGGAGGATAATTTCCAATACTATAGTAGTACTATAATAGGCACTATAGCAGTACTATAGAAGGAAATATGCAGTACTGTAGCTGGTATTGTAGCTGGTACTATAGCAGGCACCGTTTGGCACTGTAGAAGCCGAGAATATTCCCCTGTTTGGGCCTTCGGGCCACCGATTTGGTCGTTGAGTCCTTTAAGGCCTTCAGGACACCCAGACCTTCAGGTTAGTAAGGCCTTAGGGCCACCTCAAGGTCTTCGAGCCACCTTAAGTGCAGATGCAAACCAGACAACCTACAAGGAACAAGCTTCAGAAGGAGGATGAGTAAGGATCTTTCACCAGTGCAGAAACTAAACGTATTTCAAGAATGAGAGGGTATGGCACCTGCCATCGGGATAATCATGTGAATGCACGGGAAAGACTAGTCGAATATCCATGAAAAGGTGGAGAACTGGTTTCATGATGAATATGCTGGGGAGGAGTAGTTCCAAGTAGTTAGTATGGGTTGTATGTAATGTTTAATGCCTACGGGCAATGAATTCCTCTAAGGCCTACAGGACATGTAATACTTACGCCTACAGGCCTTGTAAGGGTTCCACCTCACCCCTTGAAAGGTGTATTATCAAAAATAAATAAAAAATGATGGCCTTCGGGCCATTGGAGGAGGATGAATTTGTGATATATATTGATGAATCAAAGAAGGTACTTGGTTTTTTCCTTATAAAAAATAAAATGTCATTGAATATGCATCAATGAAGTTAGGTAATCATGAGTAAAACTATCCAAATCTTGTTATTGAGTTTTTAACCATAATATTTTCTTTGAAAATTTGTATTCCTTATTTCTATAGTGAAATATGTTAGATATACACAGATCCTAAGAGTCTGAAATACAAATTTTAAAATAAATATCTCAAAATGAGGAAAAGATAATGGGTTGATAAACTTAATGATTATTATTTCTCATTACATTACCACATGGGTAGGGGAAATAAGGTAGAAAATGCATCAAGCATGAAAGATCATGGAGTTCTGGCCAGAATGAGGATATAAAGGGATCCTATATTTATAAATTTAGTAAATATATATATGATAATTATTAAGGAAGGGAAAACATTACTAATTTTTCAAATAATTTCTAAATCATATTTATTAGAAATGATAAAAAGTTCTCATATTAATGATGATAATTTTCAAAATAAAACTAAATCTATGAATGAAAATAAATTAGAAAAATCCATATATGAATATAGAATTCTAAAATTGTAAAGAGGTTATGTCTTCCTTATATACCCGATCTAAAATAGAAATTATAAAATTATGCTCCTAGATCAAATTTCTCTATAAACCATAGTAGAATCAAGATGTATAGGTATTTAATGTAACATTTCTAGTAGGATAAATGAATTGGTAAATTATAGATAATGTATCAAGATACATAATTTTTTAATATGTAAAGACTGAGTGATAGTATCCTCGATGATTTATAAAACTAATATTAATTTCTTTATGGAAATGGAATGACATTACTATGGTATTTGTAACTGTATTACTAATAAATCCTATAATGAATGATGAAATATGAGTTATTATTGATCACCTTACCAAATATTTACATTTCCTCGCTATAAGAGGATATTTACTCTTATATATCTTACATGACACTATATTTATGGAGTTTTAAGACATCATAGTGAACATATTTCAGTTGTGTTTTTTCATGATAGACTTTTTACATCTAAATTATGGAAAATTATTCAAAAGGCTCTTTATATCGAGATTCCTTTGAGCTCTTCCTATCATCCTCAAATAATGGGAAGTACAAAAGAACTATTCAAACATTCGAAGAAATTTTGAGATCATTCTAAATTTAATTTCAAGGTATTTGGGATCATTATTTACCTTTGGTAGATTTTTCCTATAACAACATATTATACTCAAGTATTCAAATGTCCCCATATGAAGCATTATATAAAAAGATATTTTGAACTCCAACTTGTTAGAATGAAGGTTATGAAAGGATTATTGTATGTACATAACTTATTTAGGATAAAATGATGATGGTAAGGTCTATTTAAACTTATATTAAAGCATCTAAAATAGGAAAAATTACTTATTCCAATAACCAATGAAATGTATTTGTAATTTGAAGTGGGAGACCATGATTTTGTAAAATTATCCCCATAAAAAGGCATTAAAGGGTTTGATAATAAAGGAAAACTGAGCCCCATGTACATCATAACTTTTTAAATTATAGATGGAATTAGTGTTTTGGAATACAATTCATAAATTCCACCAAGAATTTCTAAAGTACATGATGTTTTTCATATCTCTTTGTTGACGAAGTATATTCTGGAACCAACACACGTTCTCACCTCTGAAGAAATAGAATTGGAACTTGATAAATCATATTATGAAGAGCCTAATCATATTATATATATGAGACAATAATTTTTGAGGAATCCAATGACTCGATTGGAAATGGTACTTTGGAAATCATAAAATGGAGGAAGAAATATGGGAACTTGGGGATGTTCAGAATAATAACCACCCTCGTTTGTTTAGAAAGTGATATATGTGAAAAAGTAAATATATTTTTTTAGAAGGTAAGAATGTAAAAACCTAGGTAATGTTAGAATAAATAATTTTTTATTATTAATTTTAATTAATTATATTTTATAGAGTTATAAGAATATTAGGTAATTTTTCAGTTAAAAAGAAAACCATTATCTCTAACTAAATTAGATTTTCATGAATTATATGATTTTATTTAAAATAATTATTTCTAAGGTTTAGAATTTTAATATTAAAATATTAAATTAATTTTTTAATTCATCATTTCAAAATTATATTTTGGTAATTTTTTGGGATTTTCCACAAATGTTTTGTTTTGCAAAGAATAGTGAAAAATATTTATTTTATCCAAAACATTATTTTCATTTAAAATATTTTAAAAGATAAATTTTTCAAAAAAATAGTTTGAAAGAAAAATTGATTCAAAAATATTATTAATAATCTATTTAGTATTTTTAAGTAATTTCATACTCTAATTTTTTATAAAAATAATTATATATTCTAAAAAATATTTTTATTAAAAACTTTTGTTTGTCAGTTTTTCTGGGTTTAATTTTAAATTAAATTGTTTCAATTATATGAATTTAATTTTATAAAATGGATTACATATTTTTCATCCAAATAATTAATTTTAGGAAGTATGGTTAACTTAATTTTCTGTCATAATGAATAGAAAAAATAGCTAAAATTTGTTACCACAATTAATGTTAAAACTAGTTTACTGGGGTTAAACTAATGAGGTAAGGATTAAAATGATCTATAAACTTAAATAATTTCTATTTTATGGAAATATTTCTAACATATATCATTAAATATTTGTATAACATCCATTTTTTAGCCATTTGGATTGAGTAAGACCTTAATATAATTTATTCTTTTTGAAATTTCCAAATGTACCCTTTGCCCTATTTATAAAAGGACACCCCATATACTCTCATCTATAAACTTAAAGTGACCTTTTTTGGCCAATAACTACCCAAATTTTTTACCTAAATCCACTTACATGATCTAGATTCTCTATTTTTATCTGAAAACCATCCTAGGAAGTCTTTAGGAATAAACATAATGGGGTAGTCTGAAGAAGATGTATAATTATTAACCATGCGTTTTAATTTTATTTATTCTTCCACAAATATAAAATAATCTTCAAATATTATGAAAAAATATATATTCCATATATTGATATGTAATTATTTTAATGTCATAACATATATCCATCTCTTCTTCCATCAAATGGGAAAACAAAACTATCATTTGTGTGTATGGCAGATCATCACCTCACGAACCAATGTTATTCACATTCCATCACTACCTCTCATGGTTGGTTATAATGAAAAATTAAAATTATATATATTATACTAATGAAATATTTATCATTTTGTAAAAATAATATATCATATATTTTCTTACATTTCCATTCATTGAAAAAAGATAACGTCGTTCATGTGTACATGTGAATTGTCACCTCGACAAAGCGATGTGATTTGTTTTTTACCATCGTATCACATAACTGAAATATATTTGTTTATTTAATGTAATAATATGTTATTTATGATATAATTATCATTATTTAATGACAAAAATTACTTACCTTCTTTCCATCATGATTGTTAAAAAATGGAAACATTACACATGTATGGCCTACCATCTCTATGATTGTAACATAGTTCAATTTTCATAACCATATTTATTTATTGGTTTTAAATTTATATTTTTTTAATAAAAAAGATAATTATTTCATTATTATTATAGTGATGAAATAAAATGTAACGCCCCGACCCCAGTTACCCAGAGTCGGTGCATTACTTACATAACATTGGCATGATCACAAGAAAGATCAAAACTCGAAAGATCGATTGGTTTAGTAGCCTTGGAAACACTAGATATATTCATAAAGTTTTACATTACAATTCAGAGTAAAAACAACTACTACAACAACATGGTCTTCATATTTCACACTCATATCCCCACATACTATCCCTGCATGTCATTCATAACTTACTTCTTCACATCCTGGGAAAATAAAACATAGAAAAGGGGTGAGCTCAAATGCCCAGTAAGGATAACAATATAGCGGAACATTCAAAATAAGCATAAACATTTAAGGCAATGAATTACTAAAACAAAAGCCTTTTAAAATTGAACTTCAACATAGTATGGCAAAAGTAAAATGAAATAATGCCATTTACTTGTTCACATGGATATTCTACTAATCGAATAATCACATGCAATATCAATAACCACTTTCATAATGTTGGAATGCATAATGCCAGACTATCATAACCACATAGCCAAGGCCTCGTGCCAAGACTACAAATAAGATTTTGTCAAGGCCTTGTGCCAAGACACTAGTTTGTCTCATGAGACCTACCGATGCATCGAGGAGCTATAGCGGGCTCCACCCGTCACTTATTAAGTCCAATGCATTCCCATATGAAAAGGTTTAAACATAACATAAACATTCGTATTAAAACTAGCATACGAAATGTCAATAATTTCACCATAAACTATGAATGGTATAAAAATAGCACATCCATAGTCAAACATATCACAAAACCTTCAATACAATATAGGAGTTTTGTATCATAATAAATCAACTTCAAATAATCTTAAAATCCATCAAAGGATGTTGACATAGATGAAATCAAAATTCTTTTTAAAGAAATATCTCCTTTTATTTTGAAATCATTTAAGATCCATATAAAATAAAACATTTTCTTTGAAAATATTCTTATAAGCTTGTAAGGAAAGCTTTGAAGATTTTATAACGGCGTAAAATAACCGCACCCGCCGTATAAGTTAAAAAAAACATTCTTACCTCAATTCTGTCGAAAAGGTTAAAAAGGACCTTGTTTTGAAAATGACGGAAAGATTCCTTTATAAACCACTTATAAAAGTCAAAAAGGGTATAAATGACTTTAACTCATATTTTAGTAAATAGTAAAAAATGTTTTGAAATACATTTTTAAGAAACATGGATGTGGATGATAAAGAGATCCCAGTAGATTATTACGTATAAACAACCTCGGATAATGAAGAGATTGTGAAATAACCCTTACCAATTTGGTAACTTATGAAACATACAACCCATGAAAGAGGTATCATACAATGAATATGTAAATACACATAAATTAGAGTGTATTACACAAAGAATATAATTATGGGCAGTACATACACCACACAAAAGGTGATGGTGGCAATATGGCATGAGTCTCACGGAAATAAGGAGTGAGATGAAAACCCCTTACCTTGTACTTTTCCTTGTTTGGGGTAGGTTAACCTCCTGTATAATGGTGAAATAATTGTTATTAAATTATACAAGAATCATATATATTAATATGATATCATATATGATCTTTTAACATTGATTTGTTAATAATATCTTAGAATTATCGTCGTTTCGGGTGTTAACTTACTCATTTTCTTTATATGTTTTGTTACATAAGCCATGGTTGTTGTATCTTATTCATATCCAGAATGATATCTAGTCCTTAACCATCATTTTTAAATCATCAAATGATAATTATACTTGAATGGTTACGATGGAGAATGAATCTCATCGCGTTCGTGGAGACGGTAGTCCGTACGTACGCACGAGCGACAATATCATTCTTTTGATATTAAAATAATATATAAATGAATGGTATATCATATATACAGAATCATTAACATGTTATATTTATTATTTACATGAGTTACACATCATTATTATACCCATCCAAATAATATTATATTGAATAACAATTACACCACGACGTGGAGACGGTAAGCCGTACGTACGCACGTATGGTGACATGTTATTCAAAGGGTGGATAGAATACTGAATATGGTTGTACCATACTTATAATAACATCACAGTATATGTGAGATACTGGAGTTATTATTTTAGAATGGTAAGAACAAAGGAAGAAGAAGTGGAAGAAGAAATGAACTTAGAAAAGGGTGGTGAAATCATTACCTCTTCTTCGGGTTCTTCCTTTTGATTTGATCAAAAGGGCTCCTTAGGTTGGCTTTCTGATCAAACTAAGGCCTCTAGGTTATAGTGAGGGATGTTGGGAGATTATTTGGGCAGAGTTTGGCCGAACCAAAAGGCTTTGAAGGTGTGAAGAAATGATAAGGAGGAGTGCCCTTTTATAAGAGGGGTGAGGGGCACCTTTGGAAAAGCTAGAAATATTAATTTATAATAAATTCATATTCGGTTTCCAAAGGCTCCAAAGTTGACTATTCAAAGGATGAGGTAGGGATAGGTCGAAAACAACTCATCCAATAGAATTTAGACAGGTTTGGGTACTTATATTAACCTTGTCTTTAAGTATTAACTCTAAGTTAATTAGTTTCACTTTTACAATGTCTCTTTGTATTTTTATATAATATGGTTAATAAACTTACTATATACATCCAAGCGACCCCCAAGTGGTCCATTAATGATTAACCTATCATAACATAAGTCTCTTGGCCGAACCTTAGATTTTTAGGAATTTAATATCAATTAATAATATAATATTTGTTTTAAGAACTCTTTTATGTCAATTTTGACACTATTCAATAGTTGATTTTTGTGAAACTCATAACAGATTTATTACTTCGAAAAAAGTCAATTAAATCAATCCTAATATATCATATTATCCTATAAAATTATTTTAATTCATTAAAAGTTTCATATTATATTTATTTGGGTATTTATAATATCAATTATTTTAATTTTTCACTATTATAGTAATTACTGCATCATCATTGTGTCATAAATAAAATAACTTATTTAATGTCTAAAAATTATAAATAAAATATCATTATGTAGGAAATCGTTTTATCTTTCTAATGAATATTTATAATCGAAAATCCAACATGTATAACCCTATGTAAGAATTGTTCTTCTAAAAGATGTAAGCTTATGCCATTTTTATTTTTATTTAAGCTTTATTAATATAATGTGTCATTATCACTTACAAGTGGATCCATGGGGTCCCAAAGATTCACATGGTCGACCATGTATCAACCAATAGGGTTAAGACACGTTTTAGGGTAATTTAGTATTATTATAATATTATTTTTTTAACCCTTATTTACCGGATTTACCCTTTAACCATGGTAAATAAAATATTTACCACAGTAACTATTCAAAATGTCTAAAAATAAAAGTTACCTATTTACACAATTTGGACATCCTGATTCCAAATATGGAATCCATTTTTCTAAATTCAAAACACAGAAGTGGCAGAAATTAATTTAAAATTAATTCCCGCTGTCAAAACAAAAAGCGTGTTTTTAAGAGATAATAACTATCAAAAGATTGACACTTGTTTATGTTCGGTTTAATTGTAAAATTATGTCCAATGACCAACATTATATTAAATGGTAAAAATATATTCTAAATATACTTTAAAACCACTCAAATTCATAATTTATCACTATTAATTATTTTTATTAAAAAAGTTGTTTTTAATTAAAATTTAGTAATTTTCACTATTCATCAAAATATAAAAGTTATCCGAAAAGTACCAAAATTTCACCCTAGGATAATTTCGATATTCCGAATCCAAAAATGAAGTCCATTTTGAAATATAAAATATATATGATTTCAAAAAGTAGGTATAACTATTCACAACGGCTAGTTTGATTTGTTATGGTGTGTTAGAACTCGGTGTTGCGTACAACACACGCTATCACATTATTCAAAGAGAAGCGTACCGTAGAAGCTTGGGGTGTTACATTCTCCCATCCTTCAAATAATTGCGTCCTCGCAATTTCTAGGGTATTACTGCATAAAAAGACTCAGGTGGTTCTTCATCATAAGTTCCTCGGGTTACCACGTTGCCTCTTCCATCTTATGATTTCTCCACAAAACTTTTACCAGACGCGTCGTCCGGTTTCTCAGCACTTGTTCTCTCGTATCAAGAATCTTGATGGGCTCTTCGCAATAAGACAGATCGGGTTCCAGTTCTAAACCCTTATAGGTGAGTACATGCGTTGGGTCAGGCATGTATTTCCTCAACAGAGATACGTGGAACACATCGTGAACTTTGGAGAGACTTGGCGGCATTGCCAATCGGTAAGCTACAGCCCCAATTCGTTCTAGAATTTCGAAAGGTCCGATGTACCTGGGACTCAATTTACCTTTCTTACCAAAACGTATGACTCCCTTCCACGGAGATACCTTTAGGAAAACATGATCACCGACTTGAAATTCCAAATCCTTCCTTCGATTATCAGCATAGCTCTTCTGCCTACTTTGAGCTGCTTTGATGTGATTTTGGATTACCTTCACCTTTTCCACCGTTTCCTCCACCAGTTCTGGGCCTACAAGTTTTCTTTCACCAACGTCATCCCAACAGGTTGGTGTACGACATCTCTTTCCGTATAACGCTTCATATGGTGCCATCTGAATACTCGAATGGAAGCTATTGTTATAGGAAAATTCTACTAGTGGTAAATATTGATCCCACATACCCTGAAAATCAAGTGAGCAAGATCTCAACATGTCTTCTAAGGTCTGAATAGTCCGTTCTGATTGTCCGTCTGTCTGAGGGTGGTAAGCAGTGCTCAAATGAAGTTCAGTATCCAGGGATTTCTGAAGACTTTTCCAAAATCTTGAAGTAAAACGGGGATCACGATCAGAAACAATTGATAAGGGTACTCCATGAAGTCTCACAACTTCATTAATATATAGTCTTGCTAGACGTTCCAGGGGTAGATCTTCTCTTATAGCAAGAAAATGTGCTGACTTGGTAAGACGATCAACAATAACTCATATTGCATCGTTCCTTCTAGGAGTCTTTGGTAGCCCCATGACAAGGTCCATCGTAATATTGTCCCATTTCCACTCCGGTATAGGAAGAGGTTGCATGACTCCTCCAGGCTGTTGCCTTCCAGCTTTCACTTGTTGACAAACCATACATCTTGACACAAAATCAGCAATCTCCCTCTTCATATTGTCCCACCAAAAATGTTCTTTCAAATCTCTATACATTTTGGTGCTCCCAGGGTGTATAGAGAAATTGGAACTATGAGAATCATCCAGCAATTCCCTTTTTAGATCAGGTATATTGGGAACACAAAGTCTCTTCCCGAATTTCAAAATTCCATCTTCATACACAAAGTCTCTCAATCTCCCATCATTCACAGCTTTAACCTTCTTCTGAAATTCTTCATCATCGGTCTGAGAACTCTTAATCCTTTCTAGTAAAGATGGTTTGGCAACCATTTGAAAAAGCATTGATGTTTCACCTTCCCTGGTTATTCCCATGTCCATCTTCACTAGATCCATGAAAATTGGATCCCTTTCAATTCTCATATTGTTCAAAACTCCATGGTCTTTTCTACTCAAAGCATCTGCCACCTTGTTTGCCTTCCCTGGGTGGTAGTGTATCGTACAATCATAATCCTTGAGTAATTCAAGCCATCTCCTTTTCCTCATGTTGAGTTCTTTTTGTGAGAAAATATACTTCAAACTCTTTTGATCAGTATAAATCTCACATTTTTCACCATAGAGGTAGTGCCTCCATATCTTCAAAGCAAAGATCACTGCTTCTAACTCGAGATCATGAGTAGGATAGTTTTGTTCATGAATTTTCAATTGTCGTGATGCATAGGCAATAACTCTATCATTCTGCATAAGGACACAGCCAAGTCCTTTCTTCGATGCATCACTATAAATAACGAACCCATCATTCCCCGATGGTAGAGTCAATATAGGAGCATTGACTAATCTTCTTTTCAGTTCTTCAAAACATTCTTCACACTCTTTTGTCCAAACAAATTTAACCCCTTTTCGTGTGAGCTTCGTTAATGGGTTTGCCAATCGGGCAAAATTCTGGACGAAACGTCGATAATAACCTGCCAAACCAATAAAACTACGTACCTCAGTTATACTCGTAGGTGCTGGCCATTCTTGGATTGCCTTGGTCTTAGAAGGATCAACAGAGATTCCATCTTTAGAGACAATATGGCCAAGAAAAGAAATCTCCTGAAGCCAGAATTCACACTTGCTAAACTTTCCATATAATTCATGCCTCCTCAGAGTCTTCAAGATAATGCGCAAGTGATTTTCATTATCTTCGTAGGTTTTGGAGTATACCAAGATATCATAAATAAATACCACCACAAATTCATCGAGATACTCCTTGAAAACTCTATTCATCAGATCCATGAATACAGAGGGTGCATTAGTCAATCCAAACGGCATTACAGTAAACTCGTAATGCCCGTACCTGGTTCGAAATGCTGTCTTTGGAATGTCTTCCTTCTTTACACACAACTGATGGTATCCAGATCGAAGGTCAATCTTTGAAAAGTATTGAGCTCCATGCAGTTGGTCA
This sequence comes from Viscum album, assembly GCA_963277665.1. Classification (NCBI taxonomy): domain Eukaryota; kingdom Viridiplantae; phylum Streptophyta; class Magnoliopsida; order Santalales; family Viscaceae; genus Viscum; species Viscum album. Next base: position 1,948,068,212 of record OY728119.1, read on the forward strand.
AATAAATCATCAATACGAGGTAGGGGATACTTGTTCTTTATCGTTATAGCATTGATCTCCCTGTAGTCGATACATAACCTCATAGATCCATCTTTCTTTTTAACAAAAAGAACAGGGGCTCCCCATGGAGAAACACTAGGGCGAATAAATCCCTTATTACTCAATTCCTCTAGTTGTTTCTTTAGTTCGACTAACTCTACAGTGGCCATTCTATAAGGGGTCTTCGATATAGGCCTTGATCCAGGAATCAAATCAATGGAAAACTCAACTTCTCATTCTGGAGGATGTCCAGGTAAATCTTCTGGAAATACATCTACAAATTCTTTCACAACAGGTACATCCTCTATTTGAACATTCCTTTCCTCACCGACAGTTATTTCATTCTCTTCCTCCCCAATAATTGAATTAAGTTGAACTACTGGGGGTGGATCTAAATAAGAATTAGGTGGTGACGATTCTGCTCTAAAAATAAGGTGCTACTTATCATTATCATCAAGAATCGTAACCTCTTTCTTCTTACAATAAATCTTCGCATCATAGTCCGAAAGCCAGTCCATACCGAGGATTATATCAAACTCAATCATAGGTATGACGATGAAATCAGCAGATAAAGAAAATTTATGTGCTCTAATGGGGACGGATTCACAAAACTTTGTTGCAACGATACTTCCCTTAGGATTTTTAACTGAAAACTCCCTTATTAAATCAAATTGGAAATATCTAATTTTCTTAGAAAACTGGGAAGATATGAAACAATGTGATGATCCAGAATCAAATAATGCATTTGCTAAACTTGAGGAAACCATTAAATTACCTGCCACCACGTCTTTCGGAGCTTCTACCTCAGCAGTAGTGATAGCATAAGCCTGGCCTTGATCCCTTGGCCTTTTCTGAGGTAAGTTCTCCTGACTCTTAGGACATGCATTTGCATAATGCCCCATCTCCCTGAAATTGTAGCACTGAACGTTGGTAGCTTCCTTCTTCCCCTTGCAATCATGAGCTTGGTGGCCTTTTTCACCACACTTGTAACAGACTCCCATTCCCTTCAGGCAAGCACCGGGGTGTTTCTTCCCGCACTTACCACAAGATGGATATTCAACCTTTCCCTTCTTCCCCTTATTTCCATTCCCAGATTGATCAGCAGGTCTCTTCTTCTCTTGCTTTGCTTTAAAGTCATAAGACTTAGAGAATTCCTTTTCGGTCTTGATAGCACATGAGACAATGTCTTCGTACGATGAAAAGGATTGTGAGACTAATGCTCGACGGAGAAATGGTTTTAACCCATCAAAGAAACGATCAATCTTACTTCTTGGGTTGCGAATATAATCACCAGCGTACCTCGCTAACCTTGTAAAGTTAGCCTCATACTTTGTGACATTCTCATCCTCCTTTTGTCTCAGACTCAGAAATTGTCTTTCCATATCTGCTCGATGGTCGTGAGGAAAGTATTTTTCTAAAAACAGATCTTTGAACTCCCTCCATTCCATATTTGATACTTCATCATCTTCCTTAGTATTTTGAATCAATGACCACCATTGATCAGCATCTCCAGTGAGGCGGTAAACTGCCATGATAACTTTTTCCCTTTCACTGCTCCCCAAAGCCTGAAATATTTTCTCTAGGGAAAATATCCATTGCTCAGCTACTAAGGGATTTGTACTCCCATTGAACGTTGGTGGTTGTTGCCTCATGAATCGATCTAACATTGATCCTCCACGCTGCGGATCAGGGTGCTCCATACGGGTAAGGTTATTATTCATAACCTGAGTAAGTTGTCCCAGTATGGTGATTAGCTGATCGGCACCAGTTGCATCACCAACCCCACTATAATTATCTTGAGCAGGAGGGCAATCCCTACATGGAGTGCGTGCATTGATACGGTTTCCATTTCTTCCACTAGGCGCCATTTCTAAACAATGGCATAAACTAGATCAGTTTATGAATCAAAATACATAATCCCATACTTATAAAACACTTAACATAAATTGAACTATTTATGGATATAATCCATAATCATAAAAATGTTTTCTTTGAGGAATTATATACTCATAAACCCTTCATAATGATTTGTAAAGAAAATGAGAGTTATCCTAAGCATATCCCCCGGGAGTGTCGTAACCAAGAGTGCAGCAAGGCCCGTTGTCGTGCACCAGTTCCCGTTCGAGTCTAGCTCAAAGCGGTGTTTTCGGGTTTTACCCCTAGGTACATATGTGCCAGAGCCGCCTCTACCTGCTCGTATCCAGACAGGGATGTATTGCTCGGAAAACTCACAAAATCTCTACAATACCAAAATTCTAGGAAGTCCTTCTATACTAATCCTCAAAGTTCATCTTAGGTCTACGTGCTCTAATCAGAGTTTATCTAAATCTAGCTTCCAAGGTTTGTACTAAACTTCCTCTGATACCAACTGTAACGCCCCGACCCCAATTACCCAGAGTCGGTGCATTACTTACATAACATTGGCATGATCACAAGAAAGATCAAAACTCGAAAGATCGATTGGTTTAGTAGCCTTGGAAACACTAGATATATTCATAAAGTTTTACATTACAATTCAGAGTAAAAACAACTACTACAACAACATGGTCTTCATATTTCACACTCATATCCCCACATACTATCCCTGCATGTCATTCATAACTTACTTCTTCACATCCTGGGAAAATAAAACATAGAAAAGGGGTGAGCTCAAATGCCCAGTAAGGATAACAATATAGCGGAACATTCAAAATAAGCATAAACATTTAAGGCAATGAATTACTAAAACAAAAGCCTTTTAAAATTGAACTTCAACATAGTATGGCAAAAGTAAAATGAAATAATGCCATTTACTTGTTCACATGGATATTCTACTAATCGAATAATCACATGCAATATCAATAACCACTTTCATAATGTTGGAATGCATAATGCCAGACTATCATAACCACATAGCCAAGGCCTCGTGCCAAGACTACAAATAAGATTTTGTCAAGGCCTTGTGCCAAGACACTAGTTTGTCTCATGAGACCTACCGATGCATCGAGGAGCTATAGCGGGCTCCACCCGTCACTTATTAAGTCCAATGCATTCCCATATGAAAAGGTTTAAACATAACATAAACATTCGTATTAAAACTAGCATACGAAATGTCAATAATTTCACCATAAACTATGAATGGTATAAAAATAGCACATCCATAGTCAAACATATCACAAAACCTTCAATACAATATAGGAGTTTTGTATCATAATAAATCAACTTCAAATAATCTTAAAATCCATCAAAGGATGTTGACATAGATGAAATCAAAATTCTTTTTAAAGAAATATCTCCTTTTATTTTGAAATCATTTAAGATCCATATAAAATAAAACATTTTCTTTGAAAATATTCTTATAAGCTTGTAAGGAAAGCTTTGAAGATTTTATAACGGCGTAAAATAACCGCACCCGCCGTATAAGTTAAAAAAAACATTCTTACCTCAATTCTGTAGAAAAGGTTAAAAAGGACCTTGTTTTGAAAATGACGGAAAGATTCCTTTATAAACCACTTATAAAAGTCAAAAAGGGTATAAATGACTTTAACTCATATTTTAGTAAATAGTAAAAAATGTTTTGAAATACATTTTTAAGAAACATGGATGTGGATGATAAAGAGATCCCAGTAGATTATTACGTATAAACAACCTCGGATAATGAAGAGATTGTGAAATAACCCTTACCAATTTGGTAACTTATGAAACATACAACCCATGAAAGAGGTATCATACAATGAATATGTAAATACACATAAATTAGAGTGTATTACACAAAGAATATAATTATGGGCAGTACATACACCACACAAAAGGTGATGGTGGCAATATGGCATGAGTCTCACGGAAATAAGGAGTGAGATGAAAACCCCTTACCTTGTACTTTTCCTTGTTTGGGGTAGGTTAACCTCCTGTATAATGGTGAAATAATTGTTATTAAATTATACAAGAATCATATATATTAATATGATATCATATATGATCTTTTAACATTGATTTGTTAATAATATCTTAGAATTATCGTCGTTTCGGGTGTTAACTTACTCATTTTCTTTATATGTTTTGTTACATAAGCCATGGTTGTTGTATCTTATTCATATCCAGAATGATATCTAGTCCTTAACCATCATTTTTAAATCATCAAATGATAATTATACTTGAATGGTTACGATGGAGAATGAATCTCATCGCGTTCGTGGAGACGGTAGTCCGTACGTACGCACGAGCGACAATATCATTCTTTTGATATTAAAATAATATATAAATGAATGGTATATCATATATACAGAATCATTAACATGTTATATTTATTATTTACATGAGTTACACATCATTATTATACCCATCCAAATAATATTATATTGAATAACAATTACACCACGACGTGGAGACGGTAAGCCGTACGTACGCACGTATGGTGACATGTTATTCAAAGGGTGGATAGAATACTGAATATGGTTGTACCATACTTATAATAACATCACATTATATGTGAGATACTGGATTTATTATTTTAGAATGGTAAGAACAAAGGAAGAAGAAGTGGAAGAAGAAATGAACTTGGAAAAGGGTGGTGAAATCATTACCTCTTCTTCGGGTTCTTCCTTTTGATTTGATCAAAAGGGCTCCTTAGGTTGGCTTTCTGATCAAACTAAGGCCTCTAGGTTATATTGAAAGATGTTGGGAGATTATTTGGGCAGAGTTTGGCCGAACCAAAAGGCTTTGAAGGTGTGAAGAAATGATAAGGAGGAGTTCCCTTTTATAAGAGGGGTGAGGGGCACCTTTGGAAAAGCTAGAAATATTAATTTATAATAAATTCATATTCGGTTTCCAAAGGCTCCAAAGTTGACTATTCAAAGGATGAGGTAGGGATAGGTCGAAAACAACTCATCCAATAGAATTTAGACAGGTTTGGGTACTTATATTAACCTTATCTTTAAGTATTAACTCTAAGTTAATTAGTTTCACTTTTACAATGTCTCTTTGTATTTTTATATAATATGGTTAATAAACTTACTATATACATCCAAGCGACCCCCAAGTGGTCCATTAATGATTAACCTATCATAACATAAGTCTCTTGGCCGAACCTTAGATTTTTAGGAATTTAATATCAATTAATAATATAATATTTGTTTTAAGAACTCTTTTATGTCAATTTTGACACTATTCAATAGTTGATTTTTGTGAAACACATAACAGATTGATTACTTCGAAAAAATTCAATTAAATCAATCATAATATATCATATTATCCTATAAAATTAGTTTAATTCATTAAAAGTTTCATATTATATTTATTTGGGTATTTATAATATCAATTATTTTAATTTTTCACTATTATAGTAATTACTGCATCATTATTGTGTCATAAATAAAATAACTTATTTAATGTCTAAAAATTATAAATAAAATATCATTATGTAGTAAATCTTTTTATCTTTCTAATGAATATTTATAATCGAAAATCCAACATGTATAACCCTATGTAAAAATTGTTCTTCTAAAAGATGTAAGCTTATGCCATTTTTATTTTTATTTAAGCTTTATTAATATAATGTGTCATTATCACTTACAAGTGGATCCATGGGGTCCCAAATATTCCCATGGTCGACCATGTATCAACCAATAGGGTTAAGACATGTTTTAGGGTAATTTAGTATTATTATAATATTATTTTTTTAACCCTTATTTACCGGATTTACCCTTTAACCATGGTAAATAAAATATTTACCACAGTAACTATTCAAAATGTCTAAAAATAAAAGTTACCTATTTACACAATTTGGACATCCTGATTCCAAATATGGAATCCATTTTTCTAAATTCAAAACACAGAAGTGGCAGAAATTAATTTAAAATTAATTCCCGCTGTCAAAACAAAAAGCGTGTTTTTAAGAGATAATAACTATCAAAAGATTGACACTTGTTTATGTTCGGTTTAATTGTAAAATTATGTCCAATGACCAACATTATATTAAATGGTAAAAATATATTCTAAATATACTTTAAAACCACTCAAATTCATAATTTATCACTATTAATTATTTTGATTAAAAAAGTTGTTTTTAATTAAAATTTAGTAATTTTCACTATTCATCAAAATATAAAAGTTATCCGAAAAGTACCAAAATTTCACCCTAGGATAATTTCGATATTCCGAATCCAAAAATGAAGTCCATTTTGAAATATAAAATATATATGATTTCAAAAAGTAGGTATAACTATTCACAACGGCTAGTTTGATTAGTTATGGTGTGTTAGAACTCGGTGTTGCGTACAACACACGCTATCACATTATTCAAAGAGAAGCGTACCGTAGAAGCTTGGGGTGTTACATAAAAAGTTCCACTTTTACCATAGTTAACCAACCGAAGTCATTTTAGACATATAAAATGAATATCATTAATATGTCTGATGTGAATTTAAGTGATTAAGTATTTAAATGTAATATGATAATAAATAAAATAGATTCAATAATAAAAAGGAAAAAAATTCTTAAGAAAGTAAATAATTAACATAAGTTTATTATTCATGAAGATACATAATTTATGTGATGAATCAGATTTGACATGAGGGTTTTAGTCTCAATTTCCACTCTATTGAGACATATCTTTTATTATGCACATATTTATTTGTGTGGGGTATATATACTACCTCATTTAGGTATTTAAAATGAATATTAATTTATTCATAATTATTGATGTTTGAATTCATTTTTACTTTGACAAGAGGTTATAATTTGAATGTTACCAAAGAGGTAATAATTTATTTTCTAATTTCATTTTTGGGATTGATCTTGTTTTCTATTAAGGAATGTTATAATCTATCCTTAATAAAATTCATATATATTATTATCCTCTAGTAATTTATGTTGTTTAAATATTTTTATCCAAATTTTTCTCTTATTTATAATTAAATCATGAAATGAAACATTCAAAAGAAAATCTGAAATTATTTCACTTTTTGATCATGTATATTTTTCTTCCATGTCCATATTTTTCAAAATTATTTAAAAAATACCTTTTTATTACTCAAATCATATATTAAGGAAATTTTATTTTACCCATGAATTTTAACTGGTTTAAAAAATTCCTTCCAAATTTTTTCTTGAAAGGTACATTTTCAACATTCTTTATAAAAAGTTCGAAGGAATGTTTTATTTTTATTGTATACGGAGTTAAAATAATTTCCCATTGAAATATCTATTTTACACTATTAGTTTTTTTTAAAATAATTCAGTTATTTTACAATGGAAACTTTTCTATGAAATCATATTTGAACTGTATTTATTTTATTTTCTTCTATTTATTAAAATACTTGATTTTACTGTGAAATATAATTATCTTATATTCATTCCTTATCTATTGATTAATTTTTTTATCATTAAATTTATCTTTAAATATTCAATTTTTTATCATTTTTCATTGGAAATTATATTTTACTTAAATATCTATATCTTTTGTATCATGAAAATGATAATTTCCAAAACTAAATACAATTACTATAAGCAATACTTTACTTTGAAAGTTATTTTATTGGCTAGTGAAATATTTATATTCTATATTACTTGTTCAATTTGGACATTTATTAATATTGAATATTTTTTTGAATTGAATTGGTCTTTCAATATACAAGAAATTCATTAGACATTCAATGATAGGTGGGGATTGGTTATAGATATCCCCTAGAAACATCAACATATCTCATGAGATAAACTAGTTGGATGGACTTATTTTAAATGGTTTTTTGGTGTATTTATACTCATATTTTAAACTATCTTGGTGCAATGACTTCATGGTTGGGATATCATAATATATGATATCATGGAATCCAATAGTATGCATTTCCTTCATTGGGAATTTAGTTATTATTATCAATGAGATTATTTAATTTGATATTATCCATGGATGCATTTTGTGATCAAGTTATTGAATAAATGTAATTTATTTTAAAATATTTACCTTTCTATATTGATTATGCACAATTGATTCATGATATCTTCTATTTTAAATAACTATTATTGTTAATATGAGATCAACCTTTATTTATTATCTTTTCCCCAGGATATGAAGAATGATATTATGAATAATATCATGGTTGAGATAATTTTTTTGTGATATGTATTTTATATTTTCAATATATTATGGGAATCATGTATGCATCTAGTTATTGAAAACTACTAAAGTGATCGGTTCTTTAGTATTATATCCTTAATATCTAATAATAATGAAATAAATTAGACATTATCTCTAGGTTACTAGAGTTAGGGTTATCACAATATAGCTACCATACTTATTTGTGAGGTGGTACTCACTAACAAGTAGGATAGTATCACCCTAGAAATTAAATATTAAAATCTCCCCAAGTTTAGTAAGGAAATTGATCTTATTGGAAATCAACAAACAGATTGTAGATTAGATAATATCGATAATACATTTTAGATCAGGGTAAATTATGATGCTACATTTCATAGAAACCTAGATAAGTGTAAGGATTAAATCCAAGACCCTTAAACCACTAATTTGATGTCTACATCAATTCATATTAATCCCAGTACTACTAACCAAGACACGACCCCACCAAGTAACTTGAATGTAGACAGTGATTGTACTGTGAAAATGGATCGTACATCTAGCACTCCCAAGATGCATAAGGTTCCAAAAAAACACATGAGGATATCTTGTATGTGGTGGATAATCTAAATGGGGTATTACAAGTGACTATGTGATTACCACCCCAAAAGACACTCAATTGTAATTTATTTATGATGAGGAAACCATACCTTTAACGGTTGTGAACTAAGGGACAACTAAAATCAATAAACCCATGTCTACTATTGGGGTCGACATTTAGGCACTCAACATGGATTCTATGGAGTATAATAATATTGAAGTGGAGGAAAACCAGAATACTAGACAAAAATTTGAATAGGTGATTATTCTATAGAATACCCATATTGGGAATTTTTATATTACTCATGATAATGATGATGAACCCTTCACCCAAGTGTTATAACAATTCAACTCATGCTCACATAACATGTCACCTGAGATGTCCTGCCATTAGGCTCGAAGCTTGTTCCGTCCGGATCACTATAGTCTAATGTTAAGAATATTTATATCAATATATGGAATAATGGGAATGATTTAACCCTATAAATCACCAAGACATGTCTCATGTATAAAAATAAAGTTATATGAAAATAAACCCAACAAATAGTATAAAGTAGAAGTCAAAATACAACCATGATACATAACAAGATAAGTGAAAAATGGTTAATAAACCATGATAATATAAAATCCAAGAGTATTTATCCATGTGATAGTTATTCACTACTATCCTTGAATAACCCAAAGATTAAATAAACTAGAAGGATCCTCCAAGAAAAATGGTTCCCTTCCCTTTACCTAAGTTCTGAAAAACCAAGTCTGCATAAACGCAAAGGCATTGTAAGGTGTGAGGAAACACACAGTATAATACAAATGTAAATATATATAATGTATCTCACCATTAAATAATTATTTATATCTTAAAAAACATGTTTCCTAAATCTATTTCATTTTAATAAAAATCAAAAACAACTCTTTGGATTTCCTTTTAAAAAATTTATATCCCAAACCTTAAGAACATGGATGTAAAAAATGTGTTATTAAATAATGGTCAATATCAAAAAAATCCATGAATAATAAAATAAGTGGGAATATAAATCACAAGAATACATTTATTTTCCAATATAAATTCCCAATTCATCCATAAGATGGAGATTATTATTCTTAGACATATAAGGAACTCTAGCAGATATAGTGTGTCCTGGGTCCCTACTAGGACACATATCCCAGTGCCTTCCCCATGTGCCAAATTTTACCATTACATGTAAGATAATTTAATCCCAACATTTCAAAATTATCTTTATGGAATTTTATCGAACACATATATTTTATAAAAACTATTTTTAAAGAAACTCACTTGTAAAAACATTTACCTTCACCCCCAAAGATCAAGTTTGAATCATAGATTTCAATTTATCCCTTAAGAATATCTCACCAAAGATTTTAATATTATAAACCAAAGAATTTAAGACTAACATTCGATTATTTCATGTAAAATAATCCATTTGATATAGACACCTACTTTTCAAATAGTGAAATGTAGACTCCATCAAATTTAGTGATGGGGAAAATGTGATCTAGTCCCCTCAAACCTATATATGAAAATAACATCATCATTTCCCCAATAAAACCATCTAGATAAAAAACGACATCCCATTAGGGTTCTAATGAATCAAGGTGTTGAGATATCGAGGAGATATCTAGAGATGGGGAGAGAAATCAAGAGGAAATACAAACATGAATTGAATATATTCACCCAAATAAATAGAGAATAATCAAGAAATCTATGGGAAGTCCTTTGGATCATAACAGATGGGTTAGTTCAAGAAAATGTTATATTATATGGATATTATACTTAAAAAACTAATAGTATAAAGGTAATTTCCCTTTTAAATAATTTTATATTGGGATGCATGGTTTATCTACATGATTCAACAATCCATGAACTAACCATGTAGTAGATACTATCCCATTAAAACCAAAGTGCAAGGTTTTCAATAATAGACACATGGTTAGAAAAATCATTCTCAAGTAGTGAAAAACAACACTAATGTTTACATATATATAATACATTTTTACCACATAGTTATCCCTAATTATTTTCCTAAATCGTGCACCAAGACATTTTACCCCCATTCTCTAAATTTTGACCCCTGGCATACAAAAAATCCTCAAACCATACATGTTATATGAAAAGGATCTAAAAGAATACAAAACTGTTACCTGGAGGGTATCTCAATTCTCCCACTACCACAAATTCTATCCTTATATTATGATCATGATTCTAGAAACGTAAACAAAATAAGGACACTAATACATCATAAAATCTTCCTACACCCATGTATCATGTATCTCTCATCCACTCTACCAAAAAACATGAATCAAATGGATAGTTTTACCATGAAACACCTTAAGTTAAAGATCCATAATCTGAACACATTATTCAACTACTAATGTGTTCAAATATTGATCAACATCCTCCAATTCAATCACATGGGAAGGGTCTAATTGATTCTTATTCAGTTGGAAAAAACAATACACATCATGAATTGATGTTAATAGAGATGATAACTTCAAGTGATATTAAACCTTTCCAAGTCACTATATTATCTCAAAATGACCAATATACTATATATCCAATTTACCTGTATTTATTGAGAAACGATGTTCTAGTAGATCATAAAATCAATGAAAAACCTGATCACTAAGCTCAAATTACAATGGTTCGTGATTTCAATCACCATGTGATTTCTGGATGCTCTCAGTTTTCATTATTATCACTTGGTTCAACTTTACCTTCTTCCTCATATCCTGAGTAAGACTCAGTTCCATAAGTAAACACTCACCATGTTCTTCCCAATATAAGGTAGATCAACATGGATACCCAAAAAATTATTTAATGGGTTTTATTTTAATTGAAGACTAATATCTATTGTTATAGGAAAATTAATTCAAGGGAGTATGCTTCTCCCATGAACCACTAAATTCATGTACGGATGCCCAAATAATACTTTCTAGAATCTAGATAGATCACTGATAGAGATGATATTTCCATTATTTTTCATGTTTATTTAAAATATATAATCACATAAAATGTATCAATTTTACCTGAATATCATTTTTTTTTCTTCGATAATTTTCATCTATATTGGGAAATTTTATTGATTATTTAATTTTAGCATTTTTTTATCTCTTTAATTTTTCCACTATAAATTTTTCATTATTGATCCAAATTGAGTAATTATTTTTTTCTATTTTATTTTTCATGGTTTTAAATTCATTAAACTATTCTAAGTGATGAATTTAAATCTAAAAGGGCCAAATAAACCACACAATTTTGATAATGTTTAGGGAATACTGAATTGATATAACTTTAATAAATAAATTAAATCACGGGATATACAACTCCAAATGAGAATATTCCGCTTGTAAAGTACATAATACTTAGTAGTGAATCTCTCAAAAAATATTAGGTCCATATTCATTCATTATAGTGGTTGATATATTAATTATTAAATTTATCTTTCTTTTACTAAATGGTTTTATTAATCTATAGTAGTTCTTAATATCATATGTGCCTATTTTTGTTTTTTATTTAGAATATTATTTATTTCCTTGATTAATGATATATTATCTCACTCAAATAAAAACTAGTTTATATAAAATGGAATAGACTAGGGATCAGTAATGAAGTACTCAGTGATTGTCAATACATTAGAAAGGGGTATTGGACACTCTCGATTATTGAGGAAGAACAAGACTCGATCGGGTACAACCTAATTAAATTGGAGCTAATAGCTCCAACTCTCTCCCTCATAAAAAGTAGTGTAGATGAAGCTTATATTTTAGTAATGAATATAATCACCCACACCATTCAACAAATAGTGAGAGGTTAAATGATCATGGACCCTCTCACTTATCAGTTTCTAAGAGAAAGAGTTGACTAAATTGAGACTATGATAGCATTGAAATTGGAATAACTAACATAACCAGATAACATATATCATGTTACTATTTTCAATATCTTATTCTCGTAATTTATTTTTTTTATAAAATAAAAATATTTAAAAAATACCTTTTTCACTAATTTAAATTATAAAACATTATGGTTGTGCACTCCTCACTACTAAAAATCTAGTTTAAAAAAACAATATAGACTAGACATAGAAACATTAATTTTGAATATAAATTTTATGAATTTTCCCTTTCAGACTCAAATGAAATCTCAATTGTTCAAATTGAGCCTATCATCATGATTGGAAATCCCAACTAGACCATTAGAGACATTTGTGCACCACAATTTCATAATCAAAAAATCAACATGATCTTCCAGAACTGTGAAATGATTTTTGATATAGAAATAATAGTAATTAAATTGATCCATAAATTTAATTTATTGGAATAATAATACCAAAACAATAATATTAATCTGCTTACATATGTTTTATCTACTTTCAGACCCTGAAGATCACCTGATGAGTAGGTAAATTGAAGGGAATTTCTATTTTCACTTTAATGAGCTACCAAATAATGGTTGTATAGATTTTAACAATATTATTTGAATGATTGGAATAACTTATATATATTATTCATGTAGATATTTTTACTATATTCCAAAATTTTAATCATCATAAAGAAGATTTATGCCATAATAAATTGATCTAGAGAGATCCTATATAAGTACTGGGATAGGTTTAAGAAGCTATGTGTTATCTTCCGACATCAAAAAATCAAGGATAATAACTTAATTATTTTATTTTATCATTAATTATTGGATAATTACATAAACCTATTGGACATATCATCTGGAGCTTCTTAGATTGACAATTTACTAGGAGAAGCAAAGTGCTTGATTGAGAAGATTGCTCAGAACTCGCAATAGTTTGGTACAAGAGGTACTAGAATGAGATATATTCATAAGGTAAGAAATTCCCATCCAAAATCCTTATTAAAACTAATATTTAAGAACTAACCAGTTTTTTGAGACAAATGTCCATTAAACATGTAAGTGAACAGCAAGAACCATCTATGGTATGCAATTTATGCAGATCACCTAATCATTTCACTAAATATTATGATGAAGTATAGGGAATAAAATTTAATTAATAAGCCTTTTATCTAAGTAAAATATAACAAAAAAAGAATTGGGAGACCCTACCCATGTCCAATGTGGTTTTGGTAATAAAAAGAATCGGGCTAGACACCCTACTAAAATCAGCATCTGAACCATCCCTCATTCCAACATCAATTCAAAACCCACCACCCTATTCTACAAAATAAAAAATATAATACACCTATTTAACAAAAAAATAATCCCCCTAAATAGTAAAATATTCCACATAAACAATCATCCACCAGTGTAAATACTTTTGTGTATCAACAATAAGGATCTAAGGTTGAGAAGCTAAAGAATATAGTATATAAGATGACAAACATAGTCTAAAGTATTTTGTAAATTATATACAAAAACCTAATAAAACTACCAGTTCAAACATTTCCAACCCCAAAGGATAATTTCATTAGGATAAACAATATATGTGGTAAAGAGTTCCCCCCACTAAGAACCACTAAACCTGAAAAAAGTTTTATCGATCTAGAAGAGATTGAAGTTTTTAATTTTGAATATTATATGAAAATTCCTCAAGAAGAATAAAAGAAATTTGAAGATGATATGGAAAATAAAATTAGAAAGAGATAAAAACCATTAAGAATATAAAAAATTAATAAGAATTATTGGACCTCTATATTTCCAGTAAGCATGATACAATCAAAGAAAATGTAGGAGGAATCACTTTAAATTAAAATTCTAGACACTTTCTAGAAAGTTGAAATTAATATACCCATATAGGAAATACTAAAAAAAATATCAATGTATACTAAATTTTTTAAGTTAAATTATTATAATAAGAGTAAACATCATGGGAATTATAGGATAGACATGGGAAGAAATTTATTGGACCTTATCACACCACATTTTCCAACCAAATATTAAGATCTAGGGACATTTTCTATTCCATACAGTATTGAATCTTTCACATTCTCTAATATTTCATGTTATGTTTTTTTTCAATTAATTTATTTCCACATAAAATATAAAATTATTTGAATATGTGATACTTAAATTCCCCATGGTTGGTGGTCTATCTTGTAAATGGATCCACAGTTTTCCTAGATAGAGTTTTGGAATATGTCCTTATGAAATTCAAATCTCTACTATTCCTAGCTGACTTATATGTGATGAACATGTAACAGGATAGGATCTCATCCCAGTAATTGATAATTTTAGGGAGGAATTTTATAAATATGTTCAATACAATCATCAATTTCCATGAACAAACACTCACCATGGATTTTGGATACAACACTTTCTAATTCAATATTTTTTACACCATAAGGAATCATTTTTATGATCACTCGCACTTTACATTTTTCCACCTTTAGGAGGGTAAAATATTGTAATATTCAAGTATATTTCATCAATTTTTAATATTTGGGAAGTATTTGATGATTAAAAATCCCATAAAATATGACACTATCCATAATTTTGGAAAAACTAGTATTTTTCTCAAATTGAAAAAAGAGGCAACCTATGAGTTTTCTAATGAATATGATGATTTTTTACCTTGAATAAAAATTTTACATGTTACCATTTTTGTAAGAAAATAATTAATTATTAGTGGGGAAAATCATTTTAATTTCATCTCCTAAAAAACCCCCAAACATGGAACAAAAAATACCACCCACTAATTCAAAAGATGTGTACCTCATTTAAGGAGAAAAATACTCATGATAATTGAAAATAATATGTCTGCATCCTAAGAAATATTTTTTATTGAACATTTTTGAAATATTTCCATGAAATAGTGTGGATATCAGGTGATATCCATGAATAAACCAAAAATATATATACTCATATAGAATTATGATTGATGGAGATTCTAAATCCATCTGATAGTCCCATTGGAGGTTTATTCCCACAATGATTTTGGTAGTAAAGAAATAGATTGTGAAGCTCTTGTAAGTATAGATCATTTATTTAATTTCATATTACTAATGGGCCAACCCTGTCTTGGTTATTCCTAAGAATACCAAATTAACTAATTCATGGAATTAATGTAACAAATTAATCCCAGTGAGAATAGTTGGAGGTTGTTTATATACTTTAGGAAGTTGAATTATGTTACTCAGAAAATCATTTCCCTATACCCTTCTATGACAACCATTATTTCAATACACTTTAATTCATGATTTATAATATAAATATAGAATTAATACAATCCATAATGATTATGAGTCCAAGTATAATTGGGTTATTAGGTAGATATCATAACAACATTTAAATTAAATACAACATAATTATATAAAAAATACCTTACATGATCTTATATTCCATGGATCTTCTAAAACTTCATAGGATAACTTGCAGACGTACATGAGAATGGGATGAGCTATTAAGACCGATAAGTGAATAAACAAAGCATAGAATAAGTAAAATCAGTAAATGTGAGCCAAGAGTTATATCAATGTAACATAATAGTGGTAAGAATCATAATCATGAACAATGAGTCATGATATAACATGATAACATAAAGGTAGAAGATGAATGTGGAAACCATATATAACATAACATCATAAACACAAGTCAAGGATAACTGCCAAGAAAACATGACAAAGTGTTTCTATGATAATATTTATTATACCATACATAGAATCTCATCAGTTAAAAATATTACACAATGAATTGGAGTGATATATAATTCTAGGCCCACCCGTCACATTTATATCATGTACATACATAAGTGTCCCACATAGATCATTCAACATAGGATCCTATTTCATCACATTTAATCCCATGAATAATGATTTTTAGTTAAATTATTGGGATTACCCAATCAATGAAGGTTAGTTACATAATGTTGAACACCCTTGAGTGAAAAAAAATATGGGTATCCACTACATAAATGCTTGGTGAAGAAAATTTATAAGACAATTTCAGTAGAAAAATGGGGGTACATAAAGGTTTTATGGGAGGGGTAAATGAGATTGAAAGGGGTATCTCTTCACAAGGATTTAATAAGGATAATAGGATAGATGTGTTAAAATATATCCCAATATAAATAATTCAAAATGAAAATGCATAAAATAAAGAACATGCTTGAATAAATAGGAGTAGAAGAGGATCACTTACCTTGATAGGGAGCATTTTAATTATTGGGAGGAGATTTTGAAGAGTTTAGGGACCCCATGTGATGGATATAGATAGGGAAGGTAAGATAAATGTTTTCCTATAAGGGTTTTGAGTGTATAGGAATGGGAGTTTGGGTGGTCTTATATAGAAAAAGTGAGGACAATTCTTTATCATTTGCAAACATAGGTTTTGGAATATGTATGAAAAATTAATCTAAACCATAAACCTTACCATGTGGTTTACCATAGTTTCTACTAAAGGGGAGTGTTTTTAATTATTTTATATGCTTATTAACTGAGATCATTATAGTAATACAATCGTTTATGTGTAAGTGATAAGAAGAATTGATTTTAAACCCTTAAAATATAATATAGGTTTTAGTGGATTCATTAAGGGTTTATAAAAATAAAAAAAAAACACATTATTTTAAAGGTAAAATTTATATTTTATCATGGGAACATTTAATAGAATATATTACATCTCTTTTGGTGCATTATTATTTCATAACACATATTAGATATTTATATTATATTTAATTTTTACCTGATAATAGGATTTTCTTTCAAAATAATGAAAAAATAACCATTAGATATTTTTTCATGATTATTAAAAAAATCTATTTATTTTATCAAAAAAAATTATAGATATGAGAATTTAAAATTTTAAATAAAAAACTTATTTATTGAAAATAACTTGTTTTTTTACAATAACAGTTTTCTGACCATTTTAACAGTTACATTTTACATTGTAAAATTATATCACCATTAATATTTATTAAATATTATTTAATAATAATATTTTAATGAAATAAAATTTATTACAAAAAATATTAAATTCATCAAAAAGAGTGTCTTGATTGAAACTATATATTTCCCAAAAATAAAATCCGTGTTTCATCATATCATAATCTAATTTTTATAAAAATTATTATTTAATCATCATAAAAATTAATATTGAAATGGAATAAAATTAATCATTGATTTATTAAGGAGAAAAATATTAAAAAAATGTTTGGGTATAGATACATATCCCTTTATTGCACTAGTGAATTGCCTAAGGGAAAGGTGTGAAATGGTGAGATTTTAATGGGGTGTTTCTATGAACATAGTTTGGGTTGTGATCTCTAGGAGCTTGAAATTCTATCGTAAATAGTTTCTATTAAGCATTGGTTGTTGAATATCAACTTGGTCTTGGTCAAGAGAATATTACAGTGATGTTATCTATCATGGAAGCTCTAATAAATGGACCTCTTGTGGTCCTACTGGTCAAGGAAATCAATTCCTCTATCTGTGTCAAATGGAATTTATCATATCAATTAATATACTAATCTTAATGGTTTCTATACAATGACTATATTGTCAATGTTTATTATTATTATCATAATTTTGTATTTAAAAAATCATATAATGGTCAAAAGTAACCAAATTAGTGAATGTGTTTTCTATAACTTCATTTCTTAATAATACATTATTCTTTAAAAAAGGGTATTTAATTTAAAAAAGGTATGTTCATTACATTATTCCACCTTAATAAATGTTACACTTTAAATTTTCATTTCATATAATAAAACATATGAGGATAATTTTGTTTCATTACCTATTATAGTTCCAGTGTCTTTTAGTCAAATATGTGGTTCCTCCATAAGACTTTACTAGGTGAGCTATCTTGTTTCAATAAAACTTGTTTCTATGATATAAGATCTTCAGCAAATGTTTCTCATATGAAATATAATTCTCCAATGATACCACCTCAAGACATAGTAAATGTGATGTGTATGGTATTTTCTTCCTCTAGAGAGATACATAGAACACATCATTTAATTGAAATAATTTAGGTGGGAGTTATAGTCAATAGAATACTACTATGATGTGATCAAGGATCTCATAGGAGCTAATGTATCTAGAAATAAGATTTTCTTTCTCACTAAACCACATAACTTTCATCCATAGTGATATATGAAGGAAAACATTATCATCAACCTCAAACTCCATATCACGTCAATGATTTTTTGTATAGATTTTTCATTGAATTTTTGTCGATTTCATCTTACATTGAATGGTTTGAACCATATATGACATATCTTGGATAAGATCAGGTCCCACAAGCTCCCACTCTCTAACTTTATCCTTGTATGTTGGAGTATAAAAACTCTTCCCATAGAGAGCCTCATAAGGATCCATCTGAATTATAGAATATGAAATATTTTTTATGAAAACATAACTAGGGTATGTTATTTATCCCAATATATTTGGAAATCCATTGAACCCAGTCTTACCATATAGTATAGAGTTTGAATGGTCCTTTCAGACTATCCATTCATATGAGGGTGATAAGCAGTGTTGATGTTCAGTTCTATATCCAATTATTTCTGAAGGCTCCTTTGAATATAGAGGTAAACCTTAGATCTCTATCAAATATAATAGAGTGTGGAACTCCATGTAGTCATACCACTTCCCATATATATATCATGACAATTTGTTTGAGAGATAAATCTTCCTTGATAAGAATGAACTATGCCAACATTGTAAGGAAATAGACTATAACCTAGATGGAATTATTTTTTTAGGTGCCATGGGGAGTCCTATGATTAAATACATCGTTATATTTTTCTATTTCAATAATATTATTGGAAATGGTTACATCATACCCTTAGACTTATATCATTCCACCTTGACTTGTTGGCATACCACGTATCAAGATAAAAACTCTGAAATCTCCAACCTTGGGTTATCACACCATAAGTTTTTCTCCAAAACAATATACATCATAGTGATTCCAAGATGAATATAAAAGGATTATCAATATCATCTAGAAGTTACCTATTCAGTTTTGGATTTTATGGGACATATATCAGGGTTCTAAGTCTTATAACTCCATCTTCAGCAATGGTTAACTCTGGAATATTCACTACATTTTTTATAGCACCTCATTATCTTTATGGGCCTCCTTGATCCTCTCAAGAATACATGGTTGGGTATTTATTTTAGAAAGGTATGATGATGATAATTTTATTATTCCCATATCTATCCTTTGTATTTCCATGAATATTTTAACCCTTGTAACCCTCATCATGGATAGGGTTATAGGGTCCTTTTTACTCAGAGAATCTCCCACATTGGTTTCTTTCCCAAGATAGAAATGGATTGAGAAATCATAATCCTTGATCATATCTAACCACCTCTATTGGTTCATATTGATCTCCATTTTTGTGAATATATACTTGAGGCTCTTATAGCCCGTATATATTTCAAAATTCTCCCCATAGAGACAATGCTTCCAAATATTCAATGCGAATATCACTACATCCAATTATAGATGATGTTTTGGGTAGTTATTCACATGGTTCATTAATTAGCAGGAAGAATAGGCTATTAATTTTTCATATTTCATGAGTACACAAACCAAGTCCTTTTTGGACGCATCTCTATAGATCACATGCCCATCCCTGCAAGTGGGTAATGTGAGAACAGGTGTAGTGATTAGCCTCTTATTCAACTCTTTAAATCTATCTTCACATTTATTAGTCCAAACAAGAATGACACCCTTCTAAGTAAGCTTGGTCAGTGTAATTGAAAATAATGAGTAGTTTCTCACAAATCAATGATAGTACCCAACTAATTCAATAAAACTATATATTTTCATCACACATGTTGGTATGGTTAATCCTTTTATTTCTTATATTTTTTATCTATTAATTACACATTTATGGTGATATAATTCCCTAGGAATATTACTTTTTCTATGTATAAGTTTTATTAAGAACTCAACCACTCATTTAGGAGGGATACCCAACAATTTTTCGAGAAACACATCATCATATTCATTTACAATGGTAATGTAATCATAGATGATATTTTCCTTAGTCTCAACCATTTAATCAAGATATTATTATTCATAAGTAAATAATATCCATTATTGAGATGATGATACTCAAATAATATTCATCGTCCACCTTGAAATTTAATAGAATCATAGGGTGATTTTCAATACAGAGGGTGATTTATTTCTCTCATAAATTTATGTTGCCTCTATATAAGGAAAGTTAATATATACCTATAAAATAATCCAATTCCTATAAAGAGATATTGATAATATTTTCAAGAACATTCCCATAAACATCATCTTGTGGTACAAAAATCATAGATGTATTTCATAGGTGATGTCAAATTATTTGGGGTTGTGACTTTATGTTCTTAAAAAATACAAGATATGATAATATGGAATGAATTGAAATAAAAAAATAAAACCACAACTCTATCATATAGGTTATGTGTAATTAAATCATCATGATCCATCTCAGTAAAGTACATTCTTTATTTCCTTTATCTTGGAGATTTTTGGTTCTCATCATACTCGGTATCACTTAGAAAATAGAATTGGCTTGGATAATGCCTAAATTTACCACATTAATGAAATATAATTGTTGATTTTATATTATATTAAACTTTATTTCCATCCATTATATTATCTAAAAGATTCATTTTTTCTTGTAAATTAGATCATTTATGCCCTTTTTCCACACTTAAAAAACATCATTTTCCTTTGTGACATTTCCCTTGGTTCCTCTTTCCTAATTTTTAACATGTAGTAAATTAAATCTTCTTCCCTTTATCACCTTTATCATACGAAAATCCTGGAGTCGATATCATCCTATTCTTTTTCATGTGTGAAAATTAAACTATGGTTTAACTATTAATCATAATTTTTGATTTCTAGTTTGTCATAATCACAAGATGTTTTAATTTATTTTCCATCATGTTACACATCTCATTTGGGAAATCATCACATTGCCCCTCAAATTGGTTATTGAATCAGATTTTCCTATTTCCATACATTGAATAAAAATTAATGGAAATTTAGGTATGATTATTTTTATACTATTAATAACATAAAAAGGTAACCATAAACATTAAAGGGATAACTCAAAAGTGAAATATATTCTTTAAAATGTGAATTTATAGGTTTTAATATATGTTATGAATATTCTATTTCCCAAATAAAAATTTTATGGGAATTATTATTCCCTTCATAATGGTTCATAAAGATATTTTGAATTTACCAAAGAATATATCTTGAGTGTTGTCTTGCACTGGGTGATGATTGTGTATAGATAAATTCTCCCTCTTTGGGGTAATTACCCCTAGGTATAATTATTCCAAATCCACATCCACTTATAGTATCTAAAAAAGGATTTATTTTCTTACAAACCACTTAATATATACATTACAAAAATTTAGGTATGTTTTTAATTGTTTAGTATTATCCCTTGGGCATTCATTAGAGTTTTGAAATCTTAATCCCCAAAAAATATCAAGACTTTTCCCTAATACCAAATATGATTACCCATATTTTAATACACATTAATTAATGATTTATTACATAAATTTATACTTAATAAAAACCCAAAATATCATGAGGTATGGGTAAATATCATAATAACTTTCAAAAGAACTAAAACATAATTATTTAAAAACTCTATAAGATGTCTTTATATTCCATGGATCTTCTAAAACTTCATGATATAACCTAGGTACATACATAAGAAATGGGTGATCTATAAATCCTATTAAGGGAATAAAAAGGTAATATAATAAGTTATAGTAGTACATGTGAGCTAAGATCCATAACAAGGTATCATAATAGGGGTGAGAATCACAATCTTGAGTAATGAGGCATGATATAACATGATAACATAATGTCAACATAGGAATGTGGAAACAATATATAATGTGACATCATAAACATAAGTCAAATATTACCACCAAGAAAACATAACATAGTGTTCTTATTATAACATCTCATTCACCATACATGGAATACCACAAGATAAAATCATTACCCTATTCATTGGACAGATATATAATTTCAAGCCCACTCATCACATTCATATCATGTACATACATAAGTGTTCCACTATGATCATTCAAAATGGGATGATATTTCATCACATTTAATCCCTTGTCTAAGGAGTGTGGGTTACATACAAGGTATTACATGATAAATTAATATTATTTACATCATGGTGAATAACCTTGAGTGGAAAAGTGGATGGGTATTCACTACACAAATGTTTGGCATGGGAATTCATAGGATAATTTTCTCAACATAATAGGGGTACATAATGGTTTTATGGGAGGGGTGAATGATATTTAAATGGGTCTATAATAACATGGAAATAATAAGTAAAATAGTAGGTATTTGTTAAAATATATCCAAAAATTAATAATTTGGAATAAAAAGGCCTAACATTA
This sequence comes from Viscum album, assembly GCA_963277665.1. Lineage (NCBI taxonomy): Eukaryota > Viridiplantae > Streptophyta > Magnoliopsida > Santalales > Viscaceae > Viscum > Viscum album. Next base: position 1,948,091,277 of record OY728119.1, read on the forward strand.
GGAAGGTACTTGAATATATAGGAGAAAGAGAGTGTCTCATACCATGGTAGGGTGCTTCATAAAGATTGGGAGGAACTTATTAAGTGAATTGGGACACCTCAAGAGGGATATAGAGTGTAAAGGGTATATTAATTTAATTATATAATAGTTTCTATTGAAAGGGAATGGGAGTTTGGGTGGGTTTATTTAGAAAACGAGAGAATAATTCTTTATCAATTTCTAAACTTTGGTTTTGGACACTATATGATAAATTATTCAAACCCACAAACCATCCCATGGTTTTTTACTAGGTTTTCTACCAAAGTAGATTAATTTTAATTATTTTACAAGTTTAATAACATATATTATTAATATAATACCGTTGGTGTTGTTGAATTGAGTTATGTTTACAAATAATTTACTCTAAAACCATAAAATATAATATTTCTTTTGGGGGATCATTAAGGATTTATAAAAATTATAAAATTACCTAAAAACACATTTTTTAAAGTTGAAATTAATATTTGTTCATTAAAGCCTTATATGGAATATATTACAGCACATTTGGGTCATTATAATATCAAAATACATACTATATATTTATATCATATTTAATTTTTACCTAAAAATTTGACTATCTCAGAAAATTATGAAAAATGTCATAGCTGGATAATTTATACATGGATATTAAAAAAATAATATTTATTTTATAAAAATAATTATTTATAAATGATAATTTACACTTTTAAATCAAAATACTCATTTATTAAAAAACACTGGTTCGTTTTACAATAACAGTATTTTGATTCTTACAATAATTACATTTAACTTGGTAAAATTGTATTATAATTTATATTTAATAAATATTATTTAATAATAATTTGTTATTAAAATATAATTTATTTTTAAAATTCTTAAATTTAACAAAAATTGTTTCTTATTTGAAACTGTATATCTTTGAAAAATAAAATTTGGGTTTCATCGTATAAAAATATAATTTTTATCGAACAAATTATTTAATCATTATAAAAAGTAATATTAAAAATTTATAAATAAAATAATTTATTTATTAAAAATAAAAAAACAAAAATTCATACTTTTAGGATCAAGATACATGTCTCATTAATACACCAGTGAATTCCCTAAGGGTAAAGTGTTCGGTTGTGGGATTTTCATGGGGTGGTTCGGCGAACATGGTTTGGGATGTGATCTCTGTTAGGTCTACTAGGATAGATACCCTAAGTGGGGGTGAATCAGGGTATGAAAAATTAAAACAACTTCTCCTTTTGATCTTGTTTTTTGTAAGAAAAAACTCTCTTCTCTCTCTCTTTCCCATTGTAGATTATGAATGAATCTTAAAACATGCACAGGACACAGAAATTTTACTTGGTTCACCCTTACTAGGCTATGTCCAAGGATCATACACCGACGATATGAAAATGTACCAAATCCACTATAATATCACTTCTTTTTACAAGTTTGAATAGGACTCACTATCCATTCGGGTTTACAACCACTCACAATTTGAGAACTCACTTCTCTCTTAACTGAAGTGAGGTCACTGCTCCTTCAGAAGATCCACTCACAGTTTATAGACCTTTAGTCCTCTTCATTATCACAAATTAATGCATATTTATCTGTATGTAGATGCTCTTTTGATTTCCAACTTTCGCCCATAGATGAATCACACTTTGCACCAGAGGTACCAGGAAATCTCCCAACTTTCGCACAGTCCTTGAGTGACTGGCACGCTTCTCTATTCTTAGCGCGCTTCTCTAATGCCTGGAGTGATTCTTCAATCCTGGCATGCAAGTTTCCCCTAACCACTTGCGTGACACTCCCTTTTCCAACTCCAAACTTGGGTGACTCACACCCTTTTATGTCCAAACCAATATTGGCGTGCAATTATCAACTAGCGTGCAACTTTGGAATAACCTTATACTCGCGTGCTCACACCACCACTTACGCGCCCAAACCACCTACGCGACTGGAGATCTAATTTTCTCAAAGTGTTTAATTATGTTCAAAATTAGGAGGGTTATCCCTATATTTATAGGCATTTTGGTTACCCTGAGCGCTGGCACGCAATTCTCCTCTAGGCGCGTAAGTCCAACCACCCTAGTCTCTGTCGCCCTAGTCACCTTGTGCACCCAAACTAAAACTTGGGTGCCCCTTTTTCCTTTTCCATATTTTGATATTTTGATCTTGAGAAAAATATTTCATGCAAGTTTCCAATCCTCTAAAACACCGGCGCGCAATTCCCTTTTACAAAAACACTTTTCTCCATTTATCGATTTTGAGGCCCAAAAATTTGGAAAACACTGGAAAACGGTGCCACATTGTATTTTCTCTTTTTGTACCACCTCCAGATTTTCCATTCCTTTATCTAGGTTCTTCAATCGATCATAGATTTTTGAAAAAATACCTTGAACTCAAAAAATCACCATGCAAACCCCCTTTGTCGTCAAATTTTTACATCGTGGTCTGGTTTGTTAACAAACACAACACAGAGGCCCGCTTTGTCAACAAACACAATCACCTCAAAAATTCTTCAATGATACCTTGAGGGATTTTTTCCCAACAATCTTGATGAACTTGAACTTATTCTATAAATTTTTTAGCTCAATATTTTATTTTATTTTAATATCATCTTGGGATTGATCAAGGGAAAATCCTAGTTATTATATCTCCCTTATAAGTTCTAATAAATGGGCTTCATAGGGTACAATCCTACTGGTCGAGATCATCGCTTTCTTTGTCAATGTAAAATGTAATTTATCATAACTATACATATACTAATCTTAATGGTATTTATAAAAATGTTATATTATCAATGGTTATGATTCTTGATGGTATTTTGAATTTTAAAGACTATATAATGGTCCCATAAAACCAAATTAGTGCATGTGTTTTCTATAACTTCAATTCATAATAAGGAATTATTCATTAAAAATGTATTTTCATTTATAAAAGTTCAGGTATTTTCACCTTAATTGACAAAATGATATAGATATTGGTACGGAGAACTTATTATCGCTATTTGGATGGATTTTCAGGTAATTTTATAGTACCCATTGCTCTTGAGGATTAAGGGAAGACTGACATTACTTGTCCCTTCCAAAATTTACCTTACAAAAAGATTCCATTTGGATCATTTATTTCTCCATGTACATTTTAGAGGTTAATTCTAAGTATATTTTCTGATCACATATAATATTTCATGGAGGTATTCATGTATGATTTCACATTTTTTGGAAATTCTACTCACCATTTTTTGAATAATCATAAAAATTTCCTGAAAACATGCATTAAAAAATCTTGTTTTAAATATTGAAATATTTCATTTCATAGTTAAGATAGGAATAGTCCTTTTTAATGGAATTTCATTGAGATTATTTTAACTGTATAAATCAAAAAATAAAGTGAAAATTTCATTTCCTTACCCAACTTTTTTTAAACATCTTAAGTCAATTTAGGACATTGATGATTTTACATGAGGTTTATCAATGGTTTCAGTATTATTTTTCTCCATATCTCTATATAACTTGGGAAATATTTTGTTTTTTCCTTTATCAGAGAATTGAGGATGGGACATAATTAATTTAATATTATGTAAGAACCATAGATTCGTCCCAATTAAACTACACAACCAAAAAAATTATTTGTTTTTCCTTTGGATATATTTGCATCATATCTACTTGTAACAAGAGTCGTTGTGTTTTCTGATCATGAAACTCTTACATACTTGAAAAAGATGGATGAATCTAAAACTATTATTATGAGATGGATGATACTATTTTAGGAGTAAATAATTAAAATAAAATATATGATGGGATCATATAAACAGGTGGTAGATAACTTGAGTATACTTCTCAACACTACTAAAGCTAAAATTCCAAACCAAGAACTACTAAATGATCACATTGTAGGAGAGAAGTTGTGCTTGATTGAAGGAGAAATGCATTGATTTTTGGAAGTTTTAAATTATCTTGTAACTTATTAGGAACCATGTCACCTAAATACACAAAAAATTGAAAACCTAAAACCTAAACCAACATTTTACATTTGGGAGGATCAATTTATTTGGAAAGTTTGTAATGATCAAGTGAGAAGAATATGCTTTTTGAAAGTGAAATTGGTTGTTTTTTTAGTTTTCTCAAATTTTAGATTTTGGAGACCACCTTATACCTCTAAGAAAAATAAGTATGGATTTATATTCTATAATTTACTGACCCAACCTTTTTAAATATACACATGAATTTTGAAAAAGGTGTGAAATGTTTTTAGTTTTATATAAATATTTCAGAGAAATAAGAAATTTCCTAAATACCACATAGTTTTTGTGATATTTTTTATGTCCAAATAATATATTTTATAGACATTTTTCATTTGTAAATTATTCTATATTTATTATAGTATATTATTTTTTGAAATTATTGGAAACCAAAGCCACCAAAACCAAATATTCTCATGTTGATTGTGATTTTTTCTGGGCGAAAATTTTTTTAGGATTGAAGTGCTTAGAGCCATCATCAATGATAAAAGGAATAACTTTTACAATAGGATAATGATGAATTTTTTGAGAATTTATTATGTTCATAATAAAACATCAACACCCTATCATCTATAGACCAATGCCCAAGATGAATTTCCAAATAGGGAAATCAATGGAATTATATAAGATACTATTAATCCCAAAATGAAGGATTGGAGCCAAAGGTTAGAAGAAGAATTATGGGATTATAGGAAATCCTAAAAACCCTGATTAGAATGAGCCCATATAGGAAGATTAATGGGAAAAGAATTCTGAATTTTGAATCTATTTCCACATCTCATTGTCATCATTTTTAAAATCACCTTCCTGTGAGGCTTTTGAACCCTATTCGACATATTCATTTCATTCTCCTCGTTTCTTTAGAGAACCAAACCATGATTTCATTTTTAAGAATTTATTTTATTTATGTAAAAACCTAAGAGATTTAGGAACTTGTATTGAGAATTATTAAGGAACATCCTTGATTTTTAAATCCACCTTTTTCAATAAAACCATTTTTTATTTTTTCCTACAATTAAATTTTATTCTTGTATCACTTAGTATCCACAAACATCCTATTAGGATAGCCACATTGAAAGACATTTATCCTCATACACCCTACTTTATGAAGTTAATTATCATGATATGGTTGAATTCAAATGTGTGGGATCTATCTTGTGGTGTGGTATATCATTTCTTTTAGATTATTTGGGAGGAAAATTTGAAGATGAACATGTTATTTTTGCTTTTAAAATTTATTCCTTTACTGAGTTTTATGAACATAATTTTGAAAATTTTATGATTTGTAACTATTGAAAAATTCATGAATAATCGTTTTTAATGAATATGAAAAGAATTATTTTCATTCAAGATAAGGGGATATAATAATTAAAAATTTCTTGAAATTCAAATTACCATCATTACCATCAAAAATAAAACAGTTCATAAATTGTAAATATCAATCAAGAAATGAACTTTTTTTTGAAAGTTGAGTCGATATAATTTTTTCTACTTAAATATTGATGGTGTGGGACATACACTATATTATAAAAGACATATTTGGATTATTTTATATCAATTAGAGTTTGGAGGATAACATAATTAAGTATAAATTATATTCATGATTTTTTTCTTCAAAAAGTGTCAAAACCACCTTATTATGCCTTATAATTTTTGGAATATAAAACCCACCAACTTAACACCACTAAATAGCCTTGAAAAGTCATCATTATTTAAAAAGTACCTCACTAAAATCAGAAATTTGTATATAAATTTATCAAGATTGCGGTGGCTCATGCATGTGTTTTGGATGAGAAAAGTCTTGTTGAAAATATTTGTTTGTTTAATGAGGTAAAATTCATGTGATGTGAGTGTTTCGTGTGAATGAGAGGAGAAATAAAGTTGTAATGAATTGAATTAACTGAATGGATAACTTTATATACTATTTATTGACAAGGAATGATATCTTTTTCTTCTTGATGTTTAATTGGTGGATCTCATGGGCATGCGCTTTAAAATGTTATTTGATTTGATTTAGAGGATCACTTGTCATAAATTCCATGTAATAAGTGTGTGGTGATTGATATATATGACATTTAAATTTTTTTTAAGTGAATTTAAATTATTTAAATACAAAAAATTTATCAATTTTATCTAAATTGCATCATTTCTGGTTTTTTGGTGAATTTTGAGTTCAATTGTGAAATTTTCCTAATTTTTCAATTTAATAGTGTTTTATCACTTTAATTTTTTAGCCATAAAATTTTCACTAATGATCTATATTGAGAAATTATAGTTTTTTAGGCTTCCATTATTTATTATATCATTTAATTAAACTATCCCAAGTCATTAATCAAACTCTCTAAGGCCCAAATTAATCATGCATGTTGTAAAAGGTTTGGGGAAGACATAATTGATCCAACTTAAAAAATGAAGAATGGCATGGAATATAAAACTCCAAATTATTTTATTCTATATGTAATTTAAATAATAATTGGTTTTATATCTCTCCCTAAAATATAAATTCCATATTCCTTCATTTTTTTGGATGATGGATGTGTGAAAAGGGAGGAAACTGAATAATCTTTTCATCTAGAAAAAAAGGGCTTCAATAATTCAGTAATAAATATTCATACAGATGTACAAATGGATTGAAATTTTTAGAGTAGAATTAGAAACCAAATAAGAAAAAATATTAAGGATATATCTAGGGTATAGTTTTCCATTTTTATAGATGAAACTATGAAACCTTTTGAATTACATATTCTAAAGTGTAAATTTTCCACACATCTTTGCATTTTAATTTTCTTTATTTTATGTTGTATAATAATTTTTCTTCTAAGTTATTATATATTAACATTCACATGTAAGGGTAAAATTTTTATTGATTGGGGATGTAGAGGTTTTCAATTTGTGATTCTTAAGTCTTTGAAGTTTAACTAGTAAAATTATCTTTCTATTTTTAACTAGTTCCAATACTTTGTAGTAGTTCTTATTATCAGATTCTATTGTGTTTGGTTTTAATTTTTTCTATAATTTATTTAATTGGTTAATTATCCATCATCTCTCTCCACTAGTTTCTAGTTTATATATGATATATTAGATCAGGGATTAGTGATGTAGTACTCTATGATTTCCAGTACATGAGGAAGGGGTAGTGAACACTCTTGATTTTTTAGGAAGAACATGAACCTATCAGGTATTGAAAAATTAAATTGGGGGTATTCTCTATAATTATATTAGACATTAGAAAGAGGGTCAACCAATCTAAGATTTTATTAAGGAATATCATCATCCATAACATTCAACCAAGTGTAATATTTTAAGTAACCATAAATCCTTTCACTTTCAGTTACTATGCGAAAGAGTTTACTAAATTGAGACTAGGAGAGAATTAAAATTTGAAAACCCTCCCTCAACTAATATCATATCTCATATTACTGATTTTAATCACTTATTTAATTGGTTTATTTTATTTTTAGAATCTAAAAATTTTGAAAATACCATTTTCTCTAATTTAAAGTGATAAATGAGACTATTATGAACTTATCTTTAGAAATAACCTAGTTAAACCACAATACTTCATTCTAAATTCTTAAATAATTTATTTTTAGAAACAACAAAAAATTAAAGTGTCACTCAATTAGCTTGGACATTCATCTGAGGACGATACACCTTTCTCAACTTCAATTGAAAACCCATCACCTCTGGAAATCCCCTCATAAATTGGAATATAAAGTGTGAGTATATATCAAATAAAATTACAGAATAAAATACATGGATCTTCCTAATATCTTTGAAATACAATCACCTAACATCTTTTGTATTCATCTAATCCTTAATACAAAGGAATTTAGATTATTTATTTAGTCGATCGACAATCTCCCAAATAGAATTATTTATAGTAGGTTTTTTATGTTTTCTAATCATTGTGTTTATGGATATCACATACATTTTAAAATATTGATTGTTTAATGGTTAAAACAAACCATAAGGCCTTCTATTTTATGCCTTAATCTTCTATAAATTAAGGTATCATGAAATGAATTCAATAATCAACCGCATTATCCCTAGCCACAAATACTGACATCTCAAATCATGATAAATCTTGGTAGTCCTAGGTTTTATGGACTAACTAGACCTATGCACATTATATATAAAATATTACTTAATAGATATTATAATGGAAAATCTACCTTAACAAAAAAAAACCACCATCAGGAGACTAAGAATAATCACTCAATGTATCCCTACCATAAAGTATTTCACTAAGACACTAAAAATCAGTTTCAATTACTTTACCAAGACAAATTTGATCATAAAATAATGAATTAGCTTTCATTATAGCTAATAACACCTAATCTTCATCCTATTCCACTTCCAATCCCATCTCAGTAAACAGACTCATCAAATACCACTCCTCCACTGACTCCTTTAAGGCTTGAGTCAGTAACTTCTTTCTCAACATTTTAGCGACCATATACCCTTTTAAAGGTGTATAAAAAATATCAAAGCCAAAATTATGATGATATTAAACCTATATTATCTATCTTAAGTTCATGTATCCCATGGTAAAAATATAATTTAGGATCTTATGATCTGAAAACATAGTGAACCTCTCATCAAAAGGATAGTTACACCAAGACTTAAGTGCATACATAGTAGATGATAACTCAAGGTCGTGGGTATGATAATTCTTATTATGAAGGGGTAATTAGTTAGATATATAGGGTACTACCTAATACCCTATAATCAAAAAGAAACCTAATCCTCTACATAAGGAATCGTAGAAAAAATCATAGCCTAAACTAGGTTCTAAAAGAATTAGGACTAAATCGAAATTCAACCTCACCTTTAGTTCATCAAATAATATTTGAAAGTTATCATTACATTCAAGATTAACACCCTTTCAAGTCTATTCTACCATAGGATATATAATATTAGATAATTTCTAAAAAAACATATATAATAACATATTAAACCCATGAATCTCTACATCTAAAACACATATCATATTTTTTTCCCAATACATAACTTTCTGAATCTTCTCAGGATCCACTAAGATTCCCCTCTCAGATTTCATATGTTCTAGAAAAATCACTTATCCGATACAAATCTCATATTTATATATATTATCATAAAGATGATGTACATTAAAGGTTATATGGTTGATATCCAAATTATCCTTGTTTTCATCCTCTAACATTGACTAAACAAAAATATCATCCACAAAGACAACAATGAATGAGTCCAATAATTGATGAAAAATATAATTCATAAACTAAAAAAATACCAAAGGATAATTAATAAGACTTAATGTAATAACTTGGTACTTATAATACTGATGCTATCTCTTAAATAATTTCTTAGGTATATCCACTTCTCATACTCTTAACTGATGTTTCTATGATCATAGGTCAATCTTAGTAAACTATCATGCTCCTCTGATTTGATCAAATGGGTCACCAGTCCTAGGAAAGGGATATATATTCTTAAAATTCACCTATTTATGATTTTGGTCATCAAAAAAATTAAGAGTGTTCTAGTTTCCTTCATTGTAAAGAGAACTATCAAATCAAATGGTAATTTTCTAGGATAAATAAATCCATTGGATTTAGTATCTTTGTAACAACCCAAACTGTTATAAATAAAATTCCCCTTATGATTTAAATAATATGTCTTATTATGTATTATGGTAATAGAAAAAACATTCACTTATTTGGTTTTATTATATCCTATTAGATTTAAGTGACTTTTATGCATCATTTCTGTTAATAATATAGTCATTGAACAGTGGTCACAAGATTAGTATAAATATAGGGTTTTAAAAAATCCAACTGGAATAGACAAAGTAAGTGATGGCATCAATGTGTAGGATCATACCCTATTAAGACCATTTATCAGTGCTTCCAAGTGATATATCATCTCTGGTATTTTCCCTTGACCAAGACCAATCTAATATCTAGCAACATAATCATTTGAAAAACCATTTACAAGATAAGTTCAAGCTCATCGAGATCATGACCCAAATCATGTACATTGAACCACCCCATGAAAGTCTCAATATCAAACACCTTACCCTTAGGGTGTTTTTTGGTGTATTAGAGGGGTGTGTATCAATACCCTATAAAAATGAGTATGTACATTATTTTCAATATAATAATGGTAATATTTATTCCTTATTACTGTTACTTTATAAATGATTTTGATTTTGATTCAATAAAACACAATGTGTAATTTTATGTAATATTAAAATTCAATTAAAGAATTTATTTTAATGAATTAATTAATTAATTAATTAATTAATATTTTAGTAAAATATTATTATTAAATAATTTTTTTTAAAAAAAAATATAATATAATTTTTATGAAGTCAAATTTAATTTTTATAAGGGTTCAAAAACTGTTATTATCAAAAAACTCGTCATTTCTCAATAAATGTCAATTTAATATTAAAAGTGAAAATTCAGATATATAGAAAATTATTTTGTTAAAATAAATATTATTTTTGGAATCATAGAATCGAAATTATCCAATGGTTATTTTTTCGTAATTTTATAATAAATTCTAATTTTCAAATTTATATTAAATACCATATAAATATATGGTGTGTATTATGACATCATAATAACCCAAAAGTGATGTAATAAACACTTTAAATGGATACCACAGGGGTATTATTTTATTAATATCGACCTTTTTCCTTATAAAATAATGTATACCAATCCACTTTGATATAAACCATGGGAAAGCCCATGGGAAGGTTTGTGGATTTGGTTATTTTGTTATATAGAGTCCAGAACCAATGTTTGGGAAATAATAAAGAAATACTCACTCTTTTCCTATATCAACCCACCCAAGATCTCATTTATCTTCACTAAAAATACTTATAATAGATACTTACTCTTATATAACCTCTCTATAGTCCTCCCAAGGTTCCCCAAGCTCTCATGAAGCTCCTCCCAACCATTTGGAGTCAAACTCTCAAGGTAAAGGATCCTCTCATTCCCCTCTTTATTAAATATTTTTTACTATTTTATGCATTTTATTTCCAATTAATAATATTGTTATATGTATTTCCATGTCCCTATTATTTACCATTTTATTTGAAAATGATGATATATTCCTTTATCTCTCATCAATACATTTTATTAAATTTTAAGTGACATTGTTATGCTGCCAAAATTTAACTGCGATTTTCTATACCAAAATAATTGTGTAGTGAAAACCATACCCATTTCCTATTAAGGTTTTTCAACTTTATACAATTATACTTCTTTAATGTGTGAATTATATTTATATATTTTACACTTATTTCTATTTGAATAAAATATTATGATGAATGAATCCATGTTGCACACTTAAGCATTAGAATAAAATGAAAGTGACTGGTGTGCCCAAAATTATATATCACTCTAATGTATTTTGTAATGTTTAGTCTCATGATACATCATGTTGGGATAGGTAGTAAACCCAATTTCTTTATGGGACTTTTTCCATCATGATTTATTGGTAGATATCTTTTACCTATGTTTATGATGTAGTGTTTTTAGTTGTTTCCACATTTCTCATGTTTCTTTTATGATTATCATGTTATATCATGCATTACTGTTCATTTTGAGGACTCTCACTCCATTTATATCCCATTAATATGCTTATTGTATAACATATATTATATTCTTCATGTTATTACTTTTTTATTCCCCCGCTTGGCTTTATAGCTCACCCAATCCTTATGTATGTCACTAGGTTATCCCGTATGGTTTTAAGTAAGAGCATGTTATGGATGTTTTCTATAATCATGATGTATTTCTTATTTTAAGTTTTTATTTAATGTACATAATTCCCAAAGAAACTGTAGTTTTCAATCTTCTAGGTTTTATTATATGTAATTTTATGTAATAAATCATAAATTAATTTGTAATAAAGAGTAGGGTTGTTATAGTTGGTATCAATGGAAATGTTTAGTTATTTTTGGTATTATGATTAAAAACAATATATAAATAATTATGGATAATAATAATTATAAGAAAACATCCCTAAATTTTAGTAAGTATAGAGTAAGTGTTTTATCAAGAAAATAAATCTCTGTCTGGATACTACAAGTGGATGTGGCTATGGCACAAATGTACATAGCAGTAAAACCTAAAAACATCACGTTGAGCAAGACTCAACCAAGAAATGGTGAATGACAATAGGCCTTGTTTCACACCTATTTTGACACTCCTGGGGGATATTATTTGTTAAATTTATAATATCATCACGAACCATTATTAAAGAAATAAAAAATACATATAATAATATATGTTAGGAAATAGATCATGGATAACATATATTGAATCCTGGAAATTCTTGATTCAAAAAAATACATGTAATATATAAGTTATCTCTTTAATGTCATTGGATTCCCATTTATGTATTTAATATTTTAGAAAAATACTCATCCCTAATTTTCCCTTTATTCTAGCCAATGGATTTAAATAAGAGGAATTGGGTAAACAATCAATGCGATGAGCAATGTGATGATTGTCCCCAATGAGATTCCTAACCTAATGGGAGCGGGAATCAAAAACATTGTGATGATACTCTCTCGCATAAATTAGGTTATGAATAGAAACATGGATCAAGAGGAGCACCCAAATCCCCCTATAAAATAGTAAGTAGAAATTGAGAGCTTTATTCTACAAAGGCCTCCAACCTTCAATGGATCATATGATCCCTTAATCACGGAACAATGAATCAAATTCATTTAGAATATCTTCTTTATCCTTCAATGTTATAAGAAATATAAGGTTTTATTGTATTTTTATCATATGTAGGGAGAATTTGATTAGTGTTGGACATTGATCAATAATATGAATCATGAGGAAGAGATTGAAGCAATGGGGTGGAAGGAATTCTTGAAAATGTTTTCAAATAAATATTTTCCTCACACTCTCCGAATTAAAATCGAAAGTTATTTCCTTGACCTAAAGAAAAAAATGACAAATCTATCGGTGAATATGATGAAAACTTCACAAGATTTACATGATATGAATATGGATTTTTAATTACCCTTGAATACATTATTTGATGCTTCATTTTTGGGATAAAACCTAGTTTAAAAATCCTTGGAAATACAAGAATTTGATAGCTATGAGGAAATTGTCCGATGTACCCTAAAAGTCGATATAGATATTGGAAAATATCAAGGGTATCATGGGGATAAAAAGTAAAAAGTGGGGTTTAATTCTATCTTTCTGATGATGAAATCTAATGGTGCCAAGAAATTTCAACATCCCACTTGTTAAAGGTGTGGAATGATTCACCCTGAAATTTTCCTAATGGGGGTGAGAAAATGCTTTAGGTTTGGGAAATAAGGGGTCCTAACTAATGATTACTGGTAGGAGAAACCCAATAACACATTGGAAGAGAGTAATTCTCCAGTAAACCCTCAATGAATTGTTCATTACTTCAACTTCAATGAACCATTGAACTTTTCAAACCAATGCACTAAGCCAAGGGTTTTCAAAGATGACCAAAAACCTCCAAGGAAGAAAGGGGGAGATTTTTTCATCAAAATCGATGAGTCGGATCCCGACAATGAAGTGGTGACAGGTGCTCCTATTATTAATTCAATAATAGCGATTGTACTTTTTGATTCTGGTTCTACGCATTCTTTCATATCACGAAAGTTTAGTAGAACTATTCAAACACCACTATAAATCATGTAAGTATATCTATTGGTGAAAATGAAAAATGGGGAAATTATTAAATCTAAGTATATAAATCCCCCCTATCCTAATTTGTGGGATAAACTTCCTATATAACCTTTTCATACTCCCTTTGGTGAGATTTGATGAAATATTTTTCATGGATTGGCTTTCCCTGTATAAAGCTGACATAAATTTCTATGAGAAGGAAAACACTCTTTGTATCGTGAATCGTCCTCTGATTCTATACAAATGAAAGAAGATAGATGAATATTATTTAGAAACAACATCTCAATAATAGATTTTATTTATCTAAGATTAAGAGTTTCTTTCTCAAATGATTGGTCCTAAGGAAAATTCCATCCTTGAATTCATTCCCATTTTGAGGGAATATGCTGATGTGTTTCTTGAGGAATTTTATGGTCTTCCTCTTATCTGAGAGGTTGAATTTTCAATCATGCTTATACCTGGTTAATTACCATTATACAAAACTCTATATTGAATTTTTGTTGTGAAAATTGAGGATATAAAGAAACAACTACATGAGAATATAGATAAAGGGTTTATATGCCAAAGTGCTTCACCTTGGGGTGCACCAGTCCTTTCTGTCAATAAGATGGATGGTTCAATGCACCTTTTCATTGATTATCATGAGCTCAAAAACATTACGATAAAGTAAACGTGTCCTCTACCATAGATTGATGAATTATCTTATTAGATACATGGAGAAAAATAATTCTATAAGGTGTATCTATGGTCAGTATATTACCAAGTTAGGGTGAAGAAGTATATCACCAATACTGCTTTTCATACAGGGTATGTGCACTATGAATTCATAATAATTCCTTTCAGACTCACTAATTATCCATAAATATTTATGGACTTCATGAATGTAGTCTTTATATATTACCTTGATAAATTTTTGGTAGTCTTCATAGATGACATTCTAATATATTCTAAAAGAAAGGAGAAGTATGTCGAGCCATTGAGTACAGTGTTAAAGACCTTAAACATGGAGAATATTTATTCTAAGTACAAAAAATGTGATTTCTGGTTGAAGGAAGTCTCATTTTTGAGGAATTTCATCAAAATTAATGGTATATTTGTTGACCCTTCAAAGACATAATCAATTGAATGATGGCCTACGCCAACATCTGTGATAGATATTCATGGTTTCCTTGTATTAGCTGGGTACTATCATTGATTTGTGAGAAATTTTTTACGATTGTCAAACCCTCTAACCAAGATAACAAGGAATGGAGTCAATTTTTATTGGAATGATGAATGTGAAGAAATATCAGAGGAGTTGAAAATATGTATTATCACTACACCTATACTTACACTGCCCATAATTGGATACATTTTCGGAGTATTCAGAAATGCTTTAAATAAGGGCACAGACTGTGTTCTAATGTATAATGACAAAGTGATAGCCTATGATTCAAGGCAGTTGAATGTTTGTGAACAGAAATACCCAACACCTGATTTTTTGTTGGCTTCAATGATCTTCACTTTGAAAATATAGCGACATTATATCTTAGGGGAGAAGTGTTAAATATATACGGATAAAAAATTCAAAAATATATATTCACATAAAAAGAGTTGAATATGTGCCAACGAAGATGGTTAGAGCTGATCAAGAGTTATGATTTGTTATCCCACTAGTATCCTAGGAAAAAAAATAAAGTGGAAGAGTATCTACATAAAAAGATTCAAAAATTTATCATTGATAAGAATTAAGAAGGATCTAATCTTCTTAGATTTGAAAAGTATGGTCATGGGAATCATAAAGGAAGGAGAAACATCAATCCTTTCACAATAGATTTCTCAATCATACCTTCTAGAGAAGATAAACGATTCTCAAAGAGATGATGTGGGAATTAAGAATAATTTGGAAACTATAATAAAAGTGAAATCCTCTAATTTAAATGTTAATGAATAAGGATATGTGAGATTTGGGCCATAAACTATGTGTACCATAAAATCCTGAGTTAAAGAATTATTTGTTTGATGATGCACATAGATCAACCATCTCCATCCAAAAAGGATGCATAAAGATGTATCGAGATCTATGAGATCACTATTTGTGGGACAACATGAATAAGTAGATCACATAATACACATCAAGATGTCTTGTATATCAGCAACTGAAGGCAGGAAGGAAAAAATATAAGGGGGTGATGTAACCATTACCCATACCTATATGGAAATGGGAAAGCATCACCATGGACATTGTCACTGGTCTTTCGAAGACATCAAGATAAAATAATTATATATGGTTTTTTTTATCAACTTACAAAGACAACACACTTTATATCAATCTGTTAGGACTTCTCACTTGATCAACATTCAAGGATATACATTAGATAAGTGGTGAGGATGCATGGATCACCACTATCGATAGTATATAATCAAGATACAATATTTAAATCAATGCTCTAGAAGATTCTACAACATGATATGAATTCTGATTTTAACTTTATAAAGGCTTATCACCCTCAAACGGATGGCTAATCTGATCAGAAAATCCAAACACTTGAGGAAATATTGAGAGCAATCTCAATTGACATCAAGGGAGGATAGGATCGGAATCTTCCTCTGGTCGAGTAATTATACAATAATAGTTTTCACTAATGAATCCAAATGGATCCCTATGAATCCCTTTATTAGAATAGGTACATAACATCAGCATGTTGGGATGATGTTGGGGAAGAAAAACTACTAGGTCTTGAAATGGTCGTGGAAATTTTGGAAAAAATTAACACCTTTCAGAATTATATCAAGGCTAATCAGAGTCAAAAATAGGGTTATGTTGAAAATCATCTATGAGACCTAGAGTTTGATTTTGGAAATATGTTATTCCACTTCATATATACATGGAATAAATTCATGATATTTTGAAATAAAGGAAAGCTAAATCTAAGATACATCGGTCCCTTTGAGATCCTTGATTTCATTGCAGTGGTGGTATATCAATTAGCACTCCCACCTAACCTATCTCAAGTATGTGATATATTCCATGTATTCTTATTGATTAAGTAAATACTAGACCCCTCACATGTAATCAATATAGAGGTGGTGTTGTTGGAGAATAATCTCTCATATGAGGAGAAGTCGGTGAAGATCTTATATTATAGAGACAAAGTTATTTGAAATAAGACAATTCACCTGGTCAAAGTGTTATAGAGAAACCAAAATCTTGAAAAGGTGAAGTGGAAACCAAAGGAAGTGATGAAATAGATTTACCCTCATTATTTTTAGTTTAGGAAATGAAAATTTCAATGGTGGAATTTCTAAAGGGGTAATATTGTAATGACCCAAATGATTATAAATAAAATTCCCCTTATGATATAAATTAAATGTATTGTTATGTATTATGGTCATAGAAAAAACATGAACTTAATTGGTTTTATTATATTCAATCAAATTTAAAATATCATTAAGCGTAATTAACTTTGATAATAAAGTAATTGAATAGTGAGCACATGATTAGTATAAATATACAGTTTTAATAAATCCAATTAACACAGAAAAAGGCAATGATGGCCTTAACTAGTAGGATTATACTCTATGAATCCCATTTATAGGAGATTATAAGTGAGATATCATATCTGGTATTTTCCCTTTACTAATCCCAAGCTGAGATCTAATAAATTAAGTATGATCAAAACCATGTATGATAGAAGTTCAAGCTCATCGAGATCACGACCCAAACCATGTACGTCGAATCACACCATGAAAGTCTCACTATCGCACACCTTACCCTTGGGAAATTTTTTGGTGTATTAAAGTTATATATATCAAGGTCCTAGAAACCTAATTATGTACATTATTTACAATAGGATAATTCATATATTTACTTCTTATTAATGTTTCTTTATAAATGATTTTGATTTTGATTCAATAAAACCCAAAGTGTAATTTTGAGTAATATTCAAATTCCATTAAGGAATTTATCTTAATGAATTAATTTGTTTTGGTAATAAATAATATTTTTAAAAAATATTATTATTAAATAATTATTTTAAATATAAATTATCATATAAGTTTTATGAAATCAAATGTAATTTTTATAAGGGTTCGAAAACTGTTGTTGTTAAAAAACCCAACATTTATCAATAAATGTAGATTTTATTATAAAAGTGAAAATTTAAATCTTTATAGAATAATTTAGTTAAAATAAATAAAAAAATTGAATCAGAATATCAAAATTATCCAATGTTTAATTTTTCATAATTTTCTGAGACAATCGAATTTTCAGGTAAAAATTAAATATTGTATAAATATATAGTGTGTATTATGACATAATAATGACCCAAAAGTGATGTAATAAATACTATAAATGGTATCCAATACCAAATATATGTGTTATATTTAAAATAATGTGATTTTGTGTTTATTTAATTAATTTTATAAGGCCTTTATGAATCCTCCAAAACCATTAATATATTTTAAGGTTTTAAAATCATTTATATAAGAGTATGAGTCACTTCCACATCATCATGGGTATTATTTTATTAATTTCGGACCTTTTACTTATAAAATAATGGTTAAAACCTCCCTTTTTAATAAAACATGGGAAAAACCATGGTATGGTTTGTGGTTTTGGTTATTTTATTATATATAGTCCAAAACCTAAGTTTGCAAAATAATAAATATATCCCCACTCTTTTCCAATATAAACCCAACCAAGATACCATTTCTCATCACTAAAAATCCTTGGATCACGTCCTTACTCATCCCTACCCTCTCTAGTGTCCTTCCAAGGTTCCCCCAAGATCTCAAGATTCTCCTCCCAGTCATTTGAATTCACGCTCTCAAGGTAATGGATCCTCTCATTCTCCTCTTTACTAATGTTTCTTTATTATATTATTCATTCTATTTATGATTCCTAATGTTGGGATATTTATTTTCATGTTCATATTAATACCCATTTTATTTCAAAATTATGATATTCCCCTTTGGCTATCATCAACCCATTTTATGAAATTTGAAGTGACTCTGTTATGCTGTCAAAATTTTACAGCAATTTTCCATGCCAAAACAATTGTGTAGTGAATGCCATACCCATCTCCTATCAAGGGTGTTCAACTTTATACACCTATAATTATGTGACTTGGGAATTACTTGTATGTATTCAACACTCTTTTATAATGTAATAAAATATTATGATGAATGAATCCATGTTGTATGTGTTATGTGGAACACTTATGCATGAGAATGAAATGAAAGTGAGGGGTGCACCCAAAATTATATAGCACTCCAATTCATTGGGTAATGTTTAGTGTCATGAGATTTCATGTTGGGATAGGGAGTAAACTTGATTCCACTTTGTGACTTTTTCCATCATGATTTATTTTTGGTTAGCCTTGACCTATGTTTATGATGTAGTGTTTTAAGTTGTTTACACATGTCATATGCTTCCTTTATGATTATCATTCTATATCATTCCTTATTATTCATGTTTATGATTCTCTCTCCTTTTTTGTTCCATTGATATTCATATTATATAACATGTATTACTTTCTTCATGTTATGTTGTGTTATTCCCTTACTGGGCTTTATATCTCACCCCTTTCATATGTATGTCCCCAGGTTATCCCATGTAGTTTTAAGTATGATCATTTTAAAGAAGTTTTTAATAAAGATGATGCATTTATAGTTTTAAATTTTTATGTAATGTACTTAATTAAAAAATAAACTAGACTTATCAATCTTCTAGGTTTTATTAAGTATGATTTTTTATAGTAAATCATGAATTAATGTGTAATAAATAGAATATTTTTTATAATCCTCAAGATAAAATTCATCTTCCTTCAGCTCAGTGGGTGTTATATGATAAGATAGAATAAAATGGGTCTCATGCTAAGGAGCTAGTAAATAGTGAACTCAGCCTCCCTCTACGCTGGCAACCCATAAAACCATCAAGAAATACCTCAAGATACTCAATCACCATTTTTGGATGCTTTATTATCAAAAAATAATCAATGAAATCAATAGAAATCTCTAAAAACTTTCATGTGATCATTCCAAAATAAAGAACAATAGGACCCACTCTACCTAATCTATAATCCCACTCACCCTGAAAAACATAAGGGACTGCCTCAAAATAAATAAATTGAACTTTATGATGATAAATGTCAATCTGGTCCTTAAACACAAGCATCAAATCCATGCCAATTTTAAGGTTGAAGATGTCAACATCAAGACCCCAGAAATCCCACACTAATTCAATGTTAGAAATAATCACTCAACACTCAAGTTATTTTAAACCATGCCCCTTAATCCTTCCAAAGGGAGTGGAATTATCCATCATAAAGGTAATAATATTTGAACACAAACTAATTATACCAATCAACATAGATGATATGAATGAATGAGATGCAACGCATTCAAAAAAATTTAGAACCATAAAAGGTGAAATAAATATGATACCTCTCATGGTAGCTAGTTGATATTTAGATTCTTCTGGTCCACACTCCACTACATATAGATACCTTTCCTCAACTTCTCCTTGAGAATTGTTTATTTCTTGAGTGTCCAATTTGGAATAATATTGAGATCCACCTCATTTAATATTATAAAACTAGAACTGATATCTTTTCATAACAGTGGATCTAACCATACTGATTTGAGTTACCCTCCCATATAAGTGTTGGAGATTACCAGAAATTCCATATATATGGAATGATCTGTGTGATTTCTTACAATCAAGCATAGTGTGTCCATGTATCACACTCTATATATAGACCACATGAATCTATATTGATTTTTTTTCTTCGAACCACTACACTGGTGTGGCACTCCTCACTTTATTTTTTGGCTAGAAGATACATCCTATATTTACTTTAAGGCTACAAAAACTCAAATGAGACCAGTATTATCTACTAATTATGCTCCATCCATAGTTTCTTTGCCAACCCCCTCTACATATCACGACTAGAACATGGGAATTTTCATTAACTGAATCTCATTATTTAGTCCTATCTCTAACCACCTAGCCTTAATTCAATAATTAGAAATATGTTCTCAAGATAAATGATTCAACTTAGTGAAATAAGTTGAGTAATCCATCTAATATCTGTCATATTTCTCCAAGGTCAAAAACTTATGTGATTTAGCCACATAAAACGTTTTAGGGAGAAAATATTGATTGAATTCCATCTTGAAGGTGTTCTAAGTGAGGTCCTTATGTATATTATCAAGAAAGATCAATCCCTAACACTTATTTCTATGTCCTTCAATCTAAAATACTACCTTACAGTCCTCAAGTGTTCTCAAAAATTGTAAGATTCTTTAGATCATTTTGATCCAATCTATGGGTTATTGGGTTCATTAAATTCCATGAATGATAGGTGGGTTCTTCTTGGTATTCTCTAAAGAACAATTCACTATTAATTCTTGGATTTCACTTCCCACTTGATCTATAGAGTGGATATTCCAGATTATTTTTTTCACCAATGAAAGGTCAACTAAAGGATTTTTTTGTGGAGATTTCCTTGTACCTTCCTCCTATTAATTTGAAGTGATTAATCTAGGAGGCATTATCTATTTAACACCAGATATAATACCCAATTATGGTATAAATAAAATTCCAATTTCAAATATAGAAACACTAAGAATATACTTAAAATCTATCAAAAAACAATCATTATCAACATGAAAAAAATCATATGAGGAAGGATTGAAAACACAAAAAATTATAAATTTTTTCCATTATACATGGTTTGAATATATGGTTTATCAAACCATATGACAACTTTTCATGTGATACTTTAAGGTTAAATAATATTTCACACTATTTCTTGTGAATAGCAACATAGTTTTTCAAACTTTTCATCTAAACTAAATTCCCCTATTTCCTTCTATATTTCACCCAAAAACATAGTCCCTTTCTCTTTAAAAACCTATGTTTACCCTTGAGACACAAAACCAACATATATATATGATATGATTTACAAATGGAGACTAAAATCATGCTCGTGAATTTGATAAAAATTTACAACTATTCATGGTAATTCAGAGTTAAATACGAAATTAAGTTGGTCAATAACCCTTCTATACTCACTATATGAGTTATAATAGTCCTGCTCAAGTTTTTAAACCATCTCGAAAATAAAAAACCTCATTTTATACCAATTTTTTAAAAACAAACTCGTGTTGACCTAACACATCACCCAAGAAGGCCCACCAAAATGCCTAATATGTGTTCATGATTTCCCTAGGATGGAGAAACGAACCTTGGTGTCAATATAGAAAATAATAAGAATGATTTAACCCAAAAAAACACAAATACATATCTTATGTATCCAAATAATTTTTATATGAGAGTAAAAAAAATAGTACAAATTGATAGTCAAAATACAACCATGATACATTATAAGGTAAAGTCTAAATGCTCTATAACACAAGAAAATACATAATCCAAAAGTCTATCTACATGTGACCATCAATCACCACTATCCTCTGACCACTCAAAGATGACACTGCCTAATAGGTTACACCAGGCTATATGACACCCTTACCTTTACTTGAGAACTTGAAAACCAAGTTTATATATTACTAAAGACATTTTTAGGGAGTGAGGAAATGTTAAAAAGGATACCACTATGAATCTATAAAAAATATTTCACCATGAAACCAATATTTATATATGTAAAACAAAATAATTTTCAAAAGGGTATTTCATTTGAAAACAAATTTTGAAAAAATATCTTGTTGGTTTTATTTTAAAAAAAAATATCCATTTCCTAAGAACTAAGAGCATAAAAGTAAAGCATGTTTAGATAAATTGAAGGAAATAACCAAGAAATCCATTAATAATAAAACAAGTGGGGAAGTAAAGAAAATTTTTCCATAGAATGTCTACTAATAATGCAAAACTAGGACGCAAGACAAAGACTGTGATACCAGGACATAAAAGGAACTATAGATAACATAGTGATTCCTAGGTACCTACCATGAAATATATCCCAAGGTCTTCCCCATGATCATAATTATGTTTTTATATATAATAGAATTCAATCCCAAAATTTCCAAATTATATTTATGGAATTTCATCAAACACATAATGTTTATAAAAACTATTTTTAATGAAATCCCCCTTTAAATTATTTCATATTTCCACCATTTATTATGTAAGAATCATGGATTTAAATTTATCCCTTAACAACATCAATCCAATAATTTTTATATTACAAAAC
Organism: Viscum album; assembly: GCA_963277665.1. Taxonomy (NCBI): domain Eukaryota; kingdom Viridiplantae; phylum Streptophyta; class Magnoliopsida; order Santalales; family Viscaceae; genus Viscum; species Viscum album. The sequence continues at coordinate 1,948,114,184 of OY728119.1, forward strand.
CAAATTATTTCATAATAAAATTAAATTATTCCATGGGAAAGAATCCATTAGATAGAGATACTTAACTTATCGACAGAGAAACATCGACACCTTCGTATTCAGTACTAGGAAACAAATAGATTCAGTCCTCGCATGACTAAATCTATAAAAAAAAATCACCAATTCACTATAAAACCATATAGATCTAGAAATCACATCCTATTTTGGTTATAATGGATCAAATGGAATAGATATTGAGGATAGTTCTTGATATTAGAGGATAAATCGAGTGGAAATCCAAATATACCTTGGATTGATCATCCAAAATCAATCGATAATCACCAAGAAATCAAGTAGAAAGTCCTATAGGGGATCAAGGAGGTGTTAGTTCAAGATAATGAGAGATTATGAGGAAATTCTACATAAAACAACAAGGGTTATTATGGTAATTTTAGATTTTAATAAGTTCAGAATGGGATACACTGTTAGACTATAAAATTATAAAAACCATACACTCACCATGCAATATCTAACATCCCTTGAAATATGATGTGCATTGTTTTTTGGAATATACACACTTTTAGAAAAACCATGATCAAACCACAAAAAAAATCTATTGGAGTTAACATTAACCAACTGCATAGTTATCCCTAATAGTGAGCCAAAACCATGAGCTTATCTAGATGACACTCATTATTTGAATTCTAAAACCCAACTTTTGAAAACTCCTTGAACCAAAAAAGGGATAAGAAATGGATCTAAAGGAATACATACTCATGAATCAAAGGGAATCATAAGTGTCTCCTCATAAAGAAGATATAAAGAAACCCTCAAGGTTGATCTTGAAAGATTAGAGACATCCATCAACAAATTCCACACCCTTGGTGGAAAATGTTGGGTAGATAATGCTGAGGGGTTCCATCCCACTAAGAAAGTCTATATAATTGGTAGGTTTGATTAATCTCAACTCCTTGTGAAAATTTATAGGCTTGTGGAAAGATCGAATCTCAATTCAATAGGGAAGATAGGTAAAGGGAAATGAAATAAGTTTTCCATGGAGATGAAAAAAAATGAAATTTCCCCTAACTAGGGGTAGATTATCATCAAAATGAATAACTTATCTTAGTATTTATTTGGGATAAATAAATTTGACACATCACCCGCCTTTATGAATTCCATCTATCAATATCAAAATGACCTAATTGGAATTTTTGAGATAATTTTTATGATTTAAAGATTCATTTCTTTAAATGGGTAAATTTTGGATATACATGGATAGATCATAATATTAATATGGAACGTATCAAAACTCTATGGGCCTAAAAGAGAAAATATATTCAAACATTTCTCTAACAAATTAGGAAGAAGAATATTATCATCAAGATAGAAATAGGTAACTCTTCTTATCTGGTCTCATTCATCTATAATTTTAATTGTTACATTAAAATAAGTGGTCTATGAAAATAACAATACAAGATCCTCAACCAAATCACTGTTAATTGGATCCTCCTAGGGGAATTTAACAATATTCAAAACATAGAAAAAATACCATTAGCATATTTATCAGAGTGGCCACCATGGAATATCTAATATTCACTAACTTGTTATTAAACTCTAAGATCACACTAACATGTGTGGATTTTACTTGGTCAAGACACACTATCAATGGAAGGAAAGATAGAAAACTAGGTAGAGCCTTCTTCTCCCTTATGTGTGGTGCCTCTATTACTGACTGAAAATTAACTTTTTTTATTATCAAAACATTTTTTAGGAGAAAGTGAGAAACCACAAAATCCTTCATTACAACCAAAAACCATTAAAATGAAAAAACAGATCAAGGCTACATAATCTGCTCCTCCCTAGCAATTACACCTTGAGACAATCTTCACCATCACATGACCATTCGGCTAGCAGTCCCGTGAAAAATTACACAGGCACGGAACCAATGGCAGATCCATACCCTCTCGAACTTCCATATCCAAATGGCATGGGCAGGTGGAAGCTTCTTGCTCTGAACCTCATCTGAAGCAGATACATGTAGAAATCTAGTTGCAAGCACATCAAAACTTCATAGAATATTTGAACAGGATTCATCCACAAATAGATCACAAACATCGGAGAAAATAACCAGCCAAAACATTACACATTGATTCACAATAATTGCACAGCCTCCACGAAATTTAAAAAAAACCCACAAACCAGTTCATCGCAAGTAGAAACTTTAAACTGAAGTCTCTCAAACCGTTACTGCCTCCATAATATTTAAGGAATCCAAAAAACAGAGTGAACCCAAATTCCAGAAACAACCGAAACAACAAAACCATAGCTGCTCCAGATCCAAAACCACAGAACACCCCAAAACCAAATCCCGAACCTCCAAATCAATGCCCCTAGAATAGAAATTACCGAAGAAAAATACAGAAAATGAAGCAGAATCATCCTAAAAACAATCGAAGGAAAAAAGATTATACGAATAACTCCATCACCAGAACGTAAGAAACTCGAGCACCAAAATTGTCAGAAAATAACCCCGCTGCAAGCCAGAACCAATGTCCCGCCGTCGCCGTCCAAAAAACCCTCAGAGACCACATCATACCACCCAACAATCCCACAGAAGACGATGTTTCAAGCCTCAGTCACGGAGCCTAGATCTCGACCGCGGAACCATCTTCATGCTTCCAGAAGAAACCCTATCCAGTTAAAATGGAGTGAGGCGGGAACAGGCCAACAATGAAGATAAAGGTCACGTCGGCTGAGTCCACGAGGTCGCTGACACCTCCATGAAAGATGAACTGCAGCCACAGTCGTGCCAAGGAATCGAGGAGGAGCGCCAAGCTGCACCGAGGTAGATGGAGGCGGCGGCGGACTGAAACCCTAGTGGAATCGCCCCTTACGGGCCCATAATTTCATTACTAGGATTGGTTGGAATGGCCCCTCTAGTTTTGAATTCTATAATTCTTGGATATCCTTTAAGGATTTTAGTGAGGTTGTTTCAATGGTATGGTCTTGGAATGAGAATGGGGATGTAAACCATAGGTTCTCTAAAAGACTCGAGAAGAACAAACTATCTTTAATATCATAGAGTAAATATATTTTTAGTAACCTGAGTTATAAAATTTACAAATCTAAGAGTAATATTCTTGAACATCAAGCTAAAATTCTAGGAAGGACATACCGACTACTATGGAGATTTTGTATGCTCATCACTTGGTATCTCTAATTAAGATTCATAAAATAATTTAGAAGGGGAAACTTCTATTTCAGTGGCTCAATGAAGGGGGGGTATCTCAAAATTATATCACCTTATACACAGAGAGATAATGGATAAAAAAAATTATTTCATCCAAAAGCATTAATGGAACTATCCTTAACACTTAAGAGGAGATTAGTGATGTCATGATTTTTTTACTTCATCAAGATCTTAAATGAAGAGAGTAGTAAGAGAAATGACCCACTTCTATATGATGTTTTCATACCATCTATGATATATATGTAGAATTGCCTTCTTACTACTTTCCCACATGATGAGATGATCAATAATTCATTGTTCTCTCAAAATTTCATGTTCACTGAAGGTGCTGATAGATTCTCCAATCGGTATTTATTATAATACCTAGGTATTATTAAATCTGAATTTAACAATGTGGACAAGGATTTATTTAAAAAAATCATCATCAACCTAGTTTTAATGCACAATTTATAATTCTCATTCTAAATATTGATCTTCCCATATGAGTGAAGGACTAAAAACTGATTGGCATTGGAAATTTTGTCCCTAATAGTTTTGGGAAAAATCTATTCCATTAGACTTGGGCATATTTCCAATGAAATCATTTCACCTTGCCGATTTGGATTCATTATTGGAAGGAAAATATAGTACTATCTACACACATCCTTGGAGGCTATAAAAAACATTAGAAAAAATCTAAACATGAGAACATTTTTATAAAATTGTACATATCCCAATCCTTTGATCCCTTGAAATAGAGTTTCATTCTGAAATTATTATAGCAATATGGTTTCTATGATAAATTCATTAGATTTATTCACTCCTTTCTTCCAAGATCTAGACTAATTATCTTCCTCAATGGATTACCTAAAGACTATTTTAGTTGTTCAAGAGGTATGAAGCAAAGTGACCCATTTTCATCTCTCCACATTGGACATGTGGAAGACTACCTTAGTAGATATATCCTCAAATCTATTAAGAAAGAAAATATCACACAGTTAAGGATTCCATAAACCATAGAGTTCCAAAAATTATTATTTATTCCTAAGATATCCTCATATTTTGGAGGCTGGTAATGAATACTTGGATGTTATTATGAACATTTTCTCCCACCACGAACATGTATAGAAAAAAGACATATCTTTGAACAAATTTAAAGAAATATTTGGGAAATGCCTCTCTGATGTTAGGAAAAGATATATCTTCAATCATTTTCAATTCAGATAAGTTTATATTAAATTCACCTATTGTGGGATACCATTATTTTGTGGAAGAGTTGGAGATTTCTGCTTAGAAGGAACTGTTAACAAGATTACCTCAAAGCTCTCTAGTTGGAATGGAGAAAAACTTTGTCAATAGAGTAGAATTTTCCTTGAGAATAATATCATCACATCTATGTTTTTCTATTCATTTCAAATTTATAAATGGCATAGGGATCATCCCAACTAGATGGACATTAAAATAATGAATCTCATTTGGACAAGATGTATTCATAAAAATATCTTGTGACTGACCCATGGAGAAAATGTTCTAATCCCCTTAACATGGGAGGTATTGGAATAAAGAATATAAGATCTTTTAATAAATCTCTAGTTGCTAGATATATATAGATCTGGATATCATCTAACCAAGATTCAAATAATTTCATCAAGAAAAGGATGATTGATATACTACATAATGGAATGTGCTTCTTCCTAGGCACCCTGGTTTGGCCTATTTTCATAGATAAATATTGGGATTTCATGATGAATACCGACTAGATTCTCTTGAAAACCATGACTCTAAAATTTTGGAAATCAAATTAGCTCAACAATCCTATTACTAATACATGTCATCCTCTACATTAATTGATGAATTTTTCTATTTCTGAAGTTTAAAATAATTTAGAATAAGTTGACCCTTCCTTACACTTGTGATAAAACATTCTATCAATGAATTCAATTTTCAAGAGTAAGACATTACTTTTGTGTGTCCTACTAGGATCTTAAACATCAATTTGAAGTTAAATTATCAATATTTTTGTTGAGATATGTGTGAAAAACCTCAGCTGCTATAGCGCATCATTTGAACCTTCATTCACTGAACAATGTATCTCCTTATATGGAATCTTTTTCTTAATAGATTGTCAATCAATGATATGCTCTAATAGGATTGCTGGAATTATGTTTCCAAGTTCTTTATATGCATGAGCAACAAAAAATACATCTATAATCCTTTATTGGAATGTGAATGTGGAACTACAACCTGAGAACTGATGGAAAACTTGATTATTTCATGAATATCATGCAATTATGGTACATGATCCTACAACTTAATAACATGTTCATCTCTTTCATTGCAGTTGGTATTCACCACATTTTCATTTCTAGAAATGGCCTTTGGTTTGAAAACACTAACCCTCCCTTAAACACTATTATTAAATGCATTTTTAAAGAAATTTAGATGGCCTCTAAGATATTAGTGTAGAGCATGAACAATACAATGGAGAACCTTATTATCACCAAAATGGTGGGTGTTAGTGGAGATACCTTAAAACCCATCCAACCTAAAATTGTTGGGTTGATTCCACCAAGTAACTCATGGATCAAAGTAAATGTTGATGGTGAAGCTCTTGGTGCACTGGGTCTTACTGTATGTGGAGGTATCTTTAGAAATAGTAGAGAATTCATCATAGATTTCATTCAACATTTCCTCAACAACATAGACACCCTTGAAGCTGAGATTTTGGAGGTTATTTATGTTCTCAATTCTGTGAAATGATTTGGATGGGATAAACATTATATTGAGGGAGACTGTTGGTCGGTGGAGAACCCTCTCAAGAGAAGGTTAACCTTGGTTCCTCAGTAGACCTTCTGTGGGTGGATGGTCACTCTTGAATTTATTAATAAGATTCAGTTTGTGGCCTCCCATACTTATAGGGAGGAAAATATGGTGGTATGTTCCTTGTCCAAGCACATTGTGGAGGATGGGAACTCATTTTGGTTTTTTTAACTAAATGATTATATTTTAATTCATTGTCACTATAATGTTAGGGGTGACGTGTACACCCATATTTAATCCCTAATTATAGCAAATCTGTACTTTTTACTAATAAATTTGATAGGAATGGTTTTTTAGCACATACAAAAATCATCTTTGATTAATTATTATTAGTTATGTTATAAATTATTAATTATTAAATTATTGTTTACTATTATTATTAGGTTCCCACTCTATGGGTATTGAATTAGGCAGTGGGTGACATGGAAGGACCAGGTGAATAGCTCAATCCACAGGAAGGCAGTGCAACATGGCGACATGCATGCACTGCCGGGTGGGGGGCACGATAGAGGGGGACAAGCATGTTGGAACCTATCAACCATCCTTTCAGGCTAATGGATTTCCAATGTGGGATGCAGGGGTTGCCTAACACATGAATATATGCATTTTGGGACTAGTCTTACAGTGTTACACGATATGTAGGTGATGCGATGGGGCATCAAATAGGCATCACTAAGTGGGCGAGTCGAAATATAGATGGTTGTGTTGACACTTAGAATCTGTATCTCCTCCCACATGGATATCTAGTGTATGGTGCAGGGTTTCTCTACCATGGTTCCCCAAAGGGTAGCATTGAACAGTGATTCTTGGTGGGGGAGATGCAACATTTAGACTAGTAATGCAGTGCGATGACTAGTGATAAGGGTTAGCATGGCACAAGACTGGTGACATGGCATGATGTAGGCTACTCGTTCTGGATTTTGGGTTATCTCCTTCTAGGGAATTTGGCTGCATTCATCTAGTCTTGTGTGCCATCAAATAACTTACGCTTTAGGGCTATAAATATGTAATAAAAGTAGGTTTGGTGAGTGCTTGTTATTTCTTACGGAGAGGGATGATTCTTGACCCACTAGGGTGATTGGGTGTCTTTGTTGTATGCGTTATGTAATCCCCTCTATCTAATATTATTATTATATTTATAATTAAAGAAAATATTAATAAATGGTTTAATTATTGAACACTAATAATATAATTAATGATAAAAATAATTAATGATAATAACAATGAATAATGTAATTATTAATTAATAATAAAGAAAATATTTTTATTAATATCAATTATTTTTATTTTTCCATTAATTACATTATTAATTACATAAAATTATATTATTAATTTTATGAATTAAATTGTTTTAAAAAATCATTATTTTTTTGTTATTAGTACTAGTATTAGTATTATTGCTTTATAATATTTAATGGATTTTATAAATTTTATTAGTATGAATTCAATTTTATAAATTAACATTTATATTATTACTATTATTATTTACATTATTATAAATTAATAATTAGATAAATATTAATATTATAAATATAATAGTATGATTATTTAGTTACGAATTTTTTTAAGTAAAGAATCATCTGAAATAATGCTTTTATGAAGTTATTCTTCAGTAAAGTGCCATATTTAATGGAACTTTTGTGAATTGTTTTTTCAGTAACGTTCCATCTGGGATGATTCTTTTCTAATGGTTTTCTTCAGTAAAAGGTCATTTAGGATGATGCTCTACCGAAGGGTTAGGTTAACCAAACCCTTGTAGTGTGAGTTGCACATATAGTAGTATCACACGATCATGAAACATTCATAGTCCATTGTATTGAATAGCAGTGTGACATAGGACGCCAGAGGAATAGGGAATGTGATCTCTATTTATGAGGGGTATCACTTGTATAGAAGTTCTAGTCATGAATGGGGTTTCATTTGAGACCCAGTGAGGCTCTGTATAACTCTTTATTCACCATAAAACCTTTTTTATTTTAACTTCAAATAGAGAAACAGTGAGTACAAAAAAGAGATGCAAAAAGAACTGCAAGCAAGGCTCCCATCATGAAGGACTGAAATATTGAAGACCCAGAGCATCCGCTTTAACGAACTTAAGCCCCTCGATGGGGAAGGAACCAGTGCTGGAATAATGAATGAGTCTCTCATTAGGAGTCACCTTAGAGTCCAAGAAGTCCACGACCATGCTCCCCCCACGCCATGTGTGTGCGATCGCCATGTGATTGTGCAAGAGCTCTTTGCACCTTCCAATTGGATAAGTAATTATCCAGGGGATATTTGTGTGACCTACAAGAACTTTGTGAAGAATCAGTGAGTCAGTCTCCACACATTCAAGCATGGTGTTCAATTGGTTGCACAGACGTAAACCTGTAACCATTTCCTGTGCCTCAGCTTGTAGAGAGTCGCCACTTCCATATAAAGCCGTGAAAGCCGCAATGACCAAGCCCCACTTGTCCCTGACCACACCTCCACCTCACATGTTGCCCATGTGACAGGACCCTTCCGTATTGAGTTTAAATCCCTGAATAGGAGGATTCCAGCAGACCCACCTTCCCTGTACTGTTCTATTATTGTTGTTGGGTGATCTGAGCACCAGGAGGCAGTTAATGGTGGGGGTTGTCTCGCTGCCTTTCCATAGCCTGCTCAAATCCAGTATGGTATTCTTCATTTTAAATGCAATTCCTGTTCTGGTCCCAATTATGTTCGTACACCACACCTCATTCCTTGAGGTCCATAAACTCCAACAGTCAGAACTGAATATAATTGCTCGGGCCTTCTTTTCAGGGCCGTTGTTGCCAGCACCATGAAACCAGTGGTTGAAGAAAATCTCCTGCATCGTTTCCTGGGCCGACCAGCCTGAAAAAACACCAAAAGCATGCCATACCCAGTGGGCCCAGTCACTTTTGATGGTCAATAGATTCTGTTTTAGGCACCCTGCAGCAGGGACATTTGGAAGCCAGTTGAATACCCATCCTCTGAACGTTGTCCTCGGTAGGCAGAGCCTTGTTCATAACGGGCCAAAGCAGGAAGTTGTACTTCGACAGGATCTCTTTGCACCACAGGGTCTCCCCCCACTCATTCCTGCTATCATTTTCCCTTGTCAATCTGAGATACTCTCTTTTTGGGAAGGCTCCTGAAGCCGAGCCAGTGAAGATGGTCTGTCTGGATCCTCATGAGCACTATGCTGTCAAGAATGCCACACCGGGTATCGTCCAGAATTGCCTGAAAAAAACTGGGGTGACTATAAGCCTCCCTAAAAGAGATGTCAGGGGCAGGATAGCCTGGATACCATAGGATTCCTCCACCCCAATCCTGATGCCAGAAACTAATTTCCCCTCAGCCAAGGATCCATCGGGTGTAGGGCTGTAAGAACCCGAGGTGCGGTTGAATTGTTTTCCATATGGTTGAATACCTTGATCACTCGCTTCCACCCCATAGTTGTCTTGAATGAGCTGTCCCCACATGGACTTCCCTCCAAAACCTCCCAGGCTAATTTAGCATGTTGACCCTGCATGGTTCCAGCTATGCTCTTTAAATTAATACCTCCTTTCGAAGTTGGTCTGGCCAGCCTCTTCCACGACACCCAATGATGCTTACCCTCCATTTGACCATCCCATAGGAATGAAAGCATCAGGTTCTCCAACTTGGAAATCACCTTTTTTTGGAACTTTCAGTGTCGAGAGTACATGCATTGGTATGGAGGTTGACACACTTCATGAGCGTGATTCTCCCCCCAAAGGATAAAACCCTGTTCTTCCAATTATGAATTCGCCCAGACATTTTTTTTATGATCTTGTCAAAGTAGGGAATACGAGGAGCATTTGGTCCAACCGGATCACTGAGATATTCCATCAGGAAGGAACCTTTCCGCATGACCAGGCTGTCCTCCAAGGCCTTCAACCTCATGTCGGTGACTTTCTTAGCTGTATAAAAAAGGCTTTTATCCCGATTGATCACTTTTCCACTCCACTTGCAATAATCCTCCAGAATTTTGTTGATACCTTGTACTGATCTCCTACTGCCATTTATGAACAGAATGGTATCATTAGCAAACATCACATGCGAGATTCCCCTGTTTTCTTGTCTGATGCGGTAGGGAAGGATCCAGCCCAAGCTTGCACCCCTAACAACTGATCACGTCCTGGGCTAGAATGAAAAGGATAGGGGACAATGGATCCCCTTGTATGAGACCCCAAAATGCTTTTAAAAACCCGAATTGTTTGCCCATAAAGGATGTGGTAAGCCAAGATGAACTAAAACACCAGAAAAGAAGTCAATAACCTATGATGAGAACCCCATACTGGAGAGAGCCCTTAATAGAAAATTCCATTCCACCCTATCATATGCTTTTCTCATTCCAATTTGATGGCCAGATTGCTCCCAAAGGAATTGAGGTCGATGTCACTGATAACCTCCTACACCACTCCCACCACCCCCTGAATGGTTCGACCTTTAATGAAGCTATTCTGTTCAATAGCTATCCAATGAGGCATGAAAGGCGTAAGTCTTCTATTAAGTATGCTAGCAAGGACCTTGTACGGAATGTTGCACAAACAGATTGGCCGGTGTTGATCCAGAGAGTGAGGGTTGCTACCTTTAGGCACCAAAACAATCTTTGTAGCACAAGCAATTCGAGGAAGGTGACCCCTGTGAAAAAAGTCATGGACAGCCAGCACAAGGTCCCTCTTGACAATGTCCCGTGAAGATCTGTAAAATGAGCACGGAAGGCCATCAGGCCCTGGAGCGCTATCTGGGTTTAAAGTCCAGATTGCCTCGCAAACCTCCTCCTCGTCTAGGATACTCCTAAGATACTCATTATCCACCCCCACTCACCCTGGAAAATACAGAATCAAATAGGTTCGTAGAGCCGCCCGGGTAACCTCTTGTCATGCGGGGGTTGGGTCCTGCTAGCAGGGCTTTGAAGTGATCATCCACAAGGGCCCTGACCACATCCTGGTCATTGGAGTAAGTTCTGTCCTCCATGAGAATATTTGGACTTTGAAACCGGCATTTCTCCTTGATACAGGCATGAAAAAAGCCAGTATTACAGTCACCTTCGCAAAGCCATTTTATTCTGGATGCTTCCCGTGCTAATCTTTCATGCCTTAGTAACGTGTCAGCCAGTATATTTTTCTTGATCTACAGCTCATCAAAAGTCACCTCGTCCCACTCGTTCTCCAAGATTACTTCCATCCTTTCGATGTCTCTACTGATATCTTCAACGGCCTGTCCCCAAGGGGGAAGTTGTTTTCGTCATTTATGTATGCTACCTTTAGTACGCCTAATCTTCTTGTGAATAGAAAACCACGGGTTCCCCTGAAGGTTTTGAGTCCAAGACTCCCTCAAGACATCATGAAAGCCAGGTTCCTCCATCCACAAATGAGAGAACTGAAAAAAACCTCCACTGCTCGGCCCCGCAGACATGGAGATTCATAACAGCGAGTGATCAGATAAACTTTGTGCCAGGTGAGCCACTTTCAAGGCTGAAAATAAAGAGATCGCTGGCCCATTCTCCAGGCACCGGTCCAGACAACACCAGATTCTGCATCTCCCATGCTGATTATTACACCATGTAAGGCAGTCCCCGACAAAACCCGCATCCGATAAGCCACTTCTACCCATGAAGGAGAGAAAGGCCTGGCTAGAACTCTAGGGGAAAGCGCCTCCTCCTTGTTTTTCCTCTGAATTTGCAACTATATTAAAATCACCCCCCACCAGCCACGAAGAATCCTCAGTGTTGAAGGAGTCGAGATCCGGCCACAGTTCTTCCCTAGCCTGGGCATCACATTTCACATAAACAAACGATAAAAGGAAGCTACAATCCCCCACTGTGATTCTAGTATTGATGAACTGGTCCAAAGTGCCATGTAAATCAACAGAAAAGTTGGCTTTCCAGAATATCCAGATGTGAACATTCGCAGCATATCATGCAGGAAACCGAACAACCTTAGTCTTTGTGCATACTCCTTAATTATCAACGATTCCTGTTTGGGCTCCAGAATTGCAACCAACGAAATCGTGTTACTGGAGAGTTTGTTTGAGATAAAGCCCAACTTAGCCCGGGCACCCAGCCCTCGGCCTTCCATAGAAGGAGACTAGACATTAAAATAGATAAGTCTGGCTTTTCCCCCAGACCCACGGCCTTCTACCATCTGAGATGAATTTACTTTCTCCTTAGCCTTAGCTTTGGCTTTAGATTGGGAACTTGTACACATCCTATTTGAACACTTTGAAAGTGCAACCCCTGGGGATCGGTAACTGCTTAATTCCACCTGTGACTGACTGCTCCAAGTCCCGATCGAGACACCAGCAACCAACTCCCGGGGAGGAGCATTGGCCACTGTTGTAGACTGATCCGTCAACATTACAAACAGAAACTTCGGAAGTGCATCCTCTGAAGAACGAGACGCTGCCTGCGCTGTGTTCCAGCTGGAGGGGGGGGGGGGGGGGGGGGGTGGATATCCGTCCCAAAATTTAACAGGACCAAATTCAAGAAGGGAGGATCCTCCACCGAGTGAATACCTATTGGCCGGGCCAGGAAAGCCATATCTGCCGAAGAGGGGGGTGAAGGAATCACCCCTTTGCCATGATCGCAACCCACCAAGGGAGAAGGATCCGACTTCAGGGGAGAAGCTGCCGCCGAAGACTGAACCCCATTAAGACCTGTTGAAGAACACAAACCGTTGTACATCTGCTTTTGATAGGCTTTACGGCACTCTGATAGTGAATGGCCCAAGATGCGGCCCTCTGATAGTGAATGGCCCAGGAAAGCCATATCTGCGAATCAGCACATAGATAAGACCCCAGCGAGTTCCCAATACCTTGCAGGAAACCTTCGTTCATGAAAGGGGGGGAAGACCAGGTAGCGTCACCCAAACAGCAACCTGAGGAAATTCTTTGCCGAAGTGGACGTCCATCGACCATTAGGATAAAGAAAACCTCCATCACCCCCACAGAGCTGGGCATTTTGCACCAAGTTGTCACTAAATCATCCCGAGAAGCTAGAACAAGGCAAAAAGCCTTGCGGTTCAGGACCGAAACCCTAGCGGGCAGATCAAGACCCCAGCCATTAACCCTATGTGTGTGGGTTTTATGAAGCTTTTGGGTGTGAGTTAGGAGAGGGTTTCTTCTTTATCCCCACTTTTGAAAATGGTGTCATGTGTCATCTATGGATGAAATAAAAGTGATGGTTCATACTTTGATAAAAATGATGGCAATGGAAGATTGAATTTAAGGATTTTCTTAGTAACGGTGATTATGATGGTTTCATTTTTGATTCCCTGGTTTTTTGTTATTTTAATGATGGAATTATAGTTGATTGTTATCTCGAGGTCTTCTTGGTAAGGCTCTAATATTAGGATTGCATTCCAATAGCTATTAGTGGAGACTTAAGTATCATCTAATTTGGTTATTATCATTCCAAAACAAGTACTTTGTACTATTTGATCCTTCATATAATACCATTCTGAATTTGGGTATTGCTTTGATCAATACTTATCTTGGTGTTGCATGTCCCCTATGATGGAGATGGTAAAATTACATCATTCAATACACTTCTTAGTAGTGCATGCTTCACTATATTTTAGTGGTGTGCTCTATAAAGGAAAAGGGTGTAATCACGATAGCTCAATTTTGGTATGTACATCAACATGAACATTTTTTTAGAGAAATACGTTTTTGGTGATCTTAGGTGTGAATTCCTTAGATGAGATAATGATGGATAGAACATCATGCTTCTTTTTTATTATTAATTTCATTTAATTAATTTTTATATGGATATTTATTTTTCCAATTTTTTACTGGTCTCATGTTTTAATTGTAAACAAGTTATTTATTTTGAAATTTGATTATATTGCCACCATTTTGGAAGAATCTAGCTCAGACTATAGTTTTGGATAAGGAAAGAATCATGTGTAAGGTTTACATGCCTCATACATAAGAGTATGACTGAAATGTGGAAATTCAGTAAAGTCCCTACAGGAACTCAATACATAAGATTTTCTTTGCAGGATCAGAGACATATGTAATATAGTTTTTGTTGGAACCAGGTGTTGTACCCCTCTCTCTTGAATTTTAATGATCACAATCACTCTCATCGTGTCTAACTTGTTTTCAAGTGTTTTGATGCTAGGAAAAAGGTTGCCCAGGAGTTGGCCCAAGAGGGCTGATAGTGGACTCTCTGAGTCCACCGGCTAACCGGTGGATTCCCACCGGCCAGCCGGTATGGGCACCGGCCAACCGGTTCTTGCCCACCGGCCAGCCGGAGGACCCAGGCAGTAGGCTTGCCCACTGCCTGGTGCCACCGGCCAACCGGTGAATGACCACCGGCCAGCCGGTGGAATCCAGACAGAAAGCCTGCTTCTGTCTGGACCACCGGCCAGCCGGGAGCTCAGCACTGGCCAGCCGGTGGACCACCGGCCAACTGGTGAGACACCACCGGCCAGCCGGTGTGCCCAGTCAAACTAGCCGTTGGGCTTTGACCAGACTTGTACTTTTGACCCCCAACGGCTCCGGAAGCCCTCCAACGACTATATTGAAGTGTTTATGGGTATTTCTCCTATAAATAAGCAACCATGGACGCCAGGAACACAACCGAATTATATTTTGATGTCTTGACGCTCTAACGACAAATCTCCATGGCCTCTTGTGATCCATTGCCATCCTTGAAGCTTGAGCTCCCTCTCCATCAGCTGCTCTCACACTTTTGGCGCTCAAGGCTTCCGTGTGTTTGTATTATTTTATTTGTTTAGTTCTTCATTGGGTTTGGATTAAAACAAACCTCTCATTTCCATTCTTTCTTTCAATTGGGTTTTTTGCTACAACCATAATAAAAAAGCAAGCTGTACGAAGGTGTTCTAGCCTACCTTAAAACGGATAGTGGGTTTCTTGTTACAACCATTAAAAAGCAAGCTGACGTATAAATCTCTCAACGGTTCTTGTTGGGAGCGGAGACGTAGGCTTGGGAATTAAGCCGAAATCCGTTATCAAATTGTGTCTTGCCTTTTTTATTTCCGCTGCATTGATAATTGTTTTAAATTGTTAATTATTTTTGAAAAGGCAATTCACCCCCCTCTTGCCATCCTCTACGACCCAACATTTGGTATCAGAGGGTGAGTTTGTGTAATACCTTAACCGGTTACAAACTTAAGATCCTTAGTGATGGCTAATTCCTCGCATGCTCCCGAAGGGTATTCTATGACTCGGGCTCCATTCTTTGATGGAACCGATTACACTTATTGGAAAACTCGCATGATTACTTTTCTTAGAAGCATTGGTTATCCTATCTATAGGATTGTAATGCAAGGCTATACTTTATCTAACAAGGATGAGTCCAAATAGACCCCCGAAGACATTGCCAATTTTGAGCTTGATGGCAAAGCCATGAATGCTCTTCATTGTGGGCTAGACCGTAATGAATTCAACCGTGTTTCTACTTGCTCCTCTTCTTATGAAATTTGGAAACTTTTAGAAGTAACCCATGAGGGCACTAACAAAGTCAAAGACACTAGATTAGACATGTATCGCCAAGATTTTGAAAGTTTCACCATGCACCCACACGAATCAATTACTGAAATGTTTACTCGTTTTACTGACCTTTGCAATGGAAGAAAATCTCTTGGTGAGGATGTTTCTGTAGAAATGATGGTCAAGAAGATTCTTTGGGTCCTACCAAGCTCATGGGAACCAAAGGTGACCGCAATTCAAGAAGCAAAAGATATCAAGAAAATGCCGGTTGAAGAGCTCATTGGATCACTCATGACCTACGAGATCACCATGAAGAGGCAAGCCGATAAAGAAGGTAAAACCTTCAAGGAGAAAAAGAACATTGCTTTCAAAGCAAAGGAAGAAAGCTCCTCCGCTGATAGCGAATCCGAGATTGCTCAACTAGCAAGAAAAATGAGCAAATTCATGAAGAAAAAGAGGAACTTTCGAAGGGAACGAAAGGAAGAGCCCAAAGCGAAGAATGAAGTTACATGCTTTGAATGTGGAAAGAAAGGCCCACATCAAACCGGAGTGCTCCGTTTTCAAGAAAAGGGTAAAAGAAAAGAAAAACAAGAAGGCTTTCAAAGCATCCACATGGAGTGCAAGTGATGAATCCATGTCTTCAAGCGACTCAAGCGATGAAGGTGAACGATGCCTAATGGCATTTGATGAGGATAATCGCCAAAGAAGTAGGACTTCGAAAGGCTCGTGGTATCTCGACAGCGGATGCTCGAGGCACATGTGTGGTGATCCCTCCGAGTTCAACTCCCTTGAAGAATTCGATGGAGGATACGTCACCTTCGGTGACAATTCAAAAAGCAAGATCGTCGGAATAGGTACCATTGGATTTGGTAGCACCTCTTTAATTAAAGATGTTTTATTTGTTAAAGGTTTAAAACATAATCTAATTAGCATTAGTCAACTTTGTGATAGTGGTTTTTCGGTGAATTTTCAAAATGATTTATGCAATGTGTTTGATTTTCAAAACAAATTGATATTTTCTGCTTCCCGTTTTCAAAATGTTTACATTATTGATTTAAAGTCTTTATCTAGCCAAAATGTTAAATGTTTAAGTGCTCTTGACAATGAGTCTTGGCTTTGGCATAGAAGGTTGGGGCATTGTAGCTCTCATTCACTTCTAAAGCTTAATAAGAACAAGCTCATCCGTGACCTTCCTAAACTTAAGTTTAAGAAATATTTGATTTGTGAGCCATGTCAACTTGGCAAGCAACACAAGTCTTATTTCAAATCTAAGAAGGAAGTGTCCACTTCAAAATCTCTTGAGCTCCAACTTCTTGATCTTTTTGGTCCTACCCCTATAGCAAGTCTAGGTGGAAAATCCTATACCTTTGTCCTTGTAGATGACTTTTCTCGTTTCACTTGGGTTTTCTTTTTAGCTCATAAAAATGATGCTTGTAAGACCTTTTTGAAATTCTCTAGGAAAGTAGAAAACGAAAAAGGATATAAAATTATATCGCTCCGTAGTGACCATGGAGGTGAATTCGAAAACAAAGAATTCGATGAATTGTGTTCCTCTCAAGGATACAATCACACCTTCTCTGCCCCTAGGACTCCATAACAAAATGGAGTGGTTGAAAGGAGAAACCGAACTCTCCAAGAAATTGCTCGAACCCTCCTTAGTGAATTCAACCTCCCTCAATTTTTCTGGGCCAAGGCAGTTAACACTGCTTGTTATACTATCAATAGATTCCTTGTAATACCCCTTCTTAAGAAACCCCCCTATGAACTTTGGAAAGGCAAATTGCCCAAAGTTGGTTATTTTAAAGTGTTTGGTTGTAAATGCTTTATCCTTAACACAAAAGATAACCTAGGGAAATTTGATGTCAAATCCGATGAAGGTATTTTTCTTGGGTACTCCAACTCAAGAAAAGCCTATCGTGTCTTCAACAAACGTTCAAAAACCATCGAAGAATCATCTCATGTCAAGTTTGATGAAAATCTTCCAAAACCCCATCCGGTCATTGAAGATGTTGAAGATAAGCTTGATAAACTTGAATTAAATGATTCCTCTTCTCCTCTCAAGGAGGATGATGATCATGAAACTTCTTCACCTTCTTCGCCTTCCACCTTGCCTAAGGTTTGGAAACCTTCTAGAGACCATCCTTTAGAAAATGTTATAGGTGATCTTCAAGCCGGTACTCAAACTAGAAGATCAATCCTCAACGAGGTTGAACATCAAGCCTTCATTTCTCACCTAGAGCCTCAAACCATTAATGATGCCATTAATGATGAGAATTGGGTTCTTGCAATGCAAGATGAACTAAATCAATTCTCTAGAAATGATGTTTGGACTCTTGTTGAAAGACCCAATGATCATCCAATTATTGGCACTAAATGGGTTTTTAGGAACAAACTTGATAATCAAGGAAATATAACCCGGAACAAGGCTCGCCTAGTAGCTAAGGGATATAATCAAGAAGAAGGAATTGATTATGGTGAAACCTTTGCGCCCGTTGCTAGATTTGAATCCATTAGGATCTTGTTGGCCTTCGCCACCCACTTAAATTTCAAACTTTTTCAAATGGATGTTAAAAGCACCTTTTTAAATGGTTTTATTTCAGAAAAAATCTTTGTTGAACAACCTCCCGGTTTTGAAGATCCAAAATTTCCAAATCATGTTTTTAAATTAACCAAGGCTCTATATGGCTTAAAGCAATCCCCTCGGGCTTGGTATGAGCGGTTAACAAAATTCCTTTTAGAAAATGATTTTAAAATGGGTCAAGCTGATTGTACCCTCTTTTTAAAACACACTTCAAAAGATCTTTTGATCGTCCAAATCTACGTCGATGCCGTTATCTTTGGTTCTACCAAAGAATCACTTTGTACTGATTTTTCAGATTTAATGAGAAAAGAATTTGAAATGAGCTTTATGGGGGAATTGAAATTTTTTCTCGGTTTTCAAATCTTTCAAAATTCAAAAGGTATTTTTCTAAGCCAAGACAAATACACAAACGAGCTCTTAAGTCGTTTTGGTATGGATCAAGTAAAGGAAATTAGTACCCCCCTGAGTACTTCCTGTAAGCTTACGTTAGATGAAGTCGGGAAACCGGTTGATAACAAGCTTTATAGGAGTATGATCGGGAGTCTACTTTACCTAACTGCGACCCGTCCTGACATCATGTTCATTGTTTGCCTTTGTGCTCGTTTTCAAGCCAATCCCAAAGAATCTCATTTTAAATCGGTCAAAAGAATTTTTAGGTATTTAAGAGGATCCAAAAACATTGGTTTATTTTATCCTTCTAATACTTCTTTCGAACTTTCTTCATATTCGGATGCTGATTTTGGCGGATGTCAATTAGATCAAAAAAGTACTAGTGGAACCTGTCATCTGCTAGGCAAGTCCCTTGTATCGTGGAGTAGCAAGAAGCAAAACTGTGTTGCTCGCTCTACTGCAGAGGCCGAGTACGTAGCCGCTGGGAATTGTTGTGCCCAAATTATTTGGATGCAACACACTCTCTTGGATTATGGCCTTTCCTACGATCATGTCCCTATTTGGTGTGACAACACTAGTGCCATTAGTATTTCTAAGAATCCAATACAACATTATAGAACAAAGCATATAGACTTAAGGCATCATTTCCTTCGTGACCATTTTCAAAAAGGGGATATCACTTTGGACTTCATTTCTACTGATTTCCAATTAGCTGATATTTTTACCAAACCGCTCTCGGTTGAACGTTTTGATTTTATTAAGGGGGAGTTAGGAATGATTCGTGAATGAGCACTATTAAATATTTGACTCTTTTGGCTTGATTATGTTTTTTAAGTTATTTAACTCTTTTTTTTAATTCATTTTTTTATGAATTTTAATACCACCGGTCAACCGGTGGTACATCACCGGTTAACCGGTGGTGTCGGGCTTTTCTTTTTTGGGCCGGCCGGAGGAAGGGTTAAAATTAAAATTAAACCCTTCCCCTCCCTTTCTTATCTCTCTCTCTTGTGCGGCTCCTCCAAAACCGCAGCTCCTCCAAAGCCCTAGCCTCCCTTCTTCATCCTTGCCCTCTCAAACTCCATTATTCTCTCAATCTCTCTCATTTTATCTCCTTTTTCCTTCATGGGTCCTCACTCTTCTCGCAAAGGAAAGGGTATCGCTCAAGAAGCACCTCCTCCTCCTTCAATTCCTCAACTTCTGGACATATGGCATGACAAGGTCATTCTTCCAGGTAGATTGATTGACTATTCTTGGCTTTCTTCTGCTCGTCTCGAGCTTTTCTCCATTATTGAATATCAACACTGGCATTCCTTTTTTGAACCTCCTGATAAGGATGTTATTTATCCTTTACTTGTCAAAGAGTTTTATGCTCACTTGACGTGGTCGGTTTCTGATGACACCGATACCATTTCCACCACCGCTCTTGGGCAACCTATCACTTTCACATCTGTGGAGGTTTCCAGAATGCTAGGAGTTCCTCATGTCAGGCCTCATGCATTTGCTCAGGGGGAGTTTCCTCGGGACCCTGATTTTGATTTAGCTGTCTCTCTTGAGCATCTCACAGGACAGCCCAACAATCCCATTGTCAAGCTCTCCCAGCTCACCCCTAACCATCGAATCATTGAGCGCCTTATTCAGACCTCCCTTGCGCCTCGTATCGGTGATCACGATATGGTGAAATTCATTGATATTTATCTTCTCTCTTATATTACCAGAGGGATTCATTTCAATTTGGTCCGGTTCCTGTTCCGGGCCATGACTTATGTGGCTGAGCACCCACGCCGATCCAAAACTCTACCTTTAGGTCGCCTTTTGACCAAAATCTTCACCCTCCTTGATGTGCCTCTCCATGCTACTTCCTTTGAGCAGCCAAAGAAGGATAGCATCGTCAATTTTATGATGGTGCAACGGATGAACATCCGTTGGCACCCTTGGCGTCAGGAGTGGATCACTGACAAGGATGGCCTTCTCAAGGCTTACTCTCCTCAGACTCATTCACATCCTCCATCCCATGCCATGCCTCCTGCTATTGCCACTGCTTATCCTCTTTCAGACAGTGAGGACAGTGATGACGATGAAGAGGAAGGGATTGGTGACAGCAAAAATGATACTGAGGTTGATGCTGGTGAGGAAGCTGGAGCGGATGATGATGCACCTGAGCCTGCTGAGGCTGTGCCCCCTCCCGCTGATGCTGGTGGCTTGTCGGTGACGGCTGATCAATTCCTACGCTTCCAGGATCAAATTGAGACCCGGCTCGACTTGCAGTTTTCCTTCTTCAGCTCTCAGTTTGATCATCTCCATTCTCGGATTGACTCTCTTGATTGTCGCTTCGAGGCGATCCAGGCTCCTCCAGCTCCTTCGACCTTCAGGCGTCGTCGTCACTCTCGGCCCTCTAGGAGTGAATAGAGCCTTTCCTGTTTTTGAATTGTCTTTGTATTTGTGTTTTGAACTCTCTATGTAACGTTTCATCTTTTATAAATTTCAAGTTGTCTTATCTATCATTTTTTTCTTTTTCCCTCCTATTTTGATAATCCCAAAGGGGGAGAAATTTCTCTGTTTACTAGTTTCATATTTCAATTGATTAAAGTGCTCACTTTAAAAGTTCATTTTTTTTAAAACGGTAAGTTATTGATTTCATTTGTTCCTTTTAAAAAAATGACCTATGGTTACAATTTCAAAATGACTCATTCTCTTTAGATTAAGATCATTTTCAATACATGGTACATCTCTTCAATTTATTTATTTTTAAATGATCTCTAATATATTTTCATGTCCAAAATTGTTTATTTAAGTTTTCAATTGGCATATCCTTTTTAAAGCTTTCTCTTTTGTGATTGTGATCATCAAAATAGGGGGAGATTGTTGTACCCCTCTCTCTTGGATTTTAATGATCACAATCACTCTCATCGTGTCTAACTTGTTTTCAAGTGTTTTGATGCTAGGAAAAAGGTTGCCCAGGAGTTGGCCCAAGAGGGCTGATAGTGGACTCTCTGAGTCCACCGGCTAACCGGTGGATTCCCACCGGCCAGCCAGTGGTCTCTGGCAGAAGCATTGCTTTCTGCTAGAGCCACCGGTCAGCCGGTGTTATCTCACCGGCCAGCCGGTATGGGCACCGGCCAACCGGTTCTTGCCCATCGGCCAGCCGGAGGACCCAGGCAGTAGGCTTGCCCACTGCCTGGTGCCACCGGCCAACCAGTGAATGACCACCGGCCAGCCGGTGGAACCAAGACAGAAAGACTGCTTCTGTCTGGACCACCGGCCAGCCGGGAGCTCAGCACCGGCCATCCGGTGGACCACCGGCCAGCTGGTGAGACACCACCGGCCAGCCGGTGTGCCTAGTCAAACTAGCCGTTGGGCTTTGACCAGACTTGTACTTTTGACCCCCAATGGCTCCGGAATCCCTCCAACGGCTATATTGAAGTGTTTATGGGTATTTCTCCTATAAATAAGCAACCATGGACGCCGGGAACACAACCGAATTATATTTTGATGTCTTGACGCTCTAACGACAAATCTCCAAGGCCTCTTGTGATCCATTGCCATCCTTGAAGCTTGAGCTCCCTCTCCATCAGCTGCTCTCACACTTTTGGCGCTCAAGGCTTCCGTGTGTTTGTATTATTTTATTTGTTTAGTTCTTCATTGGGTTTGGATTAAAACAAACCTCTCATTTCCATTCTTTCTTTCAATTGGGTTTCTTGCTACAACCATAATAAAAAGAAAGCTGTACGAAGGTGTTCTAGCCTACCTTAAAACGGCTAGTGGGTTTCTTGCTACAACCATTAAAAAGAAAGCTGACGTATAAATCTCTCAATGGTTCTTGTTGGGAGCGGAGACGTAGGCTTGGGAATTAAGCCGAACTCCGTTATCAAATTATGTCTTGCCTTTTTTATTTCTGCTGCATTGATAATTGTTTTAAATTGTTAATTATTTTTGAAAAGGCAATTCACCCCCCTCTTTCCATCCTCTACGACCCAACACCAGGCGTGCAGTGGAAGCCCCAAACATGTGGGTTTTAAAAAAAATTCACCAAAGTTCGATGTAAACTTGTCGATGTCGGTGAAGAGCAGCCCGATCAAATCTGAGGATCTCGCGTGAAGGGTTTTAAGCACAAACATAAACCGTAAAAATACTTGGTTTAAATCTGAAGCCGCACATGACATCTGCTCGTCGTTGGCGATCGCTGCTTGAAGAATCTGAAGTCGAATTCCTCTAGATCATCCACACACGCTTCAAGGAATCCGCGGGAGCGCCGTTCGTCGTGATCCGGGTGCTTGCCCGGAATTGCGACGACACCTTCAACGCTCCAACGATCACCACATCGCTTCGCTACCGATGCCTGAGAGAGAGCTCAATATGAGGTCCTTGGATCCAGAGCATCTCTCTCTAAATCATGGGAGAGAGAAAAAGAGAGAGAAACCCCATGAATAGTCCTTGGAAAAATCCCCTCCTCTTCTATTTATAGTGGTTAATTAAAATGTCTGGTATCGCCTCACCGGCCCCGAATACTTAACGCACTATCAACGACATTTTATGACTACTAAACTGAGTCATAAATATTATTATCATTTACTTGTAACATATTAAAATATATTATGTGATAATAATTGAGTCATTAACTTGACTTGTCGCTCCCATAAATATTAATTGAACCTTGAATAATTTAATATTCGTCAATTAATATTTTTTCGTGTATTTACTAAAACTCGTAAATACATTTAATAAATAAATTCAATACTCATTATTCTAAACTCAAATAATGTGAATTTATTAATTGCATTGGTGATCGTTTAACTTTGGACAAATCCCGGACCCCTGTGGCGGGACCCACTATGTCCAAAACTTCTATTCAACTGAATAGGGCAGATTCTTGAATACGATATTGTGTGTGACCCTCTAGGCCCTTATTTCGACAGCAATAAATAGTATTCACAGACCAAGAGCAGGATCTAGCAACCCATCATGACCCCTGAAGAAATAATGATTGTCACAGCAGCGACAACCAACCTACGAACACACACTGTGTAATATAATCTATTTGTTTGTAATATCTCATAAAGCATGATGACTCATGTGTCATCACCCTTATCTTGCTTTATTGTTTGTTGATTTAATTGGACAGATTTACCCTTGACTGTCATGACCATGGTCTTATAAAGGTACTGCCATCCATATCAACATGGCTTGAGATATATTACTTCCATAACCCGGAAGCGACAAATCCTTTCTTGACCACTCATCCAATGTCATGCCACCAATGACGCACCCAACACAAACTACCTCGCCACAACTTCATTGCCATGGTTTCCGTCTTGCATTAAAGTACGAAATCAAATGATATACATTGGTAATGATCTCATGTCAAGAGACCATTACACATGATCATAGATAAGAACATCCAATGACACCCGAAACATGTGGAGTTCCTATTGGCGGGTCAGTCCTCATGATCTCACTACTAGAGATCACCAAGTGCGAACTTCATGAGAAGAAGTCTCAATGCTTATGACCCCCCAACACCTGATAGTCAAACATCTACTGTGTCCAATTAGTAAGATGTATCTAGACCATAGAACATATATTTAAGATTAATGTCATAGTATCTAGAGGTTCTCATTATAGCTTGGGAACTGCTATAACCTTTTGATACGACAATTAATATTTGGACATTACCATTTCAATAGTGGATGCAGAAAAGTCTACACTATAATGGTAAGATGACATCATGCATAGCTTACTGTATACACGATATGGTAATCAAAAGCACTGAATAGTTGGGTCTAGGGCACCCACTATTTCAACACTCCCACTTTCACTAGAGCCAACTTGGTAACCAAACTCATTAGCTACTCACATGATGAACATCATGTTTCTGCTGAGTAATGGCTTTAGCAACTGGGCCTGCCACGGTTCCGCCATGTGGCAATTCTACTATAGCAACCTCATCTCCTTGAGAAAATATTCTCAAGAGATGGTATCCTTAGTACCATTGTCATAACTTGACATTTTGTCTAGTAAGAATATCATAATTTAGATTATGATAATACTTTTCTCACCATGTGTGATTCCAAGAACTGGAACAAATTATTGCATATCTGCTTATTAGCTGCCTTAGAAGCTGCAACGTACTCGGTCTTTGTAGGTATAACTACCACTGACTTTTATGAGCTTGTCTCACTCATCGTCTTTTATCCTAACTGCAATACCAAATCCCATTGATCTATGTAAGACTAGTTTGTATCCTCAAAAACTAGTATCCTTTCATCTCCACTTACCAGGTACATATCTTTTGTACTTGCTGAAGTACAATTAGATTGTTCTGACTACATCCCTTGTAGTGCTCCTGGATATAACTGATATTTGCCTATTGTAAAATATACCTTGGCAATATCGGTTCTTGTACATATCATGGCATACATGATTGATCCATCGCTTCGACGTATGGATTTCAACTTACCACGTTTATCTCATCCCATGTCACAGACAGGTCAACATGGAGAGATTATGCCCTGTGACATAAGCAATAATTCATCTCTTGAATTGTTCCAACTTATATTTTTCAATACAATGTCACTATATGTACGATTGAATAGGACCAAACAACCTATAGATCTACCTTAGTAGATCCTATTCCCTAGAACTTAGGTTGCTACTTTAAGTCCATCATTGGAGAATAAATTTTATTTTGGTCTTAACTAACTGTGAGACCAATGTCTGTTTTCCATATGTTGTCGAACATAATTTACTTGGAAAACTTTGACGCTCCCACTAACCTCTAGTAGACACATGGAAAACATTTGTTGCAAATTTATATTCTATGATCTTGTTGCTTACTTTAATCCTAAACTGTATTTTAGTAACTTGCAACCTTTATTAGCATTTTGTGACGTGGCCATCCTTTTCTGGTTGCGTCGTATAGACACCTTCCATGATTGGTGGTCATGAAATCCAATGCTAAATAATTTGATCATAAATATTAGCTATGATAAGTAAAATTCCCACGGATTTAGGCATAAAAACTTGGTGAAACCAGTCGAGCCTTATTGGTACTACACTTGTACCATCCATGTATCAACTCACTTGAATACCCACCGTAGTATTCAAAAAAATAAGCCCCTTTTTCACTTTGATACATGGAATCTATTAATTAAATTTTAGTTGGTCTTATCAATTTTAGCTAATTACATATACTGCTTACTTGTAGGAAATATTATTCATATTGAATAATAGATCACTGACCGTGGTGAATATAAAAACCATCACCATGATTTTATCCTTCCTACACAGTTTGTGTCTCTCGAACATACTATGTTCCACATGCGCTTGTGGAACTAGTTCCTATGCCAACTATTTGTGCACTTTGAGCATTGACTAAACACTATTCAATATAGCTCCCACTATCTCTAATAGAGATATACACCCTCTTATAGAAATATAGTCTATAACTTGACTATATCTTTTCTATGATAGGGATTTTTGTAATATCCTAAGCAATCGTTAGGATAAGTACCATAGATGCACAGTGTGTTTGTCTTGATGCAAGTTTGTTTGTGTCCTAACAAATTATTTGCATCCAAACACATGTCCTTATGACATAATGGGTTTATCATCATATTATGACTTTTATTATATCCATTTTTCATTATAGTTGGAATATGGTTGTGGGATATCACCATTATTTGCAAAGCATTTCATAAAATATAATGGAGGTTTCTGCATGTTGCAACATTGATCAAAATTTTGATGTATGACATATGCATTTAGGAATTTCTCCACACTACATGTTTGTTGATCAATGTTGATATATAAGACTTTATCATCAATCCTCCTCATTAACATCAATGTCGTGATGTCGATAAGGTAATGTGCATTTAGGAATTACTCCACGCTACATTATAATGATTGATGAATGCTTGGTCGAGATATTCTTCGGTATCCCAACCCAAAGAAACTCATATCTTCTAACCATGCAAATACTTCACTTTATTATTCCTTAATTACTTAAAGGAATCTTATGAAGCATATATACCTCTAGAGTATACTTGGGATAGTTCATGCTAACTTGTTGAACTATTTCCAAAAGCTTTGTGACATACCTTTATTTCTAAAGGCTCCTTTGTCCAAACTAAAGATGTTGATAATACCAAAAGTATTTAGTTGTGCCAAGCCTAAATACCATACTTGGTATATTAATGATGTTCACTTTTAGTGTTACTTGACAAAGAATTATATTGTCACAACTGGGTATAATTCTTACATTTATATTCATCACTAATTTCCTATGATTCATGTATTACTGAACTAGTGATTGAGTTTACCAAAAACAACATTCATTCTAGAACCTGAAAAAATGTCTCCTTGCGTCCAAGGACACATGAGATTAATGTTTGTGGTGATACTCAATAATAGTTCAACATGAATCTTTCACTTGGAAATTAATAAGTCATGTACTTCTCAACAATGTCCTAGGTATCACCCTTTTGCAGCCACTTAGAGAATACACCTGACTTCCAGTAAGGTTTCTATACTAACTTGGTTATCTTATTAAAATACACATATGTAACCATCATATTGTTTTTAATACCCAAGTAGTAAAACTAAAACATTATATTGATGAATATTCCTGATGTAGAAGCGACAACTTTCTCCTTTAAATCAGTTTATTTCTTTTAAACTTCCATTGTATTATTTTATAACATGCAATGCAATAACCTTTTCTAATACCTCATTAATTGAAGGACGTTGTGAATGTTCCATTTCCATTAAATTCCTTTGGCCTTTTCACATTTTCTTTCAATTTATTCGCCATAAGAATTAAAACATAACTTTATTTTATTCTTATTCACTTAGAGAACCTTACCTTGATTGGTAATGGAGCGTTTACTCATTAGTTGTTCATTTTATAACTTAAAAAAAACTCGAGTAAATTGGTGAAATTGATATTTAAAGATCATGATCAATCTTTCAATTTACACATGTCGGTGTAAACTTCGCCTTATTCATATTATTGCTTCGCTTTCTCCTTGCAAAATTCTCAGAGATGAGACTTTATGTTATATCATTTATGTCCTAGTGTAGCGACCGCAACTGACACTGGATATTGATGAAAGCATAATGATATAACTATCATATGCTTCGTACATTAGTCTCCTGTAAGCAGTTTCATCCTCGCTTCTTGAGGTAGTTTAACAGTGTTGAGGACACTAGCACCTTGAGTTTCCTATATCATAGTACTATGCGCATGCGCTTGTACTATTCATGGATACTCATGTTAGTGTGGACATTTACTTTGTCCAATATAATATCGCAGTTTTTAAACTTGTGGTATAACTTGCCATTTTTTCTACAAAAATGAATTTTAGAAGATGAGTGCCTTTTATCTGATTACCGGTTTAGACATTTTGATTAATTACTTAAATCATTTAATGTCTCCCACTATTTTATCGGATTCTAAGAACCCTCTGTACTAGAATTGGAATACTCTATCGCTTGAGTATTCTAGTGGCAAGGATCATAGAACCACCCCTCATAGTCTACAAGCTATGGCTACACCACTACTTGGAGGGTTCTAGGTGGGATTTTGGCTGTCCGACTGCTTTAACTTGCGGTTCCTTGATCTATTGAGTGAAGTCCCAGCTTCTTAAAATCAGAACTTGATTTACTCAATGCTTGCCTCTAAAATTACAAAAAGCTAGCTATGACTATTTCTTTGTTGTAATTTTAGTTAAGTCAACCCATCATTCTTATAAGGACTCCTCAGTAGTAAGAGGCACCCTCAGCTATGACATGACCAACACCTCAAACAACCAGTTTTGTCCAAACTTGAATGGCGGAAGGAGGTTATGACTTAATATACTTTTGAGGGTTTTATTATTTTTAGTGTGATGAAAGAAATCATTTTCTATTTTTATAAGTACGTACTATGTGATCGCACTCACAACTGACCATGCATGAAATAGAAATTTCATCGCGTCACATGTTCATTTTATCTTGCATGCTTGTTTATTATTATTCTATGTGATCGTGTTCTAACTACACATTCACAAAATAATAAACCATGTAGAAATAAAATGAAAAACCTGATCATGAGTCGATACTATTGGATGATCCATTGAGTGAATAACGGACCAACCGAAACCCTAGGGGTGAGTACCTTTAGTCATGTGGCTTGCAACTTGAATATCAACGTCTACTCATCCAAGGTATCCAACTCCTGTCTGGTGCGTCGCCGTCACTTGGGGCGAAGTGTGTGACTGGTCATCTCATCATTATACAATTGTACTCGCACGCAGGTGAGGGGGTCTAAGGGTAAAATGTACAACTCTGAGAATAGGCGCACATGCCCTTATACATATAATGACAATTGATACAACACACATATCATATTTTATTTAATTAAACTAATTGTTACAAAACCATGCAATAATTAAATAAATTAATTAACTAAATAATTAAATAAAACGCACCAAACATGCATTGGTCGGGCTCAGCTCATGATCATACATATACGCATTAAACTTGTGTATATTAAATAAATGCAGAATAAAAATTAAACTTGCATTAAATAAATTATGAGGGCATTTAATCGAATTAAAAACTTCACTCTTTTTTTTAATTCAATTTATTGTCGTTCAGTCCAGATTAAATAATTTAATTTTAAAAACTAAAAATTAAATTAATTAATTAATTTAATCAAACTCTCAATTAAATTAATTAATCCGCATTAAATTTTAATAACCAAAAAATAATATTTAATTAATTTAATTATCAAATGTAATTAAATTAATTAATTTTTGATTAAATTAAATCACTCGGACCCATAAAACTTTGGGTAGGGCCTGTGCGGGTAGGGGCGAACCTGTGCAGGCCCAATCCAGGCGATCACGACCCCGTGCAGGGGCATTCCGAGATGTGCATGTCTTCCTAAGTCCGTTTCAGGTTAGGAAGACCTGCCTGAGCCTGTTTCGGGGTAGTGCAGGTTACATGCCTGCTAGGACCCGGCGGCGGCTAAGGTTTGTTGTTGGACGGTGCGCTAGACTGAACCAGGACACCGCAACTTCGGACAGGCACTGAGGGTTGTGTGCAGACCCGCGGGAGATGGTAGTCACAACAGGGTGCTGCACTGATTCTGCCACTCGGAGGGCGCCTAAAGCGGTAGGACGCCAGTGGATGGAGGCAGCCCGGCGGGGCTGTCCGCTGCTGGTAGTGGCACTACGGGGTGACGGTGCAGCGGTTCGGGAGAGGGCCGACCGACCTGGTGGATTGTGCGTGCTGCACTGCAGCAGGTCCGCATGAGGGAGACGAACCCAACGACCTATAGGTCTACTGCATGGGGCTAGCCTGAGGTGTCGTGTTTCTGCGGGTGTACTGTGGGAGGAGGACTACGGGAGGAGGGTGCCGCCTGTGCGGGCTGTCCGTGCACGGGCCAGGGAGGGCATGTAGAGAGCACATGCAGGCAGGTCAGGAGCGCATGCAGGGGGTGGAAGCTTTCAAGCGGGAGTCGGACGGGGTGTCGGTCGCTGCAGCGCGTCGGGGAGGAGGCCTCGAGTGGCCTAGGGGCGTCAGATTGCGCCTGGTGAAGCGCCTGGGTTAGGAGCCGAGGAGACCCCAGGTGCAGGCGATGTGGCGCTACTTGGTGGTCTTGGTGTGGCTTGCCTCCACAGAGAAAGAGAAGAGGTGGCCAGGTGGTCCAGCGGCCTGCTGTGCGCCTTGTCCAGGAGAGGGATCTGCTGCAGTTGGGTCCATGCGGGTGACTGATGGGATGGCCCGTTGCAGCCCGGTGGAAAGGAGAGGCGGCCTTGCAGGGCCGCCGCGCGCTGTCTCCGCAGGGAGGGCGAGGAACCAGCGGGGGGCCACTTTCCCCCCCCCCCCAAAGTTTTTTTTTTCTTTTATTTTAGACTTTCTTTTGCAAGTCTTTTTTCTCCCCATATTTTTTTTAAAATGGAGACCTTCAAAGCAAGTCTCCTCTCCCTTTAATTTTTTTTTTCTAAAGTTTATATTTAGACTAGAAAATTTAAAACATTACAATAATAAAATTTTATTATAATATAATATTATAATAATAAAATTATTATTATAATCAAACTATTATTATTATAAAAAAAAGTATTATAACTATAATAATTATTAAGGTTAATCGGAAAACACTATTCTGATAATCGGATGTCCACCCAGTGATAAAAAAACAACCGGTTTAATTCTGATTTTAAACTTCGGATGACCGCAGATGGGTCATCCGATATCAGATTCAAACGTGGTTTGTGGCGTTGGGACCGTAACGATGCCATATTCATATTTTAAGGCAAATTTAATTATTTTGTATTAAAAACGACACACACTCGCTTTGATACAACCTGTCGAAACCAGGCGTGCAGCAGAAGCCACAAATAGGTGGGTTTTAAAAAAAATTCACTGATGTTTGACGTAAACTTGTCGATGTCGGTGAAGACCAGCCTGATCAAATTCGAGGATCTCGCATTAAGGGTTTTAAGCACAAACATAAACCGTAAAAATACATGGTTTAAATCAAAAGTCGCGCACGATGTTTGCTCGTCATTGGCGATCACTGCTCGAAGAATACAAAGTTGAATTCCTCTAGATCATCCACACGCGCTTCAAGGAATCTGCAGGAGTGCTGTTCGTCATGATCCAGGTGCTAGCGCGGAATTGCGACGATGCCTTCGACACTCAAACGATCACCACATCGCTTCGCTAGCGATGCCTGAGAGAGAGCTCAATCTGAGTTCCTTGGATCTAGAGCATCTCTCTCTAGATCATGGGAGAGAGAAGATGAGAGAGAATACCCATGAATAGTCCTTGTCAAAATCCCCTCCTCTTCTATTTATAGTGGTTAATTAAAATACCCAGTATCGCCTCGTCGTCCTTGAATACTTAACGAACTATCAACAACATTTTATGACTACTAAACCGAGTCATAAATATTATTATCATTTACTTGTAACATATTAAAATATATTCATGATAATAATTGAGTCATTAACTTGACTTTTCGCTCCCATAAATATTAATTAAACCTTGAATAATTTAATATTCGTCAATTAATATTTTTTCGTGTATTTTCTAAAAATCGTAAATACATTTAATAAATAAATTCAATACTCATTTTTCTAAACTCGAATAATGTGAATTTATTTATTTCATTGGTGATCATTTAACTTTGGACAAATCCCAGACCCCTGTGGGGGGGTCCACTATGTCCAAAACTCTTATTCAACTGAATAGGGCAGATTCTTGAATACGCTATTGTGTGTGACCCTTTAGGCCCTTATTCCGACAGTAGTGAATAGTATTCACAGACCAAGAGCGGGATCTAGCAACCCATCATGGCCTTTGAATAAATAAGGATTTTCACATTAGAGACAACCAACCTACTAATACACACCGTGTAATATAATCTCTTTGTTTATAATATCTCATAAAGAAGGACGCACTCACGTGTCATCGCCCTTATCTTGCTTTATTGTTTGTTTATTTAACTGGACAGATTTACCCTTGACTTCCATGAACATGGTCTTATAAAGGTATTGCCATCCATATCAACATGGCCTGAGATATATTACTTCAATAATCTGGAAGCGAAAAATCCTTTCTTGACCATTCAACCAATGTCATTCCACCAATGACGTACCCAACACAAACTACCTCGTCACAATTTCATTGCCATGGTTTTCGTCTTGCATCAAAGTACGAAATCAAATGACATACATTGGTAATGATCTCAAGTCAGGAGACCATTACACATGATCATAGATAAGAACATCCAATGACACCTGAAACATGTGGAGTTCCTATTGGCGGGTCAGTCCTCATGATCTCACTACTAGAGATCACCAAGTGCGAACTTCATGAGAAGAAGTCTCAATGCTTATGATCCCCCAACACCTGATAGTCAAACATCTACTGTGTCCAATTAGTAAGATGTATCTAGACCATAAAACATATATTTAAGATTAATGTCATAGTATCTAGAGGTTCTCATTATAGCCTGGGAACTGCTATAACCTTTCGATACGACAATTAATCTTTGGAAATTACCATTTCAATAGTGGACACAAAAAAGTCTACACTATAATGGTAAGATGACATCATGCATAACTTACTGCATAAACAATATGGTAATCAAAAGCACTGAATAGTTGGGTCTATGGAACCCACTATTTCAATAGTTTTATGATTGATTTTGGAAAATTTTGGAGTGTGTTCCCCATATATGGATGAATGATGCATGAGGGTAAATCATACTATGCATAAGGATACCATATTATGGTGAACATGAAGTAGTGTATACATAAGAGTACCCAAGTGAGAATATTGTTGATATATAAAGGTCACCATAGTCCATGGGGAAAATGTATACGGGTTTTGTCCTTTGAAATATTTGGGTTTTTTATGGAGTTCACACCATGATCCGGTTATTTGTGTCATGATGTCTGTATGCATGGGGAGATTTCATGCTTTCATACAAAAACCTTTACACCATGGTGGAGTAGACTGCATTGTGATAATTAAGAAGGGGTGGAGATAATGCGAAGCTTAATATTCATGGGTTTCATGTCATTTTTTATCAAGTTTTTTGTTTTTATGGAAAATTTTCTTATGTCCTGAAGGATGTTTTTATGGTGTGGCTGAGAAGATGCAACTTTTGTGATAGATATAGAGGTGGCTATTGTAGCCTGGTGACTAGTGTTGCATCATGGTCATGTGATATTAGTGAAGAAAGAATGTTTTCTTCCATTGTAAGTTCCATATCACACTGTAGTTTTTGTATATATGGTAGAGATAACTGTCTGATATCTCCTATTATATTTGTATTTTTAATGATATGTTTTGTGAAGATAAAATATTTTTTCCACTCAATTTTTGATGCATATATAATTGAAGTTTGATTTTGATATTGTGAATGATACATATAGAGATAGATATGGAGATTAAAGTGAAGTTTTTGTACATAAATAGAGGAAGACACTGCATGGTTGATTGATCTAGAAATTGATCTTTGTAATGCCCCGACCCCAGTTACCCAGAGTCAGTGCATTATTATATAACATTGGCATGATCACAAAAGATCAAGTCTCGAAATACCGATTAGTTTAGTAGCCTTGAAAACACTAGATACATTCATATGTCTTACATTACATCATAAAGTGAAAAACTACAACAACATAGTCTCTATAGTCCACACTCATATCCCCTCAGACTATCCCTATAGGTCATTCATAAAATACTTCTTCACATCCTGGGAAAAATAAAACATAGAAAGGGGTGAGATCAGATGCTCAGTAAGGATAACAATATAGAGGAAACTTTCATAAATAATCATAAACATTTAAGGCAATGTATAACTAAAACAAAAGCCTTTTAAACTTGAACTTCAACATAATATGGAAAAAATAAAATGAAATAATGTCATTTACTTATTCACATGGATATTCTACCAGTCGAATAAT
Source organism: Viscum album (assembly GCA_963277665.1). Taxonomy (NCBI): domain Eukaryota; kingdom Viridiplantae; phylum Streptophyta; class Magnoliopsida; order Santalales; family Viscaceae; genus Viscum; species Viscum album. The sequence continues at coordinate 1,948,148,112 of OY728119.1, forward strand.
CACATGCAATATCAATAACCACTTTCATAATGATGGAATACATAATGCCAGACTATCATAACCACATAGACAAGGCATTGTTCCAAGACTACAAAAAAGATTTTTTCAAGGCCTTGTGCCAAGACACTAGTTTGTCTCATGAGACCTCCCGATGCATCAAGGATCTATAGCGGGCTCCACCTGTGTAAAGACCCGGAAATTTCAAGGATTTTTTTTTAAAATACTTTGTAATTTTACGAGTATGCAGTTTCAGACGGCACTTGATTCTGAGGCCCGGTGTGCCCAGAATCAATTTTCGAAGTTTAGCTCAAATACGTTCAGTGAACGAACGAGCGGGTTTTTCTAACTTTTAAACCGGTGCTCGGAATTAAAATACGATAGAACCGATGAATTCGCAGCGCTGGGATTCACTTAGGTGAAGATTAACTTCGGTCGACAAGGGTTGAGAGAAAAAGTTATTTTTCGGACCTTTTGAGAAAAATAATAAAATAATTTAAATGGATTATTTTATTTATTTCTCCTTCTCCCATTTTTTGGGTGGCGGGGCGACGACAGGGCGGTGACGATGCACATCAATGAGGCTCATTAATGGATCATTAAACTCATATCATAACAACGCATTAATGACACCATTATGACAACACTGCGACGTGCTCCTTTATATATTTTGGCACATCGAGAATATGTGGAGAAAAGAAATTGTAGGATTCTCTGGCGAACCTCTGACAGACTTCCACCCCAGCGAAGAACAAAGAATGCCGACAAAACCTCTTCTTCTTCGACGCCTTTCGAATATCGGAGCCAGAAAGCGACGCCGACGCCTTAACCCCCCTTGAGGACGAACGCGCGGCAACGAACCACTAAGAGGTAGGGGTTTATTTTGAGAATGAAAATACTCCCATGTTTGTTTTCCTCTAAAACATGAACGCGGATCAACTCATTATCAAGTTGATCCGCGGACGATTATTATTATTTACGGGTTGGGGATTATTATTATTTGCGGGGAAATTGTTGGGAGTTGTTTCAAACCACTAACGCGGAGGGTGCGGACAAACAAACAAGTCTGAACCCACCGTTTTTCTGTTCTTGATACGTGGAACGTTGAGCGACGATGGAGCGGGACCGCAATGGCGTTTGAAGGCCATCGTAGTGAAGAACGGGTCCCAAGACGACCGAAGGCACAATAGGGAGCAAGAACGGACCACCAAAATGACTCCGATGGCCCTCGGAAATTTCTAGAGGCGGCGGCGTCCCGGCGTGTCGCCAGCAGGAGCCGCCGCGGCGGCAGGCGGCCGGATCCCGCGGCCCCACAAGATCCTGAGGAGGACGCGGCGCCCGCCGCGTCCGTGGAGCGCAAAGGAGGGGGGACCGCGTCCCCCCGGTCGGGCCGGGTCGGGTCGCGCGGACCGGGATAGACCCAGACCCAGGTCGGGTTGACCCGGTTCGGGCCGACATGGGGGAGGGGGGTTGGGCCGGGCCGGGCCGGGCCCAGACCCCCCACTTCGGACTATTTTCAGTCTTTTGCCCATAACTTGGTCTACAGACCTATGATTGATGCACCGTCAGTTGCGTTGGGATCCTTGGATCACGACGGTCGTTTAGGTATATTACACTCAAGGTTTTATAGAACATTGGGTACGTCCGGGTTGGTTCGAACTCGAAACCAACCGAGCCCTCGGAGCGGAAACACTTATAACTCGAGCTCCGGACGTCCGATTGACGTTCCGTCGACTTTTTTGGTTTCCTATTTGTGAGACGGTTCTTTTGGATTACTCCACTTGAAGTTTGGACGTAGCTGGAGTACGGTCGGGTTGGTTTTAACTTAAAAACCAACCGGGCCCCTGGGACGGAAAAACCAATATCTCTCAGACCGGGCGTCCGATTGACGCGCCGTCTGTCGCGTTGAGTTCCTATTGACGAGACAGAACGTTGAGATACCTAAACTCTGGACTTCGTGACAGTTGATGTATCGACCCCCTCGGCTCGTGGAGCGGACCCTCCCGGAATCGAGCATGATGTGTGCGGGGACCCTAGAGCTGGCTGCGACTACGACGATGACGACTGCACTTGGATCCTCCGTGGGTTCGGCAGCGAGGACGACTGTACTTGGATCCTCTGTGGGTTCGGCAATGACGATGACCATACTAGGATCCTTCATGGGTTTTATGATGATGACTACTGTTCTTGTATCCTATGTGGGTCTGGCAGTATTTTACTCTATACTTGTATCCTATGTGGGTCCGGCAGAGTAGCTGGTCTTGTATCCTTTGTGGGTCTGATAGCTTAGATGGTCTTGTATCCTATGTGGGTCCGACAGCTTAGATGAATCAGTGGCTACATCTGATCATCTCTATCGCCTTACGAAGTGTATACCTGGGTGAGCTGAGTCTTGATTCTCAATCATTATCTTTGATATGGTTGACTTTCTTTTCCTGTGTGGATTGGGTTGTGCTTTCCTATGTGGACTGGGTGAGCTGAGTCTTGATTCTCAATCATTATCTTTGATGTGGTTGACTTGCTTTTCCTGTGTGGATTGGGTTGTTCTTTCCTATGTGGACTGGGTGAGCTGAGTCTTGATTCTCAATCATTATCTTTGATGTGGTTGACTTGCTTATCTTGTGTGGATTGAGTTGTGCTTTCCTAGGTGAACTGGGTTGTGCTTGGGCTCGGGAGATCAAGACAAACTGTAACTGATGACTTAGGTATATGTATGGGCATATACATAAGTAGTGTTATTGATACTTTGTGATTGTATCTTTCCTTTTTGGTTTATCCTTCGTGGATTCTGAGAGACCTTCGGGGGTCTCGGAGTCCCTACTGAGTATCATATACTCACCCCTACATGGGCTATGCCTGCACTACATTGTGTTGGTTGCAGACGACGGACAACACTGATCGAGGTGGAGTCTTGTGGAGATAGACGGTACCCGGAGGTGGACCACTTGGTGGGATGTACACGGAGCGGACGACCGGACCGAGGAGATGAGGAGATTATCTGTACCCACCCTTCAGGTGGGATTTCCAGAGGACGACTCAGAGTTTCTGTTTTACTTTCTGCTGTTGTAATTTCTTTTCAGTTGTACTTTACTTTAAATTGGGTTTGTATTCTGGCCCATTTAATTTCCATCACTTACTTTTGTACTCAGTTTACTTAGTATTGACTTCGGCTTGTGCACTCTGTGGTGTTTGTTTTCTTATATAAAGGCAATGTCTTCCCTTTTATTAGTATCTACGCCTTTGGTGCTAGTCACCAGCCTCTGGCCTATGGAAGGCGGGCTTGGGGTAGTCACGACATGGGCCCCGAGGACAGGTCGTGAAAAATTGGTATCAGAGGAGTCGGTTCTACCGTAGAACTTAGGACTCTGACAATTTCTTCTCTGTGAGGTAATAATGTTTAGAGTAATGAGTGTGGTTATCAGTCCAGGGAGTCCAGTGTTGTTGCGGAGGTCAACGTATCCATACACCAGGACCCTGGATTCTGATTTCCGGCTCAGTACCCGAAAACATTGATTGCATGTGTGTTTCAAAATTTTTCTTTGTGATTACTTTATGTCAGCTCACCAGGTATACTGTATTAACCGTGGCACACCTGTTTCTTTTTAGGATGTTCCCACGACGGCAGCCAGCTAGGGTTCCGAGATTTGTGTGAGACGACAGTCCACCAAGCGACGAGGCCTCGGTGCAGGGACCCATTACAACAGAGACACTGACGGTACCTTTACCCATCGAGCCACCGATGCTACCAAGCCCAGCGGCGGAGAGTGCACGCCACCTCAGTGCATTGCACGAGTTTCAGAGGCAGAGGCCGTCCAGGTTTCGCGGAGAGACGGATCCTCAGGCAGCCAAGGATTGGCTGGAGGCTGTCGTCAGAGTCTTCCAGTTGGTAGGGATGCCAGCAGACCTCATGGTGATCCTTGCCGTGAGTCTCCTGCACGCAGCAGCAGGTAGATGGTGGAGCCTGATGCTTCAGGTGCACGATGAGGCATCTCTTATTTGGACAGACTTTGAGAGCCTCTTCTGCTCGGAGTTTGTTCTGGCCACCCTCCGTGCGGTGCTCATCCAAAAGTTACTATATCTGCGGCAGGGCAGCATGTCAGTAGCCCAGTACTCGGTGAGATTTACCGACCTCTCGCGCTACTCCACGAATATGGTACGAGACCCATTCTTCTGGGACCAGACCTTTGAGTAGGGGCTGAGGCATGAGATCAGAGCTTCGACGATTCCACTCAGCATTCCGACTCAGGCGGGGGTGCTAGAGCGAGCCCTGCTAGTGGAGAGCTTTCTCGCCGAGCAGCCATCAACATCGAGGCCCATCGCAGGATGGCATAGAGCGGAGTCTTCTGCAGTAGGTAGTCGAAAGATGACACAGGGGTCTAAGCGGACTAGGCCGTCAGGTGGGCAACCTCAGGACACGGGTTCGGCTGTGCGGGGCACACGACGTAGAGTCATCCTTCCGAGGAGCAGACAATGCTATGCATGCGGCGGGCAGGGTCACATGACTCGTGACTGCCTGACCCGCCATGCAGATGAGCAACAGACAGTGGAGGGACCTCCCAGGCAGAGGTAGAGGTTCGACCGTGATGGTCCACAGGGAGCAGGCGGACGGGGCAGAGGAGCTGGCCGAGTAGCGGGTGGTGGACGGTGCTTCGAGGCTTTACCACCACCACCCCCAGGAGGTCTATCCCGACCACAGGGAGCTGGCAGGAAGAGGCAGGCTCAGCTCCAGGCAGTAGAGGCTTATGACCATGGTGCACCCGAGATGATTTGAGGTACTATCTATGTCTACTCCACCCTTGCTACAGTTCTTATAGACACAGGTGCGAGTCATTCTTTTATTGTCGCTGCCCTTTTTCGGAGCTCGGAGATTCCGACGGAGCTGTTGGCTCGATCCTTGCGGCTAGAGACTCCTACGAGAGTAGACTCGACGATTATTCAATGGTGCTAGCAGTGTGAGCTTACTCTAGGAGTCAAGAGCTTCGGCTGGGATCTTTTTGTAGCAGCGTCGAGGCCTTACGATGTCATCTTGGGTATGGACTGTTTATCTACAGTCCATGCCCTGATCGACTGTATTAGGTGAAAGGTGAGGTGTGTCCGCACGGATGGGACCAGGTTCACCTTCACCGGCGAGAAGGGAACCTTCGCAGCATAGGATGGACTCATGCATAGGAGAGGGCAGTCGATCACACATCAGTTGGCTAGTCTCATCCTTGGAGCAGTCGATGTGCAGAGTCCGAGTTTTCCTGTAGTGGTGGACCAATATGCGGACGTTTTTCCTGAAGATGTTCCTGGACTACCTCCTCACAGGGAGGTAGATTTCTACATAGACCTGTAACCCGGGAAATCACTAATATCCACCCCAGCGTATCAGATGGCTCCCGCCGAGCTTCGTGAGCTGCGGGTACAGCTGGAGGACTTACAGGGGAAAGGTTTCATCCGACCCAGTGTTTCACCCTGGGCTTCTCTGGTCCTTTTCGCTAAGAAGGTGGATGGGGGCTTGCAACTGTGTGTCGATTACCGTCGCCTGAACCAGGTGACCGTGAGGAACAAGTATCCGCTTCCGAGGATTGACAACCTCTTTGATCAGCTCAAGGGAGCACGTTGGTTCTCGAAGATAGACCTCAGGTCAGGCTATCATCAGCTCCGAGTTCGGGGCGAGGATATGCAGAAGATGGCCTTTAGGTGTTGGTACGGTCACTATGAGTTCTTTTCCATGCCCTTCTATGTGACCAATGCTCCAGCAGTGTTCATGAGTCTCATGAACAGGATCTTCCAGCCCTACCTCGATCAGTTTGTCGTAGTCTTCATTGACGACATACTGATTTACTCGACGACTGAGGAGGAGCACGCCTACCACTTACAGGTTGTACTGGATACACTCTGAGAGAACCAGCTTTATGGCAAGCTCTCGAAGTGCCAGTTCTAGCTTCGAGAGGTCCACTTCTTGGGGCACATCATCTCTGAGGTGGGAGTTGCAGTATATCCCGCGAAGGTCGAGGCGGTACTTGCTTGGGAGCCACCCAGGAGCGTGACGGAGGTGTGGAGTTTCCTAGGTATGGCTGGGTACTATCGGAGATTTGTGGCAGACTTCTCCAGAGATGCAGCACCACTTTCAGCTTTGACAAAGAATGGGAAACCCTTCGTGTGGTCAGACAGATGTCAGCAGAGCTTCCAGGAGCTGAGGTGGAGATTGACCAGTGCACCCATCTTGAGGCTGCTGGAGGAGGGCGTAAGGTACGTAGTTTACTACGACGCATCAGGGACCAGACTTGGGTGTGACCTGATGGAAGAGCGAGCAGTGATCGCTTATGGTTAATTCCAGCTGAGGCCGCACGAGCAGAACTATGCCACCCATGACCTGGATTTAGCAGCAGTGGTCTTCGCCCTGAAGATGTGGTGACACTATCTAATGGGTGAGTGCTTTACAGTCTACTCTGACCACTAGAGTCTCAGGTACATATTATCGCAGAAGGATCTAAACCTGAGATAGTGGCGATGGCTCGAGTTCCTCCAGGATTATGACTGTGATATTGTATATACTCCTGGGAAGGGGAACGTTGTGGCTGATGCTCTCAGCAGGAGATTGGGCATTCAACTACTTGGAGAGATGAAGGAGAAGTTATCCGCTTTGCAGATATCCTTCATGGATAGTGATGGGGCAGCCTATCTTCAGTCCCTCACAGTAACTCCTCCACTACTTCAGTAGGTTAGAGAGGCACAGAGTGGGGACATGGACTGTGAGACGCGACGTGCACAGATATCCTTAGGACATGCACCTGATGGATTTTCTGAAGGAGGAGAGCACGTCATCCTATTCAGGGGACGTACCATGGTACCAGTTACACTACATGAGGAGGTTCTGAGGAAGTTCCACACTTCCCCTCTAGCAGTACATCCTGGAGTAGCGAAGATGTATCAGGACCTCAGACGTCAGTACTGGTGGCCAAGTATGAAGAAAGCTGTGGCAGGATTCGTTTCTCGATGCCTCACTTGTCAGCTAGTGAAGGAAGAGCATCAGGTACCTGTAGGCTTGTACAACCCTTAGAGGTCCCGGAGTGGAAGTGGGAAGGGATATCTATGGATTTCGTGACGGGGCTTCCATGTACTTCCAGAGGACACGACTCCATTTGGGTGATTGTAAACCGACTCACCAAGTCAGCCCACTTCTTACCTATCAAAGAGCAGAGCTTAGTGGAGATCTTGGGATGCCTATACATTCAGGATATCGTGCGACTTCATGGTGTTCCATCATCTATCATCTCTGATCGAGACACTCGCTTTACTTCCCAGCTTTGGAAGGGGTTGTAGGAGGCCTTTGGGACGCAGCTACGCCTGAGCACTGCCTTTCACCCACAGAAAGATGTCCAGACAGAGAGGACCATTCAGACACTCGAGGACATGCTCCGTTCATGTGTCCTTGACTTTGGTCATAGCTAAGAGGATCACCTACCCTTGGCGGAGTTTGCATACAACAACAGCTACCACTCCACCATCGGGATGACACCATACGAGGCCTTGTACGACCGACCGTGCAGATCACCTCTGTGTTGGACAGACCCTGGGGAGTCATCACTTGTAGGACCAGAGATGGTCCAGGCCATGAAAGAGAAGGTACAGATCATTCAGGAGCAGATGAGGACTGCTCAGAGCTGACAGAAGTCCTATGCTGATAGGAGGCGGAGACCACTGGAGTTTGAGGATGGCGACCACGTTTTCTTACGGGTCTCACCTTGACGTGGATTAAGGAGATTTGGTCGGGGTGGCAAGTTATCTCTGTGATTCATCAGACCATTCCAGGTTCTCAGCAGGATAGGTGAGGTGTCTTATCACCTGGCTCTACCACATCAGTTGCACTGGGTGCACGACATCTTCCATGTATCTCAGCTGAGGAGATACGTGCATGACCCGACGCATATCATCGATCATGGGGAGCTGGACATCGATGACGAGGTGAATTTTACAGAGGTCTCGGTGGAGATTAAGGATTGACAGAATCAGGTCCTATGTGGATGGTCGATTCCTCTAGTGCGCATCAGGTGGCAGCACGGGAACCTCCAAGAGAGCACATGGGAGCGGGAGGCTCAGATGCGTGCTCAGTAGCCTCATTTGTTTCCCTAGTTTATGATGTATCTTTACGAGGACGTAAAGCCCTGAGGTGGGAGTAATGTAAAGACCCAGAAATTTCAAGTTTTTTTTTTAAAATACTTTGGAATTTTACGAGTATGTAGTTTTTGACGGTGCTTGATTCTGAGGCCCGGTGTTCCCGGAATCAATTTTAGAAGTTTATATCGGGTACATTCAGTGAATGAACGATCGGGTTTTTCTAACTTTTAAACCGGTGCTCGGAATTAAAATCTGAGGGCACCGATGAATTTGAAGTGCTGGGATTCGCTTAGGCGAAGCTTAACTTCGGCCGATAAGGGCTGAGAGAAAAAGTTATTTTCCGGACCTTTCGAGAAAAATAATAAAATAATTTAAATGGATTATTTTATTTATTTCTCCTTCTCCCTTTTTTTGGGTGGCGGGGCGGTGACATGGTGGTAACGATGCACATCAATGAGGCTCATTAATGGATCATTAAACTCACAGCGTAACGACACTTTAATGACACCATTATGGCAACGCTGCGACATGCTCCTTTATATATTTTGGCACATCGAGAATATGTGGAGAAAAGAAATTGGAGGATTCTCTGGCGAACCTCTGACGGACATCCGCCCCAGCGAAGAATGAAGAACGCCGACAAAAACTCTTCTTCTTTAACGCCTTTCGAATATAGGAGCTGGAAAGCGACACCGATGCCTTAACCCCCCTTGAGGACGAACGCGCGACAACGAACCACTAAGAGGTAGGGGTTTATTTTGAGAATGATAATACTCCCATGTTTGTTTTCCTCTAAAAAATGAACGTTGATCAACTCATTATCAAGTTGATCCGTGAACTATTATTATTATTTGCGGGTTGGGGATTATTATTATTTGCGGAGAAATTGTTGGGAGTTGTTTCAAACCACTAACGCGGTGGGTGTGGACAAACGAACTAGTCCGAACCCACCGTTTTTCTGTTCTTGATGCGTGGAATGTTGGGCAACGATGTAACGGGACCGCAACGGCGTTTGAAGGCCGTTGAAGTGAAGAGAGGGTCCCAAGATGACCGCAGGCGTAGTTGGGAGCATGAACGGACCACCAGAATGACTCCGGTGGCCCGCGGAAATTTCCGACGGCACGGGATCCCGAGGAGGACGCAGCGCCCGCCGCGTTCGTGGAGCGCAATGGAGGGGGGACCGTGTCCCCCCCTGCTCGGTCCGCTGGCCGAGCCAGCGCGCCCCCCTGGCCGGGCCATGGTGGGTCGCACGGACCGGGCCGCGCCGCGCCCAACCGGGTCGGTCCGTGCCCTGCCGGGCTGGACCCGGGGGGGGGGGGGGGGGGGGGGGTTGGGCCGGGCCGGGCCTAGACCCCCCACTTCGGACTATTTTCAGTCTTTTTCCCATAAATTGGGATACAAAACTCCAATTGATGCACCTTCAGTTGCGTTGGGATCCTTGGATCGAGACAGTCGTTTTTGTATATTACACTCAAGGTTTCGGAGAACCATGGGTATGGACGGGTTGGTTCGAACTCAAAACCAACTGGGCCCTCAGAGCGGAAACACTTATAACTCGAGCTCTGGACGTCCGATTGACGTTCCATCGACTTTGTTGGTTTCCTCTTTGTGATACGATTCTTTTGGCTTACTCCGCTCAAAGTTTGGACGCAGTTGGAGTACGGTCGGGTTGGTTTTAACTTAAAAACTAACCGGTCCCCTAGGACGGAGAAACCAATATCTCTCAGACCGGGCGTTCGATTGATGCGCCGTCTATCGCGTTGAGTTCCTATCGACGAGACGTAACTTTGAGATACATCAACTATGGACTTTGTGATAGTTGATGTATCGACCCCCTCGGCTCATGGAGCAGACCCTCTCAGAATCGAGCATGTTGTGTGCGGGACCCTAGAGCTGGCTGCGACTGTGACAATGACGACTGCACTTGGATCCTCAGTGGGTTCGGCAGCGAGGAAGAATGTACTTGGATCCTCCATGGGTTCGGTAGGGATGACGACCATACTGGGATCCTCCGTGGGTTAGACGGCGATGACTACTGTTCTTGTATCCCATGTGGGTCTGGCAGTATTTGACTCTGTACTTGTATCCTATGTGGGTTCGACAGAGTAGCTGGTCTTGTATCCTTTGTGGGTCCGACAGCTTAGCTGGTCTTGTATCCTATGTGGGTCCGATAACTTAGATGAATCAGTGGCTACATCTGATCATCTCTATCACCTTACGAAGTGTATACCTGGGTGAGATGAGTCTTGATTCTCAATCATTATCTTTGATGTGGTTGACTTTCTTTTCCTGTGTGGATTGGGTTGTGCTTTACTATGTGGACTGGGTGATCTGAGTCTTGATTCTCAATCATTATCTTTGATGTGGTTGACTTTCTTTTCCTATGTGGATTGGGTTGTGCTTTCCTATGTGGACTGGGTGAGCTGAGTCTTGATTCTCAATCATTATCTTTGATGTGGTTGACTTGCTTTTCCTATGTGGATTGGGTTGTGCTTTCCTATGTGGACTGGGTTGTGCTTGGGCTCGGGAGCTGGAGCCAAACTGCAACTGATGACTTAGGTATATGTATGAGCATATACCTAAGTAGTGTTATTGATACTTTGTGATTGTATCTTTCCTTTGTGGTTTATCCTTCGTGGATTCTGAGAGACCTTCGGGGGTCTCGGGGTCCCTACTGAGTATCGTATACTCACCCCTACACGGGCTATGCCCGCACTACATTGTGTTGGTTGTAGACGATGGAAAAAACTAATAGAGGTGGAGGCTTGTGGAGCTGGACGGTACCCAGAGTTGGACCAATTGGCGGGACATACACGGAGCAGACAGTCGGACCGAGGAGCTGAGGAGACTATCTATACCCACCCTTCAGGTGGGATTTCCAGAGGACGACTCAGAGTTGCTGTTTTACTTTCTGCTGCTGTACTTTCTTTTCAGTTGTACTTTACATTAGATTGGGTTTGTATTCTGGACCATTTACTTTCCATCAATTACTTTTGTACTCAGTTTACTTAGTATTTACTTCAGCTTGTGTACTCTGTGATGTTTATTTTCTTGTATAAAGGTAATGCCTTCCCTTTTATCGGGATCTATGCCTTTGGTGCTAGTCGCCAGCCTCTGGCCTATGGAAGGCGGGCTTGGGGTAGTCACGACACAGGCCCCGAGGATGGGTTGTGACAACCCGTCACTTACTAAGTCCAATGCATTCCTCATATGAACAGGTTTTAACATAACATAAACATTCATATTAAAACTAGCATACTAAATGTCAATACTTTCTCCATAAACCATGAATGGTATAAAAATAACACATCCATAGTAAAACATATCACAAAACCTTCAATAAAATATGGATGTTTTGTATAATAATAAATCAACTTCAAATAAGCTTAAAATCCATCAAAGGATGTTGACATAAATGAAATAAAAACTATTTGAGAGAAATATCTCTTTTTTTAGATCATTTAAAAGTCACATAATTATAAAATAAAACATTTACTTTGAAAATATTATTATAAGATTGTAAGGGAAGCTTCGACGATTTTATAACGGCAAAAAATAGCCGCACCCACCGTATAAGTTAAAAAAAGACATTCTTACCTTAATTCTGTTGAAAAGGTTAAAAAGGACCTTGTTTGGAAAACGACAGAAAGATTCCTTTATAAACATCTTATAAAAAGTAAAAAAAGGGTATAAATGACTTTAACCCATAGTATATAAAATAGTAATAATGTTTTGAAATACATTTTTAAGAAACATGGATGTGGATAATAAAGAGGTCCCATTAGATAATTACGTATAAACAACCTCGGATAATGAAGAGATTGTGAAATAAACCCTTACCTTGTACCTTTCCTTGATAAAGGGTAGGTTAAACTCCTATATAATGGTGAAACAATTGTTATTAAATTATACAAGAATCATATACATTAATATTATATCATATATGATCTTTTAACATTGCTTTGTTAATAATATCTTAGTATTATCGTCGCTTCGAGTGTTTAACAGATTCGTTTTCCTTTATATTATTTGTTATGTGAGTAATATTTGTTATGGATGGGATGTATCTTATTCATATCCATAATGATATCAAGTATTTAAACATTATTTTTAATCATCAAATGAAAATTAGTCTTTAATGGATACAATGAGGAATGAATCTCATCGCGTTCGTGGGGACGGTAATCCGTACGTACACACGAGCGACAATATCATTCTTTTGATATTAAAATAACATATAATTGGATTTTATATCATATATAAAGAATCATTATAATTTCATAGATATTATTTACATAAATTACATATCATTTAATATACCCATCCAAATAATAATGTATTGAATAACAATTACACCACGACGTGGAGACGGTAATCCGTACGTACACACGTATGGTGACATGTCATTCAAAGGGTGGATAGAATAATGAATTTTTTTGTAACATAATTATAATAAAATCACAGTATATATAATATAATGGATTTATTATTTTATAATGTAAACAATAAAGAAAAAGGAAGTAGAAGAAGAAAGGAACTAGAAAGAGGGTGGTGAAATTATTACCTCTTCTTCGGGTTCTTCCTTTTGATTTGATCAAAAGGGATTATTAAGTTGGATTTATGACTAAAGTAAGTCCTCTAGGATTAAGTGAGGGTAGTTGAGAGGATATTTTAGTAGGGTTTGGCTGAGACAAAAGGCTTTTAAGGTGTGAATTTTAGGGAAGGGGGAGTTCCCTTTTATAAGAGGGGTGAGGGGCACCTTAGAAAAAACTTAAAATATTATTTTATAATAAATTCATATTCAGTTTATAATGGCTCTAAATTGATTTATGTAGACTATAATGTGGGGATGGGTATAAATCCACTCAACAAATAGGTTTTAGACAGGTTTTGGTCACTATATTAACCTTATCTTTTAGATTTAACTCTTAGTTAATTAGTTTGACATTTACCATGTCTCTTTGTATTTTTATATTATATGGTTAATAAAATTACTATAAACTGCCAAGAGAACCCCAAGTAGTTAATTAATGATATAAATATCATTATATAAGTCCTTTGGCATAATATTAGATTTTTATGAATATTACATCAATTAATAATATAATATTTGTTTTAAAAATTATTTTATGTCAATTTTGACACTATTTAATAATTGATTTTTGTTAAAGTCCTAAAAACTTTATTAATTAGAAATAAATTCATTTAATGAATCCTAACATATCATATTAACCTATAAAATTCTTTTATGTCATCAAAACTTTCAAATTATATTTATTTTAACATTTATAATACCAATTATTTAATTCTTTCATTAATAAGGAAAATACTGCATCATTATTGTGTTATAAATAAATTTAATTATTAAATTTCTAAAAATTATAAATAAAATACCATTATTTATTAAATAGTTTTATCTTTCTAATGAATATTTATAGTATAAAATATAACATATATTACCCAATGTAAAAATTATTTTTCTAAAAGATATATGCTTATGTCATTTTTGTATTTACTTTAACTTAATTAATATAAAGTGTCATTATCACTTACAAGTGGCTCCATGGGGTCCCAAAATCGACCCAAATATTCCCATGGTCATAAATGTATCATAAAATAGGGTTAGGACACGTTTTAGGATAATTTAATATTATTATAATATTATTTTGTACCCTTATTTACCGGATTTACCCTTTAACCATGGTAAATAAAATATTTACCGAAGTAATTATTCAAAATTTCTAAAAATAAAAGTTAACTATTTACACAATTTGGACCTCATGATTCTAAATATGGAATCCATTTTTATAAAGTCAAAACACAAAAGTGGAAGAAATTAATTTAAAATTAATTCCCATTGTTAAAACAAAAAGCGTGTTTTTAAGAAATAATAACTATCAAAAGATTGACACTTGCCTATGTCTAGTTTAAATGTAAAATTATGTCCAATGACAAACATTGGATTAAATGGTAAAAATATTTTCTAATTATACTTTAAAACCACTCAAATGCAAAATTTATCACTATTAATTATTTCGATTAAAAAAGTTGTTTTTAATTAATGTTTAGTATTTTTCACTATTCATCAAAAATTGAATGTTTTCTAAAAAATACCAAAAATTCACCCTAGGATAATTTCGATATTAAAAATCCAAAAATAAAGTCCATTTTGAAAGATAAAATTTATAAAATTTCAAAAAGTGGGTATTACTATTCATAACGGCTAGTTTGATTGGTTGTGGTGTGTTAGAACTCGAAGTTGTGTACAACACACACTACTATATTATTCAAAGAGAGGCGTGCCGTGGAATCTTGGGGTGTTACAATCTTGAAATAAGAGGATTTTAAATTTTCATCTATAATTGGAGTTTATCTTATGCTAGTTTTGGCCAGTTTATGGTTTTTTATTCCAATTTATTTAAATTAGAATGAGGGGGTATTTAATTTCATCATGTCTTTTATAATAAAGTGGTGTTGGATATTTGGAGTGTTTCAATTGTTAATGGTAGTTTTTATTAGGTTTTTTCATTCATCCTTCATTTCATATCTTTAATTCATTATTTAGTCTTGATCATTGTCCCTTTAATTGACGAATTTCCATTCAATTAATTAACCAGTACATAGATTTATTTATATCCATTGAGAGAGTTATGTTCTATTTTTAAATATGGTTTTCAATCACTTGATTTCTAAATAAATAGAATATCTAACTTTAAGAAAAGGGGAATTTAGTGATTATAGGGTGATGAAAAAGACCAAGGCATCACTTAGATTCAATCCTAAAAACAACATTACTATCCATATTATTATTTATACTGTGATATTTTAGCAACCCATAATTGTGAAATTCTACAACATCATTCTTTTAGGGGTTTTTTTTTAAAATTATAACTAGTTTTTCATTCATCTAATATTATTCATCCTAACTATTGAGTTATAGTTTCTTAGACTATGATACCTTATCACTGTGGGTTTGAACATGGTACTTGCATGTCTTATACCACCCTATAGTTTTTTTAGTGATTTGGTACCATGATTAAAAATTTCAAAAACTAATTCATTTTGATAATTAAAAACACCTCACATGACATAAATTTTTTTGGAATCATTTCCAGTTAATTGGACTTAGTAAAACACTATGATTAGATAGATTCAGATAAAGAATTTTCTCATCTCATTGTATAATTTTTATTTTAGTTTAGGCTTTTATTTTGTTCTTTTTTATACACTTGGTGTTTTTGGTTATTTTTGTTGATTAAAAGACATCATGAGTGTCCACATACACATTGTGATATAGATATAGAATCTTAATTAGAAAATTTTTTCACTAAAGAAGAATATACAAAGCTAAGGTTGGGTTCCCCAACCACACCCAAGTCTTTAAGAATAATTCCTCTATAACATGGAAGAATAATTCAAATAAGGATTTCAAATATTTGAGAGAATGAAAAATGAACCTTATGAATCAATGGAGGTACAAAACGGGGTATAAAAATAGGGTAGATCTTCAGGAGAAATATGAGGGTGATTCTAAGTTTGAGGTTCAATCTTAGGTTACTTCTAATGAAAAAGATGAATTTGAGACAAATCACTAGGAGATCACCCTCACAATTGTTATGTTTGGAGAGAAAGAAGAATAAGGAACCTTAATAGAAGAATAAAATAGATAATATTATTTGATGGTTATAGAAATAAATAAG
This sequence comes from Viscum album, assembly GCA_963277665.1. Lineage (NCBI taxonomy): Eukaryota > Viridiplantae > Streptophyta > Magnoliopsida > Santalales > Viscaceae > Viscum > Viscum album. The sequence goes on from OY728119.1 coordinate 1,948,163,912, forward strand.
AACATTGATGATTGTTAGGATGAGAATAAAGAAGATGTTGTAAAAGAGTATTATCAGATTTGGAAATCCCTTAAGATATTTCTTCAAGATTTAGTATTTTATAATACTTCGTACTTTACATAACAACGTTTCTTAATATATTCCTCAAATAGTAGGACAAGTATCACATTGGAGGAGTGTAAATTTCAGTAATGGACAAATCTTGGTCAAGAAAATTCCTTTCATACACCTATTTTGTGATAAAAATATGTAGTGTCTAGCATAAATACATTAAGAAAAGTTATTATGGGAGGAAACCTAGTATTTTTTATGAATTAATCTTTATGAATTTATGAATTTTTTTAAGGAATATTTTTTAGGATGCAAACATTATTACCCTTATATTTATTTTATCTTAAATGGAATGGATCTTATACTTTCACTTGGTTAATTGATTTTATCATTCCACGATGATGAATGTGGGAACAGGATGATAAGATGAGAATAAAATGAAGGGAGAGAGACTCATTAAATAGGTGAGTATTGCTTTAAATTACTTATATCTTTTTCTTTCCCTATATTTTTTTCATTTTATTTCTGATATTAAGGGAATTTTTATTACATGCTTATATTTCTTGTATATTTTTTTATCAATGGTACATTAGTTTCTTATGAAGGTTATCATTTCATGTTTTAAATTTATTTTTTTATAATATTGATTGAGTAAGATGTGGGATGAGTGAGAAAATATAATCATGATAGTAATAATTTGATGGATCATGAATTTGGAAAATTTGTTGATTTATATATATGAAATTACACTATCATTTTTATGTATTCTATTTTTTAAGTTTATGTTTATTAAATTATTATTATTATTAATGTCATGAGTGATTGTCTAAAATTTTATTTTTACCTTTCTTGAGAGGGTTTTAAACTATGTTTTCATATTCTTTCTTATACCCAATTTACAGAGAGATACTTGTGGAATATAGACTACTAGAAATTTAATTGATATCTTGTCAAATCTATGAAAGAACAAGGTCACATTAAGATGATTGATGACTTTTTTATTTCATCCCTTTAGACCTTTGATACCTACCTTTACATTTTATCTTTATTTTAATCATATTAAATCTATGAATGATCATGGTAAGGAATCTACATTGGAAGCCTATTTATCCTTCCTACCTAAATATTGGTATTTTTCATGATTTATAATGTAATAAGTATGGGGAAGAGGTTGTACCATTATGTGAAGGGGGTTATGTGCATTGAAAAAGTAGACATGTAAGATATTATCATTAGGTTTAGAATAAAGGTTCATAAGTTCACTTTAATTATGCATTATTGTCTACCCTCTAAGTAAAAAATGATTTAAATAAACATTATTGGAAAAAATAGCATGAAAAAAATGATTTGTAAGAATAAACTATTGTTCAAAAGAGGGTAAATATCTCATTTTTATTATTTTAATTATTTTTAAGATATGTGGCAAGAAATTGGGGTTTTGGGTGATATAATTTAAGGAGGATGATTTTTTATTGAGATTTCTATTATTGATCATGTATTTCACTTTAGATTTTAACCTCCATTTTGAGCCTTATGATTTTTCACATCAATTACCCACCAAACCATAGTTTAAGATCCATTTGTTACTTTAATAAATTCCATCATGATTAACATTTATATCTTTCATTACATTGTGGATATTGAGGTTCTTTTTAAGAATATAGTTAGAATACTTGTACACAAGGATTTAGAATGACTCTGGTCAAGTGTGCCTTGATTGATGAGAGAAAATTTTCTGAAATGGTAGACCATAAGTAGCATGAATAGTAATAATAAGTTTAAATATGTGAATGGAAGTAAAGAAAACTATATTTATATAAATTGGGAAATTAAAATTCATGGTTGATAAGTTTTATTAAAAATGAGGAGTTAAAGATTTATTTTTTGTGTGATACATGAATTTTTATTCCTTATTGCTAATTGTTTGATTCTGTTAACTATGGTGTTTAAACCTTGGTAGAATGGGTTTCCTTTGTGATGATGTGGAGATTCTACACTTGGGGAAAATAAAGTGTTTAATTGTGGGTGATTTTATTGCTATAATTCCATAAATAATTTAAAATTTTAATTTCAATATTTTTAAATGGATATTTATTTTGACTAATTTTTATTGTTATTATATTTGTATGGAAGATAAGTTCTTTATTTTGAAATTTAAAGAGGATGTGAGGATTTTAAAATAATTTGGATAGGACCATAATTTTGTAAAGGGATTGAATCATATGTAAGGGTCACATGACTCATACATAATTCTCTAAAAAATGTAGAAATTCAAAAATATTCTACATAGGGACTCAATAAGTATGATTTTTTTTCAAGAACTTAGAGGAATACATAAGATATTTTTCGTAATAGATTTTTTAAAAGTATAGAGTAAATTCCTTTTATACAACTGGATTATATGTGAGAGTAAATCACATCTTACCCAAGTATTCATCTTCATGGTGAACATAAATTATTTTATACATATGAATACCTATAGATAGATGTTTTTGATATGTAAAGGATACCTTGGTCAAATAGGGTAATGCATAATGGTATTCTCCTTTGTGATATTTGGGGTTTGGATGATGTTCATGATATGACATATATATTTTCACATTTAATTCAATGTGTATGGAGAGTTTTTTCACTTTCATGCACACACTTTATGTCATAGTGGAGTATCTCAAACCAATATGAAGAAGAATGGGTGGGTAAAGTGTGATGTTTAAGGAACACAAGGTTCATGTTACACTAGTTCTAAGGTTTTTTTCTTAAAGAAGTTTCTTACACCATTAAGGATGTTATTGTGGCATAGTTTATAAAATATAGGTTTCATGATAGATATAGAGGTGGATTTTTCAATGTGGTGGATGATTTTATGCCAAAGTTATGTGAAGTCAGTGAAGAAGGAATGATTTTTCCCATGAGTTAAGAGTCACACCATGTTTTTTTTATCTACAAAAAACATATCAGTATTAGATATCCTATTCTTGTGGTATTTTTTGAATATATGTTTTAGGGAGATATAGGAGTTGTTCAACTTAGTTTTTGATTCCTATCTAAGTGAATATTGAGTTAGAGATTGATAAGGATTTATATATGGAGATTAATGTGGATTTTGTGTCTATAAATAGATGAGGTTGATTTATTGAATATTAATTAGGAAATAAATATTAAAATTAGAAGATATTTAGTTTTCACAGTCAATTAGAGTTTATATGCTACTATGTTTAGTCGGTTTAAGTTTTTTTTACCCTATAATAACTAGCATGTGGGGGTAGTTCTTCATGATACAAACTTTATAATGAAGTGGGATAGAGTATTTAGAGTATTTCAATTTTTAATAGTTGTTTTTGTTGGGTAATTCAATTTATCCTTACTTTTATATCCCCTCCCATTCTATTATCCTGACCATTATATCTCTCATTATGGAATTTACATTAATGCATTAACTAGTGCTTATATTTCTTCATTAAATTTTAGTAAGATATGATCTATGATTAAACATGGTTTTGGGCCAATAAATTTCTAAATAAATCAAATTACTTGACCTTAAAAATAGGGGAGATTATTAATTAGGGAGAGATGATCAAGACCAATCCTTCACTTATTTTCTATTCAAACCATGAATTTACTATCCATTATATTTTTATGCTTTAATAATTCATGAAATTGGAATTCTAAAACTCTAGCGCATCCATAATTTATAGTTTCCTTTAAAAGTACAAGTAGGTTCCCTTCCATCTTAGACAGTTCATCTTGACTAATGAGTTATTCTTTTATAGGAATAGATACCTTGTCTCTATTGGTTCGACCTTGTCACTTGCATATCCTTTACCAACATCGAGTAGTTTTAGTGATTTGGTTCCATGCATATAAATTTATAAATGTGATTCATCATGAGAATTAATGACACCTCATGATACATCATATTGAGTCATAGTTCACTTATTAAAATTGATATGGCCCTTAGATAATATAGAGTAGTGAGATTATAACTATATATTATGATTTAATTACTTAACAATTATTCATACGCAAGTATGTTATTTGGTGTTGTTTTTAAGTTATTATTTCTTACTAGTTATTTTGGTGACTTGATCATAATATATATACACATATCATCAATTTAGATGAATATTCATTTTATCTTTCAAATAATACACGCCCGAAAACTATAAAATATTAGTGTGTTTAGAGACTAGATACATAATCAACATATTTCATGAAATATATTCAACATCACACACAAATTTCTCCTCACATATTTCCCTTATTAGACATATCATACTTAATACCTTTCATCATACATGGGGAAATGGAAATATATTAAAGGTTGAGATTAGATGGTCAATAAAGGTAAACATGAGAGATAATAATCGATGATCATAAGTGAGCATAATATTAGCATAAAAGGTATGAAAACATGATCATAACTTCTGAAAACTTCATGAAAAACTCATAAAGCTTGAATCATGATCCATGGCATAAGGATTTGTCATAATAGATGACATGATTCATAAGAGCGTTGAATAATTAGTAATCAATAATGAGATATGAGATCATATCGTAAGAATGAGGCATAATTTCATTGCATAAAAGTGTTTCATAATAAAATAATAGAAATAAAATGTCAAGTCTAATCACTAAGATATTCATCACATGGAATTCTTGGGCTAACCACCTATGTACCTTCTTCGGATTGGGATAACCACCTGTGTAACCTATTGAGATTGGTCTAAAAACCCATATACCCTTTTATATCATGAGATATAAAACAATTCTCAATTAATTTGAGGGAGATAATGGACCCACATCTTACATAATTACAAACCATACATATATATTCCATAAGATCACAAGAACATTCATCATTTCATTATATCTTAATTAACACATGGGATAGAAATGATTTTCATGAAAATATACATAAAACACCATCATAATAATCTATATATAGAATAAAAAGGTATGTTATCATAATATAATATCCCCAGTTAAGAACAAAAATCCTTAATAGATGTTGACATATATGAAAAAATATTTTAAAAAATCACTTGAAATATTCTTTGAAAAACATGATGAAATATCCTTTTTTATTTGTACCATTTAAAAATAAAAATTCCAAAAAGAGTGGGAATAGTATTTTATTTAAAAACCATGTAAACTTTTAAAGTAATCTTTATGATGAATAAAGGATATTAGGATGTGAAAATCAGTTCATGCCATAAATATTAAAAAAAATCATTTCATGTTTTTCTTAAGTAAGTAATAAAAGGCTAGTTTGAAAAGTGATAATAATTTTACATTAATTTTTTTTAATAAATTTAAATATAGTAGTAAAATACCTTTATTAATCATTTATAATTATATAACAACTTTAATAAAATAATTTTCAAGAACATGGATATGAAGTAGAAAGATTCCTGATAAAAATGACAAATAAGGTAAACTTTTCTTAAAAACATTCTTTCTATATTTTTTAGCACTAAAGAGGGGTAAATGGAATGAATAAATTAAAAAAATATAAATAAATAGATATGAAAAAAGGATCGGTTTTATGAGATAAATAATATATAATTTTCTACAATGGATATTGAAGCATAAAAAATCCTGATAAAAGGTGAGATTGTAACATAAAACCTTACCTCAAGTCCCGAATAGAATCATAAAAGCTCTAAGATCATGTATGATAAATTAGGATTTATTATAAATATACCATTGAACCATATTCATAATTATATTTTTACATATGTTTTCCATATATTTTCTAATAACCAATTTTTAATAATTATTTATTATAATCTATATTTGGCTTACACTACTCTATTTCTCAAATTTTTTTTGGAGATTCCATTATTGAAACATTGTTCATGGTTATTTAATAATAATAATTTAATATTTATCATATTTATTTATTTAATACATTTATATAACCATTGATATATGGTGATGATGTAATATGAGATACATCGCTCGATGGCGGTGGTAGTCTGTATGTACACATGAGCGACATTTTCATTTAACAATGGATGGAAATAAAGGAAGGTAAATAATAATTTTTCATTAAAGAATAATAATTATGCTATAAATATCATATATATTTATTAAATACATATTTATAATCATCCATGTGAGTTGGTGATGAAAAATGAAAAATATTTCTACATAAAGGAGGGAGGTCGCACGAACGCATGAGAAACACTTTTATTTTACATCAGATGGTAAAGAGATAAATAATGATTATTCCATAATAATAATAATATTTCAATATATTTATGATTTTTATTTCATCATATTAGTTTTGATATAATATATTTAGAGGATGTGGAAGAATAAATAAACTTATAATAACTTAGTTAATATAATTACCTCTTATTTGGGTATCCTATTTGGATTACACCTTAATCCATCATAGGTTGGTATTTTGGTGATAAAAGAACCTCTATTATTTGTATAGTAGAGTTTTTATGTTATTTGTATGGATCTTGGTTATGGTATGGTTCACAGACTTTGTGGAGAAGTGAGGAGAGGTGGTTCCCTTTATATGTCATGGGAGTGGCACCCAATTAGATACACATAACTTTAAAATAATATAAATCCATTTTGATTGAAAATTGGAACAATAAATTTCAATGATAATGTGAGTAGAGTTTTAAATACACTCATTAAATAAAATAATGATTATTTTTCTGTGATATTATAATTCTTATCCCCTAGTTTATCTCATTGTAACATTTACCATGATTACATAAATTTTATCTTGGTAACTATTCAATATGTCTAAAAATACAATTGAAATTATAAATAAATTTAAACATGATAATTCCCAATACATAATTCATTTTATTAGAGTTATATTCAAAAGTTGGAAGAAATTAATTCTAATATCTATTCAGAAAACGCATGGAAACCATTTTAAGAACAATTGTAGTTTTAAGTATAAAAAATAATTTATTCTCATTCCTTTCCTAATAACAACCATTATATGAATGTTAATTTGTTTGATTGAATATATTATCTACACATTTTATTAAAATCATTTATAAATAGTGATTAATTAAATTTATTAATATAAAATACATTGTACAAAATAAAAAATAATTTTATGAAAATTATCTATTTGTACCTTCAAATGATTTCATCTTCATTTATAACCATTTGATAATCATTGTATGAATGATCATTCATTTTTATAAATTTATAAAAAAAATCCATAAGTTTTATACTCAAAATAATAGAAACTATATTTTCAAGAAAAACATATATAATAATACAATTATTGTAAACAAAACATTTCCATTTAACTAAGAACTATTTAAGTAATTTTATTTATCATTCACTACAAGAAAAGCGCCTCATAGCGGCGGTTTAAACCACTGCCATATGATTCTATGATGGTTTTATAAAACTGCCACCAATTTGGGTGTCAACATCCAACACGTGGTGGTTTATTTAATTTAACAGATATTTTTGGGAAGTGTCATAGTAAACATATTTAGTGGTGGTTTTGGTGGTTTTGGTAGTGGTTTCATGTGAAAAAATGGCGTATTTAGCGGCAGTTTAAACCACCACTAATTTTTTTTTCATTTTTTTACATTAAAACCACTGCTAAACCCCCATAAATGCCACCAAAAAATAATGTTCATTTATTTTTCAGTGGTTTTAACCGTCGTTGGTAAGAGAATATCAAACTATAGCAGTGGATCCTCCACTAAGTTAATAATTATTGGCCGAGCCAGGGAAGCCATATCTTCCGAAGAGGGAGGTGAAGAAATCACCCCTTACCCACAATCAGAACCTACCAAGGGAGAAAGATCTAACTGCAGGGGAGATGTTTACACTGAAGAATGAACCCCATTAAGACCTATTAAAGAACTCAGACCGCTGTATATCTTATTTTGATAGGATTTACGACACTCTGATAGTGAATGAACTAAGATGCGTCATAGGGAGTAAAAATGCAGGGCTATTGGATAAAGAAGATCTTGAGACCAGTCTGGCATACCCTAAACACAAAGCACCGGTTTATTCGGGAGTGGACAAGAAAGATCCATTATAGTGACCCAACCTTTTCTTACATTACTATTACATCATTTTAAAGATAAACAACATAATAATATCACACATAGAGGATCCAAAGGTTTAGTGTCTTTGGAAAACTAGGACCATACATAACAATTACAACATCAAGCATAAACATGTATTTAATTTCTTCTTCTCTAGTTTCTTATTGGTACTTGACCCCTCCTTAGTAAATATAGTCACCTGAGGATATACATCAAAAGGGGTGAGCTGAAATCCTAGTAAGAGGATAGATAAGAACAACATAGCATGGGGTGAGCATAATCATAACATAGGAAAAAATCATGAACATGAGAGGAATCATTAATAAAAGACTTGAAATGTGGCAATGTATAAAAATGAAACATCATGTCTTAGTGGTTAAATAACACACATGCTTGTGAAAAAATCTATCATATTGTTCACACATAATTTCACATTAACTCATGATATTAATCACTTTACCCAATGCATTGAAGTTCTGTATAATTTTGGGCGCACCCGTCACATTGAAACATTCAAATTACACTATATAATTCCAGGCACACCCATCACATCATAACATTATCATTTATCATGCATGACACACTGAACATATATAAAAAATGAAAATAACTAACCCATGGAAAGTAATGGTTTTCATATCATAATAACACATTCATAAACATTGGTTTCTCAAAATTAAGTGGGAATAACATACTTGATACGATAACCATCAACCTTGAGTGAGAAGTAAAAGGTTTGTTTTTGAAAGAAGAATTATTTTGGAAAACATTTATTTGACATAAACTTCAGTAGAAAACATGTATATCCCAGAAAAGGTAATATAATGATGAAAAAATTATTTTTAAGAAGTGACCATACCAAAAATGGAGTGAAATAGGGAGAACCTGAAGAAAGAAAGTTGGGTTCGAGATTTTCCCCTTACCTTGTATCCGAATGCTTTCTTCACTTTAATGTCCTGTATAACCACATTATATTCATTAATTGAAAATTCCAGAACCTTGTGTACATGAATATGGTTCATTATGGTTTCATTAAGTTATTTTATGAAACTTTGGACGAGTTATAGAGTATAAAAACATTGTTCGAGAATGTTCATTTTTATGGTTTTTTGAGCGGTTCACATGTATTCATAAATGAAAGTTCGTGTAGAACATGTATAAACATAAAAAACTGATATTTAATGTTATTAATGATATTACAGAATTTTAAATGATCTTATAATGAATTATATTACATACCATGTGGATGAATCATTAGATAAGAATTAAATGATGATTGTTTGGGTTAATTTGGGCGATTTTTCGACCACAATGAACTTGTTTTGATTAATAATTTAGTAATATGTACATAAGTTAGTTCAAGAAATTTAAATAGGAAATAATACATATAACATATTCTGGTTCAACCATAATTTTTTTTCATGACTAGATCTGAAATTAGAAATGGAAAAAGAAAACATGTCATTCTTGAAGGTGATAGATTAACACCTCACGAACAACATTTTCTTTTATAAAATAAAAGGAAGAGGAGAAGGGGGTTTGATGGTATAATATCCCATTAGTATCATAAAATTATAGTATATGTATGATACCGGAGTTACCATACCATGTGGATGAAGATATGTGGTTATAGAATAAGAAAAGAACTTGAAATTGAAAGTAGATTAAAGGAAAGAGGGAGAGAAATTACCTCTTGAATCCTCCTCTTGAGATCCTCCTTAAGGGACCTAGGCTTGGTATTTTGATGAGACCAGAAGCTCTTGGACTTGGGGGAGGGGCTAGGGAAGATTCTTGGGTAGAGTTTAGAAAAGTCTTGAAGCTTGAGAGGTGTGAGGAAATGAGGGTGTGAAGGGTGGTATTTATAGTGGAGGGGAGAGGGGATTTCTCAATATAAAATTAATTAATTTATTATTTCCCCACAAGAAAAGGAATAACGAGTCTTCCATGAACAAGAATATAAATTTTATCATGTGAAACCGAACCGATTGGGCTTAAATCATCATAACATCATGCATGACTATATAATTAGCTTATTTTGAAAATTATGGTATTTCATTATTCATAAAAAATTCAATTATTTCAGAAAAATTCAAAAAATTCACCGCAACCATTTTTCGATGTGTAGAATCAAAAAATGAAGTCCATTTTTGAAAAATAATTTTCTAAATATTATTATTTTAATATTTAATTAAACTCATAATTTATTAAAAAAACCAGTTTTAAAACATTCATTTACTTATTCTAAAATATAGGTACATCATACTTTCACTTGAATATTATCTTTATACTATCATAGGTAATGTTACTATTCATTAGGGTATATCACTATTCATAAGGGTATGTTACTATTCATAAGGGCAGGTTACTATTCACTAACAAATTATGTTTTTCTTATCGAACTCCAAATAACTTACTGATCACAACCATGTATGTCAAATTTTCGAAACTCAAACCATAGACGTGGAAAAATTATGTTTAATGGTCACATAGTATTTAGTATCATGATATTTCATTATGATTCCTAATGTGATTATACTATAGGGAATAATTATAAGGAGGGATTTCCATTAATAAAACATCGGGTCGTTACATTCTCCCCCCCTTATAAAATTTCACCCTCGAAATTTCATTTTACACAAATAGGTGAGGGTACTTCTCCTTCATCGACTCCTCTAGTTACCAAGTAGCTTCTTCAAACTTATGGTTCCTCCAAAAAACTTTAATAAGGTGGGTTGTCTTGTTGCGTAGAACCTTATCTCTCCTGTCCAAAATCTTCACTGGCTGCTCCTCATAGGAGATATCATCTTCTAACTGTACCACCTATGAGTTCAGTACATGTGAGGGATCGAGTATGTACTTCCTCAGGAGTGATACGTGAAACACATCCTGAACTTAAGCCATATTCGGTGGAAGTGCAAACCAATAGGCCAGGGCTCCTATGCAGTCAAGGATCTCAAAGGGGCCAATGTACCTTGGGCTTAGCTTCCCTTTCTTTCCAAACCGCATTACTCTCTTCCATGATGATATTCAAAAGAAGAATTTATCTCCAATACTAAACTCCAAGTCCCTTTGGTGGTTGTCAACATAGCTCCTTTTCCAACTCTGAGCAGCTTTGATTTGTTTCTGGACGACTTGAACCTTCTCTGTCATCTCTTGTACAAGATCGGGTCCGAGTAGTTTTCTTTCTCCAACTTCATCCCAACAGGTTGGAGTTCTACATCACTTTCCATACAAATCTTCATACAGAGCCATCTGAATACTTGAGTGGAAGCTAATTTTGTATGAGAACTCAACCAATGGAAGTTGCTGATCCCATCCACCTTTGAGTTCTAGAGAGAAAGATCTTAGAATATCTTCAAGCATCTGAATATTCCTTTCAGACTGGCTATCAGTTTGGGGGTGATAGGTCATGCTGAAATTTAATTCAGTACTCAAATCATATTGAAGACTCCTCTAGAATTTATATGTGAACCTTGGATCATGGTTAGATACAATCGAGAGTGGAACTCCATGCAGTCTCACCACTTCCTTCACATATATCTTTGCAAGTTGTTCAAGAGAGAGGTCTTCCTGAATAGTGATAAATGGGAAGTCTTGATGAGTCGGTCAACCACAACCCATATCACATTATTTACCTTTGACGTCTTCAGGAGACTCATGACAAAGTTCATAGTAACATTCTCCCATTTCCACATGGGTATAGGCAATGGCTGCATCAACCCTTTGTACTTTTGTCACTCTGCTTTAACTTGCTGACATACCAAGCACCTTGAGATATATTCTATAATGTCCTTCTTCATGTTATCCCACCAGAAGTGTTCTTGGAGATCACGATACATCTTGGTACTCCCAGGATGGATAGAGAATGTTGAGCTATGTGAATTATCCAATAGATCCTTCTTTATCCTGGCTGATGAAGGCACACAAATCAACGTTCCAAACCGAATCACACCATCACTATCAATATGGAACTCTTGTAGCTTCCCTTCCTTTACTGCATTCACCCTCTTTTGTATCTCTACATCATCCCTTTGTGATTCCTTAATCTTCTCTTAGATGGATGGTTGCACAATCATTTAGTAAAGGTAGGCTGTATCCCCTGCCCTTATGATTTATAAATCCATCCTTTGCATATCCAAGAAGATAGGGTCTTTATCAATCCATAACATGGATAGAGTAGCAAGTTCTTTTCTGGTTAGAGCATCAGATACCTTGTTCGCCTTTCCAATATGATAGTGAATAGAGAAATAGTAATCCTTGATTAGCTCTAACCATCTCCTTTGATGAATGTTGATCCCCTTTTGTGTGAATATATACTTTAGGATCTTGTGTTTAGTGCATATGTCACACTTCTCACCATAAAGGTAGTGCCACCATATTTTCAAGGAAAAAATCACGGCTGCCAGCTCTAGATCATGCATCGGGTAGTTCTGCTCATGGATCTTCAACTTCCGTGAGGCGTAGGATATCACATTTTCATTTTTCATGAGTACGCAACCCAAGCCTTTCTTTGAAGCATCACTGTATATCAAAAAAATTTCTCCACTTTTCGATAGTGTGAGTACATGTGCAGTGATAAGCCTTCTCTTTTTCTCCTTGAAGCTTCCCTCAAATTCTTCCGTCTAGACATACTTTACTCCTTTACTTGTTACCTTAGTTAGCGAGCTTGACAATTGTGAGAAATTTCTCACAAAATGTTAGTAGTAACCAGCTAATCTAAGAAAACTATATATTTTTGTGACACTAGATGGCTTGGTCCATTCCCCAATCACCTTTTTTAAGGGTCCACAGAAATTCCCTCACTTGTGATCACATGTCCCAAGAACATGACTTGCTTCATCTAAAAGTCACACTTTCTGAACTTGGCGTACAACTTCTCCTTTCTCAATGTCACCAACACAAGTCTTAGATGTTCTTCATGTTCGTCCTTTCTCTTGGAGTAGATTAGAATATCATCAATAAAAACTACCAAAATTTTGTCGAGGTAATGTCTAAAGACTCTATTCATCAAATCCATGAATATTACAGGGGCATTAGTAAGTCTAAATGGAATCACCAGAAACTCATAGTTCCCATACCTTGTATGGAAGGTAGTCTTCTGAATATCTTCCTTCTTCACCTTTAGATGATGATATCCAGAACGAAGATCCACCTTTGAGAAGTATTGCACTCCTCTTAATTGATCGAACAAGTATTCAATCCTTGGAAGAGGATACTTGTTCTTTATGGTGATCTTGTTGAGTTCCTGATAATCAATACACAACCGCATTGTTCCATCCTTCTTCTTCACAAAGAGCACTGGCGCACCCTAAGGTGATGCACTAGGGTGTATGAACCCTTTGTCCAGATGCTCTTTCAACTACTTCTTTAACTCCTCCAGTTCGATTAGCTCCGGGTATGATTCTATTGAGAACTCTACCTCACGATCTAGGGAAATTCTGGGTAACTCTTCAGGAAATACATTACCATATTCACTCATGATGGGCATTCCCACAAGGTTGGTACTATCCTTTTACTCAACCATTTAGGTGAGGTATGCTTATTCATAGGGAATCAACATCCCCACCATTGCCGGATTTTTAAAATTAGATTCATGATCTTCCTTGAATTTACAGAGGAGTATGAGATGGTTCGGAATATGAAAATATATTTCCTTTTCCTGACAGTTGATACGTGCTCTAAATAACAAGAGCCAATACATTCCCATTATAGCATCAAATTCCACCAAGGGAAGTATTACGAGATTTTTTGGAAGAATCTTTCCACATACACCAATAGGAGAAGAGTTAAACACTTGGTTTTAAATGATTGCACCACTTGGTGTTTTTATAGATATCTCTACTTAAAAGTTTCAGGGCTTCGATTCTATAGTTCTAGTAAACTTTCAATATATAAAGGAATACCTAGAACAAGAATCAAATAATATTTCTTCCATTCTTGAGTGAATAGGAAGTGTACCTTGTATGAATTCATTATCTTTCTCCATTTCCGCAGTAGTGATGGCATAATCCTTAACTTGTTCCTTTGGATTTGGTGGCTACTGATGCTGATTACCCTCAAGAACTCAAGGTTTAGTGCATTGGCTTGCATAGTGCCCTAGCTCCCTATAGTTGTAGCATTGAACCATGGGTGGTTCTATCCTTTATTCCACCACATTCTCCTTCCTTTTCATGTATTTTCAATACTCTTGAGCATGGTGTACTTATTTCCCACACTTGAAGCACTTCCTCGTCCCTTTGAGGTAGTTCCCATGGTGAAACTTCCCACATTTTTGGCATGTGGGTTGTTGAGTTTTCTTCCCACCTTTGTCATTAGATCCACTGGCCTAAAACTCCATATTTCGTTTCTTATCACCATATCCATGGGAACATTCTCCAAACTCCATCTCCACTTTGAGATAACATCGAACAACTTCTTCATAACTACCAAAGTCTCAAATTGCAAGAGCCTTTCAAAAGTGTGGTTTTAATCCACTAAATAATCTATCAATTTTTCTGTCATTATTGATAACAAAACCCGAAGCGTACCTTACAAGACTTGTGAAATTAACTTCGTAGGTTGTGATAGATTCTCCTTATTTTTTCTTGATCTCTATGAATTATCTCCCCATCTTTGTGTGAAGATTTCTTGGGAAATACTTTTTAAGAAACATTATCTTAAAGTCTCCCCATTCCATCTCTTCAATTTCCTCCCTTGGCTTGGGGTTCTTAATAAAATCCCACCATTGATCGGCTTCTCCATCTAGATGATAAATGTCTAGTGTCACCTTCTCTATCTCAGAACAGTGAAGTACAGAAAATATCTTCTCCATGGAGTTGACCCACTATTCTGTAACTAGTGAATCAGAAGATTCACTAAACGTCGGTGGTCGTTGCCTCATAAAACACTCGATATCCAGTTTCTCCCTCTTTGGTGAAGGAGGACGTTCTAAATTATTATGGTTATTGTTTATAACCTAATATAGTTGGGTAAGAATCGCCATGAAGTATTGAAATCCACCTCCCAAATCATTGGGGATATCGTTTGGGAAATCATTTCATTGTCCCTCGCATGAGTTGTTGGCCTGGTTTCTCCTGGTTCCCACCATTTTATAAAATAGAAAAGGTTAGAACAAAACATAAGTCAAAAATTCATGAATAACTTATTAATTTTTACAATTTATACTAAAAGAATAACATATGGGATTCCCATGTAAAGATTATTGTGTTAATATTTGTACTTAGTCTCATTCTAGAGGTTCTCTCTAAGGTTCACAAATCCTAATTCACAAATTAACTAAACCTTACCTCTAATACCAACTATAGAGACCTAGCCTTTTATTACATTACTATTACATCATTTTAAAGATAAAAAACATAATAGTATCACACATAGAGGATCCAAAGGTTTAGTGTCTTGGGAAAACTAGGACCATACATAACAGTTACAACATCAAGCATAAACATTTATTTAATTCCTTCTTCTCTAGTTTCTTATTGGCACTTGACCCCTCCTTAGTACATGTAGTCACCTGAGGATATACATCAAAAGGGGTGATCTAAAATCTCAGTAAGAGGATAGATAATAACAATATAGCATGGGGTGATCATAATCATAACATAGGAAAAAATCATGAATATGAGAGGAATCATTAATAAAAGACTTGAAATGTGGCAATGCATAAAAATGAAACATCATGTCTTAGTGGTTAACTACCACACATACTTGTGAAAAAAGCTAGAATATTTTTCATGCATCATTTCACATTAACTCATGAGATTCATCACTTTTCCCAATTCATTGGAGCGCTGTATAATTTTGGGCGCACTCGTCATATTGAAACATTCATATTGCTCTATATAATTCCGAGTGCACCCGTCACATCATAACATTATCATTTATCATGCAAGAAATAGTGAACATATATAAAAAATGAACATAACTAAACCATGTAAAGGAATGGGTTTCATCTCATAAGAACACATTCATAAACATTGGGTTCCCAAAATTAATTCGGAATTACATACTTGATACGATAACAATCAACCTTGAGTGAGAAGTAAAAGGTTTGTTTTTGAAAAACATTTATTTGACATAGCTTCAGTAGAAAATATGTATATCCAATAAAAGGTAATATAATGATGAAAAAATGATTTTTAAGGAGTGACCATACCAAAAATGGAGTGAAACAGGGAGAACCTGAAGAAAGAATGTTGGGTTCGAGATTTTCCCCTTACCTTGTATCCGAATGATTTCTTCACTTTAATGTCATGTATAACCACATTAGATTAACTAATTGACAATTACAAAACCTTGTGTACATGAATATGAATCATTATGGTTTCATTAAGTTATTTTATGGGACTTTGTATGAGTTATAGAGTATAAAAACATTGTTCGGGAATTCTCATTTTTATGGTTTTCTTTAGCGGTTCACATGTATTCATAAATGAAAGTTCATGTAGAACATGGATAAACATACAGAACTGATATTTCATGTTATTAATGACATTAAATAAGTTTAAATTATCTTATAATGAATTATATTATATACCATGTGGATGAATCATTAGATAATAATTAAATGATCATTGTTTGGGTTAATTTGGGCGGTTTTTCGACCACAACGAACTTGTTTTGATTAATCATTTAGTAATATGTACATAAGTTAGTTCCGGAACTTAAAATAGGACATAATACATATAAATTATTCTGTTTTAACCATAAAAATTGTTTCATGACCAGATCTAAAAGTAGAAATGGAAAAAGAAAACATGGCATTCTTGAAGGTGATAGATTAACACCTCACGACAACGTTTTCTTTTATAAAATAAATGGAAGAGGAGAAGGGGGTTGTATGGTATAATATCCCATTAGTATCATAAAATTCCAGTATATGTGTGATAATGGAGTTACCATACCATGTGGATGAAGATATGTGGGGAGAGAATAATAGAATTACTTGAAATTGAAAGGAGATTAAAGGAAAGAGGGAGAGAAATTACCTCTTGAATCCTCTTATTGAGATCCTCCTTAAGGGACCTAGGCTTGGTATTTTGATGAGACAAGAAGCTCTTGGACATGGAGGAGGGGATAGCGAAAATTATTAGGTATATTTTAGATAAGGATTGAATCTTGATAGGTGTGAGGAAATGAGGGTGTGAAGGGTGGTATTTATAGTGGAGTGGAGAGGAGATTTCTCAATATAAAATTCATTAATTTATTATTTCCCCACAAGATAAGGAATAGTGAGTCTTCCATGACAAAGAATATTAATTTTATCATGTAAACTCGAAAAAATTGGGCTTACATCATCAGAACATCATGCATGACTCTATAATTAGCTTATTTAGATTATTTTTGTAAATTATGGTATTTCACTATTCATAAAAAATTCAAGTATTTCAGAAAAATCCAAAAAATTCACCCTAACCATTTTTCGACGTGTAGAATCCAAAAATGAAGTCCATTTTACAAAAATAATTTTATAAATATGATTATTTTAATATTTAATTAAACTAATAATTTATTAAAAAAACCAGTTTTAAACATTCATTTACTTATTCTAAAATATAGGTACATCATACTTTCACTTGAATATTATCTTCATAATATAATAGGTAAGGTTACTATTCATTAGGGTATATCAATATTCATAAGGGTATGTTAATATTCATAAGGGTAGGTTACTATTCACCAAAAAATTATGTTTTTCTTATTGGACTCCAAATAACTTACTGATCGCAACCTTGTATGTCAGATTTTCAAAACTCAAACCACAGAAGTGAAAAAATTATGTTTAATGGTAACATAGTATTTAGTATCATGATATTTCATTATGCTTCCTAATGCGATTATACTATGGGGAATAATTATAAGGAAATATTTCCATTAATAAAACATCGGGTCGTTACATTGATCACCACACAAATCCTAGCGATGGTTGTTTCATCCAGACGAAGCAGACACGAATCAACACACAGATAATACCCCAGTGAGTTCCCAATACCTTGTAGGAAACCTTTGTTCATGAAAGGGAGGGGAAGACTAGAGAGTTTCACCCAAACCGCAACCTAATGAAATTCTTTGCCGAAGTGGACGTCCATTGACTACTAGGATAAAGAGAACCTCCATCACCCCACAAAGCTGGGACTTTTGCACCAAGATGTCACAAAATCATCTCAGGAAGCTAGAAAAATGAAAAAAGAATTGTGGTTCAGGACCAAAACCCTAGTGGGAAGATCAAGACCCCATCCATTAATCCAATGTGTGTAGGTTTTATAAATCTTGGGTGTGGGTTAGGAGAGTGTTTCTTCATTATAAACACTTTTGACAATGGGTTCATGTGTGATCTACATATGAAATAAAAGTGATGGTTCATACCTTTGATAAAAATGATGTCTATGGAAGATTGAATTTATCGACTTTATTCTATAGGTAATGATGATTATGATGGTTTCATTTCTGATTCCCTCAATGGGTTTTTATTATTTTAATGATTGAATTATAGTTGACCACCATCTTAAGGTCTTCTTGATGAGGCTCTAATATTAGGATTGATTTCCAATTTCCATCAGTGGAGACTTAAGTATCATCTAATTTGGTTATCACCATGTCCAAAACAAGCACTTTGTACTATGTTATACCTCATATAATAACATTCTGAATTTGGGTATTACTTTGATCAATACTTACCTTGGTGTTGTATGTCCCCTATAATGGGGATGGTAAAATTACATCATTCAATACTCTTCTTAGTAGTGCACACTTCCCTATATTTTAGTGGTGTGCACTATAAAGGAAAAGGGTGTTATCACGATAGCCCAATTTTGGTATGCACATCCACATGAACATTTTTTTATATAAATACGTTTTTGGTGATCTTAGGTACGAATTCCTTAGATGATATAATGATGGATAAAACATCATGATTCTTTTTTATTATTAATTTCATTTAATTATTTTTTATATGGATATTTATTTTTCCAAATTTTTATTGGTTTTATGTTTTTATTACAAACAAGTGATTTATTTTGGAATTTGATTCTGTTGCCACCATTTTGGAAAAATCTAGCTCAGACCATAGTTTTGGATAAGGAAAGAATCATGTGTAATGTAACACCCCCAAATTTTATGAGAAAGATTCTTTTTAATTTTATTGATGTCTTGCGTTGTATGCTACACCAAGATTATCTTGTGCTATACGCAACACCGTATTAGCTTGTAGTATATGCAACACTATTATTGGCTTGTTTTACGCACAATTTCAAGTTATTTTGATAGAATTCAACACTGAATATAGATTTCGTTCAATGAAATAATATTAGATTATGTTATATGAAACACCAAAGAAATATTTCACGTAACACTGACTTGGCTTGCGTTACACGCAAAATCGACCTTCCTCGATGGCTTGCATTGTACGCAATACCGAGTTTCACTAAACAACAATATATTATTATAATATTATTATGAACTAGCCGTTATGAATAGTATTAACCACATTTTTAATTTTATAACATTATAATTAATCTTACATATTTTCTAGAACATGGTATGAGAACAAAATTAATTTTTTGGATAAAAGTAGTTTTCAAAAAAATGCAGTTTTGTCGCCTTTTGATGGCACACCCATTTTAAATATAAATTTTGACAAGTTTATAAGTTAAATTTGAAAAATTAAACTTCTTATTTTGAATCAGGATATAAAACTGTATGTTGGATAAAATTTTTACATTATTATGAAAACCTTCATATTTTGATGAATATTAAAAATACGCTAAATTTTAATTAAAAACAACTTTTTTCATCGAGATAATTTATATAGTTAAATTATAATATTAAATGGTTTTAAATTATAAATAGAATATATTTTTACCATTTAATATAATTTATTTCATTATCATTAATCTTACATTGAATTCATAGGTAAAAACATTTCAATCTTTTTCAATGTTTTAAAATTTAAAACCCGTTTTCTCAACAACGAGATTAATTTTAAATTAATTACTGAAAATTATGTGTTTTAAATTTGGAAAAATAGATTCCATATTTGTAATCATTTTGTACAAATTATTTTAATAGACTACTTTTATTTTTGGTCATTATGAATAGTAACTACGGTAAATTTTATTTACCACAGTTAAAGGTAAATCAGGTAATTAAGGGTAAAAATAATATTATAAAATTATCCTAAAACTTGTCTTAATATAATTGGATGATTATATCTCGTCTTAAAATATACTTGGGTTGAAATTTTATCTATTTTAACCCACTTGGATGAGATTAAGACCTTTAATTTATTTTATTTAAAGGAAAGTGAAATATGTCTCACTCAAACTTTAATAATTAAATTATTTTTAATATAAGGTTAAATAGAATATAAATTCGATTATAAATGATCATTTGAAATCTAAAATGTTTTTCTTTATCATTTTAATTTATTTGTAATTTTTAAGAAATATATAATTACCTTAATAGCTTATACATTAATGATGTAGAAATTATTTATTTAGTGAAAAATCAATAATATAGTTTTTATTAAAATAATAATTCTCATCAAAAGGCCCAAAAAATTGACCAAAACTTATTGGTCGAGTATATATACACCATAATCATACAATTGTAGACTTGTGGACCATTTAAAGCCTTATAAAACAGATTATGACATTTATATTATATTATTTTAAATGATGTCAAAGTTGTCACCTTCATTATTTAATAAACATAACATTTAAAAATTTGGGTGTTTTAGAAGATAAATTCGAATAAAAGTATTATTATGAAATATATTAGATTTATCTTCATCAAAGTATTTTATTTTTAATTTTTATGCCACAAATAAGTATATTAAATAATTATACAAAAATGTTGTAGTAATTATTTTATTAAGAGAAATATCAAATAAATGGTTTTAAAAATATTAAAATAAATATTATATGAACTAATTAATATGATCCATGAATTTTATAGATGCATATGACATGTTATGAATCTATTAAATATTTTGGTTTGACTCTATCATCTGTTTGGATTTTATTTAAATTCAAATAAATGAATTGTGCCAAAATTGAAATTATTGTTATTTTATAAAAATAACATATTATTAAATTATTTAAAAATCACAAAAATATTTAAAAATTAAAAATTGAAATTTATATAGTCTAAAATGTCATAAAGTATCCAATTATGGACAATTAACAACACATAATTAAGTATTTATAACCATTTAAAATTTATAATATTATTACCACAAATAAAATTAAATAGATTAAATAAGGATAAATCAAAATGATAAGGTTTAAAATAAAATCAAAACATGTCTAAAATTTGATTGGTTGACGATATTAAATCACTATATTATCTCATATTATAATTTTATTCACTTTGGAAGTTTTTAAGTGGGGTTTGATTTTATTATAAATTAATATTTTGGAGGTTTCCAAAAGTGCCCCTCAACTCTCTTATAAAAGGGAACCTCCTCCATCTTCTATTCACTCCATTTTGAGCTTTCAAACTCAGAAAAAACCTACCCATTTACCTTATCAACTTATATATAAACATACTATAGGTCCTGATATTCTTCAAAGACCAACTTTAGTGCCCTAAGAGGAGGTTTAGAAGAGGTGCGTCGAAGAAGAGGTAATATCCTTTATCGATTCTTTCAAACTTTTTTCTTCTTCTACTTCATCTATATGATTTGTTTCATTATTAAGTAATAAATCCAGTATAAATTGTATACTGATATGTTATTATGAATATGAAACAACCATATTTCACCTTCTATCCATCCTACGAAAAACAAAATCACCGCACGTGCGTACGTACGGCTTACCGTCTCCACGCCGTGGTGTAATCTGTTTTTCCACCATCACCTTACTTGGATGGGTATAATGGTGGAAATAATAACTATATAAGATTATTATAACATGATACTAATTATGAGATATTATATCATCCACTCCAATTCCATTCAATAATTATGAGAATGATATCATTGCTCGTGCGTACGTACGGATTACCGTCTCCACGACGCGATGAGATTCATTCTCCATGTTAACCATTCAAGAATGATTATAAAGTATATATAATGAATAATAATGAGATATATGACATAATAATGATACTTTATTTATGTATATATACATATATTTTATCTACTTACATCCATTCAAGTCAATAAGGAAAGGAAAACAACGTTCATGCGTACGTACGACCTATCGTCTCCATGAACGGTGTATTTAATTTCATTTATTTATCTATTATATATATACACACAATGAATATATATATGATATATAAATCATGTTTTACATTCTGGAATTAATAAAATCATTATATAAGTAATAATATCAAGAACAACAAGTCCAAACACATACGATAAATGAAACGATTATTACCCAAAACGTTGCTTCAACATGGAATTGAAAAATGAACAGGTAATATAACGTTGTAAGTGAATCATATATGATATCATAAAAATTACTATGATTCTTGAATAAGTCAAAGAAATTATTTAATTCATTATACAGGAGGTTCAGACACATAAGGAAGAAATCAGACCTAAGGTAAGAGATTATTTCGTCTCACTTTTATTTCTGTGAGACATATGCCTTAATCACCATCTATTTCTTTTGTATGGTGTTTATGATTCCCATGAATGTTTTATGATTTTTATTATGAAGGATATGATATTTAAATATGAATGCAATTTTCTTTATTTTATGAAACGTATGATTCCACCGATCATAAATGGTAAGGGATAATTTTTCAATATCATTTTTATCCAAGATTGCTTATATGTAAGTATTTATTGGGGTTATATTTATCATCCATGTCCATGTTTTATAAAAATGTTTTTATAAAGTATTTACTATTCTTCCATGTATGTTTAAATTCATGTTTACCTCTTTTTGTCTTTTACTATATGGTATGGAAGGAATCTTTCTTTTGTTTACAAAACGAGGTACTTTTGGACTTTTTTGGTAAAAGTAGGAGGAGAATGTTTTTTTAACTTATACAGCATGACTGGATTTTTTTATCATTTCATAGAGTATTATTTCCATGAATATTCCTTTACAAGTTTTCAAGTTTAATTTAAATTAACTTATTTTATTTTAAAATTTCATGACATATTGAGAAAAGAAAATGTTTTTGAAGAAGACATGATATTTTCCTCAAGAACTAAGTTCAAGTGTTTTATCAAAATTATTTTCCATATAATATGATATAGGTTTATGTTTCTATCCCTATTATTACTTTTATTTGATTATGTTATGATGTAATTATTCTTATGAAGTCCTTTTATCTTATATGGATTATGTTATGATGGCATGATGTTTAAGAATCCCATTTTATTACATGGGTTATCCTATTATGTATGATTTATGATTTTGTGGCACAAATAAGAATGGTTTTATTATGATATGGGTGGGACCTATATATCCCTCCAATGCATTTGGTAATGATTTATATCTCATGAGATAGACATGACTGGAATGAAAAGTAAATCTGGTTCAGTAATATAGGGATGGAATGGAAAGTAAACACATTTCAGTAATGGACTTTGTCCACTATGATGGTCTTGGAAGTAATACCTTGGCTACTAGGGAAATCATATCATGTGCTTAATGGTTTTACACAATTACATGTTTTATTACCATGCTATTTTATCATGATTAATGTTCCTTTGTGATCTATGCCTTACATACTTCCGTGATTTATTTCACAACTCAAGATTTTGATGTTTAAACTTAATGTTCTTGTTTTTAAGTTCAAATGTATATGTTTTTTTTTATTTTCTCCATGATTACCCTTAATGAGAATTTGAGCTCATCCTTTATATTTTTTCTTTTCCCCAGGATTTAAAGAAAGGTTTTAGGTAAGAAAACAAAAGGGGAAGATATTTATGGGAGATTTTGAAGATCTTTCACCATGATTAGAATATTATGTTATGAGTTTCCAAAGATACTAAACAAATACAGTATTTGGGAATTTGTTTTTGTTATGTATTAAGTATTCTGAAAAATTAATTTAATGTCCATGTACGTTAAGCTTGGGTCCGTTATAGTTGATATCAGAGCGAAGGTTTAGTTAACCTTTGTAAACTAAGATGCGAAAACTTTAGTGAGATCCCTAGAGATATATATAAGGTATGCCTAGGGATGTCCATAAGGTTAATTATAAGTATAGGTTACAATCCTAGAATTATGATAATGATCATGAATAACCTAGGATTAAACCTAAAATGTTAGAGTTTGAAAGTAATCCCCCTTGATTATGTTGTTTTCCTAGTATGAGTTTTTCCTCTCATACTATTCTTTTTGGGTTTTAGGAAATGGCTGGAAACATGAGGATTCATGTTAATGGAGAATATGATGGACAATGGAATGATATTATTAATGAAAAACCAAATGAATAGGGATTTGGAAGTCCAAACATCATTATTATACCTAATCAGCAATCTCACAATATGATCAATAATCTCAACTTTGGTAAGTTTCTTGAATCAGCTAATAAGAGAAAGATGGAGTTTCATGATGATCATAGAGGAAAGAAAGTTCAATTTCCCTCATGTAAATCATGTGGGAAGAGTCATCAAGGAGAATGTTTCAAATGAACTGGAAGATGTTTTGGGTGTGGAAAAGAAGGACACAAAGCCAATAATTTCAAAGGAAAAGGTTCATTTAACAAAATGGACAAGGATAATAGTATTGCTAAGACATCAACAATGATTAAATGTTTTAAATGTGGAATTTATGGGCATTATAAAAATCAATTCCCTAAGGGAAAATATCATAAGGAGAATCAGAATGGTCTTATGGGTAGTATTTATGTTGCTGATGATGAAGAGACTACAAATGATATATGAGATGAAAGAAGTGTTGAGGAATAAAATGATGAAGCTCAGTCAATGGTTTAAGAAGGTAGTGGAATGATTGTATGTTTATCAAGAGTAATGTTGTATAGGTAATTTAATGGTACTATGGAATAAAGAAACATCTAAGTATTATTACACTATTGTTTTTCCTCAAATATTTGAAAGTATATGTTAAATGGTACCGGTAACCATGAAAGGTTATTCAGATATTTTTGGAAAGTAGATGATATGCATATAATGAAGGGATAAGGAGATAATGAGATGTTTGATAGTATTAATGATCTCATGATTGGTATAAGGACAAAGTGATATCATGGTTTGAGTATATAGATTTTTTTGGATTTTAGTATGTGGAAAGACTTAACTTTTGACAGCATTCATGTTTTCACTAAGGTTCTATGGTAACTCATGTTTCAAGAGAATACATGATTAAGGTATTCACATGTTTGGAATGTGACCAAAAAGATATATCTTATGATATACGGGGGGTAAATGATGGTATTCACATGATTGATAGATGACCTTTCTAGTAATCGTTTTCTTTATACTATGAGATTGGACAGAAGTATTTTCGATAAGCCTAAAGGTTGGAATGGATTAAGTTGGACATCAAATAGTACTGTTTAAGGCTAATTTTTTTTATATAATGTTATAATAGTATAGTTTTAGAAAAAGGACAACCTGCATGACGGGAGAAAACCAGTAACTTTGGACAAGGTTGTGGGAATCGAACCCACAACCGAAGTGCGACAGACCTTTATCGCCTACCACTGGCCTACAAGAAGTCCTTGGTTAGTAGAAATTAGTTTTATTTTGTTAAGCGGTATTATAGATGAAGTATAAGTCCATTTTTGGAATCATATATGGTTAATATCACCATAGATGGACTTATGTATATTTAATAATTTGTGCTAACCTTTTTTTGATAAAGACAGATGGAATGACCTATCATTCTATTGCATGATCTACTAACACTTTAAGAATGAAAAATTCAGCTTCATTTTTTTAAATAAGAGATGAAGTGTAAATTGTTCATGGAATGACCAACGATGATATTACATTAAAATCAAGTAAGTATTTCTCCTTATGAAAAAATTCGTCAACTTTAGGGAAATGATCTTGAAAACCAAAAACATTTTCCTAGTACCCTCATATCCAATGAATCAGATGGTACCTTAGATCATCACAAATTTATGACTTTGTGATTGTTGGTTTTTTCATAGCCATGTTCTCTACCACTCTCCATTAGAACTTGATGGTTAGATTTCTCTTCCATATCCATGTTTTCACCTATGTTCTCCTATGTTGAAACCCAGTTATGAGTTAATTTGGGTAACCATTATATTTCTTACTTTACTTTTTAAAATTAAGTTTTAGTATTCCTTTTTACGATGTGGGTTTCTATGAAAGAAACTTTCATGTATTAAACCATTTAGAACCCCGATGATTTTTGAGGGCGAAATTAATTTTAAGGAGGGTATAATGTAACACCCCGAAATTTTATGAGAGAGGTCATATTAATTTTATTGATGTCTTGTGTTGTATGCTACATCAATATTATCTTGCACTATACCCAACACTGTATTAGCTTGTAGTATATGCAACACTATTATTGGTTTGTTTTACGCACAATTTCAAGTTCTTTTGATATAATTCAACAATGAATATAGATTTTGTTCAATGAAATAAGATTATATTATGTTATATGCAACATCAAAGGAATATTTCATGCAAAACTGACTTGGCTTGCATTACACAGAAAAGTGACATTCCACAATGGCTTGCGTTGTACGCAATACCGAGTTTCACTAAACAACAATATATTATTATAATATTATTATGAACTATACATTATGAATATTATTAACCGCATTTTGAATTTTATAACATTATCATTCATATTACATATTTTCTAGAACATGGTATGAGAATAAAATTAATTTTTCAAATAAAAGAAGTATTTTTCAAAAAATGCAGTTTTGTCGCCTTTTGATGGCGCACCCATTTTAAATCTAAATTTTGAAAATTTTATAAGTTAAATTTTACAAATTAAACTTCTTATTTTTTATAAGTATATAAAAAATTTATGTTGGATAAATTTTTTACATTATTTTGAAAACCTTCATATTTTGATGAATAGTAAAAATATGCTAAATTTTAATTGAAAACAACTTTTTTCATCGAGATAATTTATATAGTTAAATTATAATATTAAATGGTTTTAAAGTATAAATAAAATATATTTTTACCATTTAATATAATTTATGTCATTAGCATTAACTTTACATTGAATTCATAGGTAAAAACATTTCAATCTTTTTCAATGTTTTAAATTTTAAAACCCGTTTTCTCAACAAATAGATTAATTTTTAAATTAATTATTGAAACTTCTATGTTTTTAATTTGGAAAAATGGATTCCATATTTGGAATCAGTAGTTACAAATTATGTTAATAGGCTACTTTTATTTTTGGCCATTATGAATAGTAACTACGGTAAATTTTATTTACCATAGTTAAAGGTAAATCAGGTAATTAAGGGTAAAAATAATATTATAAAATTACCCTAACAATTGTATTAATATAATTGGATGATTATATTTTATCCTAAAATATACTTTGGTTGAAATGTTATCTATTGGAACCCACTTGGATGAGATTAAGACGTTTAATTTATTTTATTTAAAGGAAAGTGTAATATGTCTCACTCAAACTTTAATAATTAAATTATTTTTAATATAAGATTAAAAGGAATATAAATTAGATTATAAATAATAATTTGAAAGATAAAATGTTTTTATTTATCATGGTAATTTATTTGTAATTTTTAATAAATATATAATTACCTTAATAGCTTATACATTAATGATGCTGAAATTATTTATTTAGTGAAAAATCAATAATATAGTTTTTATTATAATAATAATGCCCATAAAAAGGACCAAAAACTTGACCAAAACTTATTGGTAGAGTATATATACACCATAATAATCTAAGTGTTGACTTTTGGACCATTTTGAGACTTATAAAATAGATTATGACATTTATATTATTTTATTTTAAATGATGTCAAAGTTGTCACTTTCATTATTTAATAAACATAACATTTTAAAAGTTGGGTGTTTTAGAATATAAATTAGACTAAAAGTATTTTTATGAAATATATTTTATTTATATTCATCATAGTATTTTATTTTTAATTTTTATTCCACAAATAATTATATTAAATAATTATACAAAAATGTTGTACTAATTATTTTATTAAGAAAATATCAAATAAATGGTTTTAAAAATATTAAAATAAATATTATATGAACTAATTAATGTTCTAAACGAATTTTCTAGAATCATATGACATGTTAGGAATATATTAAATTTTTTTTGACTCTATCATCTGTATGGATTTTATTTAAATTCAAATAAATTAATAGTGTCAAAATTGACACTATTGATATTTTATAAAAATAAAATATTATTAATTTTTTTAAAAATAGAAAAAATATTTAAAAATTAAAAATTGAAATTTATATGGTCTTAAATTTCATAAATTATCCAATTATGGATAATTCACAACACATAAGTAAGTATTTATAACCATTTAAAATTTAGAATATTATTACCACAAATAAAATTAAATAGATTAAATAAGGATAAATCAAAATGATAAGGTTTAAAATAAAATCAAAAAATGTCTAAAATTTGATTTTTTGTTAATATTACAACACTATCTTATCTAATATTCTAATTTGAGTCACCTTGGAAGTTTTTAAGTGGGGTTTGAGTTCATTATAAATTAATATTTTGGAGGTTTCCAAAAGTGCCCCTCAACTCTCTTATAAAAGGGCACCTCCTACCTCTTCTATTCACTCAATTTTTAGCTTTAAAAATCATCAAAAACCTTCCCATTTACCTTATAAACTTATATAGAAACATACTAGTGGTCCTTGTCTTCTTCAAAGACCAAATTTAGTGCCCTAAGAGGAGGTTTAGAAGAGGCGCGTCGAAGAAGAGGTAATATCCTTTATCGATTCTTTCAAACTTTTTTCTTCTTCTACTTCCTCAATATTATTTGTTTCATTATTAAGTAACAAATCAATTATAAATTGTATACTTATATGTTATTATGAATATTAAACAACCATATTTCACCTTCTATCCATCCTACGAAAAACAAAATCACCGCGCGTGTGTACGTACGGCTTACCGTCTCCACGCTGTGGTGTAATCTATTTTTCCACCACCACCTTACCTGGATGAGTATAATGGTGGAAAAAATAACTATATAAGATTATTATAACATGATACTAATTATGATATATTATATCATCCACTCAAATTCCATTCAATAATTATGGGAATGATATCATCGCTCATGTGTACGTACATATTACCGTCTCCACGATGCGATGAGATTCATTCTCCATGTTAACCATTCAAGAATGATTATAAAGTATATATAATGAATAATAATGAGATATATGACATAATAATGCTACTGGATTTATGTATATATATATATATATATATTTCATCTACTTACTTCCATTCAAGTCAATAAGGAAAGGAAAACAACGTTCATGCGTACGTACGACCTACCGTCTCCATGAACGGTTTATTTCATTTCATTTATCTATCTATTATATATATATATATATATAATGAATATATATATGATATATAAATCATGTTTTAAATTCTGTAAGTAAGTAAATCACGATATAATTAATAATATGAAGAACAACAAGTCCAAACACGTTCGATAAATGAAACGATTATTACCCAAAATGTTGCTTCAACATGGAATTAACAAATGAACGTGTAATATAAAGTTGTAAGTGAATCATATATGATATCATAAAAATGACTATGATTATTTAATAAGTAAATGACATTATTTAAATCATTATACATGAGGCTCATACACATAAGGAATAAATCAGACCCAAGGTAAGGGATTATTTCATCTCACTTTTATTTATGTGAGACATATGCCTTAATCACCATCTATTTTTTTGTATGGTGTTTATGCTTCCCATGAATTTTTTATGATTTTTATTATGAAGGATATTATATTTACATATTCATGTAATTTTCTTTATTTTATGACATGTATGATTCCACCGATCATAAATGGTAAGGGATAATTTTGCAATCTTATTTTTATCTGAGATTGCTTATATGTAAGTATTTACTGGGGTTATATTTATCATCCATGTCCATGTTTTATAAAAATGTTTTCATAATGTATTTAATATTATTAGATGTATGTTTAAAGTCATTTTTACCTCCTTTTGGCTTTTACTATGTGGTATGGAAGAAATCTTTCTTTTGTTTACAAAATGAGGTACTTTTGGACTTTTTTGGTAAAAGTACAAGGATAATGTTTTTTTTAACTTATACGACATGAATGGATTTTTTTATCATTTCATAGAGAATTATTTACATGATTATTCCTTTAAAAGTTTTCAAGTTTAATTTAAATTAACTTCTTTTATTTTAAAATTTCACGACATATTGAGAAAATAAAATGTTTTTGAAGAAGAAATGATATTTTTCTCAAGAACTAAGTTCAAGTATTTTATAAAAATTATTTTCTATCTAATATGATATAGGTTTATGTTTCTATCCCTATTATTACTTTGATTTGATTATGTTATGATGGAATTATTCTTATGAAGTCCTTTTATCTTATATGGATTATGTTATGATGGCATGATGTTTAAGAATCCCATTTTATTACACGGGTTATCCTATGATGTATGATTTATGATTTTGTGGCACAAATAAGAATAGTTTCATTATGAGATGGGTGGGACCTATATATCCATCCAATGCATTGGGTAATTATTTATATCTCATGAGATAGACATGGCTGAAATGACAAGTAAATCTGGTTCAGTAATGCAGGGCTGGAATGACAAGTAAACCCGGTTCAGTAATGGACTTTGTCCACTATGTTGGTCTTGGCAGAAATGCCTTGGATACTATGGAAATCATATCATGTGATTAATGGTTTTCCACAATTACATGTTTTATTCGCATGACATTTTATCATGATGAATGTTCCTTTGTGATCTATTCTTTATATACTACCATGATTTATTTCACAACTCAAAATTTTGATGTTTAAACTTTATGTTCATGTTTTTAAGTTCAAATGTATATGTTTTTTTATTTTCTCCATACTTACCCTTACTGAGTATTTTAGCTCACCCTTTTTATGTTTTCTTTTTACCAATATTTAAATAAAGGTTTTAGGTAAGAAAAAAGGGGAAGATCTTTATGGGAGATATTGAAGATCTTTCACCATGATTAGAAGATTATGTTCTGAGTTTCCAAAGACACTAAACTAATACGATCTTTGGGTGTTTGTTTTTGTTACGTATTAAGTATTCCACAAAAGTAATGTAATGTCCATGTACTTAAAGATTGGGTCCGTTATATGTAAGGTTTACATGACTCATACATAAGTGTCTGACTGAAATGTGGAAATTTAGTAAAGTCCCTACATGAACTCGATACATAAGATTTTATTTGCAGGATCAGAAACATATGTAATATATTTTTATTATTGATTTTGGAAAATTTTGGTGTGTGTTACCTATATATGGATGAATGATACATGAGGGTAAATCACACTATGAATAAGGATACCATATTAAAGTGATCATGAAGTAGTGTATACATAAGAGTACCCAAGGGAGGATATTGTTGATATATAAAGGTCACCATAGTCCATGGGGAAAATGTATACATGTTCTGTACTTTGAAAATTTGGGTTTTTTCTGGACTTCGTACCCTGATCTGGTTCTTTGTGTCATGATGTTTGTATGCATGGGGTGGTTTCATGCTTGCATACAAAAACCTTTACACCATGGTGGAGTATACTGAATTCTGAAAATTAAGAAGAGGTGGAGATAATGTGAAGCGTAATATCCATGGGTTTACTGTCATTTTTTATAAAGGTTTCTCTTTCTATGGAAAATTTTCTTATGTCCTGAAGGATGTTTTGGTGGCGTGGCTGAGAAGATGTAACTTTTTTGATAGATATAGAGTTGGATATTGCGGCCATGTGACTAGTGTTTCATCATGATCATGTGATATTAGTGAAGAAGTAATGTTTTATTCTATTGTAAGTTATACATAACACTATATTTTTTGTATATGTGGTAGAGATAACTGTCTAATATCTCATATTATATTGGTATTTTTAATGATATGCTTTGGGAAGATAAAGGATTTTTCCACTCACTTTTTGATGAATATATAATTGACATTTGATTTTGATATTGTGAAAGATACATATAGAGGGAGATATGGAGATTAAAGTGGAGTTTTTGTACATAAATATTGGAAGACATTGTATGGTTGATTGATATAGAAATTGATCTTGTAATCAGAGGATCTTCAATTTTCATCTATAATTAGAGTTTATCTGCTATTAGTTTTGGTCAGTTTAGGGTTTTTGATTCCAATTTTTTTAAACTATAATGAGGGGGTATTTAATTTCATCATATAATTTATAATGAAGTGGGGTTGTATATTTTGAGTGTTTCAATTGTTAATTATAGTTTTTATTGGGTTTTTTCATTCATCCTTCATTTCATATCTTTAATTCATTATTTAATCTTGACCATTGTCCCTTTAATTTAATAATTTCCATTTAATTCATTAACTAGTGCATATATTTATTTATATCCATTGAGAGAGTTATGTTCTATTTTTAAATATGGTTTTAGATCACTTGATTTATAAACAAACAGAATATCTAACTTTAAGAAAAGGGGAATTTAGTTATTAGAGGGTGATGAAAAAGACCAAGGCTTAACTTAGATTCAATCCTAAAAACAACATTACTATCCATATTATTATTTATACTATGATATTTCAGTAACCCATAATTGTGAAATTCTACTACATCATTCTTTTAGGGTTTTTTTTCAAATTATAACTAGTTTTTCATTCATCTAATATTATTCATCCTAACTATTGAGTTATAGTTTTCTAGACTATGACACCTTATCACTGTGGGTTTAAACACGGTACATACATGTCCTATACCACCATATAGTTTTTTAGTTATTTGGTATCATGAATAAAAATTTCAAAAACTAATTCATTTTGATATTTAAAAACACCTCACAAGGCATCAATTTTTTTGGAATCATTTCCAGTTAATTGGGATTAGTAAAACACTATGATTAGATAGATTCAGATAAATAATTTTCTCATCTCATTATATTTTTTATTTTAGTTCAGTCTTTTATTTTGTTCTTTTTTATACACTTGGGTGTTTTTGGTTATTTTTGTTGATTAAAAGACATCATGAGTGTCCATATACACATTATGATATAGCCCGAATGGCCCTAAGGCCTTTATTTTTATTGATTTTTGATAACCCCCCTTTCAAGGGATGAGGGGGAACCCTTACAAGGCCCGTAGGCTCAGAGATTACATGGCCTGTAGGCTTAAGAGATTACATAACCCGAAGGTCTTAGGAAATTCAACCAGACTATCTACAAGGAACTACCCTTATAAGAATAATTCCTATATAATTCCTCTATAACAAGGAAGAATAATTCAAATAAGGATTGTAAATATTTTAGAGAATGAAAAATGAACCTTATGAATCAAATTAGGAACAAAAAGGGGTAGAAAAAAATAGGGTATATCTTTAGGAGAAATCTAAGTGTGATTTTAATTATGAGGTTCGATCTTAGGTTACTTCTAATGAAAAATTTGAATATGAGACAAATCAATGGGATATCACCCTCAAAATTGTTATGTTGGGAGAGAAAGAAGAATAAGGAAACTTAATAGAAGAATAAAATAGATAATATTCTTTGATGGTTATAGAAAAAATAAGAACATCGATGATTATGAGGATGGGAATCAATAAGATGTTGTAAAGTAGTATTATCAGGTTTGGAAATACCCTGAGATATTTCTTCAAGATTTAGGATTTTAAAATACTTCGTGCTTTACATAAAAACATTTCTTGATATATTCATCAAATAGTAAGACACGTATCACATTGGAGGAGTGTAAATTTCAGTAATGGAAAAATATTGATCAAGTAACTTCCTTTCATACACCTATTTTGTGATTCAAAGAGGTAGTTCCTAGATTAAATACATTAATAAAAGTTAGTATGGGAGGCAACCTAGTATTTTTTATGAATTAATCTTTATGAATTTATGAATTTTTTAAGGAATATTTTTTATGATGTAGACATTATTACCATTATATTTTTTATCTTAAATGGCATGGATATTATACTTTCACTTGGTTAATTGATTTTATAAATCCATGATGATGAATTCGGGAAGAAGATGATAACACGAGAAGAAAGTGAAGGGGGGAGAGCCTCATTAAATAGTTGAGTACTACTTTAAATTCATTATATCTTTTTCTTTCCCCATATTTTTTCATTTTATTTTTGATATTAAAGGAACTTTTATGACATGCTTATATTTCTTGTATATTTTGATCAATGGTACAATAGTTTCTTAGAAAGGCTATCATTTTGTGTTTTAAATTTAATTTTTTTATAATATTGACTCATGTGGATGTGGGATGAATGAGAAAATATAAGCATGATAGTATTGATTTTATGGATCGTGATTTTGGAATTTTTTTTGATTTATATTATGTATTCTATTTTTTAAGTTTATGTTTATTATTTTTTTTTATTATTAATGTCATTAGTGATTGTACAATATTTTATTTTTTCCTTTCTTGAGAGGGTTCTAAACTATTTTTTCATATTCTTTATTATACCCAATTTACATAGAGATAATTGGGGAATATAAACTACTAGAAATTGAATTGACAACTTGTCGAATATATGAAATAACAAGGTCATGTTAAGATGATTAAAGATTTTTTTATTTTATCCCTTTATACCTTTGATACCTACCTTTACATTTGATCTTTCTTTTAATCACATTAAATCTATGACTGATAATGGTAATGAATCTACATTGTAATCCTATTTAACCTTCCTACCTCACTCTTGGTATTTTTTTCATGATTTATAATGCAATAAGTATGGAGGAAGAGGTTGAACCATTATGTGAAGTGGATGATGTATATTGAAAAAGTGGATATGTAAGATATTATCATTAGGTTTAGAATAATGGTTTATAATTTCACTTTAATTATACATTATTGTCTACCCTCTAAGTAAAAAAATATTTAAATAAACATTATTGGAAAAAATAGCATGAAAAAAATGATTTGGAAGAATAAAATATTATTCAAAAGAGGGTGAATAATTCATTTTTATTATTTTAATGATCTGTAAGATATGTGGAAAGGAAGTGCGGTTTTGGGTGATATAATTTAAGGAGGAGGATTTTTTGTTGAGATTTTTATTATTGATCATGCATTTTACTTTAGAGTTTAACCTCCATTTTGAGCCTTCTGATTTTTCACATCAATTACCTACCAAACCATAGTTTAAGATCCATTTGATACTTTAATAAATTCCATCATGATTAAAATTTATATCTTTTATTACATTGTGTATATTGATGTTATTTTCAAGACTATAGTTAGAATACATGTACTCAAGGATTGAGAATGACTCTGGTCAAGTGTGCCTTGATTGATGAGAGAAACGTTTTTGAAATAGTAGACCATAAGTATCATGAATAGTAATAATAAGTTTAAATATGTGAATGGATGTAAAGAAAACTATATTTATATAAATTTGGAAATTAAAATTCATGTTTGAAAAGTTTCATTAAAAATGAGGAGTTGAAGATATATTTTTTGTGTGATACATGAATTTTTATTCCTTATTACTAATTGTTTGATTCTATTGACTATGGTGTTTAAACCTTGGTAGAATTGGTTTCCTGTGTGATGATCTGGAGATTATACACTTGGGGAAAATCAAGTGTTTAATTGTGGGTTATTTGATTGCTATAATTCCATAAATCATTTAAATTGTTAATCTCAATATTTTTAAATGGATATTTATTTTGACCAATTTTTATTGTTCTTATATTGGTATGGAAGAGAAGTTATTTATTTTGTAATTTAAAGATAATGTGAGTATTTTGCAATAATTTAGATAGGAATATAATTTTGGAAAGGGATTGAATCATATGTAAGGGTTACATGACTCATACATAATTTTATTAACAAAATGTGAAGATTCAAAAATAGTCTATATAGGGACTCGATAAGTATGATTTTTTTCAAGAACTTAGAGAAATACATCAAATATTTTTCATACTAGATTTTGGAAAATTATGGAGTACATTCCTTTTATACAACTAGGTGATATGTGAGAGTAAATCACATCTTACCCAATTATTCATCTTCATGGTGAACATAAATTATTTCATATATATGAATTTTTACAGATAGATGTTTTTGATATGTAAAGGAAACCTTGGTCAAATAAGGTAATGCATAATTGTATTCTCCTTTTTGAGATTCGGGGTTTGGA
This sequence comes from Viscum album, assembly GCA_963277665.1. Lineage (NCBI taxonomy): Eukaryota > Viridiplantae > Streptophyta > Magnoliopsida > Santalales > Viscaceae > Viscum > Viscum album. The sequence continues at coordinate 1,948,200,334 of OY728119.1, forward strand.
TGATGTTCATGATATGAAATATATATTTTCACATTGAATTCAATGTGTATGGGGATGTTTTTTTCTTTCATGCACACACTTTATGTCATAGTGGAGTAGCTCAAACTGTTATGAAGAAGAATGGGTGGGTAAAGTGTGATGTTTAAGGAACAAAGGGTTCATGTTACACAATTTCTAAGGTTTTGTTTTCTTAAATAAGTTTCTTGCACCATTAAGGATTTTATTGTGGCATAGTTTAGAAAACATAGCTTTCATGATTTATATGGAGGTTGATTTTTCAATGTGGTGACTGATTTTATGCTATAGTTATGTGAAGTCAATGAAGAAGGAATGTTTTTTCCCATGAGTTAAGAGTCACACCATGGTTTTTTATCCACAACAAACATATAAGTATTATATCACCTATTATTGTGGTATTTTTTGAATATATGTTTTGGGGAGATATAGGAGTTGTTCGGCTCATTTTATGATTCCTATCTAAGTGGAGATTGAGTTAGAAATTGATAAGGATTTATATATAGATATTAATGTATATTTTGTGTCTCTAAATATATGAGGTTAATTAATTGATTATTAATTAGGAAATAAATCTTAAAATTATAAGATCTGTAGTTTTCATGTTCAATTAGAGTTTATATGCTATTATGTCTAGTCGGTTTAAGGTTTTTTTCTCCCTATCATAACTAGAATGTGGGGGTAGTTCTTTAGGATACGAAATTTATAATGAAGTGGGATAGATTATTTAGAGTATTTCAATTTTTAATGGTTATTTTTATTGGTTCATTCCATTTATCCTTACTTTTATATCCCCTCTCATTATTTTATCATGACCATTATCTCTCTAACTATGGAATTTCCTTTAATGCATTAACTAGTGCTTATATTTCTTCCTTAAATTTTAGTAAGATATATTCTATGATTTAATATGGTTTTGGGTCACTAAATTTCTAAATAAATCAAATTACTTGACCATAAAAATAAGGGAGTTTAGTAATTAGGGAGTTATGATCAAGGCTAAGCCTTCACATAGATTCTATTAAAACTATGAATTTACTATCCATTATATTTTTTATGCTTTAATAATTCATGAACTTGGAATTTTAAAACTCTAGTGGATCCATAATTTATAGTTTCCTTTAAAATTACAAGTAGGTTCCCTTCCATCTTAGACAATTCATCTTGACTAATGAGTTATTCTTTTATAGGAATAGATACATTGTCACTATTGGTTCGACCTTGTCACTTGCATATAATTTACCAACATCGAGTAGTTTTAGTGATTTGGTTCCATGCATATAAATTTATAAATGTGACGCATCATGAGAATTAATGAAACCTCATGATACATCAAATAGAGTCATAGTTCACTTATTAAACTTGATATATCCCTTAGATAATACAGATTAGTGATATTATGACTATATATTATGACTTAATTACTTAACAATGATTCATACTCAAGTATGGGATTTTGTGTTATTTTTAAGTTAGGATTTTTTACTAGGTATTGTGGCGACTTGATCATAATATATATACATATATCATCAATTTAAATGATTATTCATTTTATCTTTCTAATAATACACACCCTAGAACTATAAAATATTAGTGTGTTTAGAGACTAGATACATAATCAACACATTTCATTAAATATATTCAACATCCCACACAAATGTATCCTCACATAATACCCTTCTTAGACATATCCTACTTAATACCTTTCATCATACATGGGAAAATGGAAATATATTAAAGGTTGAGATCAGATTTTCAATAAAGGTAAACATAAGGGATAATAATTGATGTTCGTAAGTGATTATAAGATAAGCATAAAAGGTATGAAAACATGATCATAAATTATGAAAACTTTATGAAAAACTCATAAACCATGAATCATGTGCCATGGCATAAGTCTTTGTCATAACAGATGACATGATTCATAAGAGTGTTGAATAATTAGTAATCAATCATGATCCATGAGATCATATCATAATAATGAGGCATAATTTCATGGAATAAAAGCATTTCATAATAAAATTATAGAAATAAAATTTCAAGTCTAATCACTAAGATATCCATCACATAGAATTATTGGGATAACCACCTGTGTACCTTCTTGGGACTGGGATAACCACCTATATAACCTATTGGGATTGGTCTAACAGCCCATTTACCCTTTTATATCCTGATATATAAAACATTTCTCAATTAATTTGAGGGATATAATGTACCCACATATTAAATAATTATAAACCATACATATACATTCCATAAGATCACAAAAACATTCATCATTTCATTATATTTTAATCAACACATGGGATAGAAAGGAGTTTCATGAAAAAATCCGTAAAACACCATCATAATAATACATATATAGAATGAAAAGGTATGTTATCATAATATAATATCCCTAGTGAAGAACAAAAATCGTTAATAGATGTTGACATATATGAAAAATTATTTTATAAAACCACTTGAAATATTCTTTGAAAACCATAATGAAATATCCTTTTCTATTTATACCATTTAAAAATAAAAATTCCAAAAATAATGGGAATAATATTTTATTTAAAAACCAAGGAAACTTGTAAAGTAATCTTCATTATGAATAGAGGATATTATGATGGTAAAATCATTTCATGCTGTAAACATTAAAAAAAATAATTTCATGATTTTCTTAAGTAAGTAATAAAAGACTAGTTTGGAAAACGATAATAATTTTCCATTAAAAAGTTTTTAATAAAATTAAATATAGTATTAAAATACCTTTATTAATAATTTATAAGTATATAATAATGTAAATAAAATAATTTTCAATAACATGGATATGAAGTAGAAAGATTCCTGATAAAAAGGACAAATCAGGTAAACTTTTCTTAAAAACATTCTTTCTATATTTTTAGCCTTAAAGAGGGGTAAATGGAATGAATAACTAAAAAATATATAAATAAATAGATATTAAAAAATTATTGGTTTTATGAGATAAATAAAATATAATTTTCCACAATGGATATTGAAGCATAAAAAATCCTGATAAAAGGTGAGATTATAACATAAAACCTTACCTTAAGTCCCAACTAGAATCACAGAAGCTCTAAGCTCATGTATGATAAATTAGGATTTATTATAAATATAACCTTTAACCATATTCATAAATATATTTTTACATATGTTTTCTATATAATTTCTAATAACCAATTTTTTAATATTTATTCATTGTAATCTATATTTGGCTTACACTACTCTGTTTTACAAAAATATTTTTTGGAGATTCCGTTATTAAAACATTGTTCATGGTTATTTAATCATAATAATTTAATATTTATCATATTTATTTATTTAATAAACTTATATAAACATTGATATATGGTGATGATATAACATGAGATACATCGCTCGATGGAGGTGGTAGTTCTTATGTACACATGAGCGACATTTTCATTGAACAATGGATGGAAATAAAGGAAGGTAAATAATAATTTTTCAGTCAAGAATAATAATTATGCTATAAATATTATATATATTTATTAAATCCATATTTATAATCATCCATGTGAGTTGGTGATGAAAAATGAAATATATTTCTACATGAAGGAGGGAGGTCTCACGAACGCATGAGCATCGCTTTCATTTTACATTAAATGGTAAAGAGATAGATAATGATTATTCCATAAAAATAATAATATTTCAATATATTTATGATTTTTATTTCATAATATTAGTTTCAATATAATATATTTTGAGGTTGTGGAAGAATAAATAAACTTATAAGAACTTAGTTAATATAATTACCTCTTATTTGGGTATGTTATTTGGATTACACCTTAATCCATCCTAGGTTTGTATTTTGGTAATAAAAGAACCTCTATTATTTGAATAGTAGAGTTTTTATGTTATTTGTATAGATATTGTTTATGGTACGGTTCACAGACTTTGTTGATAAGTGGGGAGAGGTGGTTCCCTTTATATGTCTGGGGAGTGGCACCCAAGTAGATACACATAACTTTAAAATAATATAAATCTATTTTGATTTAAAAATGGAAAAAATAATATCAATTTCAATGATAATGTGAGTAGAGTTATAAATACACTCATTACATTAAATAATGATTATTTTTATGTGATATTATAATTCTTATCCCTTAGTTTATCTCATTGTAACATTTACCATGATTACATAAATTTTATCTTGTTAACCATTAAATATGACTAAAAATACAATTGAAATTATAAATAAATTTAGAAACAATAATTTACAATATAGAATTCATTTTATTAGACTTATATTCAAAAGGTGAAAGAAATTAATTCTAATATTTATTCACAAAATTCATGGAAACCATTTTAAGAACAATTGTAGTTTTAAGCATAAAAAATAATTTATTCTCATTCCTTTCCTAATAACAACCATTAGATGAATGTTAATTTATTTGATTGAATATATTATCTACACATTTGATTAAAATCATTTATAAATAGTGATTAATTAAATTTATTAATATAAAATACATTGTACACAATAAAAAATAATTTTATGAAAATTATCTATTGGTACCTTCAAATGATTTACTATTCATTTATAACCATTTGATAATCATTGTATGAATGATCATTAATTTTTGTACATTTATAAAAAAAATTCCATAAGTTTTATACTCAAAATAATAGAAACTATATTTTCTCGAAAAACATATATAATAATACAATGATTATAAAAAAACATTTCTATTTAACTAAGAACTATTTGAGTAATTTTATTTATCATTCAATATAAGAAAAGTGCCTCATAGAAGTGGTTTAAACCGCTGCCATACGATTCTACAATGGTTTCATAAAACCGCCTCTAAATTGGGTATAAAAATCCAACACATGGAAATTTATTTAATTTAATGATGGTTTTTGGGAAGTGTAGTAAACATATTTTACCACGGTTTCATGTCAAAAAATGGCGTATTTAGCGGTGGTTTAAACCGCCACTATTTTTTTTCTCATTTTTTTACATTAAAACTGTGCTAAACCACTATAACCACCACTAAAAAATAACACACATTTATTTAGTAGCAGGTTTAACCTCCACTGATAAGAGAATATCAAACTATAGCAGCAGTTTAAACCACCATGAAATATAGTCCATTTAGTTAGCGGTGGTTTAAACCACTGATAAATGTAGATTTAAAAGTAAAAAAGGTAGAAGATTCTATTTCCCAATAACCAGTACCCTAAAAAAACCATGTGCAAAGAACATATAACAAAATAATCTAAACCATCTAATAATGTTCAGTAGTTAACAATATAACAATTTTTCATAAAAAAACCATGTACATAGAACATATAACAGAATAATCTAAACCATACCATCTCAACCATCCGACGATGTTTCATAGATCTAAATCTAAGACTTCAAACTGTATAGAACCAGCGGCTCAGTTTTAAGCCTTCAAACTACATAAAAAAACTTATAAGATGTATCCCTGATCCATCCTAATAAGGATGATTTATCCTAGTGATCGGGATAACATTGTAAAAAGAATTGAGTCCCACAACACTATTAATTAGTTTTAGTTTTTACTTTATGTTTGATACTGATGAAGTGCTTAAACATGACTTGGTAAGAGCATCACTAATGTGTCTACGAGAAAATATATACTATAACACTTGTAAGAGGATGGTGTTTTTTCAATTCAGGTTGATAATTAATATAAGCATGTTATCCTATTTTTGGAACCACATTTAGTAGTGGATGAAGCATGTTACATATAAAGTTTTTTATTTCAATAAAATGTTGCCCATGAAATTCCTAAAGTAGAGAGAATGATGAGTATTATGGAAACTGCGTCCTTTCATGTAGAGGGACACAACTGTAATGGACCAATTGGAAAATGTTATAATGAATTCTTGAAGCCGATGAGTTGGTATATTCAATATTTTATATCTCAAACACGATGATGACTTTTAAAACATAGGTTTGAGTTTAAAATAATTTTGGATGATAGATTCATGCTAGTGATAAATAATCAATCCATGAGTTTTACCAGTCGGTAGTGTGTCTATGAATTCATGGCAACACGATGGAAAGGTGGTTGGTTGATTACCCAACCATTGATGAATGATGAGATTTATTGTTGTAATTTTTTGGTTATGCATGAAATAACATGGTATCATTGGGATCTAAGGCTGTGTGATAAATACCTTAATTAAAACATCATCTATTAAGACGATAATCTCTTAAATAAGTAAGTCTAGAGTGGATTGATTGATGCTTCAGTGATCAAATTTTGAAGGGGAGATGAGCCTTCCATATATGCATCATGTTAAATATGACGATAACTTTTTTGGGGTGTAAACCTTTAAAGATATACCATAGAAGTACAATGAGTATTTTAGGGTGCGCTGGTGTGGTTGAACCATTGTTGGACCTAGTCACACATCATCGAGAGACGTGGTATCAAGGGTTGGTTCAAGGAAAGTATAATATGTTTTTATGGAGCGTGTATCAGAAGATCTAAATAGTCCTATCAATGTAATTTTTCAAAAATGTCAGGATGTTTTTATTTGTGGACCAGGAATGGGTAATGTTTAGCAACTTGGTGTACTCCTATTCTAGATTCAGTCATTCCCAATATATTGACACCATCCTAAGTACATTGGGAGAGTGCATATATACCAAGATAAATAATTAAAACCAATGCCTTTTTATTTGGATGGAAGGAATCCATGGGAGGTTTACACAAGGATTGATTTATAGAAAACCTTAAGATATGGATTACAAATGTCAAATATTGGAGGGTAACACTCATGTGAGTTTTGGACCGATCGTTGGATGGTTGTTTTAGTTTGTGAGTTTCTTGGTAACTGGAACTAGGTACTATTGTATTCCATGGTGAATACCAAGTAATGGTTCAAATACATACTTGGGAGAAGCTCGAGTCCAGGCATTAGGCTTGGGATACCATTTGATTATCTAGGTGTGTTGGATTAGAAATGCACTATAATGTTTTTTTTTGAATAGTGACATAAACAAGTAAGATTTGGTAAGAACAAGAGACGTCACCGAAAGTTGATTACAAGCAGTGGTGAGTAGGCTCAAAGTGATATTGGGGTACCTTGGATAAAAGGTGTCAGAATATGGATTTAGAGATATAGAATATTAAATTTGAGTGTTCTTAAAAAATACTCAACCAAAAGCAGTTCAATATGAGTTATTTCTAAAAGTAGTATGTGGTTAGTGATGAACCACTTCAGGCACATGGTGGGTTGAGACAGGTTCATTTTAATGGTTTCTAAGAGCTTTTAAAGGAAAATATAGTGTGAATGGTATGAGCTTGGTCAATTGGATTTCAATAATTTCAAAAAAATTGAGAACCAAGGGAAATATCCTCCTAATTAACATGTTAAATGTGTTGGGAGCACTGTTAGGACATTGAGGTCTTTCATAAATAGGAAATTGTGATAGTGGGAGTACCGCAACTCAGAATTGACCATTAAAAATTAAAATTTATTATGGATATATATATATATTCTAGTTGATAATAGGATTATTACATGAACATATCTCTTATATATAGGCTCACTCAATGTGCTCAAGCACATAGTGGTGTAGCTCCCAATTTGGATCTCCATCATCCTCCAAGTATTATTCTCCCCTATAGTGATGGTGCATGGCCAAAATAGGATCACCTACCATCTACAACACACAACTCAAAGGATATCTTGTGAGAAGTGATCATTACCATGTTTATAATGTGTTCAATGGTTGACCCAACATTTGTGGGTCCCATCCTTGAATGACACAGCTGTGGGGATTGTGTCTCTAACATGAATAAAATAAATCAAATAAACAATATAGTAATTAGTCCAAAATACTAATATACACATCCTAACATAACTCAAATGAAACTATTAAATATATCCATCTTCTATATGGAACATTGATTACTTCATACTCCACCAAATTCATACTTCACCAATTCTAGACTCACTACCTTACTAAATCATTAATCCATATCAAATTCCAATGCCTTTATCAAACATGGAGAATCATGAAAATGTTAGGTCATGAAAATGTTAGGTGACTACTCTATGCCACACATGATACATGATACATGATACATGATACATGATACATAATACATGAACAAACCCTCTGTTTCCATATTTTTCCAATATATCAACAAGACCACTAATCACTACCTAATGACGAACATTGCTTGTTACCCTCTCCACCTCCATCTCTACTTCCTACTACCAAAACCTGTAAGAAAATTATATTGAAAATTAAATAATGTTGTATATTTATATTTAAAATTAAAACCAATAAATGTTTTCAAAATAAATGATTTTGAAGTTGTGTGATTTACCTACTCACCACCCTTCAATGATATAATATCACCAGGGATAGATCCGGTTGTCTTCTAATATAAATCGACCAATGCTTTCTACAAAGAGGATACCTGATCCCCCTCTTCCTGAATTGTATTTTTCATAGAAATATAATATCTATAAGCATATCGACTATAACTAGGAGTAGATGAAGCTTCAATCCCTAATTTCTTACTAAAGACCTCAGATGGTAAGGGTCCCAAACCCATCCTACACACTCAACCAAGATTTTCCTTCCCAAGCACTTTACCAACTGGGTCATCCTGTGAGACTAAGTAGGACTTCGCGGGATTGACATCCCATAGTTCTTTAATTTTTACCTATAAATAAAATATCAGTCATATTAGAAGCAATATATATTAACATAGTGACAACTGATAATAAGTTATTATAACGAAAAATGAATTCATACCCCAACTTCTTTGGTAGGCGCATTAACAAAACTCCCATAAGATTTTTCATGAACATCCAACCACACTTCTGTTTGGGATGCTTCATTCCCTAAACTCTGTGACTACATTAAAAAAAAGATAAATCAATAATTTAATATATCAAATAGATTTTATTTTCTTATAAATATTTAAACTAATGAAAATATTACCAGAGTCGATCGAATTCTTGAAAAACTCTTTGACCCCGCAGTGTGAGGGATGATTTTCTTAGCCTGACTCGATGAATTCTTCCCAGAAAGATCCTAAAATAAATAAAATATAATTTAATAGTAATGTATGCAATGTCATATCATTTTCATATACATGTATAAATGTAAAATGAGATTAATATAATAATATATATTTAAATACCATGTGCTTCTCATCATGATGTCTGTCAATAAAAACTTTCCATTGCTCTCTAGGAACCCCGTTGGGTACCTTGTCATACATCTGTTGGGAGTTCAACAAAGCATCATTGACATCGCCCCATAATCTCCATTTAAAGTCTTTCCATTTCTTTCCTATATTTTTCAATGTCTACTTTCATGCTAGCACATCAGTAACCATAAAGTGGAAAACCATCTATACACAGAAATTCATTTCGGAAATATTAGAATTTAATAACATATTGACATTAAATTACACCATAATGTATTAAAATTACCTTTATTTGTGAATCAAAAACTTCATTCTTCCAAGATAAAGTCATATTCCTCCAATCATCATACGTAATTGGGAGGGAAACTGGCTCCACGACTAGCTGACCTAGAATCTGGCCAAGTAATCCCGCGACATCATCCATAGGGACCCTATAGGAATCAAATAGGACAAATATATTTAGTCCAGTCAGATTCCATAGTTCTAAAATTTTCATATTTTTCTCTATAGTTTCATTGTTTCCATTTTTTTATGAACAAACAATTAGTATACAAAAAGTGCAATAAATTTATTCATATAAAAATTTGTACCTATAACAGTAACTCTCTAGTATCCTCGTGAAGAACTAAGAGTGGTGCCCTGCTCCCTCACCGCTGAGGCTGCTGAATGGGAAGGCGTTAACTAAGCTGCTGATGGGATGCTCACAGAGGGTGTGAGAGATGGTGAAGAGGGAAAATAGATGGTGTATCAGATGTTGTGGGGAGGGAGATAGATGGATCTTTATCTGTCAGTGTGGTCGATGGAACAATATAGTGCTTCCTCCTTGGCATTACTGTCATTTAATCAAATAAAATTAAATTCAGAATATATAATTCAAAAAATTAAACTTGTGAGAGAGTTTGGATATTGAGATTCTATCCTTAAATATCATGTTATATGTGATGGATTTTCTATATGATTAGCACTACCTATTGTGATGACCTTCCCTTATGATTTTTATTATGGTTAGTACTAGATATTGAAATTCCATTCTATGATGGAACTCTAATGACTTGTGGCTACAATTGATGTATCACTAAAATTGATTGAAATAGGAAAGGTTAAGTATTGGGGTAACCTGGTTAGCACCTGATGACCCAACATGGATTCTAGTAGACAAGTTTCAAGATGAAACCTATAAGATAATTCCCAAATGTTTCATATGATATTCATAACAAAATAAAGGTTATACATGTGAAATTTAAAATAAGGAAACCTAAGGTAATCACAATGAAATTAATTAATGATAGAGAAACACAAAGTTTTCCATATTTACACACTAAACATTCTTTGCCTCATAACCATAGACATGCTTCATATCAAAAAAATAAACATGCCCTATATTAAATGATTCTACATGTTTAATATTAAAAAAAAATATTATTATAATTTATTCATATAAAAAAATAAACACGCTCTAGAGGAAAACATAATGCACCTTCATCATGCACAATATAGTTTATTCTATCATCTATTTATTTCCACCCCCAATAAACTAAATACATGTGAAGTTCATTTAATTTGAGAATGAGACTTTTCAATCAATCTATAACTATTTGGAAACAACCAAGCCAATACAAAACCCCATACATAATTCACATACCAACTCCATGCTCCTGCATCACACATCATCACCACAACCGTGATCATCACACAACTATATCACACATCATCCAACGTCACATCTCATTCCAACCAATAATTTTTTCACTGAACAACACACTCTAACTGAAACCCAATTACCACCATTAATGGTAAAATCTTCGCAGGGACCACATGAAGCACAAAAAAATGGACCAATCACATAAACATATAAATGATATTTTAGCATGTACAATACCACATTTCAAAGGGGCCTCCTATATGGATAGATAAGAGTGGGATTAAGGGAGAAAGGGGGAAAAGGATCAAGATGGGGTAATTGACCAAAAAACCTCACATTATATATATATACACACACACACACACACACAGAGAAAGTTTATCAAGTACATTTTATGGGACCATGGGGTCCCTGGTTTCACTCTTAGGATACCCGAGACCCTTATAAGTCCAACGTTAACGATTTAACTCCCACTAGGTACCCAATGTCACATGTAATTATAAAATATATGTGGAAACCCATTGTCGGTATCCTAAATCACCAATTCACACACCAAACCACAAAACTCAATAAAAAATAACTTAGAATGTAAACTCAATAACCTAAATCAATTTTGAACCCATTATCAAAAAAATACCCCTCAATCAGAATAAAAAATTGAAACTGTCTAATGCTTTTTTCCATTCAAAATTCCAACATAAGACCTTAATGACACCATAATCAAGGTAATAAGGTAAAAACATTATATCCTCACAAAAATATCACTTTTCAATATAGATAAGTCTCAAGAAACATCTATCTAAAGACTCATTTCCTCTATATTGTCAATAAATGAACCAAGGAATCTATTATATCAGTAATAATAATCTTTGAAACTCACCTCAAATCCCCAAAACTAACCAGATCCAGAACCAAAATAACTAAACCAATATCATATAACTTATACATAATTTTAAACACACCTCGATCCATATCCCAATTCATCCATCCCATGTCTAAGTCATAACTCCCAAATCTAACCCAAATCATTAAAAACACCAACACTTCAACATCCAAAACTAGCACACTAATAAATATCCCTAATTTTACAATACACTTCTAATGAATGACTCCGAAATCCAAAAAAATACCAAACCATCAAGAAACATCAATACTATACCATATGCACTCATCCCCATAATCCTTTATTTTCTATAATAATCATAATATAGGCCACAATACTCTCTATTATATGATTCCATTGGGATTTTATTTGATTGAACTACTTTTAAATTATAGCTTATCAAAGAAATAAATTTATCAAAATGTTTATAGAAAACCCATTCTTATTTTCAAAATCAATAAATCAATTTAGTTTTTGGAAATATCACACAATACACAGTTGAAAAACGATAAAATTTGAGTGACAATAATCACTTCCCACCATACATTTTAAAGCATAATTACACTTGGAATGTGCATTATAACTAATTTCAATCTAGGTTCCATTTTACTTCAAAATTATAAATGAATTACATTTCAAAATTACTTTCCCATTTCCTTTTAAAAATTGAACTTCATGTTTTAACATATATTACCCAATTTAAAACACATATATGTTTAAAATAGTTTTTTTTATCATAACCCATTCTAGTTCAATATCCAATACAAAATTTCTAATTTAGAAACACCAATTTTATTTTTGTTCCCCACACTGAATTATTTGAGAAACTTGTTTTAAAGGGCACATTATCCCTTTTTAAAAATATATCACCATTTAAATTATATTTTGATTAAATAACATCAAATGAGTTATAAAACATGGCATTATAAAATATTTCCAATTACTAGATGACATTAAAAAACTCAATCTAGGCACTTATACAAAGTGACACATGTTCCCACATAGAATTGGCCAAAAAGGTTAGGATAGTCCTAATAAAATGATTTATTTTTAAAAATAAATCTAACAGAACATCAATACACATGGAATAAGTAACATACCCATTATCAGTATATTAACATGCTGATAAATATATAAAAAACAAAAAAAGCATGCTCAACAAATAGAGGGGTTTACATGAATGAACATCCAAACAAAATAGAGGGGTTCACATGAATGAACATCCAAACAAAAATAGAAAATTATAGAGAAAACAGACAGAAGAAGATACCTTGATTAATGGGTATATGTTTTTTGATGATCCAAGAGGTTAGAAGCCACAATAGATATGATCAAAGGGAGCGAGGGCGGCGAGGCTCAGGACCGGCGGTGAGGCATGACGAGGGTAGGGCTTCGGGGGGTCACGAGGGTCGGGGGAGTGGGGGGTTTGGGGGAGAAGTGTCGGGTTTTTGAAAAAAATAAAAGTTTTAGCGGTGGTTTTTAATAAACCACCGCTAAATTATTTTTTAAAAAATAACGACGATTTAGTAAACCGCCGCAAAAAACTGATTTCGGTGTAGTGATTACATAACCATTTCATGGATCTACTTAATTGATATTATTAATTATTAAAATGATTTTATTAATAAATATTATTCATATCATATCTCAAAGGTACTAAAATTAAAAAAAATGCATGATTCAAAATAATAATTCTGAACAATTTTTCAAGAATTAATGGTATTTCATTAGGTAAATTTAACACTTTTTACCAATTAATTTTTTTATACATTTCATTTAACATTATACTAATTTTATATTTTAGTAAAAAACTATTCTCATAATTTCAGTGTTTCATGTATCACAAACTATCGAACACATCAAATTATTAAAGAGAAATATATTCTAAGAAATCGGGATGTTAAATTCTAACCCATTATAAGAATTTCACCCTCAAAATTCAATTACTCTAATGATAAAATTACTATAATTTTCCCTTATTACATCCTCAGGTTCCCAGGAAGCTTCCATAAATTTATAGTTTCACCACAAAACATTAACAAGGTGCACTATGGAAAAAATGGATATTTATGACGGGGTATTTGTGATGGGGAAGGGTCTCGTCGCAAATAGTCTGGTGGGAGGGACTATTTGCGATGAGACACTCTTCCCATCGCAAATAATTAGTTATTCACGATGAGAAAATAATTCATGTCGCAAAAAGTTTGGCACGAGTTGCGCGCCAAACTGCGGGAAGGGTATTTGTGAAGGGTATAAAAACCTGTTGTAAATACCCAACGACGTTTTTTAGTATTTGCAACGAGATTTATCTCCCATCACAAATAGTATGTCAACATGTTGGTATTTACGACAGGACCTGTCGCAAATACCTTTTTAACTATGTTAGCATTTGCGATAGGAATCCCGTCGCAAATAATACCATCGCAAATAATCTAATGTATATATACCCTCATCATTTTTTCCCATTCGACTCCTTTTCTACCCCTCTCCGTCTCTACTAACATTTTTTCTCCCAATTTTTTTCAAAGTTTAAAATTCTAAATCGGAGTAATATTCGCAGCTCACATCATCCGAAAGATTCAGTTTTAATGTATTTATCTATTTCTTTTATTTTTTAGTCAATTCATTTTATTTTATATTAGTTACAATTATTGTTAATTAGGTGCAATTAAATTAAATTAAAATTAGATCGTTTTATTTGCCATTATTTATTTGTATAAATAATTACGCGTGATTAGTATTATTTACTATTAATTAATGGTTATTATATTGATTATTATTAATTAGTAGTAATTAGTATTAATTAGAAAAATTATTAATAATTTGTCATAATTAGTAATAATTAGCGATAATAAGTAATAATTATCGATAATTAGTAATAAATTGGAATAAATATTTATAAATATTAATAAATAGTAATAATTAGAAATAATTAGAAATAAGTAGCGGTAACTAGAAGAAATTAGTAATAATTAGTAATAATTAGCGGGAATAAGTAATAATTAGCGGTAATTAGTAATAAATTGTAATAATTCATAATAAATTGTAATAATTAGTAATAATTAGTAATAATTAGTAATAATCAGTAATAAATTGTAAAAAATTGTAATAAATTGTAATAATTAGTAATAATTTGTAATAAATTGTAATAATTAGTAATAAATTGAAATAAATTGTAATAATTAGTAATAATTAGCAATAAATAATAATAATTAGGAATAAATAGTAATAATTTGTAATAATTACTAATATTTAGAAATAAGTAGTAATAATTGGTAATAATTAGTAATAATTAGTAATAATTAGTATTACTTAGTAGTAAATGGTAATAAATAGAAATAAATAGAAATAATTAGTAATAATTAGCAATAATTAGTAATAATTAGTAATCAATAGTAATAAATAGTAATAAAGAGTAATAAATAGTAATAAATAGCAATAAATAGTAATAATTAGTAATAATTAGTAATAAATAGCAATAAATATTAACAATTTGTAATAATTAGTTATAAAATGTAATAAAATGTAAAAATTAGTAAAAATTAGTAATAATTAGTAATAATTACCAATAACTACTAATAAATATGAATAAATAGTAACAATAAGTAATAAATATGAATAAATAGTAATAATTACTAATAAATAGTAATAATTAGTAATAAATAGTAATAAATAGCAATAATTTGTAATAAATATGAATAATTAGTAATAATTAGTAATAATTAGTAATAATTAGTAATAATTAGTAATAATTAGTAATAATTAGGATTAATTAGGAATAAATAGTACTAATTAGTAATAATTAGGAACAAATAAAAATAAATAGTAATAAATAGTAATAAATAGTAATAAATAGTAATAATTAGTAATAATTATCAATAATTACTAATAATTAGAAATAAATAGTAAGAAATATGAATAAATAGTAACAATTATTAATAAATAGCAATAAATATGAATAAATAACAATAGAAACAATTAGTAATAAAAATGATTAAATAGTAATAATTATTAATAAATAGTAATAATTAGTAATAAATAGTAATAAATAGTAATAAATAGTAATAAATAGTAATAATTACTCATAAATAGTAATAAATATGAATAATTAGTAATAATTAGTAATAATTAGTAGTATTTAGTAATAATTAGTAATAATTAGTAATAATTAGTAATAATTAGCAATAAATATGAATAATTAGTAATAAGTATGAATAATTAGTAATAGTTAGAAATAATTACTAATAATTAGTAATAATTAGGAATAATTAGTAAAAATTAGTAAAAATTAGTAATAATTTGTAATAAATTGTAATAAATTGTAATGATTAATAATAATTTGTATTAATTAGAAATAATTAGTAACAATTAGGAATAATTAGTAATAAATAGTAATAAATAATAATAAATAGTAATAATTAGTAATAATTAGTAACATTTAGTAATAATTAGTAATAATTAGTAATGATTAGCAATAATTAGAAATTAATTGTAATAAATTGTACTAATTAGTAATAATTAGTAATAGTAATAATTATTAATAGTAATAATTAGTAATAAATAGCAACAAATATGAATAAATAGTAATAATTACTAATAAATAATAATAATTAGTAATAATTAGTAGTAATTACTAATAAATAGTAATAAATATGAATAATTAGTAATAAATAGTAATAATTAGTAATAATTAGTAATTCATATGAATAATTTGTAATAATTAGGAATAATTAGGAATAATAAGTAATAATTAGGAATAATTAGGAATAATTAGGAATAATCCAGAATAATTAGGAATAATTCGGAATAATTAGTAATAATTAGTAATAATTAGTAATAATTAGTAATATTTAGGAATAATTAGTAATAATTAGTAATAATTAGAAATAAATAGGAATAAATTGTAATAAATAGTAATAATTAGTAAAAATTGGTAATAATTATTAAAAATTAGTAATAATAAGTAATAATAAGTAATAATTAGTAATAATTAGTAATAATGAGTAATAATTTGTATTAATTAGTAATAAATTGTAATAATTAGTAATAATTATCAATAATTTGTAATAATTAGTAATAAATGGTAATAAGTAGTAATAAAATATAATAATTAGTAATAATTAGTTATAATTAGTAATAATTAGTAATAACTAGTAATAGTAAATAATAATTAGTAATAATTAGTAATAATTAGTAATAATTAGTAATAAATACAAATAATTAGTAATAAGTATGAATAATTAGTAATAATTACTAATAATTAGTAATAAATATGAATAATTAGTAATAATTAGTAATAATTTGGAATAATTAAGAATAATTAGTAACTGTTAGTAACAATTAGGAATAATTAGTAACAATTAGGAATAATTAGTAACAATTTGAAACAATTAGAAATAATTAGTAACAATTAGTAATAATTAGTAATAATTAATAACAATTAGTAACAATTAGTAATAATTAGTAATAATTAGTAACAATTAATAATAATTAGTAACAATTAGTAATAATTAGTAATAATTGATTTCATGGCACAAAACCAATATTTCAACTGGTAAAAGCTTAAATCATTCCGCTGATGGTGATTCATGAAAACATTTTGACCAAGTACATTCATTTTTTTTCAGAAGCCCGAAAGGTATGATTGAGTCTTTCTACTAACGATTTCTGTCCATTTGGTTCCTACAATAGTTAGTATTCATGTTGGCATGTCTTTATAACTCCATACAATTTTCCTCCTTAGATGTTGATGAAGGAGACTTATATCTTTTTGAGCTTATTAATTCTAGGATATCTGAAAAATAATATTGATGTATATTTAAAACCATTGATTGATGAGTTGAATTTATTGTAGAGTAATGGTGTTAGTAAATATGATGTTGCTGAAAAAAAAAATTTCCTATTGAAAGCTGCATTGATGTGAACAATTAGTGACTTCCTAGCATATGACATGTTATCTGGATGGAGTATACATGGTCTAAAATCATGTTTGTACTATATTAGAGGCAACAAAGAATTTATGCTCATCAATGGAAAAAACTTTTTTTTGATCGTCATCGCAGTTTCCTTCCAATAGATCATCATTTTCAGAGGAAAAAAAATATCATTTCAGAAAAGGGACAATTGAAAGAGATGGACCTCTAACAATGACCTGAGGTATAAAGTTAAAATAAATTTTATCTTCATTACCTCACATTACATTTGGATCAATAATAAAACAATAGAAAATTAATGTCTTTGTGAAATAACCCAATTGGATAAAATGGAGAATTTTTTGGGATCTACCATATTAGTATGATTTTTTGGTCTATAACATGTTGGATGTTATGAATATTGAGAAGAACTATTTTGATAATTTATTTCATTCAGTTTTGTATACATCATATAAGACCAAAGATAATGTAAGGGAACAATTATATCTTGACCAAATTTACAGGTGACCATAACTTGAACTATTTGAAAATATCAGATCACAGAAGTTAATGAAGCCAAAAACATATTATACAAATTCCAAAGAAAATGGATTATTATTTTTTCAGTGGATTGCAGATTTGAGACTTCTAGATGGTTATGCTTCCAATTTGGGTAGATGTGTCAGAAATGGTTATATTATCAGATTTAAGGGTCATCACTATCATGTTAAAATGGAAAGATTTCTGCCGATTAGATTAAGAGGTTTCTTTAATTCTATGATTTGGGATGAGATAACAAACATATAATATTTTTTCTGAGACATTTGTGCGGTGATAACAGACTATAATTCACTAAGAAGATTGCAAGAAGATGTTGTTTTAATTTTATGTAAATTGGAAAAAATATTCCTGCCAACTTTCTTTGAATCAATAGAACATTTGATATTACATTTTCTGAATGAAACAAAATGTGTAGGTCTGGTACCATTCCATTATATGTACCCATTTGATAGATGCATGCATAAATTGAAGAAAAAAGTACACAACAAAGCATCGGTTGAAGTCTCAATTGCAGAAGCTTATTTGTATGAGGAAAATTCCTTTTTTTTCTCTCATTATTTTCAATATAAATATCAATCAAAACACAACTACATGGGATGTAATGAGGGAAATATCGATAATGAAATTAGAAATAAATTATCAATTTTTAATTAGCTCGAACTTGGATTCAGTGGAGTTCATGAATGCTAACTTTCAGATGATGAACATAATATAGATCGTATATATGTTCTCCTCAACTATGAAGAAATAACATCATTTGTACCGTGAGTGATCCTATCACTTATTCTATACTCTTTATTATAGTAAATTAATCTTATTTTATTTTTAGGTTATATGATAATCATATCAAGAAATATCTTCCATAAATTACAGTAGCTGATCTTGAATAATGTTGGCAAAATAATTTTTCCTACTAGTTTAAAAAAATAGTAACATAAATTATTTATGGTTTAACATATAAAATCAATTTACTACTTGTTATATTGATAATTGTTGTATAAATTTTTAAGTATCTCGACATGCTAATAAAATTGATAATCGATTGTGTGTATTGAGTAACCCACCATCCAAAATGGTAAAATATTATAATGTATATGTTGTGAATGGTTTTTGATTTCATACACGTGCATATGAGGAATAAAAAAAACAATGAATAGTGGTGTTTTCTTTAGAGAATCTCATCATAGAGAAACTGAAGTTGAATTTTACGACATGTTGGAAGAAATTGTTGAATTATATTATCTGGGATAGAATTACATAATGATGTTTAAATGTCATTGGTTGGATACTGAGAGAGGCTTGTGTGTTCATCCGAGCCATGGAATCATTGATATTAAATATAAAAGGCTTATTACAGTAAATGAAAATTTTTTATTGTCTCATCAGGTACATCAAATTTTTTATGAAAATTACTATGCTACTTCAAGAGAGTTGGGTGATTGGTAGAGCATAATAAAAATGAAATATTGGGAAAATCAGTTTACTCAAAGTGAATGTGGTTCCACTGAACTGTAAGGAATTGAAAATTTTCAAGAGACTGCTCCAAATCCATATTTTTCATGAAGAGACACAAATATCGATGATGGAATCCCATAGTTAAGGGTCGATGGTGATAATGATGTTAATGATGTTACAAATGAATTTGAAATGATAAGAGATGATGAAACTAAAACTCATATAGAAATTGATGATGCTGAGGAGGAATATGAAGACATTGACATCGTTAGATATGAAGATGAGGATGAAGATGAATATTGACATAGTTCAATTATTTTTATAATCATATATAATATATATCTATATATAAATTTTTTTTTCAACTATTTTCTAACAACATTAATTTCATGTTTTAGATGGATGGGGATCTATTTCGTCAGTTGTAGGAGGATGATCTACCCTTTGATGAGAGGGATGTTGGATCATCTGACCCTCAGACTACTGGAACTTCAGGGAGGACTCAGAGGGGGTGTGGTCTTACACAATTGATGATTCCTGACCCTATCCCCGAGAAACATCCACATATTGGATTTAATACATGCACGAGGAGGTATGTTTACCTATGTATTTTAGTTAGTTTTCACTAATTTATTTATATACTAATTGTTTGATTATTTGTTCTTTTTTCACATCTTTTCACATATAGCTGTTGGAAAGGGGAGTGCTATATTGTGAAATTATTTTTCTAAAGCATGGGTCACATGGGATCAGATTATTTTTGATGTTCAACATTGCATGTTTGATCAATGTCTGGTATGTAAATAAATAATATTTATTTTGAAATGTATTTAATTAATAACTTGATATTATAAATTATTTGTAGGTTTTATTGTATCCCATTAATGAGAGAATATGTGGATCTATCTGAAAGGCATGGGATGGGTTTATTCACGAGAATTACCCTCAGTTTTTCACAATTTGAGAAAGAAAATAATGATGAAAGTAGGAGTAGTGGAGTTTGATGAGACTTGTCACACCCACCAACCTGATTACATTTCATCTCAAGTTTGGGATGGATTATGCTCACACTGGATGGGTGATTTTTTTCATAGGATATCATCAGCAGGTCGAAAAAACCAGGGGAGACAAAAGGTGACACATCTGGCCGGTAGTCATACATTCAATATATATAGGGAACATATGGTAAGTACTTTTTTTTAAATAATTTATATAACTTTAAATGTGAACTGTTTATTTTATATTTATATAGGAATTCAAAAAGTCCAATATTATGGAGTTTGACGTTCATAGGAGGATGTATAGTGATATAGTCACTATAGAGATTATAGGTGATCACCAGCATCAGATAGTGGTCAGTGTAATTTTTTTTTCAGTTTTAAAATTCATTACAAATAATATTTTATCTATATTAATTTTAAATTGAAATTGAAGGAGTCATATGAGGTCTCAGAATCTCAGACACAGATGTCAAGTTAGACCAAGACTGAGAATCAGACTAGTTACCACTGATTTGATGAGGAAGCATGGATGCAGGTGACCCAATATTCCTTCGAGAAAGGCCGAGTTGTTGGTATCAGCTCTCTATTGACATTTTAGATTTATTATGGGACTTCTACGATGTCGGCATGCAACTCGAGAGAATCACATGGAGAGTCATCATCATCTGCTGCACATTATTAGGAGTAGCTGTGAGCTCAGGGTGAGCTTATAGAGAGTATGCATAGGGAGCAGGAAGAGATCCGTCGACAGCAGTAACAACAGTAGGAGGAGATGCATTGATGGAAGCAGCATCAGCATAAGCAGACGATGGAGTACATGCGTTATTTGACTCATGATTTAGGGATGAAGTTCCCTCCACCATCTCCTCTAGCTCCTCCAACTCCTCCAGAAGACGCCCAGTGATGTATTTACATTTTATTATAAAACATTTGAATATAATTTTGTTTTGTAATACTATATATTTACATTTCTGTATAGTGTGTTTTTTATATCGTTGTGAATATTATATATATATATATATTTTAATTTTTTATTACTTTATTTATTTTTATTATTTTTATTATTTTTATTATTTATTTATTATTTAATTAAAATTATTATTTAATATTATTTTATTATTATTATTATTTTGTTATTATTATTATTTTATATTTTTTGAATATTTATGTTTTTATTATTTTATAATAATAATTTTTTATATTATTAGTATTATTAATATTAATATTATTATTTTATTAATATCATTTTACTAATATTATTATTATTTTATTATTATTATTATTATTTTATTAATATTAATATTTTATTAATATTATTTTGTTATTGTTATTATTATTTAATATTATTTTATTAATATTATTATTTTTATTTTTTAAGACCTTTTGCGACAGACCCATCACAATTAGTCATTTGTGATGGTCTTAGGGAAAATAATTATTTGTGATATGCCAATCACAAAAGGTTTTTTAAATACCAAGAGTTAACCATTTGCAATGTGATTTCTACAATGGGCCATTTGCGATGGGACCCTATCATAAATGATCTTTTGCGATGGGATCCCATCACAAATAACTAAATTTTTAGTAGTGACAAGTGTTTGTGTGTCACAACACTTTTTCTATTTGATCCATAATCTCCATTGGTTGTTCTTCTTATGAAATATGATTCTCTAACTATAAAACCTATTATATCAGTACATGTGAAGGATTCTGTATATACTTCCTCAAATGTGATATGTGGAACACATCATGAACTTGGGAGAGGTTAGGTGGAACCTCCATGTGATAATATGTCATCTGGATATGATCAAGAATCTCACAGGGGCCAATATATTTGGGTCTCATCTTCCCTTGATTTAAAAATCTCTTAACATTATTCCAAGGAGATATTCAGATGAATACTTTATCAATAACTTCAAACTCTAGATCTCATATATGACCGTTTTCATTACATTTCATCCAACTCTAATCTTCTCTGATGTTCCCTCTAATGTATATAACTTTCTCTACCATTTCCTTATCAAGACTAGGCCTGAATAACATTTATTCACTAACTTCATCTCAACACGTTGTAGTTATGAAATTATTTCCATAAAGGGCTTCATAAGGATCCATCTTAATGATCAAATGAAATCTATTACTGTAAGAATATTTACCCATAGGAAGGTGTTGATCCTAAATATATTTTAAATCCATAGAGAAATATTTCTATAATACTACTAGGGTTTTAATGGTCCTCTTACATTAACCATCTTTCTAAGGATGACATGTTGTGGTGATGTTCAACTCCATATTCAATTATTTTTAAATATTTCTTGGGGGTAAACCTCAAATATAAATCAGATACAATTTACTATTGTAATTCATTCAATCTTACCACTTTATTATAATATATCCCATAAATGTTTTCATGTGGGATATCTTCTATGATATAAATAAAATTCACTAACTTTGTAAGGCAATCAACTATAACCTAAATATAATTATGTCCTTCAAATATTTGTGGGGAGTTTTGTGAAAAAATCCTGGGTGATTTTTTCCCATTTCCATAGTGGTATATATAATGGTTTCATCATTCCCTCATAATTTTTACATTTAACCTTATCTTGATAATATACCAGGAATCGAGATACATACAATACAATATTCCTTTTCATGTTGTCCCACCATAAACACTCTTTGATATCTCTATACATCTTTGTGCATCCTTGATGAATTAAGAATGATGAGCTATATACTTCAACCAATAAATCCTTATTTAATTCTATTATTGGAGGGATATATATTGACATTATTAATCTTATTAACTCATCATGATCATGGTTAGACTCCAAAAAAAATCCCTACCTTATTTCTTTAGTTCCAAATCTCACTTATGAATCTCTTCTGTATTCACATGGATGGATTATTGAACAATCATCTGATAATGGTGGGATTTACCCCCTTTCTTATAATTTAAATTTCCATATTCTATAAATCCAGGATTATTATATCTTTTTTAAATCCTTATCATAGAAAAACTAGTCGAGTACTTCCGACTCAGACCATCAACCACCTTTTTCTCCTTCCCAGGATGGTATTGTATTGAGTAGTCATAATATTTAATCAACTCTAACCATATCCTTTGGTTCATATTAAACTCTTACTATCTAAATATATAATTTAAGATTTAATTATTGGTATATATATCACACATTTCACCTTAATGATAATGCCTCTATATTTTCAATGGAAATATTTCGACTTCTATATCCAAATAATGAGTCTAAAAATTTATCTTATGAACTTTCAATTGGTGTGAGGCATATTATAATACCATGTAATTTTAAAATAAAACACATTTTAGACCCTTATTAGAGGTATTACTATATATCATAAACCATTCTCCATTGTAGGGTTATGTAATAATAGGTTCACTAACCAATATTTTCTCCAAATACTTGAAATTGTCTTCAAGTTAATCTTTCTAAAGGAACTCAGCTCCTTTCTACACCAACATGGCTAGTGTATTTGATAGACATGAGAAACTTATGAAAAATCATTGATAGTATCAATCCAATATAAAAATATCATGGTTATTAATCACTATGGTTGGTCATGTCCATTATTAAATAACCTTAATCTTTTAAGGATCCATAGATACACCCTCACTTGTATTTATATAACAATTTAATGAAAATTCAATAACTATAATTCACATTTTTGAATTTTTTTATGAAATATCTCATTTTTGAAGTTATTAAAGACTTCCCAAAAATGATCCTCATGCACTTCTATTATCCTTGAATATATAATAATATCATCGGTAAAGACAAAAAAAAACTAGTCAAGGTATTATATATAGACTATTCATTAGATCCATGAAGATAGTGGTGGAATTGGTATGTCCAAATGGAATCACTATAAATATATAGTGAACCTACCTCATACGAAAGGTTTTATTTGGTATATCCTTTATTTTTTCCTTCACTGGTTATATATGTATAAAAGGTCAATCATGGAAAAGTATTGTTCTCTATGAATTTGTTCAAACAAGTCATCAATATGGGGTACAATATAAATTTTCTTAAACATGATCTTGTTATGTTCTCAATAATCAATGAAAAAATGCATTAACCTATCTTTTTTCTTAACAAAAATAAATGGTACACCCCATGGTGATGAACTTGGGCGTATGAATCCTTTTTCTAGAATCTATTAGAGTTTCTTATCCATTACTATAAATTAATTGGGTCCATTATATAATTATTATTTTAAATTAGTATAACACCTGTTCCAAGTTCTTTTGAAAACTAAACTTTATGATTTGAGTTAAGAATATGAAATGCTTCAGGAAATACGTTGGTATATTCCCATACAATAGGAATATCTTCAATGTTTAGTCCCCCCAACCATTAGTGCTGGATACTCCTGATGAGTAAGTATTAAGACATGTAATTTCCCTTAGAATTTCAATTTCGTCCTGATGCCAATAGATGATCATAGATTGATTCAGAATATGAATTATACCTTACTTTCCCTAGTAATTGATATGGTATATATAGGGAGAGCTAAAACATGACCAAAATGAAATCAAATTCAACTGGGGGGAGAATAAATATATTTTCAATAAGTACATTCCCAAAAACTTATATCAGATAGGAACTATAGTATTAAGATACAATCATCATACCATTAAGTGTTTTTGTTGATAATTCAATATCTAATTATTGAGGTGTTTATGTGATACCCTTACTTATGTACTTCTAGGATTTAGTATATGTTTTACACGTTGATTTCTTATTAGTATTTCTAACCTTAATATATTTAAATCCAACATAGTAATCAATAAATATAATGTAAATTAACCAAATCATATCACCTATGAGTGTTAAATAATGTGTCAAGTTATGCACCTTTTTCATGCATCAAGTGAAGATCAATTTGAACTACAACTATCATTTTTCAATGTTATTAAACCAAGGTGAATCTGTGTTAGAGCCAGAATACACCTGTTTTTATCCAGACAGTGATGTCAATGATAAGAATCCACACACTCAATAGTTTACCAAAATTTTAGTAAATTTCTTATATTTATCATTATCCATAGGGTTCTCACTAAGTTTTTATAATTCTAATCCCTAAATATAACTAGGATAATCTCTAAAAATAAGTAAACCTTTCTCTGATACCAACCGAGGTGACCTGAGAAAAAAATACCATCTTTTAGATAATTATTCATTGAATATTTCAAATAATACACACCCAAAAATAGTAAAGTATTAGTGGATTTGAATACTAAGTATATAATAAACTTATTACATGAATGATCTTCAATATCTCCCACAAATATCTTCTCACCTTATACCCTTCTTATACATATCTTACTAAATAAATTTATTCTTAACCTAGGGAAATGGAAACATAAGAAAAGATAAGCTCAAATTATTATTAAGGGTAAACATGATAGATAAAAATGAAATATCATAAGATAAGTATATAGGTTTGTGAACATGATCATAAATTTCAAAAACACACCTAACAAGTCATAGACCATAAATCACGAGTCATAGAATAAGGCATTATCATAATTAAATACATGCATCATAATAGTAAAAAATCATAAATAATCAATCATGTTCAATGGTAATATTTCATAATCATAATTCTACACCATGCTATATTATGATTTTTTAAAAAATAAATTTCATTCCTTTGATATCTTATTTACATGCAACACCGATTTTTAGCGAAACATGATATACTATTGATATTATTATTTAAACATGACCATTAAAACCTACTTGTTAAACATGGTGGCACGGACAGTAAGAAAATTCTTAAATATTAATTTTATATAAATAAAATATATTGATAAAATGTACTTAATTTTTAGAAAAGACTTTATATGTTTTGAAAATACTATTTTCTCAAAGAAAATATTTATTTATGTAGAAAAATATTTAAATTAATTTTTATAATTTTTATAAAATTTATTTAATAAAATGAAATTCATTTTAAAAATCTACATGTCAAAATTATCATTCATAGAATTTTTTATAATTTTCCAAAAAGATTATTTTTTCAATAAATAATAAAAAATAGTATTTTTTATTTTAAAAATACCTTTTTGTTTAAAGAATTTAAAAGTTACATTTTATTATAATATGGGTTTATAAGTAAAATTTGTTTAATTATAAATTTATTAATCCAAATTTTGTCATTGGAATCAATTTCAAAATGAATTTTTTATATTAAAACTTTCTATACTTATGAAAACTTTCTCATTAGAAAACATCTTATTCATTACTTCTGTATTTTTAATTTTAAATTAAATTTTACTATTTATTTGAATGGTATTTGGAAAAATGGGTTCCATATTTTCAATTAGATTAATAAATATTATATAATAATTTAAAATTAATTTTTTGAAAATATGAATTGTAAAATGGTAAAAATTAATTATTTTCATTAAGTTTAAAAGAGGTTTAACAAGTGTTAAACTAAAATTATGAGGGAATAAATGACCTATAAACAAATAAAAATCCTATTTTATGGACATAATATAACTTACCTCATCTATGGTCTTATTATGACCCATTTGGATCCTTTTTTCATGTTTAAAATATGGGTCCACCTTTTTCTTTTTAAAAATTCCATGTGTGTCCTATCTCCCACTTATAAAAGTGA
Source organism: Viscum album (assembly GCA_963277665.1). Taxonomy (NCBI): domain Eukaryota; kingdom Viridiplantae; phylum Streptophyta; class Magnoliopsida; order Santalales; family Viscaceae; genus Viscum; species Viscum album. The sequence continues at coordinate 1,948,227,651 of OY728119.1, forward strand.
ACCACCAATCCTCTCCTATTCACACTTCCATAACTATTGGGTTAGAGAAATAACTTCCCAAATCAATTCCTTACTTCCCAATCCACTTTCTTTATTCCTTTTTTTGATTAGTAGATCCTCTAGAGAAGGCTTTAGGTATAAAACTAAAGGGGTTCTCCAAAGAAGAGTTATAGTCCTTAATAATTTGCTTCATTTTATTTCTTCACTAACTCCAAAAAATACTATTTAACCATGATGATATAATAACATTAATATATCCCATATAATTTTATGTTATTATTTTATTTTAATGGCCTACATCTATCTCTTCTTCCATCAAGTGGGAAACAAAACTATCGATCATGTGTACGGTGGACTACCACCTCGCAAATAGATGTAATTCATTTTACATCACCACATCTCATGGATTGGTATAATTGTTTATTTAAAATATTTATAAGTTATATATGACATAATTTTAATTCTGAAAATATATTATCACATATACCTTCTTACTATCCATTTTGTGGGAATATGGTAACGTCACTCATGTGTATAATGGACTACCCCCTCACGAAGCGATGTGATTTTTCCTTAATTTATGATTTTTATGGAAAGTAATAAGGGAAGTTTTAATTAAAATATGTGATATATATTACATAATAATTATCATATAAAGGAAATATATTTTTTACCATTCTGTCATTTCATCCGTCAACAAAATGGAAACAGAGTTCATGCATACATGTGACCTACGATCCTCATGAACAATGTATTTCATTTTCTATATCTAACTTTAATGGATTATTATAAGTAAATATATATTGAATAAATATTATATTTATATCATTTTTAAAATTATATATATTATGAAAAAATTATCAATGTAAAATGACCAAAAATACCAAACCCCAAATTACATTAAAAAAGTAGTTATTACCTAAAACATGATTTTAAAAAGGAATTGTTAATTAATAGGTAATAAAATGTTTAATTAAAATATATATGGTATGAAAAAATAATAATAATAATTAAATATATATATATTAATCCTATATTTATTATTTAGACGTTTCTAATGCGTACAAAGGAATTTGAGACTTAAGTTATGTGATTTTTATCGCACTTTTATTTCAGAGGGACACATGCCTTAAAAAAACCTTTTCCCTTTATATAGTGTATATAATTATAATGAATTTATTTTATAATCCTTATCATGATAATTATGGTATATAAATATCCATATAGTTTTCCTTATTTCACAGGTTTAACAATTCAAAATATACCAAACTGGTAAATTTTTTATTTTACAATCTCATTGTTTATCGAGATTGTTTATGATTATGATTATGATAATGAGATATTATGATACACCTATAAAGAAACTAATAAATTTTATTCTCATCTGATTAATTATTAAAATCAAATTTCTTTCTTAATTTTTACTCTCTTTATGAACTCACGATTCTAAAAATAATTTTTTAAGGAAAACCAAAATTTATTTCTCTCTTCATTCAAAAAACATTTTTCTTAAATTTCCATGTTTTAGAATATTTTTAGGAAACACATACAATTCTACAATAATGTATTAAATAATTTTCTTGAAATTTTTTACTTAAAAAAAAAATTAAATGTAATATTTTTTTTCCAAATGAGGTAGTTTTTACTTTTTACCAGAAATGTGAAATAAAGCATTGTTTTATTGTGTATGACATGACTATAATTTTACACCATCATGGAATTTAAATTATTTGAATATTTATTTATAATTTTTCAAGTATCTTTTAAAAGAAAATATTTTCCTTAATATTTGGGAAATTTTTATATTTTAATTATGTGACTTCAAATGAAAAGTACATTTTCCTCAAGACTTTTTAATTGCCTTTTATTGAATTTATATTCATACACTATAAAAACCTTTTTTGTTGCCTATATTATACTGGGGATATGATCCCTTGGTATAATCCTTATTTTTTATTTGGATGGTTTATTTTTCTGATTATTATGGAAATATATTTTTTATACCCATTCTTTTTCCATATGTTATTATATGATGAATTTATTAAATGTTTATGAAACCTATTTCATTTACACATGTTATGCGATGATGAAATGTTTTTTAAACCCATATAATTTTTCATGGGTTATGAAATGATGAATATTTTATGATATTGTGGAACAAAAATTTATGGATTATATAATAGTTTATACCAATATCTCCCTCCAATACATTGGGTAATGCTTTATATCTCATGAGATAATGATGGGAAACAAGAAAATGTGCTTGATACAATTTGGGAAATAGGTCGATATTCTTGATCCAATATAGGAAAGAGGTGATGATTCCAAATCCTTTATAAAATAGGAAATAAGTTTTCATTCTTGATCCATTAAAATTTTATGTTCTCAGATATTAACCTTGGTATATAAAATGGTTTCTATACTCATTATGGTACCACACTTAAATGAAATGAACATATGGTTCACGGATGATTTATGATGATTTCCCACTCTTATGGTTCATGTAATTTGAAATGATAATGTTTTGTATTGTGGATCATGTTTTCATTATATGATATATTGGGTATTGAATTTCTAAATTATATTCATAATATAATGGAGTTATGTATATATTATTCTTTCATATGATCATTGATTGATATATCTCATGTTTACACTTATAAATCATCTCAGATCACACTTTTATATACTTACTTTCCCCAAGATACGATGATAGGTTTTAGTAGGTTATGTCTATAAAGATTAACAAATGAGAGGATAATTATGGGATGTTTTGATGATATTTCATGAAATATGAATATTTTTTAACTATTCTCCAAATATAGAAATCCATTACGATCCTCAGGGGTGTATTTCTAATATGTAATGAATATTAAATTATTAATATGTATTATCTATGTATGAAAAAGCCTAGTTCTTTATAGTTGGTATCAGATCAGTGTTTTAGTTAACCATTAGAAACTAGGACAAGAAAACATTAGTTATATCCCTAGGGATATGTTTAGGTATATGTATAATGATAAGTCTAATGATGAGCCAATGTATAGGGAAATTCATTGGAATTTTTATTTGAAGGATAGAGTGAGTTGTTTCCAAGAAATTAAATTACATTCTCAATACTTCATGTGGATATACCTCTAGAATTTATGTACCTAGGGTTAATAATTCTAAAATGATGGAATTGGTATTTTACTCAATCTTGACCTCGTTCATGGAAATGATCCTTAATTCAAACCTTGTTTGACACTCCTAGGTGATATGCTTTGTAAATTCACAAACACCTTACAAACCATCATGAAGGATTTTAATAATGACCATGAATGACATAGGTTAAGCCTAAGTTATAATATATTAGAAATAATGTGTCATGATTTAGAAAAACTATATGTGTCATTTGATGATTATGTGGTTTCCTACTATGATTATTGTTTCTAAAACTATGTTTTTTTGGTTTTAGTAAATACGTGGATCCTAAAGGAACCACATTAATGCGGAATATAATGGAAAATTAGATGACTTTAATCTTGAGAAACAAAATATTATGGGATAATGAGTGAATAATATTATTTATATTCCAACACAAATTTTTCTAGATATGAATCATGCTAAAATTCCAAATGATCAATGAAGGGAAAAAAGTTCTTCTGAGTCCTTTATGAGATAATTCCCACATTATTTTAGTGATTTTGTTGATGCACTTGTTTCTGAACAATGTATTGGTAACATTGAAAAGATATTTTCCATTATCCAATGTTTGGAGAATGAAAATATCATTTTGGTTGTCTATTTTTTGGAAGTAAATGTAGATTATTGGTGGAATCTTATCAAGAATATGAGTCAATATGAATAAATCGACTATGTGGAGTGGGATGAGTTTAAGATCTTAGTTTCTAATAAGTAATTTCCTTATATTATTTTTACAAAAATTGAGAAGGAATTACTTGAGAGAAAATAGAAGGATGATGAATCCATTGGTACTCATAAGGAAAATTATTCAATACTTTTGAGGTACACATCTAGTATTATCTTCCAACCTATAATTAAGGTTGATCGATTCATCAGTAGTTCAAAGCCAAGTCTCTAAAGGGTGTTAGACATAAGGGAATTTATTAGTTATAAATAAATCATTTGATGTGATATCAAGGTGGAAAAATATATTTTATTTACCCAACAATCTCATGGGTTTAATAAAAAAAGAAATATGTAATATAAGAGAAACTCAAAAAACCATAGATGTAAGAAGATAATATTTCCTTTATACTCAAAGTATGGAAGGAAACATAGAGAATATTCTCTTAAAAATACTACTAATTTTTTTAGGTTTGAAAAGGAAGGTCATCGATCAAATTAATTCCAAAGTGATGGGAAGAAGTTAGATAATTTTTCCCATAGAGAGAAAGATCCACAAAATGAACCACCCACACTTCAGTGCAATAGATGCTTAGATTTTGGGAATTATGTGAATTAGTGACCTAATTAAGGGGGTAATGTGGATAATAAGGCACAAAAACCAATGAGGAAAAAGAAATATGTGAAATCATATGAAATAATAGGAGATTAATTGAATAATGATAATTATGGTACACTTATCCTCCACTCTAGATTTTGGAATTTTATTTTGGAGCTTATATTAATGAGCCTTATGAAAATCATATTGTTCACCATTTAGTGAAATTTGATGTGATTATGAGCAAATAATTTCTACATCTACATATATTTTGGAATAATGAAATCAAATTTGATATTAAATTGTTTCAAGGATGAATCTAAGATTCCAATGGAATTTCCCCCCTAATACATAGACTTATTTAAGAAATTAATGGTGAATTATCTTTTGGAAGCATATATATCTCCATGTGATATTAATTTAAGAGTTATGGATACTGTAACACCCTGAGATATTGTGAAATATTTTTTTCCAAATAAATTTAATCCTTTACATATTTTACTTTACATGAAACACCATTTTTATTTTTCATTTCATGCAACAATATGTTCACCTTGAGTTACATGCAACACCTAGTTTAAATGAAATGTGACTTATTATTAAGAAATTCTTATTTAATATGATAATTATCACCTAGCCATTAAAATGGAGAGTATGAATTGGATTAACTAAATTATTAAAATATATGACCTGAACATGGATAGAAAATGAATTCATTGGTGACCAATTAATAATAAATGAAATTAAAAATTATTTATAAACAAAGAAAACCTTTTTCTGTAAAGCTATTTTTATGTACACAAAAATGTTTTACCTAAATAAATTAAAAAATTAACATTTTATGAATGATTTTAATAAAATTTATATATTATATATTTAATCAAATTTTTAACATTCATCTTACGTATTTCCCATACAATAAATAAGAATAAATCCAATTTTATTCTTAAAAACTTTATTTTTTTAAAAAGATGTTTTTTCACATTTTGAGAACATATTTTAAAAATAATTTTGAAAATTTTAGAAAAAAATATAACAATAATTTTCATTTTTTAAATGAGAATATGAAAATTATCTTAGGGTGATTATTTTTTCATTTTCTGAGAAGATAATTTTTTCGATGAATAGTTAAAAATATAGATTTTTATCAAGAATTGTCATTTCATTTAATGCTTTTAAAAATTTCCAAATTGTTTTAATATGGTTTCAAAAATAAAATTACTTAAATTATATATATATTAATAAAATTTAGTTCATTTTAATTATTTTCATTTTTAATTTTTATATACAAACATTTTAAAATTTTGAACATTTTCTCTTTAAAAACCTGCTTTCTCATCGCATTTGCAGGATTAATTTTAAATTAAATTCATCCACTTATGTTAATGGAATTTTGGAAAATGGATTAGATATTTTGAATCACAATAATTTATAATATATAAATATTTCAACTTATTCTTTTGAAAATAATGAATTGTAAAAATAGTAAAAATTATTTTCCCACGTTAAGGTAAAAATGGGTTTACCTGGGGTTAAACTAAAATGATAAGGGTTAAAAATGACCCAAAAATTTTACTAAACCAATTTTATGGACATATTTAGACCTTATATCTTATATATTAAATAATTTCACATTTATTATCCTTTTGGAATGTTAAAATCACGAGTACACATTTTTCTTGTAAAAAATTACACGTTTTCCACTCACCTCACTTATAAAAGGCCACCCACTCTCCTATCATCTTCAAACATCCAAATCCACCAGGTTTAGAAAATACCTACCAAAATCACTTCCTTAATTCCCTAATCTAATAATATAATCCTATTTTTTGGTCATAAATCCATCCTATAAATCCTTTTGCTGAAAACCAAAAGAAATTGTTCGAAGAAGAGGTAACACCCTTACCCGAGGATTTTATATTATTTATTCCATCAACTCATTAAATTATTCTTAAAAAATGATGATATAGTAATATAAGTATATTTAATATAAATATATTTTATTTTTTTAATTTCATAACTCAAATAATTCTCCCACTCTATCAAATGTGTGATGAAGTCATCATTCGTGTGTACAACGGACTACCACCTCATTGACCGATGTTATTCATTTTCCATCAGCACCTCTCATAGATGGATATAATGATTGATTTATTGTTTATATATTATATTAATGATATTAATATGATTATTTAATTTTCATATCATGTATACCTTTTTTACTTTACATTATTTAGGAATACAATAACATATCTCGTGTGTACGGAGTACTACCGTATCATAAATCATTGTGATTCATTCATGCTTTAAATGAAAGGTAATATGTTTGGTTTGCATGAAAATATGTGATATATATGAAATAAAAACTATTTTTTAATGGTAATATATTATTTTATTTTATTTCTTTCTTTCCTTATAGAAAATAGAAACAAAGTTAATGTGTATGTATGACCTACTGTCTCCATGAATGATGTATTTCATTTTCTATCTATAAATTCAACGTATAATTAATATTTATTATATTTATAAAATGTTTAAAATTATTTATATTATGGAACCATTATCAAATTATGATGACTAGAAATAACAAATCAAAACATACACAAAAAACAAAGCAGTTATTTCCCGAAATGGGGAATTAACAAGGAATTGTTAATAAATGGGTAATAAAATGTAATTATTAAATCATATATACTGTGATATATATATTATGTTTATTTAATATATTAATAATAAAATTATATTTATTATAAAGTATATTATAATGTGTACAAAGGAATTCGATACTTGTGGTAGGTGATTTTCGCTTCTCTTTTTTACTTCTGTGAGACACATGCCATATTAACCACCTCTTTCTTTTATATGGTGTATATAATTACCATGAATTTATTTTATTATAATTATCCTGAAAATTATTTTTATTTAAATATCCATTTTATTATCTATATTTCATGGAATTTATAGTTGAAAAGATTCTAAAGTGGTAACATATTTTTGTCTAAGTTTTCCTTCTTTGAGGTATATGTTATGTTATGCATCAATCTTCATTTATGAGGTGTATATAAAGCCCATTTTACATGTAATATAATTAATTCATTTATTTTCATTATATTCTATGCTTCATTTAACATTATTATTTCACAGGGCTTATGATTCGAAGTCACTAAAGTGATCAGTGTTTTATGTTTTAATCTCATAGTTTATCAGGATTACCCATGATTATGATTCCAATGATAAAATATTATGATCTATCTCTCAATAAAATCATTAATTTTATTACCCTATGCTTATTTCATGATAATAAAATTTTTAAATTAATTTTTCTCTCCTTATATAAATAATAGTTCAAAAGAATGTTTTTACGAAAAATCTTCTTTATTTCTATCTTCGATTGAAAACATTTTTTCTTCCAAAACCAATATTTCAAAAAATATTTTCCAAAATTTTATTATCATTCTTAAAATGATTTATTAAATCCAACTTTACCCCTTTATAATTTTTTTAAAAATTGAAAGGAATATTTATTTTATTTTCCAAACAATTCTTATTTGGACTCTACTGTAAATGTTAAAGGAATATTTATTTTAATATATATAGAATGTATGGAATTTCACACCACCATAACCACTATTTTTATTGAAATACACTTTATAAATTTTCATTGTTATTTTCAAAGAAAAGTATTTTGAAAATATTTTTTGTCTAAAAAATTCTTTTCCTAAAGAGGATAGGATATTTTCTTCAAGAAATGTTTTACATGATTTATAAATCTTCCTTTATAATTTATCAAGGTTAATTTCAAAGAAAATGATTTCCAAAATCATTTATGAATTTTTAGTTTTAGAAATTTATTTTTAGAGAAACTTTATTTTCCTTATGAAATGTTCCATGTGATCTTTAAAAATAATTTTCCATCTATGATGACATACATTTATTTTACTGTTGCTTTAATAGGGAAATTATACAAGGATATCATTATTATTATTTATTTGGATAGTTTATGTTTTTGATTATATGATTTTAATGAAAATTGTTTCTCTTCCATGGGTTATAACATTATAAAATTCTTGTTAAAACCACTTATTTTTATACATATTTTCTTTTGATGAAATGAAGAAATGATTATGAAACCTATTTATTTTATATAGGTTATGTTATGATAAAATTATAATGAAACCCATTTCTTTTCAAGGGATCCAATTTGAGAAATGGTTTATGATCTTTTGGAACACATATGTATTATTTTCATCATGTGATGGGTGGGACTTATATCTCCCTCCAATTAATTGAGTAATTATTAATGTTATATGATCTCAAATAGTATGAAGGAGCTTATCCCCAATCCATTTTTTTGTATTTTAAAATGACACTTTTAAATTATTAAGTGGAAACCTAACAAAAACATCCAAATAAAAACATAAACGAAGTAATCTTAAATAATTGATACATGGAACTTCCCCACCCCTATATCTCCATCATTATCTCAAGTCTCCACCTTTACATGGCCGCTCGGCTAGTTGTCCCGTACAGGATTTCATGGGCCTGGTACCAATGACAATAACCATACACTCTCATTTATCCTAATCCTAATGGAAATGTTTGGTGAATTATTCCTACTCTGAATCCTCATCTAGAGTTATTCCTTGTAGTGGGACTGGTTTCTCTCACTTCAACGATTAAAATATTTCCAAATTACAACATAAATCACGATTCGTGAAAAGTATTTCATCACGCGATCAGTCATCTTGATCCAGCAACATCCTAGAAGCAGTCATTAAAAATTCAAAATTCAAACAAACCAGTCATGCCTCAGACCTTGATCCACCTCACCACCTGTGTCAGGCATGCATTTCATGCCTACCTAGATATGTGCCCCATCACCATCACTTCCATCCAGTCACCTTCATCATATGACTTCTTGGAATCACAATCATCAACATCACCACAATGTCATTAGAGAAGAAACATAGAACCGATGCCACACTACCATCCTTACCATCTTGACACTATCATGACCGTCTATTAATTCTGACACTATCATCTCCATCCTCATCTATTCAACACCATATTAATTGAATTCACTATAAATTTTCACCAGATCCACACAAACAGCCACCAACATCACCGATAAAACATCCCAACAAAACACTAAAACCCATAAATAGCACCATCTAACTCCACTGACTCATTTTCACGCCACAAAAAAAAACAAACCAGAAGAGAAACCATTGACGAGAACAAACACCTCCAATAGTAAAGAGGACCAAAAAAGAAGAAATATAACCAGGGATGAAACCCTTATGAAAGTTGGGGATGAACCCTAAAAGGAAACATCATGACCACCTAACCATATGGCCCAAAACCCATGTGTAACCATCACTCCAACTCTGACCTAGAGAGGAGTGGTGAAACCTTGGGTCAAATCTAGTTTGGGAAGATGGGAATGAAATAGAGAAAACAAAATGAATAACTCTAATAGCATAAGAAACCCACTATTCACCATATCACAAATCATAAAGCATCGACGTTAACACCACCCCAACTCTAACCAGGAGATACATGGAGAAACATGAATCCAGAGTGGGGTATGATAATAGAGGGAATCCACAACATGTACCTTAATTGGAAGATAAAAACCTATGGAGAAATCCCACAATAGAGAGAACGAGGCCGGGAATGGAGTGGAGAAGCCAAGAGCCGAGGGTGAGGCTGCAAATGAAGGGGAGAATCTGAGAAAGGGCTTGGAAGCCCAAGAGGGTAGGAGAATACCAGCAGAGACCAAAAGAGGGGTTTTCTCTTCCAATTGTGGGTACATGGGATATTATCACAAGATCAAAAGAGGGTATACAGAAGGTTATCCCAAGACCAAAAGAGGGTACATGAGAGGTTATCCCAAGCACGAAGCAAGTACATGGGTTCCTAGCCCAATCCTAACATGTTATCAATGTATTGGTGTGTAGCTATAATGTCTTGGAAATTCCATGTAATTTTTTTAAATTATATGGAATTATTTTGAGAGCAGATGCTCAGAAGACACCTAATTCTGAGGCCTGGTGAGCTCAAAATATATTTTTGAACTTTTTTAGTTCATTTAAATAAACGTGAGAGTGGGTTTTTATAACTTTTAAACTGGTGCTCAGATAAATAATATGAGGGAACTATTGAACTCAGGATAATGAGATTCTCCTATAAAGGACATACCTTTGACCGGTGAGGGTCGACCAGAAAAGATAATTTTCAGACATTTTGGAAGATAAATAAAATAAATTAAAATAAATTATTTTCTTTTCTTTTCCTCACCAATGAGAAGTGGCACACCAGCACTGCGGTGCAATGATGAGGCATCAACAAACCCCTTTAATGAGGATCTTAGATGAGCAGTGTAACGAATCATTAATCAAAGCTTAATAGATACACTATTTCACTAATGAAACAACGTAATGACACGATTACGCAGTGTAACAGAAATGCTGTGAAAAATTTCTCTTTTAATGAGATAATGGGTTGGAAAATCAGAGTTAGAATTTATCTGATGAATGGTGAAGGATTTTTCTCTCTAATTAAGAACGTCGGTAGACAGAAAAGCGGCGATGATGCCTTGAAAGAAGGATCTGGGACCAGAGATCGACAAACACCAATAGCTTCAAACAGATCGAAACAAATGATGAAACATCTCCATGTAGGAGCTAATTTTGATTTTGATTTTCCCATTATTCATTCTAAAACAAGGAACGTAGATCAACCCACAAACAGGTTGATTAGCTGATCGATTGTTCTTAAGTTAGGGTGATTTTCATTGGGGTTTTTATTGGGATAGAACTTTGATAAAGCCTTAAACCTTCCCCATGTCTCTAAAACTCTAATACGAAGAGTGTGGGCCAACAAAAATAAGGACTGAGCCCATTCTCCTTTGTGTGTTCTTCATGTTCACAACTCCAAATTGAAGGAAAGACAACACCGAGGCCGTAGTAGGGAAGACGATGACCCGGGAAGACCACTGGTGCAGATAGTTTTGAGAAACGGACCACCGGAGGTGGCCCGTAGCGGCGACCGTAGGTGGGTGGCAACGACTATGGGTGGGTGGTGGCGCGCCATGACGGAACACCAAGGTGGTAGACGTAGCCAGCTCAGACCACAATAGAGTAGTAGGAGCCGCCAGTGCTTGGGCCGATGGCTGGAGGAGGTGGGACGCGACCATCTGACCACTTCGGAAGGGAAACCCATGCCACATGGGCCGCGATGCACTGGCATGCAGTCCAGTGGGGACCACGTGTGGGAGGAAGGGTGACCAGCTCCTACCGGCCGCGTGCAGCTGAACTGGATGCCCAACGGGCATTAGGGCTGGAGAAGATTGACGTGCCATGTGGGCCGGACTAGGGGGTGAAAACCGGGCCGCGAAGTGGTCCGGGCTAGAGGAAGCCAGTCCTCTATTGCCGGCTGGGCCAATGGGATAAATCTGGGCCACTGGGCGGCCTAGGTTGGGAAAGAAAACTGGCCCTCCATGCAGGCCAGGCTGGATAAATTCGGGTCGCTGGGCGACTCGGCGGACTAGACCCATTGACAAACCGGGTGGGGTCCATTAACACCTAATGGACCTGGCCCAACAGACATGCCAGACCAGCCCAAACTTGAACGGAACTGGGTTGGTTCAGATTAGTCGAACTAGGCCGGGGCATGTAGGGCCTCGAGGCCGGGTTGGTCGGGTCGGTCCGACCGGGTCAGACCGAACCCAGACACGACCGACCCCCGAGTACTAAAATGTCAATATCGTTCAGACCATACATATGATTAACGAGCTGTTTATGGAATTGGAACCCTTTTAATGAGGAGGTTTTTTAGAATATTCTAAGGAGGTTTTCATGGAAGTTGAAATGTGATGAATGGCTTGAGGAGTAGTTTCTCCCAGAATCAAGCACACTACGTGCGGGAATCCTACGGCTGACTGAGACCTAAAGTCTGATGACAAGAGACCCTATGTGTATTAGATATAAAAGACCCTATGTGGACCATCTACGATGAACCATTGGGAAGAGGCTCTGTGTGACCTAGCAAGCCCACAGTGAGGAGCGACTCTATGTGACCCGACATACCCACGGTACTCATCAGGGATGAGTACCTCAGTACAATGACCAAAGTGGGGAACAACTCTGTGTGACCCGGTAGACCCATAGTGGGGAGCAGCTCTGTGTGACCTAGCATAAACATAGTACTCATTAGGGTTGAGTACCCTAGCAGTCCAAGGTATTCAGTGTTGCAACTGATAGTCTTGCTTTTTATACTCTAGATTATACTTACATGAGCTAACAGTCCCGTGTGTATTCTTTCCTTTTTAGTATTTCCTTTGTGTTTTAGGATGCCTACTAAGTATTGTGTTACTCACCCCTGCATAGGCTTCACCCACACATGTCATTTATTATGCAAATGACCGATTCCTAGATAGAGGGCTTGGTGGACTAGGACCAGGTGGGGCCTAGTGAGATCAGGCAGGCGGGGCATACTTCTACAACTTCCAGTATCCACTCTACACTTACCATCAGGTGGGTTTTTTAGTGGACGACTCTCCTGATATCCTTGTACTTTATTATTTTTACTTTTTCTTTTGTTGGGTTTGTATTCTGGCCCATTTTAATTACAAAATGTACCTTTATTTAGTGGTTGTTTAGTGTCATGCATGTTTACCCTTCCAGTTTTTGGGATGTGGTTGTGTGTGTATGTATACAGGTGCTTAAGAAAATTCCTCCCACTTGTAGGTTGACACCTTCGGTGCTAGTCTCCAGACCCTGGCCTTTGGGAGGTGGGGTTGGGGTTGTCATGGCATGGGCCCCGAGGGATGGGTTGTGAAAAAGTGGTATCAGAGGTAGTCGGTTCTACCTCAAAGACTGGGAGTATGTTGTTTTCTTTTTGGGAAACAATGTTAAATGTTTCAAGTTTGACTTTCAGATTCAGGGAGTCTAGTATTGGTGCGGTGGCTGACGTATCCATACACCAGGACCTTGAATTCTTCTTTTTGGATCTATACATAAAAACACTGGTTGCATGAATCATATAGGAATTGAGTGTTTCCTCATGTTCTTCTTGAATTAGAGTCAGATCACCAGGTATAATCTATTGACCATGGTACATCTTGATCTTTTTCAGGATTCCTCCATGCAGACAGTCAGCTAGGATTCTGATGCGTGAACGTGAGGACAACCCGCCTAGTGACGAGGCGTCAGTTCAGAAACCCATGCTAGAGATGGCCCCACCAGGTGGTGCACCAACATTAACACCACCCATTGATCAGTATTTACTACCAGTGTTATTAATAGAGGATGTACGCAGACTCAGTACCTTGCACGAGTTTCAGAGACAGAGACCTCCTAGGTTTAGGGGAGAGATAGATCCTCAGGTCACTGAGGACTAGCTGGAGGTGGTGACGCGAGTCTTTTGATTAGTGAGGAAACCACTTAACCAGATGATGATCTTATCATCTAGATATTAGGTAATCCATGGTGTCTCTCAGCATCCATACTCAAGCTGGGGTTCTGGAGCGAGGCCTTCTTGTGTAGATCTTCCTGGAAGAGTAGGTACCGACAACTGGATCCATCACTATGCGGTAGAGTATTTAGTGGTGAGCAGCGGGTAGAAGACACGAGGACCCAAATGGGTTATATCTTTTAGGGGATGACCCCAGGACTCAGGGTCAGTAGTGCAGGGATCCTAGAGCAGAGGGAGTCAGTAGGGAGCCAGGTTGTGCTTCACGTGCAGCGGGCATGGACACATGGCTCGTGACTACCCGAATCGCCAAAAAGACGATCAACAGACGGTCAAGGGACCTCCAAGGTAGAGAAATAGGTTCGAGCAAGGAGGCCCGTAGGGTGGAAGATGTGGTATAGAAGCAGGCCGAGCAGTAGGTGGTGGACGATGATTCGAGGTACTACCACCACCACCCCCAGGTGGTCCACCCCGACCTCCGGGAGCTGGTGGACTGGGATGAGCTCAACTTCAGGCAGTGTAGGTTTACGAAAACAGTGCTCCAGAGATGATTAGAGGTACGATTTATGTCTTTTCTACCTTACCTACAGTTCTTATAGACACAGGTGCTAGCCACTCTTTTCTTACCATAGACCTCATTTGAGGCTCGAAGATTTTGGTGGAGCCATTGGCTTGATCCTTATGATTAGAGACTCCTACAATAGGGGATTAGATAATTACAAACTGATGCTGGAAGTGTGCACTTACTCTTGGAGGTGAGAGTTTCAATTGGGATCTCCTAGTAGTAGCGTCGAGGCATTACGATGTCATCTTAGGCATGGTCCAGTTATCCATAGTTCATGCTCAGATCAACTGTCTTAGCTGTAGAGTGTGATGTGTCTGTGGGGATGGGACCAGGTTTTCCTTAACTGGCAAGAAAGGAACTCTTGAAGCACTGGACATACTTTCTCAGAGGAGGGTGCAGCTGATCACTCACCAGTTGGCTAGCCTCACTCTCAGTGTGGTGGACGAGAGGAGTCCGAGCTTTCCTATAGTGGTGGATGAGTATGAAGAAGTTTTTCTTGAGGATGTTCTGAGGCTAACTCTTCATAGGGAGGTAGACTTATGCATCGACCTGTACCCTAGGACAACACTGATATCTACACCAACATATCAGATGGATCCCGCAGAGCTTCATGAGTTGAGGGTACAACCAGAGGAATTGTAGGATAAGAGATTTGTGAGGCCCATCGTTTCACCATGGGTAGCCCAGTGTTGTTTTCCAAGAAGGTAGATGGAATTTTGAGGCTATGTGTGGACTGCCGGAACCTGAACCAAGTGACTGTGAAGAACAAATATCCACTGCTGAGAATTGATGACCTCTTCGAACAGTTAAAGGGAGAAAGGTGGTTCTCAAAGATAAACCTCCGATCTGGCTATCACCAGCTTCGGGTATGGGATTATGATGTACCGAAGACAACCTTCAGATGCCAGTATGGCCACTACGAGTTCTTATTGATTCCCTTTCAGCATAACCAATTCCCCAATAGTGTTCATGGGACTCATTAATAGGATCTTCTATCCTTACCTCGATCATTTTGTGGTGGTATTCATTGATTAAATCTTGGCATACTCGACATCAGAAGAGGAGCATGCTACACACCTATGGATAGTCCTAGATACACTCCAAGAGCACCATATTTATGTGAATATCTTGAAGTGCCAATTATGGATTCAGGAGGTCCACTTTTTGGGACACGCCATCTCAGAGGCTGGAGTTGTAGTGGATCTGAAAAAGATAGAGGCAATTCTTGATTGGGAGCCAACAAGGAGCATGCTGAGGTGCAGAGTTTCTTGGGGTTGGCTGGGTACTACCAGAGGTTTGTGCCTGACTTTTCTAGAGTAGTAACACCCTTATCATCTTTGACACAGAAGGGAAAAATATTAGTGTGGATAGAGAAGTGTCAGTAGAGTTTCCAAGAGCTAAGGCGGAGACTAACAAGTGACCCCATCTTGAGACTACCAGAGGAGGTCATTGGGTATGTAGTTTTCTGTGATGCATCAAGGACCAGACTAGATTGTGTCCTGATAAAGGAGTGGGAGGTGATCACCTATGGTTCATAGTAGTTGATGAAACATGAGAATAACTACATGACCCATGACCTGGAGTTAGCAATAGTGGTCTTTTCTATGAACATGTGGTAGAACTACTTGATGGGTGAACCATTTACCATCTACTCCAACCATAAGAGTCTCAGGTATATCTTCTCCCAGAAGGACCTAAACTTGATACAGTGGCGATGGGTAGATTTCTTATAGGACTATGAATTAGAGATAGTCTATACTCCTAGAAAGGGGAATGTGGTGGCAGACACGCTTAGTAGGAGATCCAGTTTGCAGCTACTGAGTGAGATGATGGAGCAGCTAGCCGTAATGTAGATATCCTTCGTAGATGATGATAGAGAATCTTACCTTTAGTTGATGACTGTCACTCCCACGCTCTTACAAAGAGTTAAGGAGGCACAACTTGTGGATGTTGACCGCGAGGCCCGATGTACTCAGTTATCCTCAAGACATGCTCCTGATGGATTTTTGATAGGTGGGGAGCATGTCATCCCTTTTATAGGGAGCACAGTAGTACTAGTGGCATTGCGAGAGGAGATTTTAAGGGAGTTCCATAACTCCCCCTTATAGGTATATCTTGGAGTAGAGAAGATGTACTAGAATATCCAATGTCAGTACTGGTGGCCAGGGATAATGAAAGTGGTGGCTGGGTTCGTTTCATAGTGCCTCACTTGTCAACAAGTGAAGGCTAAGCACGAGGTTCCAGCAGGCTTGGCATAACCACTTGAGGTACCAGAGTGGAAGTGGGGTGGTATCTCGA
This sequence comes from Viscum album, assembly GCA_963277665.1. NCBI lineage: Eukaryota > Viridiplantae > Streptophyta > Magnoliopsida > Santalales > Viscaceae > Viscum > Viscum album. The sequence continues at coordinate 1,948,244,435 of OY728119.1, forward strand.
TGGAATTCGTGACAAGTTTACCACACACATCCAAGGGACACAATTCTATCTGGATGATCGTTGACCGACTCACCAAGTTGGATCACTTCCTACCCATCCAAGAGCAGGGATCGGTAGAGGTCTTGGGACACCTCTACATCTAGGAGATAAGAAGACTTCATGGGGTGACCTCGATGATCGTCTTAGACTATGATTCTCACTTAAAATCCTAGATGTGGAAGGAATTACAAGAGGAATTCGAGACTCAGCTGTTCTTGAGCACATCTTTTCACCCACAGACTAATGGTCAAACGAAGCGGACCATACAGACTTTAGAGGAGATTCTTTTTGCTTGTGTCCTTGATTTTTGTCATAGTTAGGAGGACCACCTACCACTGGTGGAGTTTTCATGAAAAATAACTATCACTACACCATTGGTATGGCACCGTTCAAGGCTTTTTTACGGGTGGACTTGAAGATCACCACTATGTTGGATAGACCCAGGGGAGTTAGCACTCATGGGTCCAGAGTTGGTACGAGCTACCACTGAGAAGGTGTAGATCATCCAATAGTGGATGAGGACTTCACAAAGTAGGAATAAATCATATACTGACAGGAGATGTAGGCACTTGGAGTTCAAGGATGGAGAACATGTGTTCCTTTAGGTCTCACCCCAAGGGGGATTGTAGAGATTTGGCTAGGGTGGAAAGTTATCTTTGAGTTTTATTATACATTTCTAGATTCTGAGCAGAGTTAGCGAGGTGGCGTACCACCTAGCTCTCCCCCATAGATGCACCAGGTGAATGATGTTTTCCAGATGTTGTAGTTTAGGAGGTACATTCATGATCCATCACACATCATCAACTAAGGTGAGATGGACATTGACGATGGGGAGACATTATTCAGAGTTCCCTATGGAGGTAGAGAATCGATAAGAGCGGGTTCTTTGTAGATGGTTGATTCCTATGGTGTACGTTTGGTGGTAGCACATAAATATACAGGATAGAAAATGGGGATGGGAGGCTCAGATTCGTGCTCAGTACCCCCATTTGTTTATTTAGCCTTGTTTTGGCTTATAGGGATGTGAATCCCTAAAGGTGGGGGTAATTTAATATCCCAAAAATTCCATGTAATTTTTTATAAAATTATATGGGATTATTTTGAGACCAGATGCTCAGAAGACACATGATTCCAAGGCCTGGGGATCCTAGAATATATTTTTGAACTTTGTTTAGTTCATTTAAATAAACACGAGAATGAGGTTTTCAAACTTTTAAACTGGTGATTGAATAAAAAATCCAAGGGCACCGTTGAACTCAGAATGATAAGATTCACCTAGAAAGGAACTAACTTTGACCAGCTAGGGTCGACTGAAAAATATAATTTTTAGACCTTTCAAAAGAGAAATAAAATAAATTAAAAAAAGTTATTTTATTTTCTTTTCCTCACCATTGAGTGGTGGCACACTAGCACTACGGTGCAACGATGAGGTGGAGATTAACCCCCTTAATGAGGATATTAAATGAGCAGTGTAATAAATAATTAATCAAAGTGTAATAGGTATGCTGTTTCACTAATGAAATAGCTTAACGATGTGACAACACAGTGTAATAGAAATGCTGCGACGTGTTTCTCTTTTAATGAGATAACGGGTTGGAGTATCATAGTTAGGATTTATCTGACAAACGATAAAGGAATTTTCTCTCCAAAAAAGAATGCAAGCAGATCGAAAAGAGGTGATGATTCCTTAGAGGAAGGATCTGATTCCAGATATTGATGAACACCAATGGATTCGAATGTATTGACACCAATGATGAACCTTCTTCAGGTAGGGTATAATTTTGATTTCAATTTCCCCGTTCTTCTTTCTAAAACTACGAGCGTCTATCAACTCATCAACAGGTTGATATGTAGGTCACTTGATCTTGTGGGAGGGTGATTTTCATTAGGATAGAACTTTGATAAATATTTAAACCTTCCCCATGTTTTTAAACCTCTAACGCGGAGGGTGAGGGCCAACACGAGCAAGTCCTGAGCCCCTACACCTTTGGGTATTCTTCATGGCCACAACTCCGAATTGACGGCAAGCTAGTACTGAGGCCATAGCAGGGAAGATAGTGACTTGAGAAGAATTTCATCATAGATAGTTTTTAGAATAGACCACCGGAGCAGACCTAGTGTCCCACTGGCGGTAGACTATGACGATGACCGTGAGCGGGTGGCGGTGCACCACGATGTTGTGTTGAGGCAGCAACTGTGGCTGTCTTGGACTGCAGTGGAGTAGTAGGAGCTACCAATGCTCAGGTCGGTGGATGGAAGAGGTAGGATGCGGCCATCCAGCCATGTCGGAAGGGTGGCCTACACCCTGTGGGCCACGATGCGCTAGCACGCAGTCCAGTGGGGACCACATGTGGGTGGAAGGGCAGTCGGATCCTACCAGCCAAGTGCAGTTGAACTGGATTCCCAGTGGGCGTTTGGGTTGGAGAAGACCGCCCCCCATGTGGGCCATGCTGGGGGGAATGAATTGGGCCGTGGATGGACCAGGTTGGAGTAAGACGACCTACTATTACGAGCCAGGCTGGTGGGATAAATCCAGGATGTTGGATGGCCCGAGCTGGGAAAGAAAACTGGCCCACCATTGTAGGTTGGGCCAAATAAATTTGGGTCACTGGGTGACTTGGCGGACTAGACCCACAGCCAAATCGGGCTAGGTCTAGCAAAACCCAATGGGCCTAGCCCAGTGGCCAGGCTAGACTAGGCTGGCCTCGACCCGAACTGGGTCCGGTAGGATCAGTCAAACTGGTCCGAGGCATGCGGGGACCCCAGGCCAGGTTGGTTAGGTTGGCCTGACCGGGTTAGATCGAGCCTAAACACGATTGTCCCCCAAATACTAAAACACCAATATATTTCAGAACGAGTGTCTGATTGATGATATGTTTTTGGCGTTGGAACCCTTGAGATGAGGCAATTATTTTGGAAAACTCTAAGGAGGTTTCAATGGAAGTTGAAATGTGACAAATGGCTTGAGGAGAGGTTTCTCATGGAATCAAGCACACTATGTGTGAGAATCCTACGACTGACTAAGACATGAAGACCTCTGACAAGAAACCCTATATGGATCAGCTACAAGTGACCCTATGTGGATCAAATACGATGAAATAGTGGGAATAGTCTTTGTGTGACCCAGAAAGGCCATGGTGGGGAGCGACTCTTTGTGACCAGACAGACCCACGGTACTCATCAAGGATGAGTACCTTAGTACGATGGACAAGGTGGGAAGAGACTCTGTGTAACCCGATAGGACCACGGTGGGGAGAAGATCTATGTGACCCAACATACCCACAAAACTCATTAGGGATGAGTACCACAATAGTACAAGGTGTTCAGTGTTGTGACTGATAGTATTTCTTTATATACTCTGGATTATACTTGCGTGAGCTGATAGTACCATGTGTATTCTTTCCTTTGTGGTATTTCTTTTATGTTTCAAGATACCTACTGAGTATTGTGTTACTCACCCCTACATAGGCTTCACTTGCACGTGTCATGTATTTTGCAGATGACCGATGCCTAGACGGAGGGCTTGGTGGCCTAGGACCAGGCGGGGAGCAGTGATATCAGGCAGACATGGCATACTTCTGCAGCTTCCAGCAGCCACTCTACACTTACCATCATGTGGGGTTTTCAGCGGACAACTCTCCTGAGATCCTTGTACTTTCCTGTTTTTAGTTTTTACTTTATTGGGTTTTTATTTTGTCCCATTTTACTTACATCTTGTACCTTTATTCAGTGGTTATTTAGTGGAATGTTTGTTTACCCTTTTAGTTTTTGGGATATGGTTGTGTGTTCATGCGTACATGTACTTAGGAAAATGCCTACCACTTGTAGGTTGACGCCTTCAGTGCTAGTCGCTAGCTCCTGGACTTTGGGAGGTGGGATTGGGATAGTCACGACATGGTCCCCGGGGGACGGGTCATGACAATAGACTTGACATAATAGTTTCTATGATTATGTATATATCATAATTATATGTCTCATTCCAATATTATTCCATCATGGATCATGTTATCAGATCCATTATGATTCATATACCATGAATAGCCAATATTTAGTCAATGACTCAAGATTATGATCTTCTATATGAAGGGTATGGTTTTCAAATGTTATGATCATGTTATCATACCCTTATGTTCATGTTATGCATACATATATACCTTTTTTACACTCAATGAGCATATGAGATCACCCTTTATTATGTTTTTTTCCACCAGTTATGAGGAATGATTTTAAGTTGGGTATTTTGGTAAAGAGTAATAAAGGTGAAGATCATTATGGGATATGTTAAAGATCATTATCCAAAAAAAAGAAGATTTTATACCTAGTCTCTAATGACACTAAACTATTATGATCGTTGGGAAAGTGTTTGTGTAATGTACTGAATATTTATTTAAAACTATGCAATATATATATATGAAAATCCTGGGTCACTACATTTGGTATTATATGAATAGTTTAGTTAACCATTGGAAAAAATTATGGGAAAATATTAGTGAAATACTAGGGGATATTTCTAAGGATATGTATAAGGATGTATCTAAGGATAATTCTAAGGATGAGTAAAATAAAAAGAAAACATCTAGTAATTTTGGTGAAGGATAGAGTGAGTGATTTTTAATAAATTTCATCCCTTTATAGATACTACAAGTAGATGTGGATCTGGTATAGAGGTAACAATAGGTAATAAATCTAAGAAGGATAGATTTATCTAGACTTTATCGTCTCCTGGTGCATGAAAATGAGCCTTGATTCTCAACTAGTTTGATACTCCTATGGGATATGCTTTGGAAATTCACAAACTCTTTATGAACCATTATGAAGAATTTAAATATATGATGGATAGGAATGAACTAGGATAAACCTAATGTTTCATAGATTAAAAATAAGGTGTCATGTTTTAGACATATAATACGTTATTTTTCATAATTATGTGGTTCCCCACTACAATTATTATTTATTACACTACACCTTTCAGTTTTAATCAATGGTTAGAACCTAAAGAAACCATGTTAATTAGGATTGTGAGGTACAGTTCAATGATTTTAATACTAATAATCCAAAATATATGGGAGTTGGAATTTAAAATATCATTTTAATGCTCACACAACATCCTCAATCCATGAATCACAATGATCTTCCAAATGGGAAAAGGAGGGAAGAATATTCTATTGAGTCTATCATGATGTAATATCCACCTACCTTCAGTGGATATTTTTTTATTATATTTTCTAAGAAATGGATCCATACTAATGAAATGATATTTTCCATTCTCCAGTGTTCAGAAAAAAAATAAGTCATTTTTTCTATCTATCATTTGGAAGGAGAATTAGATCAATAGTGGACTCTCATCAACAATATAAGAGAAAATAATGAAATTGACTCCATGTATTGGGCTGATATCAAGAGATTATTTTTCAATAAGTAATTCCTTGTATTATTCATATAAATATAGAGAAGGAGTTCCTTAAGCTAAAAAAATGATGGAAAATCTGTTGGTACCTATGAGGAAAATTTTACAAGACTTGTGAGGTATGCTTCTAAAATTATCATCCAACCTGAAAATAAGGTTGATTAATTCTTATGTGTCTGAAAACCAACTCTCCAAAGGGATTTATCCATAAGATACTTCAGTATCTATGAAGACATTGTTTGACGTGCTATAAAGGTGGAAATAGAGGTTGGAGTTACGTGTTAGTCTTATGATTTAGATAAGAAAAGAAAATTAGAATTCAAAGGAAAATATAAAAACAATTTAGATAATAAGATGATAATTACTTAATTCTCAATGTGTGGGAATAAACATTGAGTAAATTGTCTCATGGGGACTAATAAATTTTTTAAGTGTGAAATATTGATTCATTAGGAAATTGAATGTTGAAGTGATGGGATGAAGTTAGTTAATGATGAAAATAGAGATAAAAATCCACATAATACACCACCCACACTATAGTTATTCAAGTTCAAGGAGTTTGGACATTATGAGAATAAATTCCAAAATAAAAGTGATAATGTGGATTATAATCCACAAAAATATTTGAAGGAAAATGACAAAGGGAAAGCCTATGCAATAAAAATGGATTAAGAGAATCATGGTGATTAGGGAACATTATACCCCCCTCTTTAGTTGGGAATTTCATGTTCTATATGGTATTAATATGCCTTGTTAAAATCTTATGGTTCATCCTTTAGTGAAATTTCATGTGATTTTGAGAATTGATTTTCTCCCTCTAAATAGATATTGGAGTAGCATCCAATGAGAATATTTTTGTATAAGGAAATATCTTATATAAATAATAAAGCATGAATTAATTTTTTAAGTATATATGTCTCCTTTTATAATTAACTTAATAGTTATGGATACCATAATAGGTTTATGAGTTTAAGGTTGATCATAAGTTCAATGTCATTGACACCCCTTTTGAGGTTTCATGTAAAGGGATTTTATCGAGATTAAGGATATTTTAAGAGACATTTATGATAATAAAACCCTTTTGTTTTGTATATGTTTTAGTGAAAAATTTATTTAAGGATGAATGTATTTACACTTTGTGGAAATATGATTAATTTCACTAGTCACCTTTAGGGTTTAACTTATCTTTGATGTTAAGGTAATTATGGGTTGTAGTTGATCACCTTAAAAAGTCAACACACTTCATTTATATCATAGAATATTTCGCACTATATCATATTTCTATAATGAATATTAAGTAATTTTTAAGGTTGAATGGGATACCGAATTAAATTGTATTTGATCAGGATATGATGTTTACCTCAAAGTTTTGGTGAAGTATTCAGCAAAAACATGACACATAGTAGAGTTTCAGAACTGCATATCGTCCTCTGATAGATGGTCAGTATGAAAGAAAAATTAAAACCATATAGGATATTATAAGATATAGTTCTATATATTTAAAAGGTGTTTGAGATAAAAAAAATTCCTCACATTGAGTTTTCTTGCAAAAATTTCTTTCACTCGAGCTTTTAGGTGGCTCCTTATGAAGCCCTTTATGGAAAGAAATATAGAACTCCATCATACTGGAATGAAGTTGCAAAATAAAAGATATTAGGATCTAAGAAGGATAATGAGATGAAAGATAAGGTTAGAGAAATTCATAAACACATAAGGACAACTCAAATTTGATAGAAATGTTATACTGATAACTATCGATGTATTCTAGAATTTGAATTTAGTTAGAAGTTCTTTCTAAATATTTTTCCATAGAATAAATAAGGGAAAACTATGCTCTTTGGTATTTCAGTACCATTGAAATACTTTATCATATTAGGAAAATATCTTTCCATGTGTTTCTTCCACTAAAACTCTATCAAGTTCAAGATGTGTTCCATATATCTCTCCTAAGGAAGTATATAACTGATCCATCAGATGTACTAAACTTAGAGGTTATACCATTGGAGCTTGATATTTCTAATAAAGAATAACAAATAGATATTCTCGATCAAATAGACAAATTTCTATGAAACAACACCACTTACCTATTCAATATTTTTTTTTGAAACCACCAACTTGAGGAAGATATGTGGGAACTTGAGGATGTAGTATGGTTGAATTATCCTCACTTATTGGTACTAAAGTGTCCAATTTTAAGGGTGAATTTCTTTTTAACGGGGATAAAATGTAACACACCAATACTTTGTGAAATATTATTTTTCAAATAAATTTAATACTCTCTATTTTTTCATTAAATACAACACCATGTTTATCTTACATTATATAAACACTAATTTTACCTTGAGTTTCACTCAATACCATGTTCAAAAAAAATGTGACATACTTTTAAGAAATTATTATTTAATATGATAGTTATCACCTATACATTGAAATGGAATGAATGAACATAATTAACTAAAATATAACAATATATGGTCTACAAATGTATATAAAATGAATTGTTTTGTGACCTAATAATTATAAATGAAAATAAAAACCATTTGGAAATAATGAAAATTATTTTCTGAAAAACTAATCTTATGCACAAAAATGTATTTAACCAAAATAAATTAAAAAAATAACTTTTAGGGAATTATTTTATTGAATTTTATATATTATATATTCAATAAAATGTTTAAAATTAATCTTATGTGTTTCCTACACAAGATATAATAATAAATATAATTTTATACTTAAAAACTTTATTTTTCTAAAAATAAGTTTTTTTGACTTTTCCACACTTATTTTAAAACTAATATTTGAAAATTTTAGAAAAATAATTCTAAAAATAAAGATAATTTTTTAAATCATCATTTCTAAATTATCTTAGAGGTAATTTTTGATAATTTTTAGAGAAGTTAAATTTTTCAGTGAATACTAAAAAATACTGGTTTTTATTAAGATTTTTCATTTCTTTTAAAGTTTCTAAAAAAATAAAAATTATTTTAAGATGGTTTAAAAAAAATAGTTAAATTACAAATATATTAATCCAATTTAGTCCCATTTAATCATTTTCATATTATTTTTTTATATAAAATATTTTTCAACTTTTGAATAATTTCTTATTGAAAACCCGCTTTCGCATCACATTTAATAGATTAATTTTATATTAAATTTTCATTCTTCTCTGAATTGAATTTGTAAAAATAAATTTCATATTTAAAATAATAATAATTCATTTCATATAATAAAGTCAAATTTATTTTTTACCAGATTGAATAGTAAAAATATTACAAGTTATTTACAATGGTTAAGGTAAAAATAGGTTTTCAGGGGAGTTGAACTAAAACGGCAAGGGTTAAAAATGACCCAAGAATTGTCAAAACAACATTTTAGGGACATAATTAGACCTTATATCTTATATTATTGATAATTTTACATATTGGTGCCTTTTGGGTTTTGAAAAATAGGGGTATATCTTTTTCTTTTCAACAATTACAAGTGTTATGCACATCTCACTTATAAAAGGCCACCACTCTCCTATCCAATTCACACTTACAAAACCAAATGGATCATAAAATAAAATCCCAAATTACTTAAATAAATCCTCTCATCCTAGGAGACTTATTTTAGTCATAAATCCATTATATGAATCCTTTTAGTTCCGACCAAAAGAAGTTTTCTAAAGAAGATGTACCACCCCTAACCGAGTATTTTATTTTATTTCGTCCTTCACCTCCTTAAATTATTATTAAACCATTATTATATAAAAAATTAAGTATATTAAATATACCTATATGTTATTATGTTAATTTAATGACCTAAATTATTCTCCTCTTCCATCAAATGTGGTGTGAATTCATCATTCGTGTGATCGGTGGATGACCACCTCATGAATGAATGTTATTATTTTTTCATCACCACATGTCATGGATAGATATAATGATGAATTTATTATTTATATAGGATATTTATCATATTAATATTATTATGGTATTGTTATATCACATATAACTTCTTAATTTCCTTTCTATGGGAATACGATAATGGTGTTTGTGTGTTTGGTGGACTACTGCCTCGCGAATAAATGTAATTCATTCATGCTTTACATGGAAGTTAATCAGGAAGGGTTTAAAGAAAATATGTGATATATATGAAATAAAAATTATTCTATAATTTTAATATATTATTTAACTTTATTTCATTCCACTGGGAAAATGGAAACAACATTCATGTGTATATACGACCTACCGTCTCCATGAACAATGCATTACATTTTCTATCTCTAACATTTATGGATCACTATAAATACATGTATATAGAATATATATGATATTTATATGATGAATAAAATTATGGAGATAATGAAAAAATGATAAAATTAATGTGGACAAAAATAAAAAATCAAAACATACATGAAAAACAAAGCATTTATTACCTTAAATGTGACTTTAACATTGAATTATTGATAAACAGGTAATAAAATGTCATAAGAAAATCATATATGGTAAGATATATATATATATATATATATATATATTTTATATTTATGAATAATAAACTAATATTTATTTTAAATGAGGTTTAAATGTAATGCCCCGACCCCAGTTACCCAGAGTCAGTGCATTATTACATAACATTGGAATGATCACAAAAGATCAAGTCTCGAAAGACCGATTAGTTTAGTAGCCTTGTAAACACTAGATACATTCATAAATGTTACAATACATCATAAAGTGAAAAATCACAATAACATAGTCTCCATAGTCCACACTCCTATCCCCTTCAGACTATCCCTGTAGGTTAGTCAAAAAATATTTCTTCACATCCTGGGAAAATAAAACATAGAAAGGGGTGAGCTTAGATGCTCTGTAAGGATAAAAATACAGTAGAAAATTTCATAAATAAACATAAACATTTAAGGCAATGTATAACTAAAAAAAAATCCTTTTAAACTTGAACTTCAACAAAATATGGAAAAAGTAAAATGAAATAATTCAATTTACTTATTCACATGGATATTCTACTATTCAAATAATCACATGCAATATCAATAACCACTTTCATAATGATGGAATGCATAATGCCAGACTATCATAAGCACGTAGCCAAGGCCTCGTGCTAAGACTACAAATAACATTTTGTCAAGGCCTCATGCCAAGACACTAGTTTGTCTCATGAGAGCTACCGATGCATCGAGGAGCTATAGCGGGCTCTGCCCGTCACTTATTAAGTCCAATGCATTCCTCATATGAATAGGTTTAAACATATCATAAACCATAACATAATCGTATCACATAAAACATGCATAAAGTAAACATAACATTTCAACATTTCAATCACAATATATCAATACAACACATTGATATAATAAAACCATTTTCAATACCAAAATAAAATAAAATTAAAACTTGGTATTTTTTTTTTAATTTAAAAAAAGTTATGGCTTGTAGAGGAAGCCGAAACTCAAATAATGGTCACGGCGGCGGAGAAGTCGTTGTCGCCGCATACGTACATCAAAAAAATATTCCTTTTTTCCGTTTAGTAAAACGCTTCGTATAAAAATATTCCTTTTGAATAAACGTAAAATTCAAAGGGGTTTATACATCGTAAAAAATAAAGTTGTGTATAAAACAAAATATGCCTCAATGAAAGGAGATTGAGACGAAGTCCCTTACCTCGTGTTTGACTTGACTCGATCATTATTTAACCTCCTGAATAATAAAATAGAGTTAATTTATAATTGTTTAAGAACCTTTTTCAATTTCATTATTCCTTTTATATCACTTATTACCATGTTATGAACATTATGTAATTATTTAAGTTAATAACGGTCGTTTTGTTGATCTTTGGTACTTGAGTCAAAAATAAACTTCTTATAATTACAAGTTTTTTGTGTGGTAAAATATCCATTATATACAGAATTATATTCATGATGTAGATATCTTATAAATCATATATATCCAGTATATATATTCATTTATAATATTACATAACATTTAGAGGTAAGAAATGAAATGCATCGTTCAAGGAGACGGTAAGCCGTACGTATGCATGAATGCTACTTTCATTTCTATTTCGTATTTAATGGAATGAAATCATAATTATATAAAGGTATATTATAATTCCAGTATAATATCATATATAATATCATTTACTCCATCCTTTATATGTCCCACATATGGAATTAACGATTCAAATCACTTTGAGGGGGCGGTAGTCCGCACTTCCTAAAATGAAATTATCTCGTTTACCCATAATGGAAATCATAAAGGTATTCCATAAATGAAAAATAAATAATCATAAGGAAAACATAAACATAATATATATCATATATAAATATAGTGACATCTTAATGGCCACCATGAGATGTGTTAAAAGAAGATTGAACAATCATCGTTTCGTGAGGCAGTAATTCGCCACCCACAGAATCAATATGTTCTTTAACCATTAGATGAAGGTGTGTGTAAGTTTAAATCAAATACTTCTTATAAAAACATCCTAGTATATTGAAGAAACTTTTTTTGTTACAAAATAAATGAATAAAAAGAGTTTAAGGGGTTGGAGAAGCAAAATAAAACAAAAGAACATAAGAGAAGACATTACCTTAAAATCAGGTAACTCTTTTTGATTTGAGCCAAAGGCTTCCTTGGGAAGAATTATGCCCAAATTGAGGCTTCTAGGAGTAATAGAAAAGTTGAGAGAGTATTTGGGTAGAGTTTGGCCAAGCCAAATGGCTTTTAAGGTGTGAATAAGGCGGTAGAGGTGGGGGCCTTTTATAAGAGGAGAGGAGGGTCACTCTTGGAAAGTCAAGAAATGTTACTTTATTATATAATGAGTTTCGAATTTTAAAGGTCCCAAAATTATATATTTCTAGAATAAGGTGATAATGGTTATAAATATACTCACCCAATAGGTTTTTGACAAGTTTAAGTCTTAGATTTTACATTATCTTTTCATTTTATTTAAATCGTTAATTAATGAGGTAATCGCTGCATCATCATGGTGTCATATAAAATTTAATTTATTTAATGTCTAAAAATTATAAAAAAAATATCATGATGTAGGAAATATTTTTATCTTTAAAATTAATATTTATAGTAAAAAAGATAACTTTTATAACCTCTTGTAAAAATTATTTTAGTAAAATAATACATGTTTGTGACATTTTTATTTTTACTTTAAATAAAAAGTTATTAATGTCATTTTCTTACCCAAGTGGATCCATGGGGTCCCCAAGTTGACCCATGGATTGTCTTGGTCGGCCATGACTCATCCAATAAGGGTAGGACAAGTGTAAAGGTAATTTCATATTATTATAACATTATATTTACCTTAAATTACACTAATTACCTTTAATCGCGATTAATAAAACTTTAAAGTTACTATTCACCAAAAAATTATTTTAATCCCATTGAACCAAATTTTACTTCCTAATGACAACAATGTTTGTCGGATTTTTTAAAATCAAATCACAGAAGTGGTAAAGTTTCATTTAAACGAAAAATCAGTTTTTTAACTACCACTTAGTGGTTTCACTATTCCTCAAAAATTGAAGTTTTTCAGAAAAATACAAAATATTCACCCTAAGATATAATTGATATTATGAATTCAAAAATGATGTCTATTTTACAAAATTAAAAACATATAAGTTGCATTAATTAATTTAATAATTAATTCCCGCTGTCACAACAAATAACGTGTTTTTAGGAAACAATATATATCAAATGATTGACAATTGTTTATGTCCAATTTCAAAGTGAAATTAATTATAATGACCACCATTGGATAATATGGTAAAAATATATTCTAATTATACTTTAAAACCACTCAATAGTATAATTTTTCACTATAAATTATTTTGATTAAAAAATTTGTTTTTAAGTATTTTTCTATTCATAGAAAATTGGAAGTTCTCAGAAAATTACAAAAAATTAAACTTAGGATAATTTCGATATTCCAAATACAAAAATTAAGTCCATTTTAAAATATAAAATTTATATAATTTCAAAAAGTGGGTATTACTATTCATAACAACTACTTTGATTGGTCGCAGTGTGTTAGAACTCGAGGTTGTGTACAACACACGCTGCTCTATTATTCAAAGAGAAGCGTACCATGGAAGCTTGGGGTGTTACATTCTCCCCTCCTTCAATAAATTGCGTCCTCGCAATTTGAAATTTTTCTTTGAAAATAAAAGGTTGAAAATAGAAAATACCTTTGTGGAAAACCCACATCAGAAATATGGTTAATAAAAATATAACTTTAAAAGAAAGAAAGAGAAGTACAAAGGTCACCCGAGATAGACCATACTAGGATTCTATGAAAACATGGATATAGAGGAGAAACAAACCATCAAGGTCTGATGGAGAGTTGTAGAAAGTATGATTAGGAGAAAGTTGACTACAAGAAAATCACAAACTTGTGATTGGTTAAATGGTCTTTGATTCCCCAGTAGGAAAAGTTAACCGACAAAGTTTTTTTTTGTTTTAAGTTACCTTTCATAAAGTTGAAGAATTTATTTATGAGATTTACTAAGAACGTAAGGAAATATACTTACTTGTCATGTAGATATTAATTCCTTACTAAATTTTTACCACAAACCCACCTTTCACTCCAAAAGGTAATAGAACTCAAAAATATTCCATTTATCCTAAACGTATAGGGTTACAAAAATAAATTTATAATTCCTCTATCAGAACTAAAAAACTACATTATAAACTCCATGGACTTCACGTAGTCTAGTGGTAGGCGATAAATCCCAATTGCACTATGGTTGTGGGTTCGATTCCCACAACTTTGTCTGACGCGACAGGTTGTCACATGGTCTGCGTGTTGTCCCAAAAATAACCTTAACAATAGTATCCAATGTAAAATATAATCCATTCCAACCTTTATAGTTATCCAAAATACCTCTGTCCAGACTTTCTCTAAAAGGTCTCTAAATTCCAAAATCAATTATAACATCAGATTATCCAAACAAAGTAAATTTTCTCTTATTGTCACATATTAAAAATATTATTACCTTTATCATATTAAAACCTTAATGAAAACAACAAGTACTGCAGTATAATCCTTATATATCACATTATTCTTATAACCAGTGCATCATTGATACAACACTCAAATGACATAATTCTTTAATAACAACATAAGAACTCTAATCATTCCCCCTCATATGTGGCAGTATCATAACTTGATTATTATCCAATAGCATCATTTGGGGAATACTCCGATGATTTGGACATTGGTTTGCGTAGTGTCCCCACTCATTGTAGATGAAGCATTGTACATTTGAAACCTTTTTCTTACCCTTGCAGTCACGCACTTGGTGTCCTTTTTCTCTACACTTATAACAAACTCCCATTCCCTTCAGGCAAGTTCCAAGGTGTTTCTTACCACAGTTATCACATATTGGAAAATTATTCTTTTCCCTCTTCCCTTTATACATCTTTCTCTCTTCCATCCTTTTCGTCTCTTGCTTACCTCCAAATCCATAGGACTCAAAGAATTATTTACTTATCATATTAGCACATGATACCATTTCTTCATATGTTGAGAACACATGAGAGACTATTTCCCTTCTAAATGTTAGCTTAATACCATGAAAGATATGATCCTTCTTACTCTTTGGATCATACGTATTGTTGGAGTTCACATTCCTTCTACTGGGAACCATTTCTATACAATGGAATAAACTTGGTCAGTTTATGAATTGCAATGAATAATTCCAAACTTGTAAAATACTTAATGTAAATTGAACGGTTTATGGATATAATCCATAATCATAAAGATGTTTTCTTTGAGGAAGTATATACTCATAAACCCTTCATAATGGTTTGTAAATAAAATGAGAATTATCCTAAGCATATCCCCCGGGAGTGTCGTAACCAAGAGTGCAGCAAGGACCATTGTCGTGCACCAGTTCCCATTTGAGTCTAGCTCAAAGCGGTGTTTTCGGGTTTTACCCCTAGGTACATCTGTTCCAGAGCCACCTCTACCTACTCATATCCCGAAAGGGATGTATTTCTCGGAAAATAAACAAAATATATACTTTACCAAAATTCTAGGATGTTCTTCTATACTAATCCTAAAAGTCTATCTCAGGGCTATGTGCTCTAATCAGAGTTTATCTAAATCTAGCTTACAAGGTTAGTACTAAACTGCCTCTGATACCAACTGTAACGCCCCGACCCCAGTTACCCAGAGTCGGTGCATTATTACGTAACATTGGAATGATCACAAAAGATCAAGTCTCGAAAGACCTATTAGTTTAGTAGCCTTGGAAACACTAGATACATTCATAAATGTTACATTACATCATAAAGTGAAAAATCACAATAACATAGTCTTCATAGTCCGCACTCCTATCCCCTTCAGACTATCCCTATAGGCCAGTCATAAAATATTTCTTCACATCCTGGGAAAATAAAACATAGAAAGGGGTGATCTCAGATGCTCAGTAAGGATAACAATACAGTGGAAACTTTCATAAATAAACATATACATTTAAGGCAATGTATAATTAAACAAAAGCCTTTTAAACTTGAACTTCATCATAATATGGCAGAAGTAAAATGAAATAATTCCATTTACTTATTCACATGGATATTCTACTAGTCGAATAATAACATGCAATATCAAAAACCACTTTCATAATGATGGAATGCATAATGCCAGACTATCAAAACCACGTAGCCAAGGCCTCGTGCCAAGACTACAAATAAGATTTTGTCAAGGCCTCGTGCCAAGACACTAGTTTTTCTCATGAGACCTACCGATGCATCGAGGAGCTATAGAGGGCTCCACCCGTCACTTATTAAGTCCAATTAATTCCTCATATGAACAGGTTTAAACATATCATAAACCATAACATAATCGTATCACATAAAACATGAATAAAGGAAAAATAACATTTACAAATTTCAATCAGAATATATCAATACAACACATTGATATAATAAAACCATTTTCAATACCAAAATAAAATAAAATTAAAACTTGGTATTTATTTTTCATTTAAAAAAAGTTATGGCTTGTAGAGGAAGCCGAAACTCAAATAATGGCCATGGCGGCGGAGAAGTCGTTGTCGCCGCATACATACGAAAAAAAACATTCCTTTTTGCCTTTTAGTAAAACAATTCTTATAAAAAGATTCCTTTTGAATAAATGTTAAATTCAAAGGGGTTTATACACCATATAAAATAAAGTTGTGTATAAAACAAAATATGCCTCAATGAAAGGAGATTGAGACAAAGTCCCTTACCTCGTGTACGACTTGACTCGATCATTCATTAACCTCCTGAATAATAAAATAGAGTTAATTTATACTTTCTTAAGAACATTTTCAAGTTAATTATTCCTTTTATATCACTTATTACCATGTTATGAACATTATGTAATTATTTAAGTTAATAATTGTCGTTTTGTCGATCTTTGGTACTTGAGTCAAAAATAAACTTCTTATAATTACAAGTTGTTCATGTGGTAAAATATCCATTATATACAGAATTATATTCATGATGTAGATATCATATATATAATATATATCCAGTATATACATTCATTTATAATATTACATAACATTTAGAGGTAAGAAGTGAAATGCACCGTTCATGGAGACGGTAAGCCGTACGTACGCATGAACGCTACTTTCATTTCTATTTCATATTTAATGGAATGAAATAATAATTATATAAAGGTATATTATAATTCGAGTATAATATCATATATAATATCATTTACTCCATCCTTTATACGTCCCACATATGGCATTAATGATTCAAATCACTTTGAGGGGGCGGTAGTCCGCACTTCCTAAATTGAAATTATCACGTTTATCCATAATGGAAATCATAAAGGTATGACATAAATGAAAAATAAAGAATCATAAGGAAAACATAAACATAATATATATCATATATAAATATAGTGACATCTTAATGGACACCATGAGAGGTGTTAAAAGAAGATTGAACAATCATCATTTCATGAGGCAGTAATTCGCCACCCACAGAAACAGTATGATCTTTAACCATTAGACGGAGGTGTGTGTAAGTTTAAATCAAATAATTATTATAAAAACATCCTAGTATATTTAATATACTAGTTTTGTTACAAAATAAAGGAATAAAAAGAGTTTAAGGGGTTGAAGATGCAAAATAAAACAAAAGAACATAAGAGAAGACATTACCTTAAAATCAGGTAACTCTTTTTGATTTGAGCCAAAGGCTTCCTTCAGAAGACTTATGCCCAAAATGAGGCTTCTAGGAGTAATATAAGGAATTTTATAGAGTATTTAGGCAGAGGTTGGCCGAGCCAAATGGCTTTGAAGGTGTGAATAAGGTGGTAGAGGTGGGGGCCTTTTATAAGAGGAGAGGAGGGGCACTCTTGGAAAGTCAAAAAATGTTACTTTATTATATAATGAGTTTCAGATTTTAAAGGTCCCACAATTATATATTTCGAGGATATGGTGATAAGGGTTCTAAATATACTCATCCAATAAGTTTTTGACAAGTTTAAGTCTTAGATTTTACATTATCTTTTCATTTTATTTAAATCGTTAATTAATGAGGTAATTGCTGCATCATCATGGTGTCATATAAAATTTAATTTATTTAATGTCTAAAAATTATAAAAAAAATATCATGATGTAGGAAATAGTTTTATCTTTCCAATGAATATTTATAGTCAAAAAGATAACTTTTATAATCTCTTGTAAAAATTGTTTTAGTAAAACAATGCATGTTTGTGACATTTTTATTTTTTACTTTAAATAAAAAGTTATTAATGTCATTTTCTTACCCAAGTGGATCCATGGGGTCCCCAAGTTTACCCATGGATTGTCTTGGTCGGCCATGACTCATCCAATAAGGTAATGACAAGTTTAAAGGTAATTTCATATTATTATAACATTATATTTACCTTAAATTACACTAATTACCTTTAATCACGATTAATAAAACTTAAAAGTTACTATTCACCAAAAAATTATTTTAATCCCATTGAACCACATTTTACTTCCTAATGAAAACTATGTATGTCGGATTTTTGAAAATCAAATCACAGAAGTGGTAAAGTTTCATTTAAACGAAAAATCAGTTTTTTAACTACCACTTAGTGGTTTCACTATTCATCAAAAATTGAAGTTTTTCAGAAAAATACAAAATATTCACCCTAAGATATAATTGATATTATGAATTCAAAAATGATATCTATTTTACAAAATTCCAAACATATAAGTTGCATTAATTAATTTAATAATTAATTCCCGCTGTCACAACAAATAGCGTGTTTTTAAGAAACAATATATATCAAAAGATTGACAATTGTTTATGTCCAATTTCAAAGTGAAATTAATTATAATGACCACCATCGGATAAAATGGTAAAAATATATTCTAATTATACTTTAAAACCACTCAATAGTATAATTTTTCACTATAAATTATTTTGATTAAAAAAGTTGTTTTTAAGTATTTTTCTATTCATAGAAAAGTTCTCAGAAAATTACAAAAAATTCAACTTAGGATAATTTCGATATTTCGAATACAAAAATGAAGTCCATTTTAAAATATAAAATTTATATAATTTCAAAAAGTGGGTATTACTATTCATAACGACTACTTTGATTGGTCGCGGTGTGTTAGAACTCGAGGTTGCGTACAACACACGTTGCTCTATTATTCAAAGAGAAGCGTACCATGGAAGCTTGGGGTGTTACATTAAATGTGTATGGAGGAATTTGAGACTTATGGTAAGAGATTTTTATCTCACTTTGTACTTCTGTGAGACACATTCCATATTCACCACCTATTTCTTTTATGTGGTATATACACTTCCCATGAATGTATTTTATCCTTAGTATTTGGAAAATTATAGTAATTTAAATTTCCATATGAGTAACTCACTTTCATGGGGTTTATAGTTCCAATGTTACAAAAGCAGTAAGGGATTTTTGTCTCAAATTGCCTTCTTTGAGAAATATGTTATGTTATGAACCTATATTATTTTATGAGGTTTATATAAAGCCCATTTGAAATGTAATATCTTGAATTTATTTATTCTCATGATATTAAAAATTTAATTTAACATTATTCTATCATGAGTCTTATGATTCAAAGTTACCAAATGTGATATGGGTTTTATGTTACAATCTCGTTGTTTATCTGGATTGCTCATGATTATGCTTACAATGATGAAATATTATGATCTGTCTCACACAAAACTCATGAAATTTATTCTAATCTTGATATTTCAAAATAATACTTGTTTTTTCTTCATTTTACACTCCATATATACTCAAGAGTTCAAAATTTTTTTTTGAGAAAAATTGTCTTTATTTATCACTTTGGCCAGAAACCATTTTCTTCTAAAACCATGTTTTAAAAAAATATTTTAAAAATATTTTAAAAATTATTCAAATGATTTATTAAATACAAGTTTACACATGTCTGAATTTTTACAATTTTTTAAGGTAATATTTATGTCATTTTCCAAACAATGTGCATTGGTATTTTACAAAAATTGTTAAGGAATATTTATTTTAACATGTATGGTATAAATATAATTTCCCACCATCTTGACTATTATTTAATTTGAACCATATATTATAAATTTTCAAGGTTATATTTAATGAAAAGTATTTTGAAAATGTATTATTTTTTAAATGCATTTTTTAAATAGGAAACGATATCTTCCTCAAATAATGTTTTAATTTTTTAAGCATCCTTTATAAATTTTAATGTTATTTTCAAATAAAAGTATTTGAAAAATATTTTAGGAAATTCTATTAAGAAATTTTTTTTCAAATAATTGTTTTCCTCATGGAATGTTCCTAATGATCTTTCAAAATAATTTTGCATCTATGATGACATCCTTTGATGTTACTTATGATTTTCTAGAGATATGATCCAATTATACCACTATAATTTTTTTTGTAGATGGTTTATGTTTATAATGAAAATATTTTTATGAAACCCATTTCTATTCCATGGGTTATACCATGAAAAAACGATTATGAAAACTGGTTATTTTTTCATTGGTGATGCTTTGATGAAATGATGAAATGATTATGAAACCTATTTATTTTATACAGGTTATGTAATGATGAAATTTTTATAAAACCCATTTCTTTTCATGGGTTGTCATATAATGATTATTTACTAATCATGTTCCACATTTAATTATGATTTACATCATGTGACAGGTAAGACCTATATCTCCCTCTAATGTATTGGGTAATGATTAATCACTACTACAAAACCATGCTATAGCCGTCGACCTATAGGAATGGTTTTATAAAACCTTTGATATGGGTATTTATATCAAGGCTATAACCACAGTTTTTATATAACCATGGCTATATCTTGAACATATAGCCACAATTTTATTAAACTGTGGTATGTGTTGTTTTTTCAAAGTCTATAGCCACAGTTCTCTAAAACTATAGCTATATCCTGTACCTATCACCATAGTTTTCATATAACCATGAATATAGGTAATATTTTAGAAGTCTATATCCATAATTATCATAAAACCATGGCTTTAGGTTTCTTTTTGAAGGCTATAGCCTTGGTTTTCATAGAACCGTGGATATAGGTTGTGTTTATGAAGGCTATATCCACGATTTTATAGAACTATGGATATAGCCTTCAACTAGAGCCACGATTTAGAAAAACTATGGCTATAGGTTGTTTTTTAATCCTATAAACATGATTTTCATAAAACTGTGGCTATTGGTTTCCCTTGTAAGTGCGGGGAAAAATATTACATGGTAATTTCGAGGGAATACCTATTTCCATGTGTATTCTTCCTATTACCATGGTTTTTAAATATATAAATAATATATATATATATATATATATATACCATATTTTTTCTATGGTGTAGTGGTAAGGTTCCAGGTTACCCATATCAGAGGTATAGAGATCGAGTTCCACTAGAATCAATTTATTTTACACCTATAGAAACGATATATAGGTATTATAACCTTGATTTTCCACAATGTCAATAGACCATATAACCATATAGGATAGCCAATAGGGCTATTTCCATGGTTCCAAAACCTGTGGCTATATGTGTTTTTTCCACGATCACAACTGTGGTAATAGTACATTAGAACAATAGCTATAGGTTTTTGATCTAGCACACCGATAGGAGACACATCCCATTGAAATGGTGGATATAGATTATAACCAAGGTTTTGACCCCTATAGCCATGATTTTGGACTATGGATATAGAAAAAGTTTCTACTTGTGAATGTTATATGAGTTCAAAGGGTGAACACGAGTTTATTCCAATCCTGAAAGATGGTACATGGGAGTTAATCCCAAGTCTGAAAGAGGTTATATGGGAGTTTATCCCAAGCCTAATAGAGGATACATGAGAGGTTATTCCAAGCCCGAAGTAGGCACATGGATGGTTAGACAAAGCTTAAAATGTTATGAATGTCTTGGTGGGTAGCCTTAACATATTATTTTTTATGATTGTGTATATACCACAATTCTATCTCTTATGCCATTGTTATGCTCTCATGTATCATATTATTTGATTCCCTTATGATTCATTTCTCATGAGCTTCAAATATCGATGTTATGACTCAATATTATGATATTTTATATTTAGGGTATGGTTTTAAAATGTTATTCTCATGTTCAGATAACCTTATGTTCAGGTTATGCTTGCGTATCTCCCTTTTTTACCATTTCTGAGAATCTGAGCTCACTCTTTATTATTTATTCTTTCCCGAGGTTATGAATATGGTTTTTAAGTAGTTTATATTTTTAAAGAGTGTTAAAGGGGATGATCTTTATGGGATATGTTGAATATATTTCCCCAAATTATAATATTATTTACCTAGACTCCAAAGACACTAAACAATTGTTGGACTCCTCATGTATTAATCATGTTATAATGATCACAAAGCCTATTCAACCTAGTTAAATCCTATAAATTATATCAAATCATGTGTATTAATGTTTAAAGTATTATCATTCTTTAAGAAGATCCATTCAAGATCTTAATTTCTCTACATTCATTTTAATTACTTTATACCATCCTTGATTTAATTTTATAATATCTTCTTTGAAAAATGATTAAGTCTAATCCATTCTATGATCATCATTGCTTAATTCTGAATACAGTTATCTTGAAAAGTCTAAGACACCGTGAAGTAAACACTGTGAACAGGCAAACACCGTGAACAAGCAGACACCGTGAACATCCAGACACTGTGAACATCTAGACATCGTAACATCCTGACACCGTAACATCCGGACACCGTGAACATCCAGACATTGTAACATCCAGACACCGTGAACATCCAGACACTGTAACATCTAGACACCATGACATTTAGACACCGTGATGTTCAGACACCGTGACTATGAGACACCGTGACCAATCCAAACATCGTGTGAAAGAGACACCGTTTCCATGACATACTGTGACACCGTTTCCAAATATATTTTGTCTTCTTTCAATTTAATCTCTAACGATCATATTTGAGGATTTTAATGCACTGACATAATTAATGTTTCTTTGTAGACATATCATCAGACAGTATGAGGTATGAGGTGCATAATACATGAAACCTGTAGGCCCCAACACATGCACTCCAAGATAAAAGAGTAGTGCGGCCAAGAAACAAACGACAGGTGGAAAAGCTTGTATAAAGTAGCACGAAAAAAAGAACAAGCTGGTGGGCGTGAACATGAGAACAATATAAATTTTGGAGAATTAGATCATGCAACTTGATTCTACTGAAGAACACATAAATCATACTAGATTCCCGAGAACATCTTCAGGCTGTAGAACACCACGAAGAACACAAGCCAAATCTGTCTGACTTACAACACTCTGTTTTCCAGACGAGGACTCAAATTCTGCATCTGATTCATCTCAGAAGTCTAGAGCTGCAAAGACCAACACTCAGAGAACTTCTAAACCTATATCAATCTTTTTGATCTATTATGTATATTTTATTAACTTTCAATTAGTGTGTGTTTCTATATAATAACACACTCTGTCTCCTGCATCAAGCTTAAGGATACAAGATATCCTTACTCAAACCTTTTTATTGTTTTGTTTACCCACTGATAAGTGTGTACAAGGTCCTTACGTGTCCTGGTAGTCTGTACCCACAATGAACTATGTAAGAGATCCCTGTGTGGCCTAGATAGTACTGCATACTATTGATAACCCCGATCCAAGGTGTGGATCAAAGTTTATTTATATAAACTGCTTGGTGGTAGGTGATCACCAAGTGGAGTGGATTAGATCTCAGCTTGAGACTGAACCACTTGTTTCATATCCACTGTGGTGCTTAATTTAGTTTTCTCTGTTTTACTACTTTTCTATATAACTCAGAAATCACTAAATTCACTTTGATAGCTAGTCTTGGAAATAAGTTATAACTGTCTTGTCTTAGTAGAATAGCTTCAAAAGTAAATTTAATAACTAAAATTAAGATTACTAAGAATTAATCAATCTTCTGGGAAGTTATTTAAATAGTCAAATGCTTATAACAATATAACCTTGATTAAAAGGGCTGTATCTAACTTTTGGGGAAATAATTTTTACAGAAATTTTTATAGTTACTCAATTCACCCCTCCCCTCTTGAGTAATATACTCCGACCAACATTTGGTATTAAAGGTTGTTTATTAGGACTCTATTTAGTGTTATTCAACTATGATTGTAGTTTTACTTTAATGATCTATAAATTTTTGTTAATTCTAAATTTCAATCTCTTTAAACCTATTTCGTTATTATGGATAATAGATTGGAAGGTGCTACAACCAAAAAACCACCATTATTTAATGAAACCAACTATGCTCAATGGAAAATTAAAATGAAAATTCATTTAGAAAGTATGAGTTTTGAAATTTGGTCTTCCATTATAGATGAATATAAGATTTCTTCTACTGATAGAATTACATGGGATGAACCTACCAAAACTACCTACAATAACAATTGCAAAGCTATGAATGCTTTATACTACTACTTAGGAGATGAGGAATTCAATATAATTTTTTCTTGTAAAACTGCCCATGAAATTTGGGATACCCTATCTGTCTCACATGAAGTAACATCTAGTGTAAAAGAAATGAGAATTAATACTTATACTATCAAATATGATAATTTTAAAATGAAACATGATGAGCCTATTTCTGACATGTATCTTAGGTTCAATGATATTGTCAACACAATGATCTTGCTTGGAATAGAAGTCACTACCAAGGAACAAATCATGAGAATTATTATATGTCTACCTGACAGATGGAGGGGAACCTATGTCTCTATTAGATAATCACGAGAAATTAAAAAGCTACTTGTAAAATAACTCATTGGGAAACTAATGATGTATGAAGAGGAACTGAAAGTCAACAAGGAAGAGGAGGATGAACCAAAGAGGAAATCCGTTTCATTCAAGACCACCACCTTTAAACACAAAGACAAAGGGAAACTGGAATCTTCTGTAGAAAGCTCCAATTGTGAACAATCATCACCTGACAGTAATGAGGAGATGGCTCAATTAGCCAGAAGTTTTAAAAGATTTTACAAGAAGAAGAACTTTTTCCAGAAACCTAACTACAAAGGAAAATATGCCCAAAAAGGAAATTGGAAGAAGGACTGGAAAAGAAGTGATAAGGATGATGAAATGGTCTGCTATTAATGTAAGTGCAAAGGAAATATCAAGGCAGACTATCAAAAGCTCAAGTACGAAAAGAAATATAAGGATAAGGATAGGAAGTATAAAAAGGCCATGAAATCAACTTGGAGTGATTCTGAGGCAGTTCAAGCGACTCAAAAACATCACATTATGAATAAGAAAATAAATCCATTATGTGTTTTATGACAAACAAGTCTGATGTAACACTGGATCCTTTTTACATGATTCATACTATTCTGGATATGAGAGTGACTCTGAGAACATGACTAATGAAGAAATGTTTGAATACTGTAACATGCTTGAAGAAAAATGCAATGAATTAAAAGAAAAATATAAATCATTTAAGAAACATCATTCTCTCACTATGAATATTAAATCTAAAATCACAAATGAAAAAGAAAAAAATGATCAACTGCTCAAAGAAAACAACAAATTAAAAATGTCTAATGAGCAATTAAAGAATGACCTTGAAAATTTTACCAATGGGAAGAATACCCTTACTCAAATTCTAGGAAAAAAAATTGCCCTTAAATATAAGACTGGCATTGGTTATCAACCTGGAAAAAGAAATCTTGGTAGAACAACTTTTGTTTCAAGATCTAGGACATATAGTTTTACTCCCAGTTCTGGACACAAATCAACTAATTCAATTCATGATACATATTCTACTGTTTCAAGTTTTTTTTGGACCAAATAGAGTTTATTTTTCAAATACTTTACTCAATGATTATAGGAAACCTATGAGGAAAATATGGGTTCCCAAAGCTTTTATTACTAATATTACTGGACCCAAACAAGTATGGGTATCAAAATCTGTTTTTGCTTGATCATTTTGTAGGAAAGTTTCTTAAAGAGTTCCTGTAAAATTTTATGGTACTTGGATAGTGGATGATGTTCAAGGCACATGAAAAGAGACTACTCTTTCTTCACAAGCCTAATCAAAATAGATGGAGGACATGTCACATTTAGTGACAATGCCAAAGGAAAGATTATTGGCCTCGACCAAATTAGTAACTCTAACTCAGTTTTAATTTCTAAAGTACTGTTTGTTGATAGATTAAAATATAATTTTCTTAGTATCTCACAATTATGTGATGATGGATTTCATGTTAGATTTGAAAATGATGCTTGCAATGTCTTTAATTCTAAATATGAATTAGTGTTTTCTACTTTAAAAATGAAAATGTTTACTCTGTTAACTTAGAATCCTTAGCTTCTCAAAATGCTTCATGTTTAAGTGTATTTCATAAATATTCTTGGCTCTGGAATAGGAGACCAGGACACTGTAATGGTCACTCCCTTAGAAAGATAACTAGAAAAATCATAGTTAAAGACTTACCCAAACTTGAGTTTCCAAATGACAAAGTGTGTAATCCTTGTCAAAAGGGAAAACAACACAAAATTTCCTTCAAAACAAAGAAAGAAGTGTCAAATTCTCAACCTCTTGAACTGGTTCACATGAATTTATTTGGACCATCTAGAGTTTCTATCTTAAATGGGAAGAACTATTTTTATGTTCTTTTAGATGAATTTTCTAGATATACTTGGACTTTCTTTCTGGCTCACTAAAGTGAAGCCTGCTCTTATTTTACTAAATATTCGAAGTCTGTAGAAAACATTAGTGGACTTAGAATTATATCCTTAAGAATTGATCATGGCCATGAGTTTGAAAATCAAGAATTTGAATCCTTCTTCTCACAAAATGGTTATAGTCACAATTTCTCTTCCCCTAGAACACCTCAACAAAATAGAGTTATAGAAAGAAGAAATAGAACCTTGAAAGAGATAGCTAGAATAATTCTAAGTGAATATAACCTACCTATTTATTTTTGGGCTGAAGCTATCAATACAGCATGCTACATAATTAATAGAGTGTTGATTAGACCCATTCTTAAGAGGACTCCTTATGAGTTATGGAATAATAGAAAACCCAAATTTAACTACTTCAATGTTTTTGGCTGTAAAGTCTATATTCTTAATACTATGGAAAATCTCAACAAATTTTCATCCAAAAGTGATGAGGGTATATTTTTAGGATATTCCTTGTCTAGTAAAGCCTATATAGTGTTCAATAAAAGAACTAAATGTGTGGAAGAATCTGTCTATGTCAAATTTGATGAAACAGATCCCCATGAGCCTAAAAACTCTCTAGAAAACCTGGAGGATGATGTATCAAATATGAACGTCAATTCAAAATCCTCAAACAATTATGTGAAAGAATAAGTGAAAACTTACAGTTCTGGAAATTCCCTAGGATCAAGTCACAATGAACCTGGACCTGTCGATAAACCTAAAATCACTAGTCCCTCCTTTTCTAGAACTATTAGAACTCTTAAGAACCATCCTTTAGATGCTGTTGTAAGAGACCTAGACAAAGGAACACAAACTAGAGCTTCTCTTAGAAATCAAGTTGAACATCAAGTATTCTTGTCACAAATTGAACCTAAAAACATCAATGATGCTATCAATGATGAATTTGGGGTGATGGCTATGCAAGAAGAACTTAATCAGTTTTAAAGGAACAAAGTTTGGAAACCTATTGAAATACTTAAGGACACATTCACCATAGGCACTAAATGGGTGTTTAGAAATAAGTTAGATGAAGCTGGTAACATATTTATAAACAAGTCTAGATTGGTTGCTCAAGTCTATAATCAAGAATAAGGAATTGACTATGAGGAGACTTTTGCACCAGTATCTAGACTCGAAACCATCAGAATCCTGCTTTCCTATGATACACATCTGAATTTCAAACTATATCAAATGGATGTTAAAAGTGAATATTAAATGGGTATATATCTAATGATGTTTTTGTTGAACAACACCCTGGATTTACAAACCCTCTTTTTCCAAATCATATTTTTAAATTATCAAAAGTTTTATATGGTTTAAAACAAGCTCCAAGAGCCTGGTATGATAGATTAAGTACTTTTCTTATTTCCAAAGGTTTTACGAAAGGAATATATGATCCTACCCTTTTTATAAAATGAATTTATAATGATGTTTTGTTGTTAAAATATATGTAGATGACATTATTTTTGGATCTTCAGAAAATTCTTTATGTGTTGATTTTTCTAAAATGATGCAAAAAGAATTTGAAATGAGTTTAATGGGTGAACTAAAATTCTTTCTTGGATTTCAAATATTTCAAAATAATGATGGAATTATTTTAACTCAAAGTAAATATACTAGAGATATTCTAAAACATTTTGGATTAGATAGAACTAAAATTAGTAACACTCCCATTAGTACCACTTGTAAGTTGGATCTTGATGAAGATGGAAAATCTGTTGATCAAACCACTTATAGAGGAATGATTAGAAGTTTACTCTACTTGACTAATAGTCGACCTAACATTATGTTTTGTGTCTGTATGTGTTCTATTTTTCAAGAAAATCCTAAGGAATCTCATTTAAATGCTGTAAAGAGAATTTTCAAATACCTCAAGCATACACCCAATCTAGGACTGTTCTATCCTAGAGGACAATAATTTGAATTAGTGAGTTATTCTGATGTTGAATTCAGTGGCTGTAAGTTAGATAGAAAAAGTACCTTTGGAACATGTCACTTTTTAGGCAAGTCATTAGTATCATGGTGTAGTAGAAAACAAAATTCTGTTGCATTATCTACTGCAGAAGCTAAATACATAGCTGCTGGTAGTTGTTGTGCACAAATTTTATGGATGAAACATACATTACTAGATTATGGACATCAATTCAGGCATGTACCTATAAACTGTGGCAACACAAGTGCTATTATCATCTCAAAAAATTCTGTTTCACATTCTAGGACAAAGTATATTGATGTAAGACATCACTTTTTGAGAGATCATTATCAAAAAGGTGATATCACTTTGGAATTCATTGGTACTGAGTATTAGCATGCTGATATATTTACCAAATATTTAAATTCTGAAAGAATAGACTAAATCATACATGAGTTAGGAATGATAAATCTTAAGTAAATATCTTAATATTTCATGATTATGGTCTCACTTTTAGTGATTCATGACTACTGTCTGATAGTTACTATATCACAGTAAAGTTGATGTTTACTATCTCACTGTAAAGTTGATGTTTATTGTCTCACCGTAAAGTTGATGTTTACTATCTCACTGTAAAATTCATTCTCTGTCTCACCATAAAGACTCGATATGATCTCACCATAAAGATTCTTTATGAATTTTATATTTGAATTAAAAATCATATCACATTAATTATCCTCTTCACCTTTTTGTTTCCCCACACTTTTACTTTTGCGACGTTTGGTATTCCTAAATGATAAAATAAATGAAGTATCATTTGTACTTCACGTGAGCTTTCTTATATTCACTCATTCACAACCTATATTCAAATCTACAAACCTTCTCTCTCTCTCAAACCTTCAGTGGATTCCCATGATGAAACACCCTTCATCGTCCACTTTTGAGAAACATAGCGCAAAGAAGAAGAAAATTGCACCTAAGCTAGAACCCCAAGGACCTCTAAACCCAAATCTGGTAAACCGAGTTTTCTTACCTAAGAAATAAGTTTTCCCCAAATAGATTCTATCTAGTAAGTCTCTGGTTCTAAAATTTTTAAGAGAGAAAGGCTGGCTAGAGTGGTTTTCAAAGGAATATAGACCTATCTATCCTAATTTAGTGGCTCAGTTTTATCAGTATGTTCAGTTATCCTTTGAGTCTAAAGATGGATATGTTGTGAGAAGCTGGATCAATGAGCAGAGATGCTCATTCTCTTCAAGGTTATGAGTTTCATGCCTTAGGATACCTCATGAAGGCATCTGTGAGGATTATCAGAGAGGACCTCCACCTTCAACTGAACTCTTTGATATGGAAGATGATTTGAAGGAATTAACTGGAAATGGAACCAAGAGGAGAGCCATTGCTTCGGAACTAGATCGAGAATCAAGACTTCTATTCAAGTTTATTCAGAATCTGGTTAGCCCCAAAAAAGGTGATTTTTCTGTTTTGAAATATCAGGATGTGTTTTTGATCCACCTTATGAAAAATGGGCATAATATCAACCTTTTTAAGTATATCATACACCATATGTGTGAACTGATCAAAGTCACATCCAAGTCAACCTCCCTGTTTTACTCTCGGCTTATCTCATCCATTCTTCATGCCAAATATATGGTTGTACCTAATGAGGAAGTTATAAAGGATTGTAAGTACTAACTTTCAAAAGTAACCATCAAGAGGATGAAGATAAATCAGAACCCTTGAAAAAAGGAATGGGTAGAAGACAATGATAGACTTTATGAAAAATTCAATCCTGTGGAACATCCCTCAAGACCAAGAGATATTTATGATCCTGGTTTGGAACCAGATGAATTTGTTGAGTACTCTTCAGAAGAAGAAGAAGAGGCTGTTGTGCCCCTTAGAGCAACTATTTCTACTGAGGAAGACAATACTCCTATACCTCTTGTGGTAAGTGAAAAATAAGTCCCTACACCTATAGAAGTTGTTACTCTGGAAGCTCAACCTGAGGCTGAAATAGAATCTGTTACCAAAGAAACTTAAAAGAATGTCATGGAAGAACCTATAGTGGAAGAGCTACCTGTTATGCAAGGAGCTGAACTTGAGGAGCTCCTAATGGAACAATCTATTCCTGAGATAATCCCTTCAGCGAAGGAAAGTATGGATATGGCTTTTCAGCTATCTAGGAAAGAAATGAGTGAATAAATATAAGATGAATTTGTGGAAATGGATCAAGATCCTAGTATTCTCATTCCTAAGAAGGATGCAACTATTGAGGGGGTGCAAACCCCGAATCTGAAATCAACTGGAGAACCAAACCCAATAGTTCCAAGTCCTGTAGACACTCGATATAAGTTCCCCAGTTTCTATGATGTGGATGACTCTCAGAAAGTCTCAGCAAAAGGCCTTGACCTTTCCTCTTTGTTCCAGTTGAAATCAGTCTCTAATAGCGCCCCTATAAAGAAACCTGAAACAATATCAATCCTTATTTCTGAACCTTCATCAGTTCAACCATCATTTGTGAGTAAGGATGATCTAAAGAAATTTGGTGCTACCCTTTTGTCTAGTGTTGAAAAAGTTCTGAATTCTCAACCCGCTATTGTGATACATCTAAGTGAGAAAGATGCCTCTTTATTATTGGAGAAAGTTATTTGGAAAATACAACCCAAAATTCTTCATGAGATTCATGATGTTTGAGTTGAAAACATATTGCTTAGTGCTGAAGTGAAGACTCTAAGAGGTATGATTGAAGACATGCAGAAAGAGATGCATTCGAGATCAGAGCTTATTTCTCATCCTATGGAACCTGTTGATCCTGAAACCTCACAGAATGTTGTCTCTGAGATTCAACCACATTTATCTTCCTTAGCTGAAAAGGTCACAAAAAGTAATAAACAGATTGTGAAAGAAATGTGAGAGCTTGTGGTTAATCTAAACAAACTCATTGATGAGTATACAGGATGTCTTCAGAAAGTGCTGAATCAACTGAAATCTCTCACCACCGCGGTCAATGCTTCTAAAGCCTATGGTCAATCATCTCAACCCTCTTTAGACAATGATCTGCTTAGAAAAATGGTCAAAGAAGAGCTTCAGACTGTGCTTAGTGGCTTCAATAAAGATTCTCTCTCTGCAGTTATAAAAAATAGGGACAAAGTTCTTGACCTGGTCCAAATCCATTCTAAAATTTCTAATAATGCACAGCAAGAGATTTCCAATAAAGTGGATTTATACTTCAATAGAATCTTCTCCAAGACTAACATGAATAATAATTTCAAGTATCTTGTGGAAAATCTGTGGAATCCACTTGTTACTCAAGCTTTCAAGACCCATGTCCAAAAGCTCACAGAGTTTACTCGATTACTGGACAAGTTTATAGAGAACAAGGATGATTTTGAGAAAGCCATGGAGTATGGTGGGGATATCATTGTAGATTTTATCAAACTATTGAGGCCCTATATTCATGTCCAAAGTACAACCATTGTTGCTCCTACGATTGCACCTCTAAGACTTGGATTTCCTACCTTCACTTCTGCCCTAGCCTCCACCACTATGTCTGTCAGCCAAGATCTGAGTCAGATTAGGCTTGTGATCCTTGATCAACACATACCTCGATCTTCTACTACTCCTACTCCGGCTCCATCTATTTTTGAAGGCCTTCCTTTACCTTCTATATCCACCAGATCACTCCCTTATTCTACCTCCACTTCAGCTCCTATGGATTCCTATTCTTCTACTACTGATAAAGGCAAAGAGAAGACCAGTCAGTGACGAAGGAAAGTTTTTACTCCTTTTTGATAGGAATGATGTTGCTTTTGTTTTTCTCCTTTCTGTTTGTAGTGGATATTATTTTCATTAATGACATGTTCACTTTTCATGACTTCTCTTATTCTATATTTTTGATAATACCCAAAGGGGGAGAAATCTCTATATGCTAGAAATTTATCTCTCTATATATAGTTTAATCAAATATACACTTAAATCTACATGATTTTTGATCATCAAAAAGGGGAAGATTGTTGGAATCCTCATGTATTAATCATGTTTTAATGATCAAAAATACTATTCAACCTGATTAAATACTGTAAATTATATCAAATCATGTGTATTAATGTTTAAAGTATCCTCATGCTTTAAGAAGATCCATTCAAGATCTTAATTTATCTAAATAAAATTTAATTACTTTATACTATCCTTGATTTACTTATATAATATCTTCTCTGACAAATGATTAAGTCTAATCCATTCTATGATCATCATTGCTTAAGTCTAAATACAGTTATCTTGAAAAGTCTAACACACCGTGAAGTAGACACCGTGACCAAGCAGACACCACGAACAAGCAGACACTGTGAACATCTAGACACCGTAATAAGCAGACACCATGAACATCCAGACATCATAACATCCATACACCATGAACATCCAGACACCGTAATATCCAGACACCGTGAACATCCAGACACCATGACCATCCAGACACCGTAACATCCAGACACCGTGAACATCCAGACACCGTAACATCCAGACATGGTGACATTCAGACACCATGACGTTCAAACATCGTGACTATGAGACACCATGACCAATCCAGATACCGTGTGAAGGAGACACTGTTTCCATGAAATAATGTGACACTGTTTCCTAATAATTTTTTTCATCTTTCAATTTAATCTCTAACGATCATATTTGAATATTTTAATGCACTGACATAATTAATGTTTCTTTGTAGACATATCATAGGACAGTACGAGGTATGAGGTGTAGAATACATGAAACCTATTGTCCCCAACACATGCACTCCAAGATAAAAGAGTAGTGCAATAAAGAAACAAACGGAGAGTGGAAAAGCTTGTATGAAGTAGCATGACACAAAGAATAAGATAGTGGGTGTGAACATGAGAAAAATATACATTTTGGAGAATTGGCTCACATAACTCAATTTTTCTAAAGAACTCATGAAGCATACTAGAATCCCGAGAACATCTTCGTGCTGTAGAACACCACGAAGAACACAAGCCAAATCTGTCTGACTTATGACACTCTGTTTTCCAGATGAGTACTCGAATTCTGCATCTGCTTTATCTCAGAAGTCTAGAGCTGCAAAGACCAACACTCAGAGAACTTCCAAACCTATCTCATTCTTTCTACTCTATCGTGTATCTTTTATTAACTTTAGAGCATTGTGTGTTTCTGTATAATAACACACTCTGTCTCATGAATCAAACTGAAGGATACAAGATATCCTTACTCAAACCTTTTTATTCTTGTGTTTACCCACTGATAAGTGTGGAAGAGGTTTATGTGTGGCTTGGTAGTCTGTTCCCATAGAGAACTATAGAAGAGGCCCCTGTGTGGCCTGGACAGTACTATGTACTATTGATAACCCCGATCCAGGGTGATGATCAATGTTTATTTATATAAAATTCTTGGTGGTAGGTGATCACCAAGTTGAGTGGATTAGGTCTCATCTTGATACTGAACCACTTGTTTCATATCCGCTGTGCTACTTAATTTCGTTTTCTATGTTTTACTGCTTTTCTATATAACTCAGAAATCACTAAATTCACTTTGATAGTTAGTCTTGGAATGAAGTTATAACTATATTATATTAATAGAATAGCTTAAAAAGTAACTTTAATAAATGACATTAAGATTACTGAGAATTAATCAATCTTCTGAGAAGTTATTTAAACATTAAAATGCTTATAACAGTATAACCTTGATTAACTAGGCTGTATCTAACTTTTGGGGAAATAAATTTTATAGAAAGTTTTATAGTTACTCAATTCACCCCTCCCCTCTTGAGTAATCTACTCCAACCAACAAAAATTAATGTCCTTAGGCTTGTGTTTGTGTAATTTATTAAATATTCATCTAAAAATATATAATATATATGTTTGAAAAACCTGGATCACTATAGAAACCATCATCGGTTTATTAGTTTAAGTTTGATCATATGTTTGATTTATTAAACACTACTTTTTAGGTTTTATGTAATGGAAATTTATCGAGATTACAAATATTTTGGGAGAAATTTATGGCAGTATAACCCTTTGGTTTTGTATATCATCAAGGGAAAATGTTATTTCAGGAGAAATGAATTTATATATGATGAAACATATTTATAACCAAAATGGTTTATCTTATCCTTTATATTGAGGTAATTATGTTTTATTGCAATTTTTGGATGTTATAGAAATTTTATAATATAATCTTGTAAAAAGGAAACCATATTTTGGGTGATAACCTATCACATCTAGAAAGACTTTGGGGCTTGAACCCATAACCAAAGATAACAAGGGTACATGGACTACCACTATCCTAAGTGAAAGAGTATTTCTGGTAGGAAAACATGAAAAAAGATATTGTAGAGTTTTATTATCTATTCTTGGTATACCAACATGTTTAGTTTGAGAGGAAAAAGTATAAGGGTATGTTACAACCATTATCCATGCAATGATGGATATGGGAAAACATTATCATGTACTTTTTCATCAGAATCCCCAAAACATCTAAAGGGCATAATGCTATATGGGTTGTTTTCGATCACCCTACAAATTCAACACACTTAATTACTATGAGAGAATACTTATCTTTGGATCATGTTTATAGGATATACATTAAGTAAGTGTTAAGGTATAATGGAGTACCACATTCTATTTTATCTGGTCAAGATCATAGATTTTCGTTGAAGTTTTAGCAATGTCTTTAACAAGACCTAGATACAGAGTTGAGTTCTAGCACTATGTATCATCCTCATACAGATGGTCAGATTGAGAGAACAATTTAAACCATATAGTATATGATTAGATAATGTTCTATGGATTTTAAATGTGGTTGGGATCAACACCTTCTGCTGGTTCATAAAATAATAGCATTCAATCGAGCATTCAGATGGATACCTATGAATATCTATATGGAAATAAGCGTATAAATCCAACCTACTGGGATCAAGTTGGAAAAATAAATCTATTTGGACCTAATATTTCTGAAGAAATGGTAGATAAGGTTTGAGTTAGTAAGTTACACATAATGGATGCACAAAATCGGAAGAAAAGTTACACTGTCAATTGTCGGCATCATTTAGAATTTTATCTAACTAAAAATGTTTTTCTAAGAATTTCCCCTTAGAAGAAGGTAATTAGATATAATGAAAAACTTACCCTAGTTATATTAGTCCCTTTAGAAATATTCATTTTATTGGTATTGTGTATTATTGATTGGAACTCCAACTAAACCTCTCTCAATTCCATGATGTGTACTATGTATCTCTCATGGGGAAGTATATACATGATCCTTAAAATATAATGAAATAAAAGGTCATAATATTTAATCACGATATTTCCTATGAAGAATAACCTATATAGATTATGGATCATATAGAGAAGGTGCTTCAAAACCAGACCACTCATCTGGTTAACATTTTGTGGTGAAACCATCAAATTGAGGAAGCTATATGGGAACCTGAAGATGTAATAAGGAATAACTATCCTCATATATTTTTACCAAAGTGAAATAATTTCCAGGGTGAAGTTAATTTTAAGGTGGGTAAAATGTAGCACCTATATATTTTAGATTTTTTCCCCAAAAAAGTTTAATTCCTTTGATAGCTTGTGTTACACACAATACCAAGTTTTAAAAAATTGTGATATAATTTAATATTATTATATAAATATGACCCTTATACAATATATTTAAAACATTGAGTCATGAAAAAAATAACAACATTTTAAATATTATGTATATTTTTTTTATATAAGGAAAAAATATTGATAAAATTTTCTTATGTTTTAGTAAATTCATTATAAGTTTTAAAAATACAATTTTCTCAAAAAAAAATATTTTTATTTATTTTTGTAAAAAATAAAAAAAGTATTTTTTACACTTTTGTAAAATTTATTTGAAAAAATAAACATAATTTTCAAAATCTATACATCAAAATTATCTTTAATTTAATTTTTATAATTTTTTGAAAAGATTAATTCTTCAGTGAGTTGCAGAGAAATAATGACTTTTAATATAAATTTTTTTTTTCATTTAATGAATTTACAAGATCCATTTTATTTTAATGTGTTTTTAAATGTAAAAGTAGTTAAAATTTATATTTATTAATCAAATTTAGGTCATTTGAATCAATTTCCTATCAAATTTTTATATTAAATCTTTCTATACATAAGAACACTTTTTCTCTTTCTAAAACAATTTTTTTCATGTCTTCGCGTTTAATTTTAAATTAATATTTAGAGCCTTTTATGAATGGTGTTTATAAAAATAGATTCCATTTTTTTAATCAGAATAAATAATATTATACAATAATTTCAACTTAATATTATTTCAAAATGAATAGTAAAAACAGAAAAAATTAATCACCGTGGTTATGGTTAAAATGGGTATATCAGGAGTTAAACTAAAAAGATAAGGGGTAAAATGACATAAAAAGTCATAAAAATTCCATTTTATGATTATATATACACCTTATATCATCTAAGAATATATAATGATCCATTTTGGATCCATTTGACTTGTTTGAAATGTGGATACACCTTTCTCTTTTAAAAAATTCCAAGTGTGTCCTCTCCCCCACTTATAAAAGGGTAACCCCTATTCTATAATTTTCAAACTTAAAAAACACATTGGGTCATACAATAAATAAAAAAATAAATTCCTTAGTTCCCTATACACTTCCTAGATTATCTGATTTTATTAGGAAACCCTCATATGAGGGATTTAGGTATAAACCTAAAGGGATTCTCTAAAGAAGAGGTATAGTTCTTAATCACAAGTTTTCATTTTATTTTTTATCTAAATAATTAAATTAATATTCAAATATGTTTATATAATAACATAATTATCTACAATATATTGATATATTATTATTTTAATTGAATGGACTATATCTATCTCCTCATCCATCAAGAGGTAAATGAAACTATTGATCGTGTGTACGGAGGACTATCACCTCGTGAACCAATGCAATTTGTTTTCCATTACCACCCCTTATGGATATATATATAAATAATGATTGAAAATATTTTAAAGATATATATGAAATTATTTTACTTCTAAAATTATAATATCACATATACCTCCTTACTTTCCTATTCATTGGAATATGATAACATCACTCAAGTGTACAGTGGACAACCTCCTCGCGAAGCGATGTGATTTTTCCATCACATAAACTTTACATGGAAGGTAATAAGGATATGTTTAATTAAAATATTTAATATAAATAAAATAAAAATGATTCTATAAAATTAATATATAATTTAACTTTCTTTCATTTCATCAGTCAAGAACATGGAAACAACGTCCATGCGTATGTACGGTCTACCATCACAATGAAAGGTGAAATTCATTTTATATCTCCAACATTAATGGGTTAATCTAAATACATATATGTTGAATGTATATGATATTTATACCATTTTTAACATTATGGAGATTATTCATCCATGATAGACATAAAAAAGGACTCAAAATTTCAAACCAAAACTTAAATTGAAAACAAATTAGTTTCTACCCAAAACATGATTTTAAAAAGGAATTGTTAATAAATAGGAAATAAAATATTATAATTAAATAATAAGTAGTATAAAAAACAATATTATGGTTCTATAATATATTTATAATAATAATATATTTATTTTACAATATGTTTTAACTTGTATGAAGGAAGTCGAGGCTTAGGGAAGGGGATTTTTGTCTAATTTTTTTTAAAAGGTTGGGGCCGAAGCCTCATTTATTATTAAAGCAAAGAAAAAAACTCTTTAACTGGGTAGAGGGAGACCCATTACATAGCCCTAAGGCCTAGTGGGAATTTATCCCATTAAATGTCCTATAGGCTCAAATTTTTGGCCCAAAGCCCATTCTGTGAATAGTACTACTACTGTACCGCCGCTGCTACAGTGCCCTACCACCGCTACATTGATCTGCCACCGCTATAGTGCCCATCGTTGCTACAGTGCCACCACTGCTATAGTACACTACAGTACTACTACAGTACCTATGCCCAATGGGTTTTGAACCCCCATTTTTCATGTAGGATTATAGGGTGTTTACCACTAAGCCAAACCCCAACTAGTGTCTCACTTTTATTTTCATGGGACATATGACTTATACACCACTTGTTTCTTTTATAAGGTATATATAATGACCATGAATGAATTTTATAATAAATATAATGATAATTATGAGATATAAATATCGATATAATGTTATTTATTTTATGGGGCTTATGATTGAAAAGATACCAAAGTGGTAAAGGTTTTCTTTTACAATCTTAGTTTTTTATCAAGATTATTTATGATTATGCTAAAAATAATGAGATATTATGATCCACATCTCAATAAACACATGAATTTTCTTATACTATAGTTATTTATTAAAATTAAATTCCTTTCTTACAATTTCCTCTCTTTATGTACTCAATATCCTAGAATAATTATTTTAAGGAGAAACTTAATTAATTTCTCTCTTCTATCAAAAAACCTTTTTTTCTTCCATGTACATGTTTTATAAAATTGTTTTAAAGAAATATTTACTATTATCCATTGATTGTTTAATGAAATTTCTAACCATGTTTTAATTTTTTCTAAAAAACATATAAGTAATATTTTTTTTAATTTTCCAAATGAGGTAGTTTTGACTTTTTATAGAAAATGTGAAAAGAATATTTCTTTTAACCTGTACACCATGATCAGAATCTTCCACAATCATGATCAATAAATTATTTTAAGCATACTTTACAAGTTTTCAATGTTATTTTAAAATAATTTTTCCCTTAATATTTTGTACATTTTTATATTATAAATAATTTATTTTAAATAATAAAGATATTATCCTCAAAAATGTTTCAATAATGTTTTTTGGAATTTATATTTATCAAGGAAAACAACCATTGGTGTTTCTTATATTTTTATAGAGATATGAACCAATGGTACCAATATTATAATTTCTTTCAAGATATTATGTTTATGATTATGATGAAAATATTACTATGAAACCCATTCCTCTTCTATAGGTTATGATATGATGAATTGAAGAAATGTTTATGAAACTTGTTTCATTTGCACATGATTTTCTATGATGAAATGTTTATGAAACACATTTCCTTTTTCTTGTGTTATTACATAATATATAGTTTATTATCTTTTGAAACAAAAATGTATGGATTATGTGATAGGTGGGACCTAAATATCCTTATAATGAA
This sequence comes from Viscum album, assembly GCA_963277665.1. Taxonomy (NCBI): domain Eukaryota; kingdom Viridiplantae; phylum Streptophyta; class Magnoliopsida; order Santalales; family Viscaceae; genus Viscum; species Viscum album. The sequence continues at coordinate 1,948,284,224 of OY728119.1, forward strand.
TTGGGAAAAGTTTTATATCTCATGAGGTAATGATGTAAAACAAGCCAAAATTCTTGGTCCACTATAAGAAAACGACTGAGACATTTGATCCACTATGGAAAATATGTTATATTTTATGACTCATTATGAGATAGGAAATAGGTTTTAATGTTTGACCTATTATTATTTTATGGTATTAGATGTTAACATTTTCATATTAAATGGTTTCTATACTTATGATGGTGCCACACTTATATGAAATGAACTTATGGTTCATGATTGATTTATAAAAATTTCATACTCTTATGATTTATGTATTTTTAAATGATAATGTATTATTCCAAGGATAATGTTTAAGAACCATGAAATATTGGGTATGATCTTTTTAAATTATCTTCATAATATCATACTCTTTTTCTCATCTTATTCATTTATATGATAATTGATTGATACCTTATATGTTTAACCTCATTGTGAATTTGAGTTTACCCTTTATTATGTTTACTTCCCCCAGTTTATGAAGAAAGTTTTAAGTTGGGTATTCCTATGAAGAGTAATAAAATGGAGGATCTTTAATGAAGATGTTTAGGATATTTCATGAAATAAGATGATTGGGTAACTAGCCTCTAAAGACACTATGCCTTTATGATCCTTAGGTGTGTATTTGTGAAATATATTGAATATTAAACTATTAAGATATAATATATATGTACGAAAAACTTGGTTCATTATACATAGTACATAAGTTTATTGCCTAAAATTATTATATAAATATAATCTTAGAGATCGTATGTTAATGATAACCATGAAGACATTCATCACATAGTAGGATTGGGCCAACCACCCATGTACTATCTTGGTCTTGGGATAAATACACATGTACCCACGTAGTCTTGGGATAACCAACCCTATAAACTTTAAGATCATGAGATATATAACATCATCCAAATAATTTCAGGTATAAAATAGTCTACCCTCCATATAATGATCAATTTTACATATGTATGCTAAATGGTCTCAAAAAAATTCATCATTTCATCATAGCTTAATTAAACCATGATTTTTTTTGAAAAATTTCTTAAAAAATCATCATAATATTTCCATATAAACAAATTGGATAGTATCATAAGATAATATACCTTTTGATTCATGACTATACTTAAAGGATATTGATATAGAAGACAAATATTTTTTTTAAAATCATTACAAATATTGTTTGAAAAAAGCATATAAATAACCATTTCTCAATATAATTATTTTTAAAAAAATCCAGAATAATGGGAATAGTATTTTTTTTAAAAAACATTGAATATTGTAAATTAATCTTCATTATGAATAAATGACATGATTATGAGAAAATATTTTCATGTTGTATTCGTTAAAAAACATTATTTTCACACTTGTGTAAAGAAAGTTAAAAATGGCCAATTCACAAAAAATCCAAGAATATTACCTTAAAAAATTTATAATAAAGTAAAAAATTAAAATTAAAATACCTTTATAAATAATTTAAAATCATATAATAACATTCATAAAACAATTTTTAAGAACATGGATATTGAGGAAAAATACTCTTAGTCAAAAAGGATAAATAAGGATAAATTTTCTTAAAAAAATTCTTTTGGGGTTTTCGAGTACCAAATAGGGGGAAATGGGAAAAAAATTAAACCCTATAGATAAAAAAATTATATAAAAATTTATTGGTTTATGAAAAAAATAACTTACAACTTTCAGCAATGTAAATTGAAACATAAAAAATCCCAGTAAAAAGTTATATAGTAACATATAATCTTACCTTAAGTCCCAAAATTCTACATATATAACCAAAGATATTATATAATAAATTTATATTTATTATAAATATATAATAAATAAATTTTTATACTTATTTTATTAAAAATAATTCCCTTATAATTTCTATTTACTCCTTTATTTATAATTATTTATTAAAATCAATATTCAAGTGTCAACTGTTCTATATTCTATCATTGTTATTATTTAATGATTTAAATCCTTGATACTTGATTATGGTTGAAAAATCTTAATCATTTCATCACTATTATATTTATAAATTATATAAACTTTTAGAATTATCCATATAAGGTGATGATGAAAAATGAGATGCACCACTCCATGGAGGTGGTAGTTTTCATGTATACCTGATCAACGATTTCATTATTCAATGAATGGAAATAAATGATGGTAAATAATAATCTAACTTTATAGAATAATAATTATATTATAAATATATTATATATTCATTAAATTCATATTTATAACCATCCATGTGAGGCGGTGATGAAAAATGAAATACATTGCCTCATGGAGGCGATATTCTCCTTGTACACCTGAGCGATGTTTTCATTTACCATTAGATGGTGAGGTGGTAGATAATTATTTTTACATAAAAGTAATAACATTTAGGTATATTTATTATAATAATTTCATAAAATAATGACAGATAAAATATATTCAGGGGAGATGGAAGATGAAATAAACATAAAATAACTTGGTTAAGATAGTTACCACTTCTTTGGGTATCCTCATTTGTCTTACACCTTAACATTTCCTAGGATGGACTTTTAGTTCTACCAAAACCTCTATTATGTGGGTAGGATAATTGGTAAGTTATTTGGATGTATCTTGGTTAAGATAATGTGATTAATGTTTTTGGATAAGTGAGGATATTAGGTGCCCTTTTATATGTGATGGGAGTGGCACCATGGTAAATACCCTTAACTTCATAATAATATGAAGTAATTTTCTTTTTAAAGTGGTACTAAATAAGTAAATTTTAAATTAATGTGGGGGGAGGTATAAATTTACTCAACTAATCAAATAAATAAAAGGTTTTTTTCTATTAAAATCCTTATACCTTACATTAACTCATTTTAACCTTTACCATGAAAAATTAACTTATACAATAGTAATTATTCATTATGACTAAAAATAAAATTGACCTTGTAAATTTTAAAAAATATGATTCGAAATATGTGATCTAATTTTTCAGATTCAATTTCTAGAGGTGGTTTAAATTAATTCTAATATTTTTTCAAAAAGCACGTAAAAATATTTTTAGAAAAAATGTATTTTTATGATAAAAATGATTATATTATCATTCATTTCCTAGTAAAACCCATTAGATGATTTTTTTTAAAAAATCCATAAGGATTTATGTTTGATCTTTTTACAATAATATTTTTCAAGGTTAATAAACAATATGAAGAATAGTGTTGAAATATCAATGAAAAAATCTGTAATTTTTAACAATGCCATTATTGACCAGACTTTTTGTTGACATAAATATTCATAGATATACATGTTAAAGTCTTGAAAAAATAATGAGTGGTCATCTGCTAAATGTATAGAATCATTACATAGGTCAATTTTTTTTCACAACAGTTAATGTTATCCGACATAGGAAAACCCATGTCGTAGTGGAAATCATACCCTTTGAGCTACATTGAAGAGATATTACTACATACCATACTAGTGGTAACATCCATGCCACATAGATTATATTAAATAGGTAGACTATGTCGTAGTCACATGACTATGCCACATTCATTTTGTTTTTACTGTAAGGCTATATGGAAGGGTGAAAAAAGGTGGCCAACCATTTATCCATCCAAAGAGACCCCACTACCACTACTCAGTTGGGAAGGGTATTCCTCCAGCTATCCATGGAAGTGGAAGGAGGTATCATAACACCCACAAAGAGCATAGGAGAACAATGAATCACATTGGGACTATAGGGACACACACAGGTGAGCACATAGTATGTGAGCTAGTGGGATAGTATAGGTGAAGCATGTCCCATAAAGCCTGTGTGAGCGTGGTGTTGTGGGTGTTTAACGCTAATGTTGGATTGATGGTGTAGTGGCATGGAGAAGTAGATAACCCTTGATATTTATGGAATAAATTCCAATGTGGGACAATAGGTTCTCTAGAAATAATGTTTCTTATGTAACAATGGTGAAAAGGGTCAATGATGCATTATAGTGACCCATGAAGTTTTAAGGTAAGATATTTATGTCACAACATGAAGGGCTATTCCACAGGCTCTTAAATTAGAGAGCTCCATGCCATAAATTTACCTTCTGATGTGCAGTGTCTGAATTTGGAAGAATAAGAGTTTTTTGAAATCCTACTCTACAATAGGTTATGCCAAAACTTTTATGAACATTCCACATCAAGATTTTGTGGTCAATGTGATTGAGAAGATAATGTCTGATCTTGAGAGGTGTTAATAAAGAATTATTATGTGGGAGAAAATGGGATCTGGTCATATGTAAGTACCTATGATGCAGTTATGTTTTCTACAGCACATGAAGGATGGATATGCTATAGTGAGAAAGAAAATTCTACATAAAATGTAGGATGTATGATAGTATAGAAGACCACACTACATAAGTTACAATGCCACATTGTATTCCTTTAAAAAATTCTATAGAAAAGTGTTTTTTAGGTTTCCAAGAGAAGTTACTTCTTAGAATTTATGGATAAATTCAAGGGTCTTTATGGGCACATTAAAGATCCCAATTATGGTGAAATGGGTGGGATATTGGTTATCACATCATTTCCTATTTATTAAGGAATATCAAGAAGGGGAAATGGGGAGGTGAAGAATATAAAGATTAGAAGAGAAAAGAGGAGATCAATTTATATGCAGATCTTGTATATCCAAAAATAGTGAAAAAGTTATTCAAATGGAGTTTATGTTAATGATATGATTTTTAGATGAATAATAAAGGTTTGTTTTAGTGAGGGGTTGGAATTATTAGATAATTGGAATCCATTAGAGGCCTCTCCAAATTTGAAGAAGGTGTTTGTTGTTACCACAATAAAATGAATCCATTCTAGATCAAATCTATAATGTGAAAACGAAGTGATACATAGTTTTTTTCCTAGAAGTGAAGGAACATCCCAGAAATTACTTAAGCATAAAATCAATATAGAGTGAAGGATACATTTTATGAAAGTGATTCTAATATAGGGACCTACATGTACATAAACTTTGTGTGGATCCTTTCTGTGTTAGTATGAAATGGAAGAAGACAAAGGTAATTCTTTCCATTAGTAGTGAATTAAAGAAGGAAATTTTGAGGGTGTGACCCTCAAGATGTAGTGAGCTGTTCCTAAACATTTAAGGTAGTGATCCTGGTCATAGGAGTGACCTAATTCAAGAAAACAAGAATTGATATTAGTATGTTTGATGCACTAACATGATTTTGGAAGCGTGTTCCTTGGAATATCCCTTTATAGTGAACCATGTAAATACTAATGTCCATATTTACTTAATTAATGCACACTAAAAGAGATCATGTAATCTAAGGAATATCCTGTCAATGAGCATAATGAGCGACCCTTATGGTTGAGAGGCCAAGATCCTTAAGGTCTTATGAGACATTTTAATATTAATTTTATTTTTTGTGTACAATACATAACCTAATTGACCCCACCATAAGGGTAATATCACTCTTAGTACCTTGTATAAGTCTAGAAGTTTGTATTATAGTGAGATTTATTTATTGGATTTATTTTCTCTAATATTGTTTTATTTTTTTGAAGTTTAATTTTTTATAACCCTATATTGTGGAGTGACGTGTAGAAAAGAAAAAAATCAAAGAATAATCTCAACACAAGTGGAATCCATTTGTGTAGATTTTTTTGGAAAAGTGAGATTCAATTTTATGAGTCCAACAACATCGAAAAGGAAGGTATTGATGATTTATATTATGAATAAATCTAAAATTATGTTGTAGGAATGAATGATGACTCTGATATTCTATGTGATGTTGGACCTATTGATGATGTTGAGATCCTAAGAAAAACAAAAGTGGATCTTGTCCACTTATCAGAGGATATGGATAAAAATAATGAAAAAAGAATGTGAAATTAAATAATAAGAAAAAGTCTCAAGATATTTGGATTCAAGTGTTGAAAAATTAGGTAGAAAAAATGAAAGGCATAAACAAAAGATTTATTGAATTTGAAAATTATCTCTATGACAAGAATGATTGTCATGAAAAAGAGTTAAAGATTATATCCAAAAAGGTAAAATAAATCAAAGAAGATTCAAAATAAAATATTCCAAACTAGAAAGAGTTTTATAATCAGAAGGAAAATAATGATGAGTTTTCTATACATATGGATGAAATGGTTAATGAGAATAAAAAGTTGAAACTGGAAAAGGTATTATTCAAAGTCATTATTTTTCAAATGAAATCTAAAATGAAGGAGAAGTAGAACATATTGGAAAGTCCTAGCCAATACTTGGAAGAGGAGATGTCTTATTGGGAGACTCTTAAGGAATTTTTTTTTCTCAACTTGTATCAAGGAGAAATAAGATCAAGTGGTTGAAAGAATAATTTTTTTAGCTAAGTAATATTTAGATTATAAGGGTAATGTCATGACCCGGCCCAAGAGGGGGCTTGTTTTGTAACTAACCCAAGTCTTCCTCCATAGGCCAGTGGATTCCAACCCATGATGAAGGAATAAATAACATGGGGAGGCCTTTTCCTATGTACTTTTATGCACACAAAAAACCATCTCGATGAAAAAGTACAGTGGGAAATAATAGAAGATGAAACAATGCTATAATGTAAACCAATCATGAATGAACCTCTAGACAGTACAAAAATACAGTAGTGTAATTGAAAAGTAAAGGGAAAAAATACATTCCCAAAAAGAAAGATGTACCAACCTAAAAATAATGGAAAAGTAAATAGCTAAAAGAGAGCCTATCTCCTGAATCCTAAGCTACTACCACCATATGCGGTCCAACCACCCAGTATCTATAAGTTCCTCTATAGTTTTCACTAACCTATCTATAGTCTGCATAAGACACAACACGTGCATGAAAATCCCATGAAAATATGAGTATATACATACCTAGTATTATACCCTAAAAGATGAAGGGGGAGTAGTAAGTGATATAATAGGAAAGAAAAGATAGTATATGCAAGATAAAACCAAATAGAACAAATCAACCCAAACAAGTGTTAAAGTAAGCTCATCCAAACAAAATGGGCTAAACATGGTTATTATATAAACTACCCATTGAGTATTCAACACTTATAGAAGGATACTAGAGTCATCTAATTGTGAGAAGATAAATATAGAAATCGCATGGAATACCCCATGCATCTTAGCCGCTCCTAGAAGAAGAGTAACCAAATCCACATAGTGTATAAAGAAGGATATATATATATATATATATGAATAGTCAAAAGAATCCCAAATGAGAGAGTATGGGGATCTCCATCTTACAGCTCAACCTAATGAAAATGGTATCCAATAGTTCCAAAATTACATCAATAATTCCCAACATCTCATGCGTCTGCCCAAAAGTAACGATGCAAGTCAAGGCCTGCCACGTCAATGTGCCACATAGTCAAGGGGATATAAAATTGAAGAAGAGGACTAAAATACCTAGTACATCGAGGGGGGGGGGGGGGTCCACTTTGATAGTATTTGTAGAGGAACTACGCCCATGTCGATGGGGGGTTCCACTCTGTAAGCATTCGTATAGGACACACGCCCATGCTGATTAGGGTTCCACTCTAGTGTCATGAGGACCCACGCCCTATGATGATGGGGGGGGGGGGGTTCCACTTAGGGGTTTCCAGACTCGACCCGATCGGGTCGGATCGGGTTGTGTCGGGTTAAAATATTTATACCACGAGTTGGGTTATATCATGGTCGGGTTGGATCAGGTCACAGGTTGGGAAAACATTGACCCAACCCTACCCAACCAACCCGAATACTATGAGTCACCTCTTCAGACTTCACCCTCTCCCCCTGCCTCTCGACCCAATGCCCCCTCACCCTCGCCCCACGCCACTATCTTTCTCCTTTCCCACACCATCCATTGAGTCCATGTCTTCTCCAACCATTACATGAATAATCTATTAATCACATAGATGATTGAATCTTACATGACATTTCTAAGACAAACATAAAATAAATTCAAAGGAATCGAGACATGTGAAATCAATGGAAAAAATTCCCGATCAACAAAAAAAAACATGAAGATAACTGGATTTAATTCGATTTTTCTAAGAAAACTAAAGAAAAAGCAAAAAACCAAAGGAATATAGAACAATTTTAATGATTCGAAGATCCGAAGGTGGAGGATTGACTAAGAAAACCATCATTGAACATCTCCTTCACCCTCACTAGTCCAGTGTATCCACCGCGCCACACCTGCATGCACCCCTGCCTCTGCCACCACCTCCATCTCCATTGCTACTGTGTGCGGTGCCAAATTTATCGGTTTCAGGCACTACCCCATTCTCATCACCCTCCTGGCCTCGCCTTGAACCTCCTCAAACCTTGATAACTACTTGTAGGAAAGCTAATCACATCACCCCATTGAGTCCCATACTGACATTTTTTGGGTCAATTTATTACAGGGTGGAGGACGCGGGCATTCCCTAGTGTGGTGAAGAAGATGAAGCAGGGGAATACGTAACTTGATCAACCCACTGGGCGATAGCCAAGAAAATAACTGAACAATTTTTTGTCGTAACTCGGTCAACCTATGGGTTGGGATCATAAAACAATACCAAATGATTTTTTCCTTAACCCGATCAACCTGACCTGACCCAACCCAATTTGAGACGGGTTGGGTCAGGTCGGGTCTGAATCCAAAAACATCTGCGACCCGAACCAACCCAACCCAACCTATTTTTTGTGGGTCAGGTCTAAAATAGCCCTCAACCCAACCCAACCCAACACATGGACACCCCTAGTTACACTCGGTATTGTAGAGGAATATCACCCATGCTGATGGGGGGTTCCACTCTGAAGGTCAAGGACCCACACCCTTGTGTGACTAGGAGGTTCCACTCGGTAAGGCAGCGGACACGTACCCATATTGACGGGGGGTTCCACTTTAAAGGTCGAGGACCTATGCTATGGTGCTATATGGGGGGGGGGGGGTCCACTATAGTTATAGAGGGACCATGCACGACCCGGTGGTTCCATTCAAAATGTAGCTACAGAGGACATGAACCCATGCTGATGGAGGGTTCCACTATAATCATCGATAACTCCACTACCCAAATATACTAGAGGGTTAAACTCTGTAGTCTTTGGTGATTCTTCCTGATCACTGTCATCATCGAGTGTTTCATAAAAAATCACTATGCCTGGTACATTTCACATAATATCTCAAAAGTCACAACTAAAGGAACCATCATGTTATATGTGAAAAAAAATCTGGATAGAATAATCATGGGGGCCAAAATCTGAGTTCAAACGAATGAGATAAACAACCTTGAAGATTCCTCAAAAGAGGTAAAGGGGTGCACGACATGTGAGGGGACCCACACAACATGCAGTACCACTCCACTACCTAGATGTGTGCTTGGATGGTACACGACTCCATACCTTGTATTATTATAGGTCGTATAGGTGGACTACACAGCGTGTATAGGCTAACCGGGACCAAGTTGTGTCCTACTTGCCATGTCCATATACCGGACCCCATGTCCATGTATTGACCCCATGTACCTAGCTATATACTTCCACATGGGTTATCCCCTTGTGATCCTCTACATGGTTTTTCCAACTAGGTAAAGTGTACAAGGAGTGTTGGTGAGCTTACATGTTGTTTCATACTTAACTTTCTTGAAACCCTAGTCACTGCCACTAACAGGGCTACATGCCATGTGTTCATCCTTGTAAACAGTTGTAGTCATGTTTTTTTTTCTAGTTTTATAGATCATTGATATGTATGTCATATCTGACTATTTTGATCCTTTTTTTTCATATATCCCATATTGAATCTATCTGGGATGAACAGATCTAGATGAAAATCATAGTTTTTGGCGTCATTCATCAGAAATCAACCTCTGTTCATGTTCATGTTAACTCATACAAAACTGCACATCCCAAATCCACCACCTTCAATATATTGATCTTAGAGAATTAAAAAAATCACCCTCATCTCTCAAATATCATATATTTTTCTACACCACATCATTCTATTCCTCTCACTCAATTTATTCATAGTTTTAGGGGTCCGATCAGGCTCAGTATTGCTCGAAAACGTCAAACTGGGACCTCGAGGTCAAACTGGTGAAGAACACGAAAAATGTTTGGGATAAAATAAAATAAAAACAAAGTTTTAAACATCCCTGGACAAGTTTTCTTGTCTAGTGATCAAGAAAAATCATCCAGGGTTAGAAAATAATTGAAAATAAATATTTTTTTGCACCTGGATGCATGAAATCAACCAACAATTGGAACAAATCCAATAAAAAGGATGGATATGAAAAAACAATGTAATAAAAGGGAATAAATCACCAATTTAAGAGTCTTACCTTGATTATGTATTTTTATTTGATGAATAATGTGTCCTCCATTGATCAAGATAAGCTGTTGTGTCTGTTGTGTTCTTATCTAATCTGATTTGGAATTTTCTCTTCGTCTGATGAGATTATTCCGCGAAGAAAGAAGAGAGATCTTTGGAATTATCCTAAGGTTTATGTTGCTAAACCAAAAAAATTCACCATGGAATTAATATCATAGATAATTTCCCTCATTAAAAAATAATTAATTAATTAAATCACTGAATGTACCACTAACAAGCGATGAGTCTAAATGCCCCATGAAAATCCATTTTTTGTCATACATAGCATAGAAATTGTGTTTTGGACTCAAATTTTGTCTCATATTTCTGATATGATATTTTTAAGAGTTATCCTATGTTTTTAAGAAGTTTCTCATGCACAATATAAAATATGTTTAATATTTTTATAAATTTATTTCTGGGGACACCGAGCCTTGAAGTCACATTTCGTCTCATTCTTGATCTTTGGAAATATAAATAGGAATATTTCAAAGTATTACAAGGAAAAAATCGAGTCTCTACAACATTCCCTCCTTCAATATTTTCATCCAAAACATAAGCTAAAAAAACAACTCGGGATAGTGAGACCACACTTGTCTCTCCCACTCCTAGGATCTCTCCTACCCATCTCCTTCCTGCCACAACACGTGAACCATGGGGGTGGTCCATCCACTCAGGGTCCTATCCTATCGACCCTTGATTGCCACCAGGTGCTCCATAAAGGTGGATCCATCCTTGATAACCATCTCTCTAAAGATAAGGATGTTCGTAAGGTCATGCTGGTATCTCCTCAGTTACAAAATTTGAAATATGTCGTGCACCTTCTCCAACTATGGGGGTAGGGTGAGGGGGTAATCAAGCTCATCAATCCTCTACACGATCTCAAACAACCCAATGAAACTAGGCGATATATCACCTCCCCAGTAAAACCTGTGAAATCTTCATCACATAGAGACTCTAAAGAAAATGTGGTCTCCCTACATGAACTCCAAGGACTTATGATGGTAATCCATGTAGAATTTCTATTTTCTTTAGTCCATCCTCATCTTCTCATAGATAAACTAGAATTTCTCTGTCATCACCTACACCATATCTATTCTCATAAGAGATGACTCACCGATATCTATCTAGGAAAAGGGTGACCTGTAGGGTCTCTCATACAGATACTCAAGAAATACCATGCCAAAAATAGATTGGTATCTATTTTTTATACAAACACTACCAAGGGTAAGTGATCCTCCAAGCTCCGGATGAAGTCCAATACACAAGCCCTCAGAATATCCTATAACACAAGGATAGTGTGCTCAATTTTCCCATTGTTTTGGGGGTGAAAAGTTGTAATCATCCTCGCTTAGGTCTTGAATGACTTATATATTCCACTCCACAATCATGGAATAAATTTCATATCACAATCATAAACAATCATCGAGGGAACCCCATGACATAGAATGATCTCCCGTACGCACAACTACCCCAAACTCTCCACCGAAATTTTCTCCCTGATTTCAAAGAAGTGTGTTGAATTCATGAGTTAGTAAACTATCAACCAGATGGAATCATGTCCATTTATTGTGCATGGAAGACCTATCACAATTTACATGGATATGTCGTCCTATTTCCACTCCAGGATCTCAAGGGGTTGTAACAAGCTTTCCAAAATGTGGTGCTCAGATTTCACCTGCTTACATGTGAGGAATTGAGGGAAAAACCTCTATATTATTCAAATAATTCCAGACCACCAAAACTACCATTTAAGGTCTTTGTACAACTTTCCCACACCAAGATGTATAACTAGGGGAGAAGTGTGGAACTCTCACATCACCTCCTCATGCAATGTGTCTCAGACCACTATCCTTACCTAAAACAAGATGATGTGATTCCCTAATTTAGAATATTCATCTGGTGAGTTACCTATGGATATATGATAACATAATATCTGAAAGTCGATGTCACCTAGCCAGGACTATCTTATATTCTAGAGAAGTGGAGGAGTCAACACCATCAACTATAGAAAAGTTATACCCTCTTTCTCAACCAAGGTCAGCAGTAAGGAGGCTAACTGCTCCGAAGCCTCCTTCACTAAGAGAACTTGTGGCTTCCTAATAATAGATTCTACTACAAAATTTCCCTTTTATAGAGTATAAACTATCTTGACATCATTGTCATGTAGGAACTCTAACTAATGCCACTATCTCAGGTTCAAGTCTCTCTATATGAAGACATACATGATACTTTGATGGTCTAATTAAACCACAAAGTGCTCCCCTAGAAGGTAGTTCCACTATATTCTCAGGGTGAAGAATACCTATACTAGCTCTAGTTCATGAGTTTCATAGTTCTTATCATGGGGTCCTAACCACCATGACCCATATGAGAAAACTTCTTGTCGCTGCATCAATACATATCTGGTCTCAGATCTTGAGGCATCACAATACAATATGAACTCCACTCACTCCTCTGGTAGTCTCAATACTAGATAACTATTCATATTAGCCTCAACTCCTCAAATTCCAAATGGAGCTTTTTAGACTAGGTGAAAATCCACCCTTTCTGTGTTTGGGTGGTCAATGGGGCTATAATTTGGGAGAATTCTGCCATAAACCTCATGTAGTGCCCTGAAAAACTATGAAAACTATACATCTATTACATGCTCTTGGCTAGCTCCCAAGGACGCAGTGCATCAATATTCATTGGTTCCATGGATAAACCATGCTCATAAATGACATTTCCTAGAATATTAACCACATGAATCTATAAATGGATCCTTGAGAGCTTCCCATAAAGCTGGTTCTCTCAAAGAAACTCTAGGACCATCCTCAAGTACGCTGCTTACTCCTCCTCTAATGTAGACTAGATAAGTATATCATCGATGGAGACAACATCAAAATAGTACATGTATAGCTAGAAGACCAAGTTCATTAAATCCATAAACATGGTAGGGGAATTTTTCACACTAAAGGTCATCAAAAGGAACTCATAGCGTCTATATCGATATCAAAATGACAAATTTGGAATATCTACCACGTGAATCCTCAACTAATCGTAGATAGACCTGATATCACTCATTTATAACAATATCATGACTTGAAACTGGTCCAAGAGGTTGTCAATCATTGGAAATGGGTACTTTTTCATTATTGTGTCTTGTTTCAGGTGATGATAATCCACGCAAAGCTATGAACTCTCATCCACCTTTTTCATGAACAACATCGGAAGTCCCCTGTGGGACACACTGGGTATGATGAAACCTTTGTCTTAGAGGTCCTCCAACACCTAACACATCTTCCAATGCTCGGTAGGGTCTATCTGATATGACATAGAAGGCATCACAGTAATCCTAGGATACAAGTCAATGAAAAAATCCATCTCCTGCCTCAGAGGTAGTCTTGGAATGTTCTTAGAGAAGGAATCCATATAATCCTATATAAATGAAGTAAACCAGATGCCTGAAGAGCCTACTACACCAAGTTCTATACTTTCTTAATAATGGGTGATGGGATGTAGCCTCCTTCTCATATAATTCACTTTCCCTACCTTGAGATCTCTCTCGTCAGAAAAGGAAAATCTTGTCCCATTAGTTCAAAAACATCTGACTTGGATATGGTGATAGTCAATCTTGGCTTAGACCATGGAAAACCAATCCATTCCAAGTATCATGTCATAGGTTTCCATCAAGATAACTAAAATGACCCACATTAACCTTTCTATACCAAGCAATAACTCACACTTCTGGTAAGTAAATGATACAGAATAAGTGCTCCCTATTAGAACCTCAAGACGGAGCAAGAGGGCTGTCACCTCAATTGGAAAATCTATCTCCCACACCAGGAGTATAGAGATAAAGGAATGATGGGAACCTATATCTACTAACACTGAATTAAGAGTAGAAAACACAAATACCATACCTCTTATCATCTCATGAATTATGGGATCATAAACCTCTAAATCCTAAAACTATCTGCATCCCCAGATTTCATCTCTCTAAGCCTAATATGGGTCACCTAGAGGTGGTTATGGAAGGATCTCATAACTTCATCCACCACCCATAGATTCCCCAACTCCTATTCAAGCTCTGCCTCCTTGGGTACTGTAACGTCCCGGATCTGGAAGCCACACAACGGGTGCCCCGGACCCGGTTGGTCCCATGACCTCAAGCGCATTTTCCCAAACTCTAGAGGCATCCAACTAGCATCAAGGGCCCATGTCTGATAGTGGGGAAAATATTCCCTCATTTGTCAAAGTGTAGCGCAAAAGAAAAGATAAATAACATAAAATAGCGGAAGCAGTAAACAATATACAACTGAAATGGAAAACTGAAGTAAAAGAGAACCAGCAGTCATATATATATAAAGATACAGCATGTCACTAATTCTATGAAAGAAGCCAGAATAGGATACACTGCAATACAATACAATACAACTCAAAGTACAAGGTACAACTAAACGAAACAAAGCAGAGTAAACAAAACGCAGCAGCATTGTAAGCCTAAGCTCGGTCCCATGCTCTCCCACTCCTCTGATACAATCTTGTACCTGTATAGGGACCCTTTCCCATATCGACACCTATAGAAATGTAATCTGTTTGGGCCAAAGACATGACCCAAATAGGGTGTGAGAAATAAATCCCAGTAGGAAACCACCAAAAGCCTTGCCCAACTATCAGTGAAAATGTGCAACAACAGTGTGCAGTAGTAAATGTAATAAACTAAGCAGTACTCAAAAGTAACTAACTTTACCAGTCATAGTGCCATTTTAATATTAATTTAACCATGCCAAGCCTGTGATTTAACTTGGAAGGTATAACATATAAAAAATCACCATCATGAATATTCATGATAACACTGTCCTTAGACATACAATCCTTACCCTCAGGTAATCAGAATCTCAACCCACAGGTGTCTGCCCACATGCATAACGAATATTTCCCACAGGCTAACGAGGTGTCACCCATAGGAACAGAATCTACTACCCACAGGCACAGAAACTACTTCCCACAGGCATGATAAAGGTTGCCCGTAGGCTAACGAACACTGCCCTCAGGCTATACCAGTAACTGGGCCGAGCCCAACATATAAGCAAGAAATTATATAAAATTCCTCTTAAGGAAATTTAAAGCATTCTAAAATTAATGGTATACCCATAGGTATCCTGAAAAAACGACTAAACAAAGGAAAGCACCCCCGTGGTGGTCCTAGATCCAATCAGTGATCCCAAACATCAGTTTTAACTCATCAAAAGTTTATCTATGTAATTATAGATAACTTTCAGCAAAGGACACAACCATACGACACCCCAATAATGGGTTCGTAGTATAACGGTATACAAATTCAACCCAATAGTTGGAAATAAACACAAGACCACCTACCTCGATCTCCACTAATCGATATACGCAAATGACACCTCCCGAAACGCATGAGAAAAGTGTATATCTGAGATAAACAACTACACACTAAACCTAAAATAACTTCCCCTCTGGAAATAATTGGTAATAATGGATCAAGGAGAAGGAATCTCTTACCCACGCGGTTCCAACAAGATCGATGACAGAAGAATCCGATTCCCGGTGTGCGGTCAGAAGCCCTCCCAAGATCTGGCCTCCTCTACCAAGCTCCTCCAGCATTATAAGCTTCCTCCGTTAAAAGAAGTGGCTATTGTCCATTTTAAGTGAAAAAAACTACATGGCATGTACTCTCAAGTACACGACGTGTACTTTCATCATTTAACTATTCCCATGGAGGCTACTTTTCACCGCCGAACTGTTCACTTGCTGACATGGGTACACGACATGCATTTCTGATTACATGGTGTGTACGGTCTCTCTACTGGCGGCTACCTCCACTGCCTTACTATTCACCTGTCGACTGATTACATGACATGTAAATACTAAGTACATGGCGTGTAGTTAGTTTTTATACCTTTATTGCCGACAGGCCTACACACCCTGTATACTCATCTCACACGGCCAAAGTACACTGTGTGTAGAAAAGTACACGACGTGTATCCACAAAATTCAGGTTTTTCCCCATTTCCCTTATTTTCTCAAAAACACTTAAGGGAAAAGGAAAAGAAGAAATCCGTACCTCAAGAACAAGAACCAGGTTCTTACAAACTTCCCCCTTAAATCAATTTGTCCCCGAATTTCCCTTCCAAGGGTGGCGTAGATAAAGTTGTGAACAACTCCATCTATTGAGCATGTACGTCGGTCTCCCACTCCCAGGTTTTGTCCTGCACTCGACCATGCTGTCATAACACTTGAACGAGAGGAACTGATCAGACTCGGAGAACCTTCGTGCTCCTATAAAAAATACGAATTGGATGCTCCTCAAAGGATGCATCGACCTAAAGCTCAACCTCCTTGAGATGAAAAACGTGAGATGGGTCTGAACGATAGCGGCACAGTTGAGATACATGGAAGATGTCATGCATGGCCCGGTACCTCTGTGGTAATTACAACCGATAGGCAACTGACCCGAATCTCTCCCGAATCTCAAACGGCCCTATATACCTTGGTGAAAGTTTACCCTATCTCCTGATCCGCATGTGTCCCAACCTCGGTGAAACACGCAATAAAACCTAATCCCCGACCATGAACTCCAAGGGTCATCTGCGGCGATCAGCATAAGATTTCTGACAAGACTGTGCAGCAGCCATCCACTTCTGTATCAACTGGACCTACTCTGAAGTCTCCTGCATGAGACGTGGTCCCAGTAAAGCTGCCTCACTTTCCTCTATCCAGCACAAAGGTGATCGGCATGGCCTACCATATAAAGCCTCGTAAGGTGCCATCTCAATAGTTGCTTGAAAACTATTATTATAGGAAAACTCGACCAGGGGTATGTGCTTCTCCCAAGAGCCCCCAAAGTCCAGGACGCATGCATGCATCATGTCCTCAAGTACCTGGATCGTACGCTCTAACTGGACATCAGTTTGAGGGTGGTAAGCTATGATCAGGAGCACCTATGTACCCAGTTCCCTTTGAAAACTTTTCCAAAAAAAAGATATAAAATGGGTGTCCCTATCTGAAACGATAGAATGAGGGACACCATGAAGACGTACGACCTCTCGGATATAAAACTTCCCGAGCTCATCAACACCGAAGGTCTCCTTGATCAGAAAAAAGTGAGCTACCTTCGTAAGTCTATCTACAACAACCCACACCACATCACTGCCCTGAGGTGACCTCAACAAACCGGTCACGAAGTCCATCGTGACATCATCCCATTTCCACTCCGGAGTTGGTAACTGTTGTAATAGTCAGCTGGCCTCTGATGCTCTGTATTCACCTACTGATAGGTGGAACATCTCATAACAAAACCAGCTACCTCCCATTTTATACCCGGCCACCAATACTGGCGTCTCAAGTCACGGTACATCTTGGTGACTCCAGGATGAACTGCCCAAGACGAAGCATGAAACTCCCACATCAGATCCTCGTATATATCCCCTGGAACCCACACTCGTCCCTAGAAACGTAGTACCTCATCATTGCCTATCATCCATCCAAGAGGAGGGTCCTCACTTGCCACCGACTCCCGTAGAAATAGGCCTTCTGAATCTGATAGCTATCTCATCCTTACTCTATCCATAAGGGTAGAAGTCACTGCTAAGGATGAAAGATAGGTTTTCCCTTGAATATTGTGCACCTCCAAATGCATCTCAGAGAACAAAGACATAATCTTCCACTCACCGCTAGCCTCCTACACTGTCTGTAACTGAGTCTTCCTACTCAGTGCATCAGCAACTATGTTACCCTTACCAGGTGTATAGGAAACCTCAAAGTCGAAGGACTGTAGGTATTCAACCCACCTTCGCTGTCTCAAGTTCAGGTCACGCAAAGTAAAGATGTATTTGAGACTTTTGTGGTCAGTGAAAACCACAAAATGATCTCCCAAAAGATAATGTCTCCAATAGCGCAACACATTAACAACTGCAGACAACTCGAGGTCATGCGTCGGGTAATTCCTCTCATGTGGCCTCAACTGCCGAGACCCATATGCAACAACTCGACCACCCTGCATCAACACTGCCCCCATCCCAATACCTGATGCATCACAGTAAAATACATATCTCTTCCCTCACTCTAGAAGTATCAAGACTGGTGATGATGTAAACCTTCCCTTCAGCTTCTGAAAGGCTGTCTTTCAAGCTTCTGAAAAAACGAACTTCACACCCTTCTTAGTCAAACCCATCAACGACGCTTCTAAGTGGGAGAAGTCCTGTATAAAACGCCTTTAGTAACTATCCATCCCCAAGAAACTCCATATCTTAAACACGTTCTTAGGATTCTCCCAGGAAACTACTGCTCTCACCTTCTCTGGGTCTACTGCAACTCCTGCCTCTGAGATGATATAACCTAGGAAGTGAATCTGGTTCATCCAAAAGTGGCACTTTGAGAGCTTAGCATATAGTTGATGATCTCATAGTGTACTCAGTACTATCTCAATTTGGGTGGCATGGTCATGTCGAGTGTGAGAGTACACCAAGATATCATCCACAAAGACTACCAAAAAATAATCAAGATAGGGATGGAACACACAATTCATCAGAGCCATGAAAACTGCTGGTGCGTTCGTGAGTCCGAACGGCATAACCAAGTACTCGTATAGACCATATCTTCTATGAAAAGTTTTAAGTGGTATGTCTGATGGTCTCACATGCAACTGATGATATTCAGATCTCAAGTCAATCTTTGAGAACACTCGTGCACCTAGAAGTTGATTAAAAAGATCATCAATCCTTGGTAAAGGATATCGGTTCTTGACCGTTAGCTGGTTCAACTTCCAATAATCCACATAGAGTCTGAGGGTACCGTCTACCATCTTCATAAAGAGGACCGGAGAACCCCAAGGAGAAGTAATGGGTTGGATGAAACCCTTTTCCTGTAACTCCTCTAACTGCCTCTTGAGCTCTTGAAACTCAGGTGTAGCCATCCTATAAGGAGGAATGGACATCGATGTCACTGTACAAGATTAATAGAGAAATCCACCTCTCGCTTCGGAGGTAGACCTGAGAAGTCATCCGGGAATAAATCCCTGAAACAATCAACTACTGGAGGGAAATACTTCTGAAAAGTTCCCTGGTCATCTAGATATAAACCTGCAATCTGGGATGTCACACCACCTCACCCATGATGCTCGGGTCTAGCTCGGCTCTCCTGTACATACCACTTTCCCTTGTATAGAAACTCTCCACCATCTGGTGATGTGAAACTCACCCTGTGACGATAGAAATCCACAAAGGCTCAGAAGGGTACCAACAAGTCCATCCTGAGAATGACATCATAAGCTATCATCTCTAAGACATAGAAGTCCCATAGGAAGTGACACCCACCAAACTCAAGGGGGAACTCCCTGCACTGACGCACACCTGCCTACCTCACTCCCAACGGTGTGTCTAGTGTCATGATATCAGAAGAAGAAGAAACACAGAGCCCAATGCTCTCCACAACAACCACAGATATAAAACTATGTGTAGAACCAGTATCAAAAAGTACTGAGGATAAAACAGAAGCTACTAGAATTGTACCTCTGATAGTATAAGGTCCGGGATCCTGCTTCTGTTGGGTCTGTTGCACTGCATATGCCTGCCCAGTTCCACGGCCCTGTGACACAGCCTAGCTACCCTGAGCTGACCCACCCTACTAACTTTGAGATCCCAGTGTCTGGATAACATATCCATGACCACTAGCTCTGCCTGCACACCCTTACATACCCCAATTTCCCGACTGGTAAGAAGCCGTTGGTCCAGATCCCGCACGCGGAGTCTACACAGAACCCCTCTCACTAGCCACTGGTGGAAACGCCTTGCATAAACGTTGAATATGACCCATCCTGCTAAAAGCTCGGTACTCCATTGGGTCTCAAGGACACCGAAGTCTCTTGTGCCCCTCTTTACCACACTGGTAGCACATGACCTGGCCATCCAAAGTATTATTATGGATAGTACTACCACCGTGAGAGAAGTCCATATGTATTTTCCTCTTACTGATAAAAATAATACCGAAAACTGGTGTTGAACCGCCCTGGTCCACACCACTAGCTTCCCGTAGGTTCCACTCTGTAATCAGTGCCTGGTTCAAAATATCATGCACTTTAGGCAACCTAAAAACATTCACCAATGCTCGAATGTCATATCGAAGACCATACTCAAAGTGTCTAGCCCTCAATGCCTCATCACCCACCAGAATGGGTGCAAAATGCTGAAGCTCAGTGAAGCGAGAAGAATTATCCATCACTGACATGAATCCCTGCTGTAGATTCATGAACTCTCGAGCTCAATCTACCCTCAGAATCTCTGGGAAGAAGAAGTCATAGAAGGCTGCCTGAAAAGCTTCCCACGCCATGTCACGGTGATGCTCAGACTGGTTGGTAACATCCCACCACCTCTTGGCAGAATCATGCAGCATGTATGTAGCGAGCTTGACCCTCCACCCTGGAGGCATCTCTAGATGCTCTAATATCATCTACATCGAATCTAGCCATGACTCTACAGTCTGTGGTCTTCCATCCCCTGAAAACATAGGTGGATTCTGCTATTGGAATATACATGTCAGCTCTGCCATAGATGTGGCTGCCGGCGGTGCTTTCTGAAAGGTCTGTATGAACCACATGAAGCCTTCACGGAACTGTGCATCAGCGCCTATGTCCGGTATAACGGCTGGCACTGCATCTGGCTCTACTGGGGGATCCACTGGTAGCCCATGGCCCACCATCTTAGGAGAAAAATCTTCGTCTCTCTCCTGGAGAACAACTGGTGGTCGTCTCGGCGGAATGACTCTACAAGGCCAAACACACGCCTTAGACCAAGATTTATCAAATACCGAAAACAAGGAGACCAAGAAGGGAACAAGAGAAAGAAATCATTCCATATTTACAAAACTTAACTACACAACATGTATAAATAATACACGGTGTGTTCTCACAGGCCATCCACATGGGCGTGTATTCCAGCTAAACTGGTCGTGTATCAGCCTAACTACACGGCGTGTTGTCCTAACACATGGTGTGTACTTGAATCCTTCCTCCCTACCTGAGTCCTTCTATGCAGATAAGGCACACGACTCTCCTAAAATAAAACGACATGACATGTTCAGTGGTAGAAACAACGTGTACTCTAAAAGATTTCGTCGGCCCGTGTTGTTTGTGACACGACCTGTATACTTAGGTCACACTACACGGTGTGTTCCAAAAAGACACAGTGTGTTCAAAGAATCCCCAGACCAACCCATGTTTCTCGATACACGGCCGGTTATATGGATGACACTACACGACATGTTCCAGGTTGACACAACATGTATGAGGAAGGATAACACTGACCCGTGTTGTTCGTGACACGACCAGGTACCTGGGTCAGACTACATGGCATGTTCAAGGTAGACACGACGTGTATGTCTTAAGGTTTCCTCTGTTCATATTATTAGTTACACACACGGACACGGTGTCAACACTACATAGCGTGTACTACCAGAACACGACGTGTTTCCCCAAGCCATTCCCTACCCCATGGACCCTCCCACACAGCCTATGACATGGGAAGAGACTACATGGAATGTATGTAAATTTTTCCCTTTCTTACTGAATAGAAGAACACACTTCATGTGTCCATAGAACTACACGACATGTATATTGGGTTTTCTGGACAGTAAGCCTCAAAAACTACTCTGAAACCCAGAAGAACCCGGAACAAACACCTAAGTGCCAAATTCTGATCCGTGAGGGCCCATACTCCCTGCGAATCAAATCTTGGCATCTTATACATGTTATAAAAAGGTAAGCTCATCAATGATCCACCAAATTCTGGTTGTTGAGGTCCCATAATCCCCAAAAACCAAATTTTGGAGTTCATTATATCAAAAACCTCACACAACAATACCCTATCAAATAGCAGGTATTTATCAGAGCAGTTATCACAACAACATTCTCTTCTAGCACATCAACTATCACAATAACATGCAATTTCTAATGCACCTACATGACATGGAAAGAATGCATGAAATGTGATTTCTAGCATGTTCTTAAATGATGCATGAGATGTAATACCCTCATCTCATCGGGTTTCAACTAAATAGAACTCATTTATGTCATATAAACAACACAATCACAAGTACGTCACCCAATGATAAAAATCAATTCAACTGTCAAATTTGCAAAATCAGAAAAATTGAAATAAACATGGTAGACTGGATTTTCCCTATACATGGGTTAGCTACTCCTAGAAACAGATTATTACCAACCACCATTTCCATAATATCCTTGACTAAGGCTCCAAATATTAATTCAAAGAAAAAAAACTCCTCTCATACCACTTTGTAACATCCCGGATCTGGAAGCCACACAACAGGTGCCCCAAACCTGGTTGGTCACATGACCTAAAACAGATTTTCCCAAATGCCAGAGGCTGCTGACTAGCAGCGAGGGCCCAAGTCTGATAGTGGGGAAGCTATGACCTCATTTGTCAAAGTGTAGTGCAGCAGAAAAGATAAATAACATACAACAGTGGAAGCAGTAAACAATATACCACTGAAATGGACAACTGAAGTAAAAGAGAACCAACAACCATATATATATATATAAAGATGCATCATGTCACTAATTCTACGAAAGCATCCAGAATAAGATACACTACAATACAATACAATACAACTCAAAGTACAAGATACAACCAAACAAAACAAATCAGAGTAAAGAGAACGGAGCATCATCGCAAGCCTAAGCTCGGTCCCATGCTCTCCCACTCATCTGCTACAATTATGTACCTGTATAGGGACCCTTGAATCTATCGAAACCTGTAGAAATGTAATCTATTTGGGGAAAATAAATGACCCAAACTGGGTGTGAGAAATAAATCCCAGTAGGCAACCACCAAAGGCCCATGCCCAACTGTCAGTGAAAATGTGCAATAGCAGTGTGCAGTAGTAAATGAAATAAACTAAGAAGTACTCAAAAGTAAATAACTTTACCAATCATACTGCCATTTTAATATTAATTTAAAAATGCCAAGCCTGTGCTTTAACTTATAAGGTATAACATATAAAAAATCACCATGGTGAATATTCATGATAACACTGTCCTCAGACATACAATCCTTACCCTCAGGTAATCAGAATCGGAACCCACAGGTGTCTGCCCACAGGCATAACGAATATTTCCCACAGGCTAATGAGGTGTCGCCTACAGGCACATAATCTACTGCCCATAGGCACAGGAACTACTGACCACAGGCATGAAAAAGGTTGCCTGCAGGCTAATGAACACTGCCCTCAGGCTATACCAATAATCGGGCCGAGCCCAACATATAAGCAAGCAATTATATACAATTCATCTCAAGGGAATTTAAAGCATTCTAAAATTCATAGTATACCCATAGGTATCCTGAAAAAATGGCTAAACAGAGGAACGCACCCCCGGGGTGGTCCTGGATCCAAGCAGTGATCCCAAACAATAGTTTTAACTTATCAAAAGTTTATCTATGTAATTATAGATAACTTTTAGCAAAGGCCATAGCCATACGACACCCCAATCATGGGTTCGTAGCATAACGGTACACAAATTCAACTAAATAGTTGGAAATAAACACCAGACCACATACCTTGATCTCCACTGATCAATATACGCGAACGAAGCCTCCCGAAACTCACGATAAAAGCATAGATCTAAGATAAAAAACTACACACTCAACCTCAAATAACTTCCCCTCAGGAAATAATTGGTAAGAACAGATCAAGGAGAAGGAAGCTCTTACCCACGCGGTTCCAACAAGATCAACAGTGGAAGAATATGATTCTTGGTGTGCGGTCAAAGGCTCTCCCAAGATCCGGCCTCCTCTCCCAAGCTCCTCTGGTGTTCTAAGATTCCTATGTTCAAAGAGGAGGCTACTGCCCGTTTTAAGAGAAAAAAAAACTACACTGTGTGTAATCTCAAGTACATGGTGTGTAATTTCATCATTTAACTGTTCCTCTCATGGCTACTTTTCACCTCTGAACTATTCACTTGCTGACATGGGTACACGACGTGCATTTTTGATTACACGATGTGTACGGTTGCTCTGCTGGCAGATTCCTCCACCGCATTACTATTCACCTGCCGACTGATTACACGACGTGTAAATACTAAGTACACGACGTGTAGTCAGTTTTTACACCCTTTATTGCCAACAGGCCTAAACGCCCTGTGTACTCATCCCACACAGCCAAAGTACATGACGTGGGGAAAAGTACATGGCGTGTACCAAAAAAAATTGGGATTTTCCCCATTTCCCTTATTTTCTCAAAAACACTTAAGGGAAAAGGAAAATAAGAAACCCGTACCTCAAGAATAAGAACCGGGTTCTTACAGGGACCACCCTATCCATGCTTGGGAGATCCTAGATCATGGGGCTCCTTTTCTATAGTAGTCCATCAGCTATATGCATGTGCTTCTCATCATGTTTGGCTGTACAATCTCACACCATGTGATCTCACCCATCACAAGTAGACCACCACCCTACCTAGTCTTCTATGGACCTCTACGCTTCCTATGAACACATCCCTCGATCTGATCATGGGGAGTCTCCTACATTGAGATCCTAGTGCCTATCATCCACCAACCGATGCAAACAACTCAACCCTATGGTGCCCATGACCAACTCTATTTGGTGTCCCTTTGAAAGAAATATCATTTTCACTAGTTCCCAATCCAATACACCATCATTGGTGGGGATGAAAAAGGTCACAAAGCTGTCTCTGATCCCTCTATGGATTCCATACTCAGACTTGGGTGCTCGGAAGGAGCCACCCATGATCATGTCAAGAGAGTAACGCATAAGGTCAGTGAACCCCACTTTGTACTCATCCACCATCATCCCTTCCTAATACAACTCCATAAGCTCCTAAATCCAGATTTCATGCATTTAGGAGGGTTTTTACTCCTCACATAACAATTTATGTAAGTCAAACCATGAGAGTGTTGAGTCATTATGAATCTGCGTAACGATGCTCCACCAATGACCAACTACATTGTGGAAGTGTCTAGATAACAGTGAAACCACTTGATCCTTGAAGGTTTGAATAATCCTGATGATACAGACCACTAACTCAATCCAATCCTCCATTGTCTAAGGATCTGGCTCATCATGGAACCTCAGTAGCCTCTAACGCTAGAACTTGGGGAGTATGCTAAGACTACAAAGATCCTCAACCCACTCCGTTGGAATGATTTAATACTTGATAGGGGGTGATAGTACTACCTACCCACCTGGAGGAAGGGGCCTATAGGATAGACCATGAACTAAGGCCTCATCCCTCATTGGATCATCATCATGATCCAGAATTGGTATCCTGGCTATCTGTCATCATGGAGGCATCCTAAGATTTATCAAGATGTACCATGGTTAGATGAGAACATATATATAACAACAATGGGGAGATGAATCAAGAAGAACAGTTAAAGGCTTAATCCTATATGATGTATATACCATTTATCCATACAAAAATGTCTCATAATGTTGAGTCCACAACCATGTTGCCAGGGTCTTGGTGAGTAGATACATTGGTTGTCTGCACCATCATTGGATTCCCTGTCCTGAGAGTATCACTTGAGACACTTTGAAACTATTTCCCTAAACCCAACCAAATATTCTCAAGGGACTAGTTCGAATGAAATCCCAATGATCAAACCACTTCTAATACCAATATGTTACAACCCAACCCAAGCCGAAGCTCGAGCCACAACTTCCCTAAGATTGCCTATATAGGCCAGGGGATGGTGACCAATACTGAAGGCATAACTAAAATGGGGAGGAATTTTCATAAGTACCTATATGCACACCAAAATAGCTATCTGAATGAAAAGGTAAAAAGAGAAAGATTAGAAGAAGAAACACTAATATTAAGTAAACCAAGCATACATGAACCACTAGAGAGTAAAAAAGTATGGTAGTGTAACTAAAAATTAAAGGTGAAAAATACACACCCAACCAGGAATATATCTCAACCTTCCAAAACTAGAAAAGTGAACAGCTAAAAGAGAGCCCAACTTATGAATCCCAAGCTACAACCACCGTACATGTTCTAAGCACCCAGTATTCCTAAGCTCCTATGAAGTCATTACAAAATTGTTAGTTATCTTTATAATAAAAAAACATATAAGGAAAAATGAATGAATGGGTGAGTATATACATACATAGTAGGATGCCCCCAAAAGCTGATAGGGGAGCGATAAGAGATACAATAAGAAATAAAATACAATAGATGCAAGATACAACAGAAGAGAACAACTCATCCCAACTACGAGTGAAAATATTCTTGTCTAAACACAATGGGATAAACATGGTGAGTAGATTAACTACCCATTGAGTCTTCAAAACTATAATATGATATTATATTCATCCAACTATGAGAAGCTAAACATGGACAACACGTGACTTACCCCACACATCATTGCTTCTCCTGGAAGGAAAGTAACCAAATCCATGTAGGTGATAAAGAAGGATATATATATATATATGATCAATAAAAAAGAGACCAAAAAAGTGAGTAAGTGAATATCCATCTCACAACATATCCTAAGGAGAGTATCCAAAATTTCCAAAATTTCAATGACAATGCACAGTATCTCACACATTTTCTAAGAAGTAACTATGCAAGTCAATCCACACCTCATCACTATACTGCAAAGTCTAGTGAAAAATAATAAAAGTAGAGGAATCATGACCTAGTATGTCAGGTTAGTTCCACTCTGATAGTATCTGTAGAGGACTTTCACCCATACCGATGGGGGGTTCCAATCTATAAGTATCTGTAGAGGACTTTCATCCATGCTGATGGGGGGGTTCCACTCTAGTGTCATGATGACCTAATCCCTATGCTGATAGGGGGTTTCACTCGATAAGGTAGAAGACCCATTCCCATATTGATGGGGGGGGGGGTCCACTCTAAAGGTTGAGGACCCACACTCTGGTGAAATATGGGGGTTCCACTCAGGATGTTATAGGACCTACGCTTATGCCGATTGGGGGTTCCACTATAATGTTCAAGGACACATTCCTAGGTGTGACATGGGGGTTTCACTCTAGTCATTGAGGACCCACACCTTACTTGGTAGGTGGTTTCGCTCAGAAGGTTTCTATAGAGGATCTGTTCCCATGATGATGGGGGTTCCACTCTAATCATTGAGGACTCCACTACCGAGCTCTACTAGAGGGTACAATTCTATAGTCTCTAGTGATTCTTCTTGGTCACTTCCATCGTCTAGAATCACCTAAATAATAATTATTCACATCAAATTTCACATTGTATCTAAAAAACCACAAATAATTTCACCATCACATTCTATGGGAAAAAAACTTAGGATAGGCTACAAATATGGTAAAATCTATGTTCAAATGAAGAAGATATGGAACCTTAAAGTTTACTAAAAAGAGGTCAAGGGGTATACAGTGTGTGAGGGGACCCACAAAATATGTGGTCCCACTCCACTGCCTTTCTAGGTCCCTTAACGAGACAGATATCCATCCCATTTAGTAGTAAATTCCATATATATGGACTACATGGCATGTCTAGGCTAACCGGGAATGGGCCGTGTCTTGCAGACCATGTCTGTGTTTTAGAACATGTGTCCATGTACTGACCACGTGTCTATGTACTCAGGTACACAACCATGTACCTGACAGTTTACATCCACATGGGTTCCTTCCCATGTGATCCTCCACATGGTTTTTCCAACCAGGGAAGGGGTACATGGTGTGTTGGTCAGCTTACATGTTGTGTCATCCTTAAGTTTCCTGAAACCCTAGCTGCCACTATGGAGGGGGCTACACGCCATTTGTTCATCTTTGTACACGACGTGTAGTTGGTTTTTTTTCTTGTTTTCTAGATCCATGATCTGTATTCTAGATCTAACCACTTCACTCTATTTTTCTGTAGATCCCTACTTTAATTTTCCTAGATTGAGAATATCTGGCTGAAAATCGTGGGGTTCGGTCATCGTCGGCCTGAAATCAGACTCTGTTCATGTTCATGAAAACTCGTGCACCACTGCACATACTAAAGCCTCCAACTTATATTTCATGATATAAAATAATTGAAAATATTATCCTTGCCTTAAAATGATCCCACATCTACCATAATTCATCAATCTATGCCTCACATGTGATTCTGTCGTGGTTCCAGACATTTGATCAGGCTCAGTACCGCCCAAAAAATTTGAACCGCGACTACGGGGTCCAACTTGTTAAGAACTCAAAGAATATTTTGGATAAAAGCACAAAACCAATGTTTTAAACATAATTGGACAAGAGTTCTTGGAAAATGATCAATAATGGGTATCTAGGGTTATAAAACAATTGAAAATAAATAAGTTTATGTACATGGGTGCATGAAATCATCCAAAAGTTGGCTTAGATCCAAGAACAAGGATAAATATTCTTAGAAAATCTAATCAAAGGGATTAAATAACCAATTTAAGAGTCATAACTTGATTATGGATAATTTATTTATGAATAAAATGTTGATCAATGATCAAGAGGATTCATTATGTTTGTTGTGTCCTGATCTGATCTGATCTAATGTTTCGTCTTCGTCTGATGAGATTCACCAACGACGATGGAAGGGAGATCTCTGGAATTATCCCAAGGTTTATGTGGCTATGCATGAAGAGTTCAACATGGAAGTAATATTATAGATAATTTCTTGGTGTAAAAAATAAATAAATAATTAATTTAATAATTAATTAACTTATTGAACATACCGCCAATGCGCGAGGAGTCTAAACTCACCACACCGACCCATTTTATATCGTGCCTAGGGTAAACATCACATTCCAGACTCAATCATGGTATTGGATTTGTGATCTGATATTTCTTTTAAGAGTTATCAGGTGTTTTAATATGTTTTTACTATTCAATATAAAATATATTTAATATTTTTATAAAATTAATTTCAAGAATATTTGGACTCATAATCACACACCATCTCAGCGCCTAAATTTGGAAATACATACAGAAATATTTTAATGTCTTGAAAGGAAATAAAGCAGGTCTTTTTACGCAATCCTAATCAAAAGAAATATTTATATTTGTTATTTGATCACCATTTATTAGGTTATGATGAAGAAAATAAAAATTGTTTCATCTCAAAGGATAAACAATAAAATATTATCATGTCACAAAGATCATGATTCATGGATAAATTCATTCTTGTTTATGAATAAACTTCACCAAGGAATGAGAAAAATAGAACTATGAATACTCCTAGGAAAATGGAAAGTTGTGAAGGTTATATAAATAGATATATAAGAGACCCCATGAGAGGTAAAAACAACCTGAGGAGGACTCATAGAAGACATGGAAATTTGTGTTGATTTTTTGGGTCACATGGACACACATTAAGATTTTTTTGTTGAGGCCTCGGAAAATATAATTTTTTTGAAGATGGTGTAAAAACTAAAACACCAAGTCACCATGAACATCAAAGTATTTATGGGTTGTATCCTAATAATTATTACCATTCTAACAATGTTTCAAGTTGATGTTTTATAAGAAATTCAACTTATATTATAGAATCATTTAGAGATACATGAAATGGAAAAAAATTCCTTGAGAACCAAATTTCAATGATTATATGATATGGTATCCTTTACTCTAACTGAAGAAAAGAAAATCTCCATATCTATCTCTAAACCACATATATCATAAAGATATATGAAAAGTGATTTGAATATAGAAAATATGTCACTTAATAATGAAATTAATAAATACCATGAGAAAGGGACATCCCATTTAAAGGAAAGCATTTTAAATATTGATAATTCATTAAGGGATACTAAAGGAAGTAAGTGGTTTTTGAGAAATATAAATATTATTATTGTTAAAAAAGAATCCATTTGTGATAAATTTTCCCAAGAAAGAACAAATTGTGTTAAAGAGAAAAAACCCTAAGATTATGAATGGTTAAGGGATTATATCAAATCTAGTTCATAACATAATATGGATTCCAAAGTGATATATAAAAGAAAAATTTTGGTTCATAGTGAATCATAATCTTCCTAAACATGAATAATTTAAATGAAACCTTCACCCCAATTGCATTTTTATTTCAAAAAATTTGTGAAAAGGTATAGAATTAAGGGGGAGATATGATGCATGGGGTTAATGTGCATAAAAAGAACATGGGTGTATGTGCTTAAAAATAACACAATTGACTATGTTATAAAAATAAAAAGTGGATAAATATAAATTCATACCTATTAAAGAATACATTTACATGAGGATTGTGATTTTAGTACTGGTTCAAAGATCAATTAATATCTACATGTATCAACTGATATCAAGACTGATGATGCATGAATATAGAGATTTTTTGGTCTAAAATAACATGTAATAAAGGAATAGAATGTTTATAATAATGTTGGTATCATGATATGTGCTTAAAAAATTCCACAATTAAAATTTTTTCAATCTTGTAAAGGAGGATTGAATGGGAAATGAAAAAAATCCAAAAAATAAATTATATTTTCATATTTTTTTTTTCTAACAAATAGTTTGGTGTTTGGTGTAATTTTATATTTTCAAGATATTAAAAATCTTATAAAATATGTTTCTTACCTTGAAAATAGTTCCCCCATAGTTGAACACTAACATGTGGTATATAATTTTTTTTCTAAAGACAAAGGAATAAAAGGTGTTGTGCTGAAAATAAATGGCTATCAAGCCTTATTTAATGTTTTAATGATTCCAAAGAAGATTTGAAATTAATGGAGTTAAAATGATATAACTTTATCATATAGAACTTCTTTTTCAATAAGTGGTTAATATTATTCAAGTGGTAACAATTAATTCCTCGTATGGTATTTTTCCCACAACCTAGAAATTTTGTAATGTACTAATGGTTTTCTGTAAAGTGATGGAGATCACAATTTATCTTTTGAGAATGGAAAGTGAAATCTATTATGTGTTTCTTTATATTCATGAGTGATATGGAAATAAATTTTGATTGTCCATAAAAACACTGGTTTCTTACAAAAAATTCCATCTTATTAATCTTAGAGGATTTATATGACTACTCAAATTCAAAATGGTAAATTTACTTAGTGAATATATTTTAAAAAAACAGAAGTAATGAAGATTGTGTATAGAAGTTTTCTGGAGTTGGGTATTCCAACGTGACATGGTGTTTAATAAGTTTTAAAGAATTTGTCCAATCAACATGTTTTTGCTGCAAAAAATAAATTTAGTTTGAAATTAGTGGATAAAAAATTCCTGAAGTGGGAGTATAGCATTATTGATTTTTTCCCTTACACCAAGGGAGATAAATATTTAAAAATTAAAGAGGTAGGTGCTATTTTCATAGAGAACAAAAATTCTTGCATCAATAGATTTTTTCCAAAAAAATTTGAAATTCTAGTGGAAGTATAAGCATATGGAATAACCCCTTGTATTTTATTGATAATAAGGGTGATAAGTAAAAAAGGAAATTTGGTTCTCTTGATCTCAAGGAGATATTTTCAAGGTGATATTGGGATAATTGAAAATAAAGTGTTATTCACTTGATCTCAAAGGTGATAGTGCCAAGGGGATATTATTAACTAAATCTAGGGGGTATTGTTAACAATCCATAAGGATTGATGTTCTGTTTTTTAAAATAATATTGGTTAATTTTAATGACCAAAATGAAGATGAGTGTCAGTACTACAATGAATTAATATGTATTTCTTGACAATACAATTGTTGAAAACACATTGTTTTAACATAAATATTCATATCTATTAGTGTATAAGTGCCAAAAAATTATGAGTTGTTAAGTGGGGGATGTGTGGAAGCATGATAGATGTTAAGTGTGTTGCACAATAGTGCACATTATCCAATATAGATAAGACAAAACTATAGTTGTGACCATATCCATTGTGTTATTCCAGATATATTATTCTCTATGCTGTAGTGGTGGCCATAACTTTTCTTTAGAGGTGATATTGAAGAGGTAGACTACACCATAGTCACATAACTATGATTCATAATTTATGGATGCAATATAAAGCTATATAGAAGTACATAAAAATGCTAAGAAACCACATATCCATTTAAATGGACCTCTCTTCCATTGCTTATGTAGGAAGGGTTGACCTCCATCCATCCATGGTAGTGAAAGGAGGTGGCATAACACCCATAGGGAGAACAAGAAGACCCTTGAAAACATAGGTCCTATAGGGATACATATAGGTGAGCTCACTTGAAGTGGGTTGGTGGTCTAGCATAGGTGAGGAATGAACCATGATTCCTGTGTGTGCATGGTGTTGTGGGTGTTGAACCCCACTTCCAATTCGATGGTGTAGTAGGATGGAGAAGTATATAATCTATGATATTTCTAGGAGAAAGTACAATGTGGGGCATTTCATTTTCTTGTTATGTTGTAGCAGCTGTAACCATGGTTCAGAGGGTCAATAATACATTATAGTTCTATCAAAGGTTTCAAGGGAAGATCTATATGCCATAGTACAATGGGATACACTAAAACCCCTTTTAAAGTGTAGAGCACCAGGTTATACCTTTACCTTCTAATGTAGTGGGTATAAATTTTGTAGAAGAAGAGTTTGAGGAACTATTATTCTACAGGAGGCTAAGATGTAACTTTTATGACCATTCTGTAGTGAGATTTGGTGGTAAATTTAGTTTATAAGATCATGTATGATCTTGCAGGTAGTTATCAAAGAACTTATTCTTGAGAGAAAATCGAATATGTTCAAATGGAAGTATCTACACCACAGTGTTGTTTTCCATGCCACATGAAGGATGTATGCACCAAATTGAGAAAGACTATACCAAATAACATCGAGTATGCACCATGGTAGGAAAGAACACACCACAAAAGTTTCAATACTATGTCATACTCCTTTATACAATCCTGTAGCAATGTGTTTTTTATGTGTCCATGAGAATCTACTTCTCATCATTTATAGAGAAATGTGTGGGACTATATAGGAACTTTGAATATCCCTATTATGGTGAAACATGAGGGAGATTTTTTGGTATATGATTTCCATTTTATCATGGAATATTGTGAAGGCCAAGTTGGGAGGTGATTAAGTGAATGATAAGAAGATATGAGAGGGAGAGCCCTCTATCTACACATCTTATATATACAAAAAATAGATAAAGATATATCCAAATAGAGAGAATGTTAAAGATCTATTTTTGAGCTGAATAATAAGGTGTTATTCCAGTCAGGGGATGTAATTACTGGAGTATTGGAATCATTGGAGGCCTTTTAAATTTTAATAAGGTTTTTTCAATGCCCATGGAAATGTGAAGACATTAAAAATAAAATCATGAAAGTGAATAAGAAGCGTTTTCATAGTTTTTTCATAGAAGTGAAGGAGAAATCCAAAAAGGAATTAAAAATAGCATCTATCTAGGGTGAAGGATGAATTTCATGCAAGTGATGTGTTTATAAAGAGGAATACATGTCCATAAACCATGTTTGGATCCTTCTAAAGCAGTGAGTAAAGGAAGAGGAAGAATGCTATTATTTAAAATGGCAATGAGTTAATGGAGGAAGGTTCACGAGAGTGACCCTTGGGAAGTAGTGACATGTACCTAAAAATGTATTATGGTGAGACTTGGTATAAGAGTGACCTATCCTAAACCAATATGTGGTGAGATTAATAAGTATGGTGCACCAACACAATTTTGGTAGCATGATCTTTAGATTGGTCCTTTATAGTGAACCAAGTAAGTACATTTGTCCATATTTACTTTATACATGCACTAAAAAGAGATAAAAAATATAAGGAATAATTAATTAAGGAGAATAAAAAGGGACCCCAAGTTTGAGAGTTCCATATCCTTATGTGTTTGTGAGA
Organism: Viscum album; assembly: GCA_963277665.1. Classification (NCBI taxonomy): domain Eukaryota; kingdom Viridiplantae; phylum Streptophyta; class Magnoliopsida; order Santalales; family Viscaceae; genus Viscum; species Viscum album. The sequence continues at coordinate 1,948,318,390 of OY728119.1, forward strand.
CATTTTAATAAGTAAGATTTTTATTTGTCACATACAGTGTATACCCAAATTCAAACTCCCTCTATGGGGAATCTCACTCTAATTCCCTTATATAAGTTAAACAAATGTTAATTTATTTGATTCAATATGTTATCTAAATGTTACATTAAAGTATTTTTTAAATAGTTATTAATTTATTATTTCCTAAATTTTACCCATAAAATTTATTGATATCATCCCTCAAAAGTATTACATATAAAAAACTATAATAAAAAAATGGTTCTAAAAAGTTTATCAAGAATTAATGTAATTTTATTTAGTGAATTTTACCTTTTTACAAAGTAATTTATTTTTAAAATTTATTTTAACTATTTAATAATTCTATATTTCAATAAAACATTATTCACATAAGTTCATTTTTGTGTGGATCATAATATATTGACCATATAAAATTATTATAGAGAAACCTATTCTAAAATTTCAGGGTGTTTTGATATTATTATACTCATACTTGAATGAGAACTTTTACGGTTATGTGATCATGGATTTGTCTATTAATTTCATTCTTTAGGAGATATCAAAGGTCTTGATATTGGTGGACTTGGTCTGGAGGGGTGATTTAGTGGTGTTAAGTTGAGAAGTTCCATAAGTGGAGTAATCCACATCATTGATGTATTTTACCCTGGTTTGTCATTTTAGGCATCATTTATGTTCTTATTTGATTCTTTTTCCATGTTAATTTCTTGTGTATTATATATCATAAATTATTACATTTACTTTTCTCTAGGTTTTTTAATTCATATGTGTTGATTAAATATTGTATATATTAATGGTTTGATGGTTTTTTATAGTTTTTATGTATTCATTCCACTTATTGTGTGTATATTCCATATCGATGAAAGTCATTATCCCCTAACCTATTAAAGGTGGTCTTGGGTTTTCTCACCAAAACTTTTCATCACATCAAGTAAGACCTCATTGGGTTTAGGTCATTATATACATTCTTCTAATGTTTATGTTTATAAATCTCATGATTTTTATCTAAATTAACATGTTTAAATAATTTTAATTTTTAACTCTTATACAACTAATGAGTTGTCACACATTTTTAAAGACCCAAACTCTAATATCCCTGAGATGGTGGTTACATTATGAAATTGGTGTAGGATACAAAAAATAACATCCTGAATAACTGAATAGTTTTGTAGTCTTGGTAAACTAGATGAATATATTCTTCACATATTATATTAGAGATAAAATATAAAACATAGTGAAATTAAATATTTATCATACTTAAAATCATTCAATGATTTTTTATTCATATCCTATGTAAAGGAACCAAAATAATGGTGATATAGGATTCTCAGTGAGGGTTACATACAATGTAATCTATCATGGGTAAATAAGGAATAATCAATATGGAAAGATAAATAACAGAAAACATATTCCCTTAAATCAATGAATGGAGCATGAATAATATAATGATAAGAATAAATAAATATAAAATTATTTCATATAAATAATAAAATGAGATTTAAATGTTTCCATGGATTCCATAACCATTCAAATAATCACATGGATAAAAATAACTAATCTCTTAATGATTTAATTCATAATTATAGGAATCATAAGCATATTATTGATGTATCATGCTAAAACATCTTACATAAATGGGAAAGTCATCGATAAAAAACCTAAAATAGTTTTTCTCATGACATCTAAAAATTCATAAAAGGGATATAATGATCTTGGTTCATCACTTACTATGTCCAATGCATTAATCATATGAAATGGTTGAATAACATAATCGATATAAAAATTCCTACTGAAAAATTGGAATTCGAATTGTTAATATTTTCCCCAATCAAACTAATCATAAACCATCCAAAAATAATTATAAGGATTTTATCATTAAAAAATATCCCCATAGGATTATAAGTAAAATAAAAGGGTTTTTCACTGATGAATATAAATACCATAAAATATCATTAAAACATTCTTGAGTAAAATACCCTTTTCACTTTGAAATTTAAATTTAAAAACAAAAAATTCCCAAAATATTTGGAAAAAATTTTTATTTTAAAATAATCATGGAAAAATATAATGTAATATTTAAAGTATCGTGTGTTCATGACATCTAGAAATTCTATTTATTATGAGTATATTAAAATAAGGATTCCATTCACATTTCAGTATAATGTTAAAAAGTACCTCATTCATAAAATGACACGAAGATTCCATTTGAATCATTTTATTATAAAATGAAATTTGGGTAAAATTTTCTTTAATATAGTAGTGTAGAATAGTAAAAAAATTATTTAAATAATTTACATAAAACATGGACATGGAAGAAAAAGATTCACGATTGAGTAGAAAAAAGGTTTTTTTCCTTAAAAACATTATTATGATATATTAAGTACATAAATAGAGGAAAATTATAGAAATACATGTAAATTATAGAAATAACAATAGGATAATATATAATATTTAAAATATAAATATCAAATAATTCCTCAAGTAGATACTTAAACCTAAACAATTGTGAATAATGATGAGATTATGAAATAAACCCTTACTGGTTCAGTAAAATTTTAAATCCTAACACACATGAAATAAATAACATAAAATGGGTCTTTAGATACCATTAATATAAATGGTATCATGATATATAATATCCAATGGGTAGTTTATACACCATATTAAGGGATAATGTGGTGAATGCAACATATGTCTAATAGAAACAAAAGTGAGTCGAGAAATACCTTATAAAGCCTGTATCATTGGAGTAATATTTTAATAAATGAATTTATTATATATAAAAAATATAAATCCACATAAAATAAGTTTAAATATAGGACAATAAAATTATATCCTATTTTACACATAATCATGGAATAACATATTAAATTAAGTATAAGTATAACCCAATGAATGAAAATTGAGTAAAGAAAACTCGTACCTCATGTCTGACTCATCATGTATGTTCTTTATATTCATGAATAATAAATTTTTTACAATTATTTAATTTCTTAAGATTTTTTTTTTCAATTTTTTTTTATTCATTTTATTTATTTATTTCAATGTTATATTTAATTTCTTAATCAATTAAGTTCATGTCAGATGTTTTAATGATATTTGTTTTGTATGTCCAAAATGACTTTGATATGTTGACAATGGTAATAAAGTTCATTTTCCCTTAATTTACAGAATAATAATCATGAATTATATATTATTTTTATTCATAATTTATAATTTCAAAATCAACCATGGAATATGTTTATGAAAAATTAAATATGTTATAATGGCGGACACAACAAGTCGCACACACGAATGAGTAGTATTTACATTTTTCAAAGATCATGATGGAAATAATTTCAGTATTATTTTAACTTTATATATTTCTAATTATATAATAAACATAATATTATTTATTTAGATAAACTTATATATATAATCCATGTGATATGATGATGGAAAATGAATCACATCGCTTCGTGGAGGTGGTAGTCCACACGTAAACACTAATGATGTTATCATTTTTAAAATGTCTGGATAGTTAAGAATTTGATGATATATTATCATTTAATAATGCTAAATATATCATTAATATCATATATAGACATTAACTTTTTCATTATAACCATCCTTTAGAGGTGGTGACGGAAAACAAATTACATCAGTTCGCAAGGCAGTAGTCCTCCGTACACACGAACGACTATTTCATTTTCCATTTAATGGAATGAGAGATTTATATATAGTATTCCATTAATGTAAAAAAAATATAATTATATGTAATATGATTTTTTATTATATCAATATATATTATTAAGATTTTAAGGATGTAGAATAATAACTAAAACTAAAGTATTTGGTTAAAAGTTATACCTCATATTCAGACAAGATCCTTTTCTTTACACTATAAGCCATCTAAGGTTAATATTATCACCTGAATAATATTGATAGAATATGGGAAGTTATTTTATGAATTTATTTGGTTTGGTATTTTCTAATCCAAATGGTTCTTTAAGTGTGAAGCAAAAAGGAGAGGGGGTGTCCTTTTATAATGAGGGGAGGGGTATTCTATGAATTTCTTAAAGTATTAAATTAATATAAACTAACCATCATGTTAAAATGGATCCAAATTTATGAAATTATAAGTTAAGTTGATTATGAGTTTAAATCATCTTATATAATAAATATTTGACTTGTTTGGGTGATTTTTTCACCCTGATCTTTTAATTTTAACACTTTGTTAACCCTTTTGACGATTACCAGGATAACAAAGTTTTTTATTCTTCAAAGGTCAAGGTAGTTACTATAAAGGGAAAAATTACCCATAAATAGATCATGGTTGATAGTTTAAAACATATCCCAATAAATTTTCCAAATAAAGGATTTTTAGTAATTTTAAATCATTTAATAAAATACAATTTATTATAAAATATCATTAATTCCATTTTTGGAACTATTCATTTAATTTGAATTTGAAAACAACATGAAATCAATGGAATTACAATATAATTATTAAAAAATACCTATAATGTTATATTTATCTTATAATTTTTTGTATGAAAATAATTTATTCCAATTTTATCACTTTTATTATTTTAGAACCATTTATTATTTCTATTTATTTATTGAATAAATACAGTGTGGGCGTTATATAAGTAGTTAAGGTAATTATATCATCTAAAAAAATTATAAATAAATTACCATGATAAATAATAGTAATTTATATTTATATTTACCATTTATTACTAACCATAAGTTTTTTTATCCACATAAAAAAATTATAGATATTATAAGAAAGAAAGTGACATTTTTTTACATTATCATTTACTTAAATATTATAAAGTTAAAAATCAAAGAAATATGGAACCAAGTATCAATATTTTAGAAACTATAATGTTCATATAAAAACCACACTCATATAATTGGATAAATAAATGTGTTATAACCATTTTTAGTCCTTAACATATTATTTTTAGCCTAAATTATCTAATTTACTCTTACCATAGTCACAATTATTTACAATGGTTACTATTTATAATGAAAAAAAATAAACGGGACTTATTTGATAAAAGTATATAAGTGGAAGAAATTAATTTATTATCAAAACATAAAATTCTATGAAAAATATTTTTTAAAAAATTTTCATTTTTGTTTAAAAATGTTTTTATAATGGTCAGATTAAAATGTCAATATTTCATAATTTTTTTAAGCTTGATATTGCGTCCCATATATGAAATTGAAAAAAAATATTCTAAAAAAATATACTAGTATTATATTCTCCCCATAATAAATTTATTCCCTAAAATTTAGAATTTTTATTGGTAATAAAGGGTTTGAAATTTCAAAACATATTTTTTGAAAGCCACCTTCGTAAAATAGGTTAATAAAAATTTCTATAAAAAGAGGGAAGAGGAACTATGCTGGTCATATGGAATAGAAAAATACTAGTTTTCCTAATAGAAAAACATTTATGGGAATTCAATATATAGATATGAAGGATAAATAAATATCATAAGAACGATGGAGAGTAACAATAAAAATTAATCACAAGAAAGCGAGTGATCATGATAAATCTAATGTTCACAAAACCAGATAACAATATAGTGTAAAAAATTCCATAGAATCATGAGGAATGAATATAATGTGACAAAAATTTTGTTTCAAGATTGTTTTACTAGAGTTATGGAATTACATTATCACCCAAACTAAACACATAAGGAAATATAATTACTTGAAAAGTATAATTTCATCCTTTAATTAATTTCCACCACAATCTCATATTTTTCTCTAAACAATGAGTATTGAAGATCAATTTTTCATATATGGAATAATAAAATCAACTTCTAACATATCAGAGAACCCACAAAATAATTTCAAGTTATTCCTACTATCTTTAATAAAACCAAAATGGTTAGCACAATGAAAGATAATACTCAAAATGAATCATCCTTCATATGAATAAATAATACATTAATCTATAAGATTCATCAATAATCAATGTTTTATCATATATCATTCCTTAAATAAATAACCCGATATCCAAAATAACCCTAATAACCTCAATATTGAATAATATTTTATCTTTAAAGGTTATGTCATTCCCTTAAACTTAAACCTCCAAAAAGATAATATAATTATTCCCTAATCTTCATTTACATGAAACCTAATGGTTTAATATACCTAAAAACAATAAAAAATCTCCTAAATTATCATTAATCACCTAAAAATCATAAAAAATAAAAAATATTTGATCCTATAATATGTTTCCCAAAATCAAATTAATATTTTTCCATCAAAAAAATTATGTAAAAAATATATCATACTAACCAAGACATCATATAGGCTAGTGGTAGGTGCTACACCATTTTTAACCTTTAGTTGTGGGTTCAATCCATACATCATTTCTTGGTGTGATGTTTTGTTTCTTGAAAAGTGGGATTTCCTTTTTATAAAAATATATTAATATAATTCTGATAATTTTTACAAAAATGTAATAAAAATACTCAAAAATAACATTAATCATAAAATTAATTTTTAATTACATGGTTCTCTATATGATAAAACATATGTTCTCATATTTTAATAACCCATAATTACCTCATAATCAAATATCAAATAAACCCTAAAGGTTATAAATACCTTTAAACACATGTAAATAAAATAAAAAGAATTATTCCTCAAAAAACATTTCCACTAAAACATATACTAAACAAAATGGTTATATTCCCATAAATTTCACCAAAAACATCCTTAATAATGTTAAATTTCCATCGCATAAAATCTCAAAATGTGTATCTGTGCCTTTAAACATACGATCAACCTTATAATTATTATCACAAGACACTTTAGGTTTTATCCTATATCAAAATGAACTATAATAGGTTTCCATAAGTTCTATACTTTTAATAATCATAATTTTATATAGATAAAATGTGAATTAACCTAAGAATATACCCTGGGAGTGTCAATATAGGTGAACAGTAGGGGAATACTCAGTATGAACCATAACAATGGATGAAATATAACTTTTTTTAGGTTTATTACCCCTAGATGCATATATTAAAAAACCAAATCTATTTATAGTATCTTTTCAGTGATCTATTTTTATAAAAACTATATAATATTTACCTTACTAAAAACGTTATGATATTATCCAATAATAAGTCATATCCTCAAGGACACTTATAGGGTTTTTCCCTAATCTATGTTTTATTGAATCTAGTTCCCTAGATTTATAAAAAAATTCTTATGATACCAACTGTAATGACCCAACCACTAGTATCTAGATATAGTGGACACTTTACTACATATGTATATGATATAAGTAATTGCGTCTTAAAGGATCAAATAGTTTAGTAGTCTTAGTAAAATAGATACATACATGCTTCCGATATTTTATAAGAAGTAGAATATAAAAAATAGTGAAAGTAAATATTATTCATACTTGAACTCATTCAAAGGTTCCTTATTCATATATTGTGTAAAGGAAACAAAATAAAGGTGATATATGATTCTCATTAAGAGTTACATATAGTGGAATCTGTAATGTGTCAATAAGGAATAATCAATTGGGTAAGGTAAATAACTAGAAACACATTCCATTTATTCAATAATTGGACCAATAAGAATAAATTGTTAAGAGTAAATAAAGATCAAATGATTATACCAAAATAATCACATGATATTTAAACATATCCATGGATAAAAAAACTATTCAAATAATCACATAGAAATCAAATTCTAATCTAATAATGAGGAAATATATAATGTTAGATATAATTATTATACCATCGAGGCCACATTCCATAACGTATTACATAAATGGGCAAGTCCCCAACCAAATAACAAAACTAGATTCTCTCATGAGACCTACCAATGCATCAAGGGGTTATAAAAGGCCCAATATATCACTTACTAATCCCAATTCATTCATCATATGAAATATTTGAATAACATAATCAAAATAAACACTCAAATTGAAAAACTAGTATATGAAATGTAATATTTTATTCAATGAACCTGATAATTAACCATAAAAAATAAATAAAATATTATTACAACATACCTATAGTGTAGTATAAATAAAATAAAGTGTTGTTATCATTGATGAAGAGAAATACCATAAAATACAGTAAAAAACATTCTCAGGGAAAATACAATTTTCACATTGAAAATAACTTTTAAAAACTAAAAAATTCCACAATATTAAGAAAAATATTTTCTTCCAAAAGATTCATGGAATCATGTAAAATAATCTTTAAAGTATTTAGTGGTAAAAATGGTTTGAAATTTCATTCACACTAAGTATGTTAAAATAAGGATTCCTTTCACGTTTTAATTAAAAAGTCAAAAAGTGCCTCATTTAAAAAATAAAAAGAAGATTAGATTTAAACCATTTATTAAAATTTAAAATGTGTGTAAATTTTTTTAATAAATAATTAGTTAATATGAAAAGCATTCTTTAAAACATTTTACGAAAAATAAGAATATGAAAGAAAAATATTCCCGACTGGGTAGAAACAATATTGGTTTTCCATAAGATAATTAATTTTAGTTTATTGAGTACATCAGGAGAGGAAAAATAAATGAAGACTTGTAATTTATTGAAATAAAAATATTATATTAAATTAATTTTAATATAAAAAGATCAAATAATTTCCCCAGTAGATACTTAAACATAAACAATTGTAAATAATGATGAGATCCTGAAGTAAACCCTTACCCCTTGAGTAAAGTTTTAAATAATTTTCCCCTTTAAAAAAATTACATAAAAATAATATTTAAATAACATGAATATAAATGGAATCATTATATATCTTAACAAATATAAGTTGTCATGACCCGTCCTCGGGGCCCGTTCCGTGACTACCCCAAGCCCGCCTTCCATAGGCCAGGGGCTGACGACTAGCACCAAAGGCATAAATCCTGATAAAAATGGAAGGCACTGACTTTATAAAAGTAAAGAAAAACAACAGAGTACAAAACTGAAGTAAACTGAGTACAAAAGTAAGCGCTGAAAGGTAAATGAGCCAGAATACAAACCCAACTATAAAGTACAATACAACTGAAAGACTAGTACAACCATAGTAAAGTAAGCAGCAACCACTGAGCCGTCCTCCGGAAATCCCACCTGAATGGTGGGTACAGATAGCCTCCTCAGCACCCCGGGTCCGGCCGTCCGCTCTGTGTACATACTTCCAAGTGGTCTACCTCCGGGTACCATCTAGTCCTGGCGCCCTCGGCCTTTGTCAGCGCTTTCCGTCATTTTCATCCAACACAATGAGGTACGGGCACAACCCGTGTAGGGGTGAGTATAACAATACTCAGTAGGGACCCCGAGACCCTCAAGGTCTCACAAAATCCAACAAGGATAAACCACAATGTATGAAATCAACGTATAAACTTTACTTAGTTATATGCCCATACATATACCTAAGTTATCAAGTAACCCATCTCAATCATGAGGAAAACACAAAGGCCATTGACTCAGCTCAAACCAGGATTTTTATTCACGATGTCGAAACCACGACTACTGGAGAACTCCTCCTATGTCGAGTACCGTAGTCCTGTCGCGACTCCGAGGTGCTACTCACTAACCTGAGACTACTGAGGTACTTCTCTTGTCGAGTACCGTGGGTATGCCGCCCCAACACAGTAGCGCTTCCCGCCATGGGTCTGCCGCCCCAACACAGTAGCGCACCCCCTAATAGCCTACAGAGGTACTCCTCCTGTCGAGTACCGCGGGTCTGCCGCCCCAGCACAGTAGCGCTTCTCCACCATGGGTATGTCGCCCCAACACAGTAGCGCTCCCCACTGGGCTAGTCAAGTCACTCCGAATCGAATCGGAAAAGAAGTCATCAGGTCTCAACCATCTACAAGGTCTCCGTACTCCGTACGCTCGTCTCCATGAGGATCCACTCCACGATCTACTATTCATTACTTCCAAGTGTCACGTAATCTCACGTGGAAATATCTCGTGGGACCGTCTCGTCATAGGGGTCTCAACACAACAGACAGTGCGTCAATCGGACGCCCGGTCTGTGACTTATTAGCATTTCCGTTCCAGGGGTCCGGTTGGATTACGGGTACAATCCAACTCATCCATACTCCAACTGCGTCCAAACATCAAGTGGACTATGCCAAAAGATCCGTCTCATTAAAAGAAATTCAACATAGTGGATGACACGTCAATCAGACGTCCGGTCCTTAAGTTATAAGCGTTTCCGCTCCGAGGGCCTGGTTGGAATTACATTCGTTCCAAATACGGCCATTTTCCAAAGTCGTCCAAAACTCACTTAGAGTATCTCAAAAGGACTGCCTCGTCGCGAGGGTCTCAGTGCCACAGATGGTGCGTAGATCGGACGCATGGTCGTGAAGTTATTCGCATTTAAGCGTACGGGCCCGACCCGTTAGGCCCAGTGGGCTGGCGGGTCGGTCCGACCTGGTTCGACGGGTCCAACCTGGCATGGGATGTCGGCCTGGCCTAAAGAAACGCGACCCGACCTGGTGGCAGGCGCGGTGCGGCCCAAAGGCGCGGAGCGGTCCGTGGTAGGGGGCGCGACCCCCCGGCTGCCCAAACCGGCAGCGCTAAGCGGCGCCACCCTCCCTAACCGGCCAGCCGAAGCTGGCCGGCCTTCATGGTGCAAGCGGCCCACTTCGGCGGGCCACGGTTCATCCAGCGTGGCGCCTTACTGGCGCCGCGGTCCTGCTCAGCCCAGCCAGCCGCCTGCCGGCCGGTTCGCCCACCGAGCGGCCCGCGGAACGCGGGCCGCGGTCTTCTGCATCGCGGCGCCCCTTGCGGCGCCGTGGTCCTCCTTCGGTCTGGCCAGCTTTAGCCAGCCAGTTCTTTGTCGGTTGAGCGGCCCGCAGTTGTGGGACGCGATTCCTCTCCACGCGGCCGACATATGACCACCGCTTTTTCTTCAGTCGCCGCCATCCCTTCTGTTACCGTCGCCATTAAAAAAGAACAAGGATCAATAGAGGGTCGTCGGGCTGTGTTCATTCGGCCCACGCCCTCCGCGTTAGGCAGTATCACATGGCCAATAACAATCCACAGTTTCAACAATTGAAGAAACACAATTTTTAATCAATTAAAAATTGAAACAAACCCCCTACCTCGGTTTCAAGAGAAGAATCACAGAAAGAGGATTTGAAGATGACGTCGGGGTGCGTCCGAGGAGGAAGAAGCGTATCCTCACTTGTTGCAGTGAAGAGGAAGGAAGGCACGTCATCGTTCTTCGTGGAAGGATGGTGTTCTTCTTTGTAAGAAGAACTCTCCTCCAAATTCTCCAGAGGTTTTCCCCACCCAAAATATTTTCCAACCAAAAATATAATAATTCCCTCCCATTATATAATATTTCCATGTATTTTCAAATTAATTCAAAATGTAAATTGAATTAATTATGGCATTAGGGTTGGAAACATAAAAGTATGGGAGATGGAGAGGCTCCACAAATTAATTAAGGGTAGAGCTAACAAACTTAATGAAAGAGGGTGTTAATGGGGGAGTTCAAGGGAGTTATGGGGAGATGAAAATTTTAGGGCATGTGTGGGCCCCACCCCACAAATATCCTCTCATGGGAGGTTATGTGGGTGTAGGACCCACCTCTAACTACCCTCGGGAGGAAATAACTAACATAGATAAAATAAAATTGTGTTCCACAATTTTATTTAACTTCTTCTAATTCCAAAAAAATTAACTATCAACCCGCATAAAACGCAATTGCGGTAAAGGTCCCTTTAAGCAAATACCGGTGCTGCGAGTTCATCTGTGCCCTCAGATTTCAATTCCGAGCACCGGTTCAAAAGATATAAAATTACGAATGTACGTTTACTGAATGTACCTGAAAAAAAGTTCGGAAAATTATTATTAGACACTCTCGAACCGCACCGGTTGAGGTTAGGCTCTGCCTAAGTAAAACACGCCCCAACGAACCCATCGATACTCTCAGATTTTCAATCCTAGTTACCTTTTAGAAGTTATTAATTTTACAATAAAATAATTGTCACTTAATTATTTTATTTGCGGCCAAAAACTAAATTTTTTTGGTGGCCCGTGTTGGCCGAAGTTAGTATCTGCTTAAATAAAGCATGCCCTCACAAGTTCAGCGGTGGTCTCAGATTTTTAATCCAAGCTACCGTTTGTGAGTTATAAGCAATTGAAAAATAAAATAATTTATTTAATTATTTTATTTACGGTTATTCCATTTTTGGAATTTCTCACCGGAGGACCGCGCCGACTAAACTTAAGTCGCACCTAATGTAAACCCGCCATCCAGAGCGCAACAGTTCTCTTGGATTTATTATCCGAGTAACCGTTTAAGAGTTATTCTACTTTTTTAGTAAAACTATTTATGCACATTAATTTAAGCTTAACAAAACTTCAGAAAATTATTCCGGGCACACCGGGCCTCGGAATCTGGTGCCGTTAGAAACTGCGGACTCGTAAAATTTCAAAGAATTTAAGAAAAAATTTTCCTTGAAATTTACGGGTCATTACATTACCCCCACCTCAGGGCTTTATATCCTCGTAAAGCTACATCACACGCTAGGGAAACAAATGTGGGTACTGAGCATGCATCTGAGCCTCCCGCTCCCATGTGCTCTCCTAGAGGTTCCCTTGATGCTAGCAAATGCGCACCAGAAGAATTGACCGTCCTCATAGGACCCACACCTGTCGATCCTCGATCTCCACCTGAACCTCCGAGAATGTCGCCCCATCATTGATGTCCATCTCCCCGTGGTCGATGATGACGGATAGGTCGTGCACACATCTCCTTAGCTGAGATACGTGGATGACGTCGTGCACCTGGTGTAACTGAGGTGGAAGGGTCCGGCGGTAAGCCACATCGCCTACTCTGCTGATGAAGTAGGAGTGACTATAAGAGACTGAAGTTAGGCTGCAACATCTCTATCAACAAAGGATATATATAAGGCAGCCAGCTGCTCTGTCGCCTCTCCTAGCAGATAAATACCAGTCCTCCTGCTGAGCGCATCTCCAACAACATTCCCCTTCCCAGGAGTATAGACTATCTCGAATTCATAGTCCTGGAGGAACTGAATACTCAAAAATCTTGCTTCCATGAGGGTAAAGATGGCCGACTCAAGAGTGATCGGCCACACCCTCCTAAGCATGAGTTTATCCTATGCTGCTTGGGTTTCCCTTTTCGCCGACCAAGGAAAAACCCCATCCCAATGTTGTAGATAAACCACAACCTTTTTGCATAATATAGTCAATCTATGTATGAACTGTGGTTGCCCATTCCATACCCAAACTAACATCATAAGGCCTCGACTCTTCCACCAAGAGATTCCAACCGAAACTCTCGCCTCAAGGGTCAGATCACACCGTTGGCGTAAGTGTGATTATCGAGTCTCCTCCCAAAGGTATCTCTAGATATGAGGGTCAAGTAAACGGTTTTAACCAGAAACTCTAGATCTGGGAAAAGATTTGTGGAAGGAAGTAATGATTGATACCTATGTCTATTGATACAGAAACTCGTTATAGACACAGACTATACCTCAAATCATTCCTAGAGCCCCTGGGTCACACTTCTTGACTGTATGCAACTATTCTCTTCCCCTACCCTCCATCTCCCTGAGCCTGGTGGGGACAACAAAGGCGGGTGGTTGTGACATGTCGAAATGTACACCACCACATGATGCTCTACTAGCTTTACTTCCACATCTGCTGCTCTGCAGATTCATCTGTCCTTATCACTTCCTCTTCTTAAAACATTTTACATGCCCAAGTTTCTGAGACTAGTGCTAGTTCCCTGCTTTCCCACTGCTAACATTCTCTAGATGTATCCATTTGCCCAAAGAACATTCAACCATAAAGGTTCTCTCTAGCACCCTAGCATAAGTAGGAATGCATAGAGGAAAAGTGTTGGCTCAGATGTCCTTTAAACACACCTCGCTCTGAGGTCCGATCTCTAAAGCACTGATCGTATCGTAGTCATCAAGTACCAGGAACGATCGGTACACCTCGATGAATACTCAGCTACGGACATGTCATCCTGCTGAAGCTGTATAAGCTCTAGAAAACTCTGAGTCACCTTCTCAAGCGAGTCCTAATCCGCCTATGAGTCGGGCTCGCCTTGGAACCTTAGGGGTATTTTTTCTGAAACACGTGTAAGGCACTAAGACTACATGTTTCATCTACCGGTACTACTGGTTGGAACTGCTGACCAATAGGCAGTGATATAGCTGGAACACTACTTGAAGGTACTATCTCAGGCATCGGTCCACGTACTGAAGCCTCATCACTATGCGGACCAACCTCATGGTCACTCACTGAAAAACACCAGTAGCTAATATCACCATTTTCTCTACTAGTGTC